>CM034004.1:9451882-10020425 GCA_019603395.1 Cyrtorhinus lividipennis | reverse complement strand
CTCGCAGTCGCATGCCCAATTACCGCCCCCAGAGGAGCACCATAGTTACAAAGAGGCTAAAAAACATAAAAAAGAAAAGAAGAAACATAAAGAACATAAAGAAAAGCATAAAGATAAACACAAACATAAACACAAAAACCGCGATCCCGAGCCAATACGGATTACCATCCCAAAAGATAAACTCACTCTACCCGCTCAGCCGGAGGGTTTAAAAATCAAGATCGCCCGCGATAAGATAACGACGCCCATAGGAGAACCAGTCGAATCGCCCCTCAAGATCAAGATTTCGCAAGGGAAAATCAAGGAGTCGAAGAAAAGGGATAGGAGCGAAGAGAGGTCCCCATGTCTTCCTACCAAGTATCATCGGCCCAACGGAACCACCAATTTTCAGGTAAATGTCGAGTTAGATTCTTTGGATTGTACTAATGTCAAACAGGAATTCGACAGCCTTTATGAAGAGTTAAGCAAGCATCAAAGTCATCGAAGCGATAGGTTGTTCGAAGTTGATAGAAAGGCTAGAGAGATTAGACGTTCCGCTCCTGTCAGTCCCATGCATGAAGAGGAAAGCTTCAACAAGGGAACGCCTGGACACTCACTCCCTTCAGTGCGGCTTCTAGTGTCTGTTCCACCCCCCAGGGTGTCCAAATGTACAACAACGTTGAAGTTCACAGTCCGCCGTCCGTCCAGTTTGATGACAGCGATCTGAATTTCTCCGACATTCCCGAGTGTTCTCCTCCCAGGGTCAAGTCGAAGAGGAATGACTCGAGACGTGAGGAAAACACTTTTCGAGGGAAGATCCCGCTCAAGTCTAAAGATACCCCTCCTGTCGAGCAGTCTCCCACTATTTTGGGGAGAGCTTACGCGCCAAAAGAACAGTCGAACGATGCTTCGAATAATAATCAAAATGACTGGCAGGGGAAATATACGCAGAGGTCGAATATAATTTATCCGGGTGCGAATAGGGGGGCGTATAGGGGTCGAGGTGCTCGCGGTGGGTACCGAGGTGCGCCAAGAGGGTTTCACGAGTATCCGAACAGGCCGTGGACACCTCAACGACCACCGCGTCCTCCCTTGAACTACCACCAACGAGGGAGTTTCATGCCCCACGCGCCTCGGCAACGCCCTCAACGGATGTACTATCCTCCCCAACCGCGGCACATGATGCCCGTTCCCCATCGTATGTCCCAGTCTGACCAGCTTTTGGAGCAGCAGATGCTCCACGAGCAGCAAATGATTCAGTACGAGCATATGAGTATCAACAACACATGGCTCTTCCTCCGCCGATGGCGCATTACGTTCAACAAGCCATGTTCGTCCAGTATGCCGACCCCTGTCCTCCTGCAGGGCCGCCGCTCCCTGACGAACCCCCTCCTGCCATCCCCCCTCCACCGCCGCCTGAATAGTTTCTCTGAAACGTTACCAAGTTGTCAACCCTTTCGTATTACAAGAGTTGCCTAGAATTTCTCTCAATTTTTCTTGACAAGAGTCTCTCATACTACTGGCTCTAGGAGCCTGAGGCATTTCAAATGCTCGTAACAAATCGTGGTCTCAAAATTTGCCCTTTTATGGGTAAATTCTGTCTGAAGGCTTCCAATTAGACAATACCAAGACACGATTGGAATCTTAGACTTGAACCAATATCGATTATACTATTGATTTGGTGCTTTGTGTCCCAAAATCTCTGGTATATAACGTTTTTGCTGTTCTACGATTTCGCCCTTGAATAAGTCGTCAAGGTTTGCTGTGATAATAACGGTTGTATGTTATTTTGATTTTAGCCCTCTAAGACTTCATTCTCTTAAGTATAAATATATTATTTTACGTTGCTTGTTACGTCGTCAAAGTTTATAATCGTCGTTGCCACAGGCGAATTGGAGCCTGGTTCAGTTATTTTTTGAAGGTTATATTCTGGAACGTTCCTCTGGGTTTGAGTATACGAGTATGTTACAAATATTTTTCGAGAATTCTTAGTTGCCCTTCACCCTTTCTAAGGTTGAGTAAGGGTTGAGCTTTGGAAATTTGATAGGATTTGGATGTCTGAGGATGGCTGGCATCCTTTCACTCCTCTGCAGAATAAAATTTGACTCCCATCTTGACTACATTTGGCCACGTGGGCGTCTGATGCTGACACTCAACCCGTTGTTAGTGCATGAGTAACACGACGGTAGTTGCATGTTCTAGACTAGACTGAGCCTCTCAAGCTCTCAAACACATTCTAGTTTTCACTCATAACCCTTGTTTGCTGTTATCTTTTCACCTATTTGTTATAGATCAACTCTTTCACTTTTCTTTCTTTCCATTTGTACTGCAGCTCAACTTGTAGCTTAACCTTAGACGAGCCACAACACATTTCAATTGCGACAATGTCAAAATCCAACTCCCCCAATATTATCGCCCCGTCAAAAGGAGCGCATTTTTTCGACGTCCATTCCATTTTTTTGTGCCATTTTACGCCCATGTACTTATTCAAGTTTTCTAGTAGCCTAAAACTGTCTTTGATTTTTTTCTGGGCTACTGTGATAAGTTCCTAAGAAATTCGGTAGCGTAGTCGTTAGGTTTTGCTGATATATATTTTTCTTTCTTTATACCTTTATTGTATGAAGCTATTACACTGCGAGGGAGCGATTTCTGTTGGAACGGGTTCTATTTTAACAGGTACAGGGTTGTCTAAGAGCGCGCCGCTGAGGAGGTCAGGAGGTTTTTCTTCTTTCGGGCTAATACTGGCTTCTTGTTTGATCTCGATAGGAGTCATCGGTTCGATTTTGGGAATGATCATCTCTTCTTGTTTGATGGTCACGGCCATTTTGGGCAAATAATTGGATGGGTTGGGGTAGGAGGTGATGGGCGGAGGGGTTGGAGGAAGAGGTTTGATGAGAGTCTCGGTCGGAGGGGTGCTCTTTTCTGGACTAAATATCGACCGTTCTACCTTAAAAACAGGCGGAGGGGACTTTCCGACGATTGTTTTCGGAGGCAAAGGAGGAGCGAGTTTAGGCACTGTATTCACCGGAGGAAGAGACTCTTTCATATTGGGTTCAGGCATCGAAACCGCAGGGTGGATGACTTGAGGGACCTGCTGTGCCACTTGGTAACCAGAGGGCGCGTTATTGCTATAATTCACTCCACGACTGTTTGGGCCGGATTGAGGGAATTCGTTCACCATCCCGCTAGCAGGCACTTTGTTTTCGAACTTTTTGTACGGAGGGGGGATACTGTGTTCGTGGTTTCTACTAGGGTGCTTCTCTTCGGGTCTCCTAGGGCGATGGTGAAGGTGTTCCGGTTTACCTAAATTGTTCATGTCTGGGGCACTAGGCTTGGGAATCGATCTACTAGGGTGGCTACCGCTAACGCTACTATGGCTGGAAGGTTGAGTTCTTTGGGGCGGCCCGAACATACAGGAAGATTTCGAGCCTACGCTAGGGGCGTCGGGCCTGCAACAGAGAAAATCACACACATGTTTATCGGATATTGTTGCGTAAGCAGATGTATTCATTATTAACAGTATTGAAGAACGCTTCACAAAATGTCCCCATTTCTAACCATGCGTACAAAGAAAAGAAAAGAAAAAAAAAAAAAACCTCTGCTGCAAACTTCTTTTGGTGGGCGGCAATCGTTCCGGGACCCGTCTCATTGGATTCAGCGTCCAAAATTTAGTGGAAAACGATACCCCTCACGTCCAAGTCGTCGATAATGTCGAACATGGGGGAAATAGTGGGTGTGGTAGGTACCGGACCCATTCCAATCGATTCAGGATCCAGAATTTAGTGGAAAATGATACCCCACACGCCTAGGTACCAGAAATCTCGAAAACGCACATTCGAAATAGGTAGATAGATACCCATTTTGACCCATAACCTCATCCAGAGGGCGCCTAACGTTCTGTGACCCATTTCATTGAATTCAAGGTTCAAAATTTAGTGGAAAATGATACCCCACTCGCCAAGATCGGGATGAAAAGTTTCGAGGACCAACTAGAGCCGGAAACGGCTCCCTGACCAAAATTTCAGATTTTTAGAAAATTGTCTACTACCCGAAACGGCGCAGACGGCGGACGGACATTTGACTTTTTTGATCTAGACACCTTGAAACGCTCAGTAAAAAAATTGTGGGCCGAAATGGGAGAGATCGACTTTTTGCATGAAAACATAGGTTTATTATTCAGGAAATAACCAACCAAAACTACTATTCCAATAAGAGTAGGTAATGACCCGAAATTCGGTAACAATAAAGCAGCACCATTTGGTGTCCCCAGAGTTGAGATGATCAATAGTTGACATTTTAGTCTGAAGCATACACGTTTTGTAATTTGGGCCAAAGGCTTCAACGTTATGTGCTCAATGTTATTTCCAATGAAATGACCCATTGGACGGCTCACATAACCCAATAGAAATATTTTAAAACAAGTAAATCATCACCTTGAATGATGAGTAGATAAGTGATGCTTCTTATACTCTGGATGGTGCCTCTGAAACTCTTGCTTCTTCTTCATCTCTTCAGGCGTACTCATAGTAGTACCAGTAGGAAACAAACCTGAAACAGCCGCAAACGATTAGTTGATACGATAAATGAGACAATATTCACGCTGTTTATTAAAGGTATCTACTGTCAAAAGCCCTTTAATTATAATAATAAGTTCATATAATCAATTTTACTAGTACTCCTTATGCTCATATGGTACAACAATGGGCGTTTTTAGGCGCATGCAACGTTGGTGTTTGTGTAATTTATATTTTAACGTCGTAAAATTGAGTTTGTCTCCGCACCATACTTCTTCAACACTCATGTATTTGTCGCTAAAGATCTCTTCTTATCTGCATACGATTTTTAATTAGAGAAATTGTCTGTATAAACTAAATTACCTCTTAACGACAGTTTATCTAAGGGGAAGTGCCCAGATTCATACCCTTTGCATCTCGTATTCTTCAATTGACATCAATAAGAGTTTCGTCAATAAAGTCGAGTGAGTAGTATAAATGGGGGGCGTGAGGAGCTTTTTAGGACAGAAACTGTGTGTTTCATGTGAGGAGCATTTTCAGACAAAACCAGTGAGGAACTTCTTCGGACAAAACCTGTCCTAGCATGAATATCGTATTAGTATAGCAACAGTCCTCGTTGCGTTCAGTGGTATCATCACCATCTTGGAATTAAAACCTACTCCGACTGTACGAAATTCAATAGTCAATTCAATAGGGTCGTACGCTGCGTGTTCGTTTTGGCGGTGTGCTTTCAGCGTCCTTCCAGGCAACCTCTGGAGTTCCGCAGGGGAACTTGAAACGGATGACCTGAAGATCCTTCTCACCGTGCGCGAGGTTGCAGACTGTGCTCTTTTGCAGAGCCTCCTGGCCTGGGTCGGCTTCAGAGTTCCCCGACCGGCTGCGCGAAGCCCTGAGTTCTTCAGCGTCCCTTTTTCTGGACCAATTATATGGTGCATCGTCCCTTGAGCCGGCTCTTGCGTGTCGCGTACTCTGTCCTTCTCCCCCCCCCCCCCCTATATCGAGCTGCTCGGTTCCTCCCTAGCCTCCGTGAACAGCTTGTGATCTCTTGCTGAGCGCATGGTCTCGTCGTGCTGTTCTTTTTTCATCCGGTTTGCATCGTAAATAGCATTGTCGGTGTAATTCCTTGTCATTATTAAGCTTAGCCAAACAAATAAAGTGGAATCGTTCAGAAATTGTCCAGCGCTCAACCTTCCATCACCTCAGCTTCTAGCAGTGGCAGGCTTTATTTGGACGGGAGAAGGAGACGAAGTTGTCTGCCCCTTTTGTTTGGTGGAGATAGACGCCTGGAAGTCATTAGAAGATCCCATCATGGTACATAAAATAATGAGGCGTGAATGTCCTTACTTGCGCTCGATTTTAACCAGACCAAAGGCCAAGTCAGCATGCCGCCGATTTTTATATTGAGGACTCATCTTGTTCTATAGAACCTCAGGTTTTTGTATTTTGGAAAGTTAACGTCACCCGATGGCTGCAAAAACTCTCTAATGTTACCATTTCGATCACCAAAAACGAATAACACCACGCTCACCAAAATAATAACACAACATTCGACAAGATGGTGGACAAGCCTTCAAGCAACTAGCGATTTGAGCGACAAAAAACAAAGTGATTTGAAAATCAAAACCACGCGACTGAGCGACTAACGCGATGAACGCGTCTGAAGCGACGTCACGTAAGACACTCGAGCCACATCTTCTCTGACAGCCAAGCAGCACTCAAGGCCCTAATGGGACCGAGCTCTGACTCGAGGCTGGTACTTGAGTGCTGGGAAGCCCTCCAGCTACTGAGTGGAACAAACAAGGTTGTCCTCACATGGGTCTCGGGCCACTCGGGGGTTGAGGGTAATGACCGAGCCGATGCTCTGGCCAGGCGTGGGTCGGGGACTGTTTTTACGGGACCTGAACCATGGCTAGGAATCTCCCGCACCCTACTATCGGGGTGGGTGGCAAACTGGGTTCGCTCCCAGCACCAGAGGCGCTGGGAGCGGACGCCGCGGCAAGAACACGGTCACATCATGATCCCAACAAAGGAAGAGCCACGAGATGCCTTAACCTTGACAGAGCTTCCCTGAGACTCTCCGTTGGCTTATTTACAGGACACGGGGACTTCAGGAACCATCTCTGCAGGATTGGGGTGCGCAATGATACCCCTGACTGCAGATTTTGTGGCGAAGACGAGGTGACAGCGCCTCACATCGTCTTCAATTGTCCTGCCCTGGAACATAGGCGTCTCAGAACCTTCGGGACTTCGGACCGAAGGGACATCCTCAACCAGGAGAACCTGGTCGGAGCTCTGCTGGATCTAGTCGGGAACACGGAGCTTCGGCCAAGATGAGCTCCAGGGGTTAGCACAATGGGCCACTAGGTCTAAGGACACTGCAGTGGACGCCCCCTTTACCCCTGTGTAATTAATCTAAATCTAAAGACACTCGCTTGAACTTCCATTGTTTGATCGCGCTTGTCGCTCGCTCGCACTTCATTTCCACGTAAGACACAGGCGAAATCGTAGTAGTACATTTAAAGACGCGAGGTTTAAAAAAAAAAACGTAAAAACGTCAGCTTGCTGGCGGGCGTCTTAGCCCGTAAAAACGACCGCCTCCTGCCTAATTAAAGATAATTAGCACCTATTGTCTCTCCCCCCCCCATCTCCATGCTTCACCTCTCGCATTTTTTTCACGCTCTGAGGCACCTCCCCGAGCTCAGTCTCTGTGAGAGTATCTATCATTCCAACCCCTTTTTCCCGTATTAGTGCGTTTTGTCCTAAAAAGCTCCTCACGCCCCCCTCATATGAAACACACAGGTTCTGTCCTGAAATGGCTCTCACGCCCCCCATTTATACTACTCGAGTGAGAAAAAATAATGATGTTGGTGCTAATTTTGAATAAATTTGGTGCATCGACTCAACCAAAATGGCGTGTAAGGAAATGTAGACTGTTTCACGGGTGGGAAAATTACCTGAAGACGAGGATCCTTCGCCATTCCTCTTCTTGTCGTCCTGTAAAGAGACAGTACCAACGTGACAACTCAACGGTCATCTCATTCACAAATACCGTCACCCCCAGAAATACATGCAACGACAAAGGGAAATTCGTGACATTTTACCTTGTTCGAACTGAATTGCGAGAGTATCGTCGGGTTTTGATTTTGAGATAAGGAGACAATTTTCTTTTTCAGCCTCGATGGACATTTTTCGAAAATTGCCAGAAATTCGTCGGTAAGCTGCTCTAGGAGTTCTTGACTTACGCTCTTGTCAATGTACCAAAACCAAGGTTTTCCTTCGGTGCTTTCTGGAATCTGTAACTCAAGTGGAAACACAGGTGCCTATTTAGGGTAGGTGACGCAGGTTCACGGGTAGAATGCGACGGAATGGTGCCAACGGGAAAGCGATCTTTGTGAATTGGCTGCTTGCATCGCTTGGTGGGCCAGTCTCATCGGTTTAGGTTAACCTGAGCGTAGCAAGATCTTCAACGATTCTCTTCCTAACGCCATAGGACCTCTCCCGATAAAGAGTAATCAAAACGTTTCGACGTTCATTTGCCAAAACAACGAATTAATGCCTCAACGAATGTTCCACAACCTCATGGTCGTCTAACTCCCATGCTCTTCCAAAAATAGCGAATCCGTATGAATAAAATGCTGCAAACTCTTTCACAGGGTTTGGTTATTCCTCCAGGAGCAAGGAGACTCGTTTCAATCGATTCAGCGTCCAAAATTTAGTGGAAAATGATACCCCACACGCCTACGTAGCAGAAATCTCAAAAAAACACATTCGAAATGGGGTAGATAGGTACCCGTGTTGACCCATAACCTCATCCAGAGGGCGCCCAACGTTTTCGGGGCCCTTCTCATTGGATTCAGCGTCCAAAATTTGTGGAAAATAATACCCCACACGCCCAGATCGCCGAAAATCTAAAAAAAAATCCATTTTTTTGAAAGCATATTTTGACCCTTATCCCCAAAAAATTGGCCCGATCGGGCTGAAACGTTTAGAGGACCAACTAGAGCCAAAACGGGTCCCTGACCCAAATTTCAGATTTTTTGAAATTTTTCTACTACCAAAATCGGCTTGGACGGCGGACGGACATTTGCTTCTTTTGATCTAGACACCTTGAAACGTCCATACAAAAATTTTAGACCGAATCGGAGAGATTGACCTTTTGCATGAAAACACAGGTTGATTATTCAAGGATAACCAACCAAAACTCACTCTACGAGAGGCTGTTCTGGCCGTTTTGGTTTCAAGTTAGTGAATTCAGTGCATTTTGCAATTGGCGGGAAAACTTGATAACATCTTTAGACCATCATTTCCCCTTGGCACCATTGCCTCGGCAGTTATTGGCACAATTTTCTAACTGGATTAAACATTACTGAACAAAATTGGAAAAAATGGATGCATTTTGTCGTCAATTAGCTCGGTTAGCGACAGCGGCAATTAGTATTATAATTATAATTATTTTGATTGGACGAACACACTCATATCGCTCCAAGGAAACCACTGACTCAAGTACAATTTCAACTTTCAATAAGTGGGCACTAAAGAGCCTCCGTGGCACCCCTTAGAACTAATAGCAATGAAATATAAGGAAACATTTTACTTTGGCACCGTAGCTGTACAGCAGAAAAGGCGTCCAAATGAATAGAAAATTTCTACTTTTTGGAGGATGACTTTTTTCCGTACATTTTCCCCCCAAAATCATGTTCAATCAGCTTCGTTTGTGGGAATTTTTCGCAATAGTAAGCAGTATTTAAAGGCCGAATGAAATTAAATGAAAATTAAAACGCATGTTTGTAGTATTTTGTGAATATATAAACACATTTGAACAAAACAACCGAGTTATTTGGTTGAAAATTTAAAAATTCAACAAATTTATGCAACAGCCAGGTTAGGTCCAAATATTTGGTGCAACAGTTACGCTATCTTTCACATGTGTGTGGTAGGGCCTAAGTTTTCTGAAAATGATTTGAATTTTTTTCTTTAGAGCCAAACTAGTCTTGAAAACCCGATATTTTCAGGTGATTTTCAACATTTTCCTCACCTCCCAGTTCGACCACTTGCACGCCAAGTGTATGCAAAAGCATGCGACGACAGTAGGTTTGTACTGGAGGCACATCGTGGTAAGATGTAAACTGTAAGGAAAATATGTCAAAATGAGTAGTTGGTAACACTGACACATTAGAAAGTGAATTGAAATTAATGTAAATCATTCTCACCTATTGGACGCCATGAAATAGGATGTTTGTGCCAGGTCTTTGTGCGCTGTTAATGGCAAGTAGAGAAATATCCAATCCAAGACAAGTAACGGAGACCAGAGACGGAAGAGTAGAAGATTCCCAGAAAATATATTACATTGTCAGAGCCATCGAGAATTGACATTGTAGCAACTAATTGAATGGGAATTTGATGAAATAGACTGTAAAATCAATCCGCGCGTTTTGGCATCTTTTCTTTTTTGGATAATGATCCAAAAAAATTCAAAGAGCGTAAAATAATCTGCGAATCAGAACAGATAAAAGAAAACATTCATGATTTACTAGTTATTTGGTGGAGAAAATTCTGAAGAAGCGATAAGGAAATCAAGTTAACTTTATAGTTTGAAGTAAATTTCATTGATTTATGTCAGCAACTAAGGAGAAATTAAATGACAAGACAACTTAGTATTATAGCAAAGCCACACGGTTGATAGTGCCTTAACGTCGTCGGTTATAGACAAAACTCAAAATACAAGTAATGCAAATACAATAAAATGCACAAGTGATAAAACGAGGATAATGCGTTTGGGTAAAATCAGAAGAGAAAGGTTCCCTGCGGAGCAATGCGTTTTGGTATGACGTCCACGAGGACAGAAACTGAGCTGTCTGTTGTTTTTAAGAAGTAATCCCGTTTTGCGATAACTTCACGATTAGATTAGTGCCAGTTGAGATCGAAACGCTGCAATGGACTTGCCCATCAAAACGAAATTAATGAGCCGCCGCAGAAATGTTGTTATTTTGGTAAATGATTTTAAATTTTCGCAATTTCGCAGGAATATATTAGATGCCTCAGACATTCCGGTGTTGTAACAGGAAGTGTAAAGCCTTGGTGTACACTAATCCCGACGTGTCGCGTGTGTTGTCCGTAGGGAATCATCTACAACAGGATCTGTCAAAAGATATTTGATGTAATACCAATTGAACAGGCTGGGTTTAGGCCAAAGAGGAGCACCTGTGATCAAGTTCTTTCACTTACTACATTCATTGAAAGAGGATTCCAGGAGAAGCTTAAAACCTCTGCTGCTTTCATTGACTTGTCGGCAGCTTATGACACAGTTTGGAGATAAGTTTCTTCAGGTAATCCCATGTAAATTGACAGCTCGTCTTCTAAATAACATGCTGAGTGATCGATCATTCCTAGTCATCATGGGTGCCAATAAGAGTACGCAAAGAAAACTTGAAAAATGGCCTGCCACAAGGTTTAGTTCTAGCACCATTGCTCTTTAGTCTTTACATTGCTGACTTACCCGAGACTCAGTCTAGAAAGTTTGGCTATGCTGATGATTGGGTGCTAGCAACTGGGTGTGTATCATTTGAAGAGGCGGAGGAAGTTTTAACTCAAGACCTGGAAAGACTTGGAAGATTCTTTCGACAGTGGCGTTTACGGCCAAATGCCAGCAAAACAGAGGTCTCATGCTTCTTCCTGAACAATAAACTTGCAAAGAAAGAACTCAGGATTCAATTTGAGAACACATTGCTCCTCCATAACAGCACTCCTAAATACCTAGGCATAACACTTGATAGAATTCTGTCTTTCAAAGCACACCTGACAAAAACAGCAGAAAAATTGAAGACCAGAAATAATATAATTCAAAAGCTTTGCTGAACAACTGGGGGGCTTCAGCTTCTACTCTGCGCTCAACAGCTCTGAACCTTGTTTTTTCTACGGCTAAATATTGTGCACCTGTGTGGCTAAACAGTCCTCACACTCATAGAGTAGATGCCCAACTCAATAATACAATGAGAATGATCAGTGGAGTCATCAGATCAACACCTACTGAATGGCTTCCAGTCCTAAGCCACATACCACCACCAAACCTGCGACGTAAGAATGCTCTTATTAGAGAATTTGATAAAAATCAAGATTCTTGCGATCAAGAAGGCCACCAACAAAAACTGCAATTGACTCTGCCACTGAGCAAAACTTCAGTTTGAATAGCGCATGGCAGCAAGAATGGTTTCTGAAGCAGCAAGATCAAATCCCATGGTTCTCTCAAAGACCACCAGGTTTTGGCTTATCCAAGGAAAATATGGTCGACTCTAAACAGAATTAGAACCAAACACGGTCGATACTATCCTCTGCCGGCCTCTTCCTGAACCCTAGCAAGTGCACGGTATCCACCTTTCATCGATCGTTATCTCCTATATACCATGTCTACAGCACCAATGGATCTCAACTTGCGCGTTCGTCACTCATCCATGATCTTGGGGTATATCTGGATCCGCAGCTCACTTTCAATGAGCACGTGTTGCAGGTCAACTCTCGAGCTATGCGGTCTCTGGGTTTCCTCAAGCGGAATACTGGGGAATTCACTCATATTTCAGCCCTCATCACATTGTATCGTGCCATTGTTCAGCCATGCCTCGAGTACGCCTCAGTCGTCTGGAGCCCGTTTTATGGCTGCCACATTGACCTAATTGATCGGGTGCATAGGGCGTTCCTCCGCTACCTTGCCTTCACGTCAGGCATGCCTCGAGACGGTATTGACTACGGCGCACTCCGTGCGCAGTATCGCCTCCCGAGCCCTGCTGACCGACGCACCATCACGGATATGGTTTTCCTCAGCGGTCTGTTCTCTGGGCGTATTGACGCCGTCTCTCCTGGACCAGATTGGTCTCCAGGTCCCAAGACCAGGCTCCCGCACACGTGACCTCTTATGGGTCCCCTTCACGTCGACCAATTACATGCTGCACCGCCCCCTCAGCCGTCTGCTCGCTGCTGCTGATATGGATCTGTTCACCCTCCCCCCCCCGTCACCCTCAAGGACGCCTGCTGGATGCCTAACTCCTCGTTGACACTGCAACTCTCACTAATTTTTGAACTCCCTATGGTTATTCATTGCTTATTTTTTATTCCTACTATAATCCACCGAAGTTTGATTCGATCAATATACTGTAAACTGGGCTCGTTCCCGGTAACATAAATGAATAAATTCCTGACGATGAGATGTTCTCTACTCCTTCTGCTCTCTACTGAATGATCCCTCCGCTTCGTAATAAATAGAAAATAGTCTGACTTATTTTACCCAATCGTGTTACAACTTGCCTGAGGTCTGTACGCAAACGCATTGCGGTTTTCATCACTATTACCCAAACGCAGATCCCCCGATAAAACGACGTTGGCTTACCTCGAACGAGTTGGCAGCACCTAACGACGTGAGTGTGGGGATGATCAATGGCAACATCGAATCCCAAAGTTTGGAGGAGAATATTCTCATTAACAACTAGTTCTTGAGCTTGTTCCATGTACGCCTGAAACAGTGTAAATTTCAAGTATAGGTGGTTGGAACGAATTAATCCACAGCATCTTTTAATGACAGAAAACAGGCAATAATGTACAGGGTGGAGCGCGCAAGACAGATGGATTTATAAAGGGCGCCCTACCGGACTGAACTGTCGCAGGTATCTGGTGGGGGTCATTTGAAAGAGGGGATTGGGAAGTTTGCTTCAACAAGATCCTTCAGTTTGCACATAGAAGAAGGAGGAATTTGGGCAAGAGCAACAGAATTTGCAATCTCTTCCACTGTTGATTGGCGGTAGCGAGCCACAAATTGATTTATTGTACATGACGCAAAAGTAGCATAGTTCTCAAAAACACCGGGTTTTGTTTTTGTTTGGAAGCATTGTTGAATAAATCCTGCTGGAGTGAGGGAAATGTTCTTGGAGTACAATTGTGGTGAACCAATCAGCAGCTTCCCCTTTCAAGGATTGGCTCAAAGCAACAATGAGGCAACAACCCTGTTGTTCCTCAGATGTCAAACAACACTTAGCAGTATGTATTGCACCATGATTTTGGTTGAACATGTTTATTTTGGGGCCAAATTCGGGAAGAGTCAATTTAGTAGGTCCAGAAAACATTTGTCCACGGATTGGTGTCAATGGCTCGGCCAAGACTCGCATTACACCGGTTTGTTCCCTCCTTCTTTCATGACTTTCCAATATGTTGTGGTCTGTGGAACACCGTACGTTTTGTGTCGGCGTGCAACGTGCTTTCTCTTTGAGGTTCAATATCGCCACTCACGGCCGTCTTCCGGATCGAAATCGCATTCTTTCGTGGGTAAGATCGTTTGAGACGAGTAGTAATGTGCCTACGATCAGAAAGGAGCGTCAGAATCCAGTCACTTCCCCAGAAAACCCCGAGAGGGTTTGAGCCGCCATTCAACAGCCTCCCAGGCGGTCAATTCGGAAACAGTCACAAGTTCTTGGCATTTCAAGGCGTTCCATGCATCGAATAATTAGAGAACATCTTCATATGCATCCATACAAAATGGTAGTCGTCCAGGAATTAAAGCCAAGCAAGACAAATCGCGAGTGAAACCATGCTTGCTGACGACATCGTTTTCTTCTCTGACGAGGCACATTTCCATCTCAGTGGTTGTGTCAATAACAGAATATGCGCTACTGGAGTGAGAAGAACCCCAGAGAGCTCCACCAGAGGCCTCTTCACTCTGATAGGGTAACAGCATGGTGTGCAATTTCGAGAAATGGGATAACTGGGCCTTATTTTTTCGAGAACAGCGGCATAGCCGTTTCCGTCAACTCGGCGCCTTGACCATGATTCAGGAGTTTTTCTTGCCTGCATTGGATGAAATGGAATTGGACGACGTCTGGTTTCAGCAGGACGGGGCAACCGCCCACACAGCACGGACAGTGATGGAGTTTTTGAGAGGAAGGTTCCCTGGGCGCCTCATCTCCCTGAGAGGCGATTTGAACGGGTGTTTCCTAACTGACTCCCGAGGGATATCAAAAGGCCCAACTGACTCCAGAACAGAGCGAAAATTGAAAGTCCCAACTGACTCCCTCGAGGAGGGTAGTTCTAACTGGCTCCCGGTGAGAAACAAAACTGGTTAAAGAGCCTAGCTGACTCCCTGAGACTATAAAGACTATATTTGACTTGGACGGGGGTGTCGTAGGCCAAACTTCTATCACAGCAAGTCCCGTCCATGTAAAGTCTTCACACTCACAGCAGCCTCGCACGCTAAGACACTGCATGTTAGAGCGGCAAGAAAAAATGATAATCCCCACATCACTGTCCTGATCTGTTCACCTAGATTAGTGAAAATTTCCATCTCAGCCAATGTCTCAAAAACCTCTTCTAGCGAGCGGGGAAGAGCTCCGACTAGTTTCCTTCTGGCAAAGTACCCTTTACGGAGCTCTTTGACATCATGCATAGACGAGCCAGCAAGTGGGTACTCTTGCATGGCTCTGCGAACAATCTTCCTGACAGTTCCTACGTCATCAGACACTTTTCTTTTCACAGCAGCTCGCATTTTCACCTTTTCGATGTCGGCTTCGCGCGACGCTTTCGGATGATGAGTGTGTTCACTATTCCCAAAAATCGTTGATTCGTCTCGTTCACTCGTTTTGATGTAGGCCTTACACTTTTGCAAATTCTTTTCAGCACATACCCATCTTTTCCCGTCTTTCAGATTTTTGTGGAAAACGTAGCGGTAGTTTTCGTCCACCCGAACGTCTTTTCCGCGCTGCGATCCGCCTCCTACGACAACATCAGTTAGGTAACGCCCATTAGAACTGGCCAGCGCGGTCAACAGATTTAGCCCCCGGCGATTTTTTTCCTGTGGGGCTACCTCAAATCCAAGGTTTACAATGATCGTCCCAGGACCCTAGAAGCCCCAATAAACAGAATATGCGCTACTGGAGTGAGACGAACCCCAGAGAGCTCCACCAGAGGCCTCTTCACTCTGATAGGCCACATGTGGTGTGCAATTTCGAGAAATGGAAAATTGGGCCTTTTTTTTTCGAGAACAACGGCAGAGCCGTTTCCGTCAACTCGGCGCATTACCATGATTCAGGAGTTTTTCTTGCCTGCATTGGATGAAATGGAATTGGACGACGTCTGTTTCAGCAGGACGTCGTCACACAGCAGGACAGTGATGGAGTTTTTGAGAGGAAGGTTCCCTGGGCGCCTCACTCCCCGAGAGGCGATTTGAAACTGGCACGCGGCACAGATTTAGCCCCCTGCGATTTTTTTCCTGTGGCTACCTCAAATCAAGGTTTACAATGATCTCCCAGGACCCTAGAAGCCCCAATAAACAGAATATGCGCTACTGGAGTGAGACGAACCCCAGAGGCTTCTTCCTCTGATGGGTAACAGCATGGTTGCAATTTCGAGAAATGGGATAATTGGGCTCATTTTTTCGAGAACAACGCAGAGCCGTTTCGTCAACTCGCGCGTTATTTAACAGAAGTTTTTCTTGCCTGCATGGGATAATGGAACTGGACGACGTCTGGTTTCAGCAGGACGGGGCAATCGCTCACACAGCACGGACAGTGATGGAGTTTTTGAGAGAAAGGTTCCCTGGGCGCCTCATCTCCCTGAGAGGCGATTTAAACTGGCCAGATTTAGCCCCCTGCGATTTTTTCCTATGGGGCTACCTCAAATCCAAGGTTCGTCCCAGGACCCTAGAAGCCCTCAAGAACAACATCAGAGCCAACATCGCCGAACTACCCATTGAAATGCTCCAAAGAGTTCACGAAAACGTCAGGAAACGTCTTCCTCAGTGCATTCAGAGAGAGGGCTCCCATTTGCCAGATAAGCTATTCAAAACCGTATAAATTTAAATTTTCAACACTAACATGTAAGGAAAAAATAATAAGTTTCTTAATTTTTCATTACATTGTGTTTGTTTTCATTTTGTAATCCATCTGTCTTGCGCACTCCACCCTGTACGATATTTGAGATTTTAGCAAAACAAAACGAAGATTTAAAAAAAAGTGTTCACTCCCATTAGGACAGGATTTGTCCACAAATCTGCCTCATCAAACCTTATCTTGCTCCTGATTGGCTGTTTCTCTGCAACTCCGACTCTATCGAAATACGTGTTACAGAAGTTGTAAGCGTCTGAGAGCCTGATAATGAAATGCGTTTAAAATCAAGGCAACACGCATCAACCTCGAAATTTCTAAAAATGGGATTTTAATTAATCATTGGGAATTATTGCTCAACACCAAGAAATCTGAATGAATGAATACGAGATAATTTGCTGATTGCATCCACCCTGTGTGTTATTAAGTTTAGGTCAGCTCAGGCTTAATGCAAAACAACACATGTAAAATGTTCATTTTTATTTTCAACTACTCAGGTTCATTTTTTTTTGTTTACGCGGACAATATTTGGGTCAATCAAATTCAAATTGATATTTACATTAGAATTATAATAATACAGGCTAAAGTATGGATTTGAAAACACCTGGTGAGCAGGAGTTTCAACAAAATTTCAAACGCGTTCCTGGCAGTGACGAGGCTTTCATATCGCAAGAACGAAATAAAGCGCTCAAACAAACAAAAAATATAAAGGCGTTTACGTTTATTTTAAATAAGTTATTGGCCCAGCAATATCAGCACAGGCGGTACAGAGTGAACTGTGTCGGTACGAAGGGAAGAAAACAACAAGATCTTCGACATATAAGACGCAAACTCGGATGAGAAGTGTTTGAGAAGGTGTTAAATTATAATTATAATTATAACACGAGGATTAAGACAACCATGGGCGCCAAAATGGCGATGAGAAAAGCAAAAAGGCGTTCAGAAACGATAATAACCTGTTTTCAGTCTATGATTAATTGTAAACGGAGTTGCTCAGAGTTTGCGTCGTGAGATCAAAATTGATTTTGATTGCGTGCGTGAGCAAATTGATCTTTTGTACAGTCATTAAAATTTGAACACATCACTAGTTGACTTACATGTTAAAAAAAAGTTCAACGTCACAACGCGGTACATGGCAGTGTATTATGCGGGGAAACAAAAGAAATCTCTAGTGTCGTCTTAAACTAACCTATTTTTCTTTTTTTTTTTTCTTCAAAACGAATACACTCAAAAAGCATCCACTGTCGATTGCGTTTTCCATTTTATTTTTGAAAAAATTCCGTAGAAAATATACAATCAAATTGGCCACTTCACGATAAGACACTATGATTTGTACCAATATAGACGAGACGTTATCAATATTTTGTTGTAGTTAAATATCTACTAAATACCATAATGGACTGCGTTGGTTACTTTCGAAGAGGCAGTGAGAGAACGAATTACGTCCAGTTGTAAATCTAAAATGTTCAATTACAAGAGACAAAATATCACTCGTTTTTCTGGAACTGTTCGAAATCTCATTCCTGAACCGTTGGTAATAGAAGGGGCGATGCGACTAGAGGTAGGGAGTTTAAATAATTGCGTATTCTTTAAATAATGAATTATTTTTTAAATAAAATGAAAAATTATCGAATAAAAATTTCTAGAACTATTGTGGATGAAGGCACTTTAGTTCGCTAACGGTGATTTGTTTATGGTTTTTGTTCAGTTGTATTTTAATTTATTTCGGTAATTTAAAGGGAATTAATCAAATATTATTATTATAACTTATGAAATTTCTTTTTGAGGTCCTAACACATTCAACATCCCTCACGTTAAATTAACATTACGAAGGTTAAACACAGGGCCTTACGCGAACAATGCCTGATTGGTCGGGGAAACAAATTATAGCTCTTTCAGGCATCAAATTCTCAATTTTCAATTCAAATATCTAACACTCCCCACCACTAATGATCATACCGTCAATACCTAAAAGCATAAGTCATGCAAACCAAACTCAATAAAAGAGAACACAACAGTTTTTGGAAAAGTTCGCTCGTTGCGGTTTACCAAAATGCCCGTCGCGTACGCACTAGGGCTAGTTTGGATACTAAAATGTATTCTATCTCATGGGCTTTTTTACTCCTTTGCAATGCGCACGTAACGAATGCATTTTTTCAAATCGAGAGAAAAATCTTAAGGCACTTTTAGTTCGCTACTAAACAAATCCTGGGTGCTTTTTCCGCTACACTGTTGTATTCCCTTAACATTTGATCGCGTTCAGTTTGCCCGGTCAACGTTCTTAACACATACGTCAGTTGAAACGCTCAATTGAAGAGACTACACCGCTATAATCGACTTAAAAAATTAGCAGTTTTTAACCGTTAAGGAGTGACGCTCAAGCGTGGAATCGTTCGTACTCCTTCGAGGAGTGCTGGACGCTCCACCGGTCATACCGGTGGATTTGAACGTTTTTCTGGCTCCGAAAACCAATCCTGACACCAAACGTGACAAAGCCAATGTAGGCCTTGATTGCCAATTAGTCACCTACCAACACGCTTTCATCCGCGCACGATGAAGCGCCAACTCTACCAAACACTGGGGATCCAATGTGATTGCAATCAATACCCAACCAATCACTCCATAACGAATCCGTTCCTTTGGCAGTGGTGTCGAGAAATGAAATCATCGCTTCTCGGTAAATGGGCTAATGAGCGAGCCCACAATAAGGCAACATACTCGGTGCCCATGGGCGCGCAAGCCCAAAGTTCACCTGAATACATTAGGTTATATATACATTACTTATATGAGATCATACAACACAATTTCTACATAAAATTTTCATTTAAATTAAAACACGTTAAAGAAAAAACCAATTATACTACATCACGCAATTTTCTAACACCGTTTTGTTTTTGACGATTGTTGAACAGCGTTTTGTTCTATAACAAGCCATAATTTAAAATAAAAATTAAAATTATAGCTGTAATAAATAAAATCGTTTGTCTCAATTAGTAAACTCCTAATAAATTTAAATAAATTCATAAAAGGACGTTAATCCACAATTGGACTGTTTTGATCACAGAACGGCGTGACATCGCGGAACTGTTCTTCAATAAAATAATTTACAATATTTCGAAATTTCAATGATATGTCGATAATAATTACAACGTGGTGGGGTAGTTAAAAGTGGGAAAAGTGAAACCTGTTGACTGGGGCAGCCGAGGATCGGAGTGCGACGACAGGGGTGAACACGAGAGTGCGCTGCGGGGCGCAAGGCACAGTGCGGAGGCTGCCCAACCGAGGAGAGGCACGAAAGGGGTCCACGCGACAGGGAATCACGCCGTGGAACCGCTGGGGCTTTGCTGTAACAATGTGAGTCGTTAGGGTCACCTGACGTCACTGGAAAGGTGGTTCAATCGTACTTATCACAACATGAATGATCCAAACAGAGAGCAATGCTTAGGTAGTACTACCACTATCACCAATCAGTGATCACCAGTTGGAAGCTTCATGCTGAGTTGGATGCGCTTAAAGCAATGTGATGAAGTTGGTGACCAGTGCTGTCAATGGCCAGCTCTCGAATTTGTTTCCACTGAATGCGCATAAATTCCCTAATATCAAGATAACGATGCTGCTAAATTACTCGAACAAAAAAGCACACAACTTTTGCAAGTACAGTACAGTAGAACACGTCCATATTGTCTGAACCGTCAACTGGAGTGGCACAGAACACTTCCATAGCATTTGAAGCGTCAAATGGACTGGCACAGCACTTCCATACCATCAGAAGCATCAACTGGACTGGCACAGCTCTTCCATAGCATCTGAAGCGACAACCAGACTGCCGGAGAGCACTCATCAAGCGTCAGTGGACTGACACAGCACTTCCGTAACGTCTGATGCGTCAACTGGGCTGGCAGAGAGACTTCCATAGCATTTGAAGCATGAACTGGACTGGCACAGCACTTCCATAGCAACTAAAGCATCAACTAGACTGGCAAAGCTCTTCCATAGCATCTGAAGCGTCAAATAGACTGGCAAAGCACTTCCAAAGCGTCTGAAGCGTCAACTGGACTGGCACAGCTCTTCCATAGCATCTGAAGCGTCAAATGGACTGGCAGAGCCCTTCTATAGCGTCTGAAGCGTCAAATGGACTGGCACAGCACTTCCATACCATCAGAAGCATCAACTAGACTGGCAAAGCACTTCCGAAGCCTCTGAAGCATCAAATGGACTGACACAGAACTTCCATAGCATCTGAAGTGTCAACTGGATTGTCCCAACTAAATCCCCCACTTCTAACAGTTCTAAATTCTAAGAAATGTATGCCTTTAAAAAAAAACCCTGACCATTCAATGAAAAACCATGCAGCGAAAAAATACTCACAACAGGGTGAATGGTGAAATTATCAAAAACTTCCATAAGCTCTGTCATTCGGTACTCCTCCAGGCAGACAAACCCTCCCAGGTTGGGAGCTTGTTTTCTGGCGCAATCTAGGCAATGAACGACGTGCCTTTTTTCTTGCTCCCTGATGAACAGGATGTTAAATACTTCAACCTGCGAACGAAGTGAAGACGAACGATTAGACAGGGGGTAGAAGGAGGCGCCAATAAGGCAATGAATTGAGTAATTTTGTTTCAATAACGTTTCAGTCAGAAGCGTAAATTAACCGTAAGCCAACTCACCTCACATTGACCGCAGTAGTGAGAGGCTTCGTTTTTACCTCGACCGTGAAATCGAACTTCGACCCCTTTCGACTTGACGAACTCCAAAACGAGAGCGCAGTGTTTGAGAGTTCTCAAGAGACAATTTTTGGTAAGTTCGAACAACTTGGGGTCGGACACTTTGATGTTGCGAGCCAAATTCCACGACAAGTGCACCATGGGGACGATGCTTTTGAAACTTTGGAGCTTGTTCCATTCGTACCGCTCAATACCCAGCTGGTACTGGCGGGCGGTCAGGGGCCCAACGTTCCACGCTATGTTGTTACACCAACCGACGGCTTGGACCCAATGGACACAACCTGTGAAAAATCAAGAAGAATGAAAAATCACTCAATTAGAAACCTTCAAGTTTTTACAATTAAACCAATGTTGATACGGTACCAGAATGCGGGTGGCAAAAAGCGAATAGAAAAATCTTCAGTAGACAAAAATCGTATTAGATCACAAGATGGAAGAAAACTTTAAACTTGGACGTTTCCAGGAATACGTAACATTTCCGAGTCAACTTCAAAGTTTTTCGTAACAGATTCAAGGTTTTCTCATTCAAATACTATAAGATTTTCTACTTTAACTCAAGGTTTTCAATTCAAATTCAAGGGTTTCCAATTTACCTTCAAAATTAAGGAGTAAAGGAGGAGACTAAAATGTTTTATTAAAAAGCAAGCAAATCAGAACTCAGTGTCGAAGGCGTAAATGAATTCTTTAGTTATTTCAGCAGTTCAATACAAGTCAGTGCCAGCTGCGGCGTTGGGAATGTAACGATTTATATTCTTCGTAAATAATTTATTACAATTGTTCACTTGAATACACTGTTCACATTCGCGCACTTACACAATGACACAATCACTATACACGGTTGTAAAGCAGTTACGCACTATTTACAACACGGCACAATTTATAACACGAAGCGTCTATATCCGGACTCCGAACTGAACTGAACTGCGCGGCGTTCCTGGGTCCGTTTTATACTGGCTGCCTTGGCCAAGAACCTTCTCGAACCTTCCCTGGTTCTGGGAACTCGACATGTTGTCTCGAGCGAATGGGAAGGTTCCAGCCAATTTGATAGGACGCACAATTCCTCGAAAGTGACCCTTAGCCCTCCACAGGTCGTTGACCCTGCGACGCTGGCAGCCCATTTTACCGGCGCAGGTGCCAGCTCGCAACAGGAAGTTGTAACTGCACATCCTTCATGCAATCAGCACAATCTGTGCTGCTGACTGTTACACACTTGGACCTACGACTAAAAACAAATTTTGCTCTTCACGAGGTTCACTGAGAAGGTGTTTCTTGCAAGGAGCTTAATCAAAATATCTTCTCTGCAGGACTTAGTTGTCGTAAATAAGGTAATAATTCACTTGCATTCAAGTTTCCAAGCGATAACATTTTCTGATGGACAATACCTTGATGATACATGGCATGAGCTAAAGTACTGTCTCTCCCCCTGACGGTATGAACTTTCATAATAGTTGTTAACATACAAAATACTATCAATCAATCTTGAAATTGAAAAGAAAAACCTTGAATTCGGCTCGGAAATGCATCAAACGCAAACCCAAAGTTTCCCTGAGTTTGAATAAGCGCCTTCCCACGCCTGACCAGCTGACTAATAGGAACCAAATCTGATATTTTTACGAGTCAAGAATCAATTTTATACCAATATATGGATGACAACATTGTAATAAAAATTATTATGATTCTGTTGGCTCGTTTATAACTTCCTCCACGGTTACCCTATCATTTTCAGAGTAAAATTAAACTGTGGGCGTTGTTTCTGGACTATATGGTTGTTACAGAGTTCAGGTTATGAGCTAGAAGGCGGATAAACAGATTAAGAGGGCTGGTAACTCTGGTATAGAATCGGAATTAAATCGTAAAGGTGCTCACCACAGTTATACATCACCTCTTATTTGGTTTTTTCACTTAATAAAAACTGCGGCTGCATGTGATTATGGTTTCAATTCTACGCTCTTGAATTCTCTTCTATAAAACGTTCTTGTCATCCAAGCAGATGAATTATTTTTTCACAGCAGGTGGTGTTCTCGAGTGGTTTCGTTAAGTGATAGTCGAAGAGCAAGAATTTGAACACCAAGAATAACTATGAGTCTCCCTATTCAGAGCACTTTGACCAATATCGCACGTGTATAGCCTCTAAAAACTGTGCTGGTACCCGAAAAGTATTGAGCATGAGCAGGAATTGTCGATAAAGTGAAAATTATTACCTGAATTGACCCAAACAAGGTCGCCAGGTCGCTGAAGAAATCTGTAGACGGGAACGTTCTCGTCGAGCAAATCTTCTAGGCACGGCCACCACGACCCGTGAAGGTAATTCAAACCATACCTGAGGTTGAAAGTGAATGTTAGGAATATATATTATTGATAATTGAATTTTATGTTGAAATGTTATTGTGACGGGATTAGATAAGTCACGAGGGCGACTCACTTTTCGCAGAGTGTGTAAATGACGCCCCAGTACGCGTCCGGGACAGCGAACCACTCGCAATCCCCTGGACCGATGTTGATGTTGATCGAACAGAAATTGTTGTTCTCTTGATGACCGGGCGTTCGACTTCCGGGCACTTTCATGTACAATTGAACGGTGTTCATTCCCAGAATGACGTGACCAACGTGGGAGAGCATGTTACCGGCAGAGACGACTCGGGCGAAAGCAGGTAATTTCATCAGTTCTTGAAGTTGATTTCTCCATTTTCGCTCGTCCGAGAGGTCGACGTTGGTGCCAAAACGGAGCATTTTCGAGCCTGGAGGCGCCTTCAAGCCAGGAACACCAGTGCCTTTCTTCTTCTTGACGTTGCCCGTCGAGTCCTTCGAGTCGGAGTCAGAAAGATTTGAGCAATTGGTGCTGTTGGCAGCATTGACATTACCGGCAGCCTTTTCTCTTTCCTCCTATAAAACAGACCAATACAAGTGGATATAGAGAAAATGCCAATTTCAAGTCGTCCAGAGCCGTAGCTTGTCAAGTGAAGTCTGTTTGTTTCTTCATTCATTTCCAAATAAGTACAACACTGGGTAATAATATAATTTATGCTTTAATATTCAACATCTCTTATGAAAAGATAGTTCAAAAGCATGTCAAGTTCACATGACAATACGAAAATAATCTCATATAAGGGCAGAACGTAGGCGAGTTTCAATAAAACTACTCTAAGGTACTTAAATATTAGAACATGGGTGCACAAGGAAATAGTCAATTTTACGAAAGCAGTGACGAAGGCAATAATATAATCAATCTGATATGCTTTGTCGACAATAAGTAGGTAGGTAGGCTACGGATCAGGAAAAATATTGATGCTGTACATCATCAGTGGTTTTCTATTGGCTCCCATTAACAGGCTGTACAGCAATTTCCTTCTCGTAGGGCAGAAGAGACCGCTGATGACTTAAAAGCCTGTGTTTTTATAAGATTTGTGGGCAAAAGTCGTGATAAGGAAGTGACAATTTACGCTGAATCATGTATTAGTTGAGTGTGTGTTGAGTGTATGTTTCGTTTTAATAATTTGCTTTATGCTGTTGAATACAGTCAATTTTGTATGATAAGGTTTAAGATTTCAAAGTCTTGGTTTAGCAGTGTTCTAGCCTGTATTTCCGGAATATGTTCCTGACTATCGCCTTCTGAATCTCTGCTGATTGGAAGCAAATTCGTGCGGTATTTGCTTCTCCAGATAGGGAGGCAGCAAGGAAGGATAGATTCAACAGTTTCCCCACAGCATTGAAAAATATAATTTTTTCCCAATAGTAAAAACACCACTCTTATTGTCAAAAAATACTTCCTGCAAGTACTGCAGCAGCAGCAACACTGATTTTTTAAAAAAATCATCTGTGTCTTTTCTTTCTTTTTAGTAATCTCCGTTTAATCTCTGTAGAATTAATTGTTTTATTTAGCAATAGTTGACCTGTATCTTTTTTTATTTTTAAATTTGAATATAGTTTTAGTAGGCCCTATAGCACAGCTTCTCACCCCCTACGGGCTTGTAGCCCATATTGGGGATTATATTTCCAGTTTTTGTAACTGCTGTGCTCCGTGTTTTTGCTTTAAATACTTTGGAAATAAATAAAAATGAAAAATTCGGCCGGTTTTGCACGATTGAACGCTGGATTTTTTCTGGCGGAAATGTTTCTTTTACTCGATATGTTGACAAGGTTTCGTGCTTTCAACTTTAGGCTTAATTATTGAATACCAGTACTCGATTAATGGAAACACTGAGGGACCCATCAGAAGGGAAATTAACGCTCATTCCGCTCAGATTTAAGAATCATCTTGTAAATTGAGGGAGCTAAGGCCGTTCAAGTGGCTTCAGGTCGAAACCCGAAATAAATCTTAAATCGTGAATAACTCTGAAACGAAGTCTCTAAAAGAAGAAGTCCTGGAGACACTTTTTTATGTAGATGAGTCGTAGAATCGACCCGTGGAAGACGAAAACCCACCCCCTAATATTAAACGTTAGCACCATGTATAGTTTGGTACTACAAATAAAGAAGTTAAAACATGTTTAGATTGTGTAATTGAATGGCCTTAGGTAACAAAAATCACGGTTTTTGTCCGTTCAAATAATTGAAAAATAAACTTTTTTTTCATTTCCGGGAAACCAGAATAGAAACGGATCGGGTGAGACCAAGATAGTAATACACCTTGAAAATTTACCTTGAGACTGTCTTGAAAACTCGACGCCTGATACTGAGCGTATTTGGCGATAGTCGTATGTGACCGGTGGCTGATACACGACCAACCCCTACCGCCGACTTGAGGATCCCAATTGTCATCAGGCAATTGCTGCACTTGCGTTCGAACTTCAACCATGTGATCCGGATTGGCCTCGACGAGGGTTTTAGTCGAAAATAGGCCGAGATCTGAAAATAAACGGGGGAAAACGAAAGGTGGACGTTAGTAAATGAGTCGATTTTGAAGAGACAGGCGCTGTCAAATCGTTAAAATCAGTCTGTCGACACTGAGAACAGTGGCAACAGTTAAATTCGAGACACGGGTTCTTAAATTAACATGTTTGGGCCTCAATGGGCGTTAAAACTAACTGATGAACCCAATGTGTACGGCAATTTAATTCAACAATCAGCATCGCTTAAACGCGAATTAAAAACAACATCGTTATCATAGTCATTCGAAATGAACTTCTGTCAGTTCTGGTTCGCCCAAACCCAACAACATCGAAACTGGAGCTTCCAACCGTTCTCCCGGAGAGGTCTTTCGTCGAACCACTAACCTTCATTGTCCAACGGTCATACGACCTACGATTACATGGCAGCGAGACAGTTCCATCAAGTTGTAGCCAGATGGAGCTTGAGACGCTACTATCGGTCGGTCGAATCAAAAGAACGATACTATGCATCAATATTCACCACGAAAGGGTCAATTTGTCGCGTCATGGCCAATTAAAATTGACCGAAATTGACCATTAAAAACAGGCATAGGATAAAGAAGCGTCTACAAACTACAACTCGAATATTCAAGTTATACATTCTTGTGTCATCCATCTTTTTACTTCTCGTTAAAGTTACTCAAATCTGTGTCAAGGGACACAATTTTGTATGATAAAAAAAAGACAAATAATTTCAGTAAATCTTGTAGAGAAATGACATCCAAAAAAGAAGGAATGCTCAGTAAGTAATATCCATTCAGAAAGATATAACTTGGTATCACAAAAGATAAGAATCAGGTAAAATAAATGTTCAAAATCACATTTTTGAAAATATTTTATGAAGATGAAGATTAAGCAAATTTTCTCATTTCCCTTCTAGTTCTACTGCAATCTGAATCCCCTCATAACGTAGTATAATACGAATGTAAAACCCCAATAAAAACAGTTAAATGCATCAAATAATTTTTTGGCACTGGAAAAATGTTAGTAAAATGTATTTTCACCTTGTTCAAAATGATCAGAAACAAGGTTTGAGGGAGCTATACTTAGTTATTAATAGTAGATTGAGATGATTTTCATTTTTCTGACGAAGTTTGCCATTTTAGCAGACTGGGAGAGGTGTTGTAAACCTCCTTTATTTCAAGTGAATAAATTAATCACAGAAAAGGAGTAAGAATGTCAACTTTTATTGGGCATTGTTCTGGATATCAGCAAGGCGTTTGATTGCGTCCAACATAATGCAACACTATAAGCGGTACAATTACGGAATTGGGGGCTTATCATTAAAACTGGGTTTACTTATCTTACAAATTGCACACAAGTTAGGCTTTAGAGACGATAGGTGTGGTGTGGTGCCCTACAAGGAACGGGGTTGGGCCTGTTCTATTCACGCAGCACATTAATGAACTTATGATCATGATCTATGATGCAACTGGGGACACCGTTAAGGCTCCGCCCTCTGTAAAAAGCGGAGAAATGAGTTCCGAAAGGTTCTTGAACTGGCGGTAAAAACTCATGTACCGTCAGGTGACGTCATAGGCTGACCTCATCACGTGATACCTAGATACTCATGATATCTCTCCTCTACACATTTTACCTACTTTTTTTTTCTTCTAAATTTAGCAAAAATGGCATTTGGCTACATTTTGAGCGGATAAATGAATAAAACGTGCCGAGGCATTATGTGTTAGTAACCTCTTTTCACCTCATATTAAAAAACTCAATGTATCGAAAGGTAGAGGTTTTTTGGAACATTGATGTTTTTCCCATCGATACCCACTCCTAGATACAGTATAATGAGGGAACATGGTAATGTAAGGAGCATACAATGGGGAGAGGAGAGCCCCCATTCTGTAAGAGGGTGGCTACAGGGAGGGACTGGACTATCTCGGACGTTCCGGAGGTAAAATAGATAAATTCACGTAAATACAGACCGAGTTTCAATGCGGCGGCGAGTCCACGGATGACGGCGATGGGGTGTTTGAGACAGAACTCTTGGAGCTGCGGGCTAAAGGCGTCCTTCTTGTTCTCCAGATAGACGCTCGGCGTAGGCGGGAGAAGTTGCTCTTTGGTGAGTTTCACGTTTGGCGGGTCCGGCGGTGACGGCGGCTCTTCCGTGTCGCTGACGACGTTGCAACTGGGAACACCGTTAAGGCTCCGCCCTCTGTAAAAAGCGGAGACATGAGTTCCGAAAGCTTCTTGAACTGGCGGTTAAAACTCATTCACCGTCAGGTGACGTCATAGGCTCACCTCATCACGTGATACCTAGCGAATAAGCACACTGGTATCACGGTCAATCATCAGTTGTAAATTGACGGACTCTGACATAGAAATTCTCTACGGTTCCAGAGGAACTAAATGGTATTTTTTAATAGTATTTCAGAATCGCAATCTGGCTAATTCGATCGTAATTATTAGTTCCTAACGGGTTTGGGTTCATGAGATAAATTAAAGGAGGCTGGAATTATTGGACTTTCTAATATTTCATGTATAATGTAGTATTCACATTCTTTGTAAATCCCTCTCTTTTTAAAGAAAAGTTCTTCAGCCATTTTGACGAATGCACAAAGAAGGAAACAAGAGAAGAGGGAAGAAATGAAATTGACGATGAGGTTGTGGATGCCTACACTTAGTATCACGTAATATGACATGCAAATCACCAGCGTGAAATGAGATCATTGTAGCTCTAGGTGAACGAACCTACTGTATAATGGGAGAACGATAAAAAGTGCATGGTATCACAGGTAGTCGATCGTCTGACCCAAAATTATAAATTCGTCGAGAGCCCGTTTTGGTCACACTGTTGGACGAATCGCCAACATAGTTAAATAGGTTGGTTATTCTTGGAATAATAAACCAAAAGGACCGCGGTCTAAAACCTCATTCCGTTCTGTTTCCGTTAAAAAAAAATTAAAGTAAATTAACTCTGTTCAAGTCCACTTACTTGCAAGTTTCAATGACGGTTTTAGCGTCCATGTGGATGTTGAAGTCCACATCGGGCTGAATGTCCACAAGACCGCCGATTCGGTGCTTCAAATCATCTTCCGTCTTAATTTTCGTGTCTGACACTTCCGACTTAATACTACTCGCTGTAAATAAAATTTAAATTGTGAGTCCCATAAATTATTTACGAATCATCTATTAATGAGCCCGAAAAAATGTCAAATAGTAAAAAAAAAAAAATTTCATTAATTTAGCGAACCTGAGCTGGGTCGAGGACTAGGGTCCTGCCTTGTGATGACGGAGGCTGACGGTGGCCTACTACTAAAAGCGCCTGGATCACCTAGAAAAAGGGGACAAAACGATTAGAATTTCAGATTCCATTTACCCAAGACAATAACTACATTATCGCCCCCAGATATAGACCGTTGACTCGGTGAGTGATCTCTGAATTCAATTAACCCGCATACATATAAAGAGGCGTAGATGTGTGAGTGCTAGGTTTCTCGAAATTGGCTCTGTTCAAAAGGTTCCAAATATTGGCTGATCTTGTTGTTTTTTGTACCGAAATTAACGAACAGTAAAAAACGGACTTCCAGGGAAATTTTCGAAAAGCTGTTTAGCAACTTTTTGTTTCACATCCTTAAGCTGTCAGACTATTAAGGATGTGAGGATTAGCTGTTTTAGTCAAAATCGTGAGAATTAAAATTATATCAATTAAAGTTAAAGAGCACAAGCAGGAATTTTACAGCTAAATTTGGCATTTTGTCACTTACCAGACGAGGGAATGGAATCTTTCGAGTCAACTTCATCGCCAGGGACGGGAGAGCCAAAGTGTTTAAGAAGATCTTCAGCAAGGGACGTGGCGATGTCTTTTTGTGACAGCAACTCTTGAAGTTCTTGGTCGCTGACGCCAGCAACGTCCGAGCTGTTATTCGTCTGTAGAATAAGAATTCATTGAACATACTTTACTAACGAAATAAATGTGTTTATTGAGTCGCCAAATACCGCACAAATGACCCTTCACACGAATCTACCAATAAAACTAGGAATTTAATTCCGCCAGGATTCTTTACCTGATTGAAAGTAGAAGCTGGCGACTGCACAAATGCTCCAAGCTGCTGGTATGCTGCACTTCGGAACTGTTGATTTGAGTTAACGCTGCCTTCACTCTGGGGACTCACCGCAACCTGCAATTTATTGAAGGAATCATTTCAATTTGCCTGGTTGAAGCAATGACTTGCAGCAATGAGAGTTATATTTACCCTTTGAGTATGTTGTTGCTGTTGTTGTTGTTGTTGTTGCTGCTGCTGAAGCTGTTGTGCTCTTAGTTGTTGTTGGTGTTGTTGCATGAGCCGGTAATGCTGCTGCAACTGCTGCAAGACGTTCTGCAAAACAACCGGTAAGAGTCAGACAGGTGAAGCAACGAATGATGAATAATATATATGATATTAGGCAAAAATTCACTGACCGCTTGATGAGGCGTCAGGGTGGCTTGGTTTTGCTGAAGAACTTGAAGCATTTGTAGCTGCTGCTGGTTCAGATAGAAAGACGGGTTGGGGGTCGGGGCTGCACCTGTTGGCCTCTGAGCGGTTCCGTTGGCCACTGAAGCTCTCGCAGGTTCTTCTGGCTTGAACCGCTTGGCTCCAGGAGCCTGAACGCCAGCTGGGTAAGGAGGCGGTGGCCCTTGAGGTGAGATCTGGGACTGGCCATTGGTGGTACCGACAGCACCGGTCTATAAACGATTTTCACACTCAGCAACCAGCGTAACCAACGACAAAATCCACACTACTTCAATATTATCCATAATAGTCTAGTTCTTATTCTTTCTTACCCATCACCAAGGAGGAAGAGAAAGTGGAATAAATAGGTTACCTGTGATTTGGCAAACTGCTGGCCCCTCGGACTAGCCGCAGGGTTTTGATTCTGCTGTTGCTGTCTAGACGACATTTCTGCCGAAATTGGCAAATTCCATGCCTCCTCAATGGGTGGCAACTGACGTCTCCTTTTGAAAAATAAATAGGAACGTTGTAGAACATTGGGTTGAAACCGAATCGACCACCCCACGTTCGTGCGGTCACTCATGGACGAAACGAAATAACACAAATCCACGAATCCGTACAAAACCACGCAGCGGCCAAAACAACCGTGCAAATTAATTGTATGTAATGAAATCATCCTACACTTAAATGGAATGGAATGAATTAAAAAGGAGCGTAATAAAATCAGAGTTAATACAGAAAAATCAATGAATTTCATGTTTATTTTTATAAAAAATAGTTTCAACATTCAAAAATTAGAAGTTGAAGAATGAATATCAATAAATTTCGATGTGACTGAGTTAAACAAGGATGTCCCTAGGTCCCCTCACCCTGAAACCGTTCCAGATAAAAAGTTATTTTTGTAAAACTATTGGTATTTTTCCAAGGGTCTCAAGAAGTAGAGCCCTGAGAGTTAGGGGGATGATATGAATAATGACTTTCAATAAGGTGGCGTCCACTTAGAATGACCAGGGTTTTGACAGCAGCAGCTGATCTTAGCCAGCAAGCGGATGTTCCTCCTCGAAAATAATGGCCTGACGAACTTACTTGCTCGTAATGCTAGGCATTGGGGCGTTTCCTAGGTGCGTCTGGAGAAATTGGATGCGCTGAGCGAGGTTGGGGTTCATATGAGCCGTCAACCGAGGTGTGGCGACGCCTTCTTTGTCCAAATCCGAGCCGTTGTTCTCGCCGACTCTTGTGGCATTCACGTAGCAGGCGTACGCGTCTTTCGGTTGGTTGCAACTCTCGTATAAAATACCTGAACAAGCCCACAAAACGTATGAAACAACTATTAAAAAGAAAATTGAGAAAAGAGCGCACGACAGACGAGTCGGGAATGTGCTTACCCAAATTAGTCCAAGCAGCGCTGTGACTCTTGTCTAACTGAACAGCACATATGTACGCTTGCAACGCGTCCATAGGCTGGTTCTGTTGCTGGTAGAGGACTCTGCACACAACAAAAATTATCATTTTAAGATGTTTTCTACAGACACGATCAAATCAAAAGCCACAAATAACGTTCGCCAAAACTCACCCAATAGAACACCAAGTGTCAGCATTTCCTTCAGATTTTTCAACAGAATTTCTATACGCGACGAATGCGTCGTGCACTTTGTTGACACTAGCGTAACAACGACCCAAAAGGTAGAGCGACTGTCCGGATTTTGGGTCAGCTTCTATGGATTTTTGAAGACAGTGAATCGCTTGGGCTTCTCTAGTGCTCTTGTCGCCTAGGGACTCAATACAATGGTACATCCATCCTGCAACAAAAGAATCACGGTCAAGCGGCGCCCGGGAGACTGTCATGAATATTTGGTGGTAACCAAAAAACGGAAAGTGGTTTCTGTTGCTACAGTCATCGTGATGTTGGAGAATGCTTCTAAGGTGTAAATTCAAAACCCATAAATAATTGAGAAAAGTACTTAGTTTTTTGAGTATTTTAGCAAAAATGCCAAGATATAGGGGTTTGGACGTGACGGGTCTGGAGAATATGATTTGCGAGCCAAAAGTGTACTTTCACTATGACGTCCCAGCTGATCCCTCGACGGACGAAGAATTCGACTACGAGCCGGTGGACTTCCATCATAAAGGCCTAACACACATACCAGGGTACGAACCGGAGCCCTTTGGAGCGCTCAACAGAGAAGAGCATACGTTGTGCATCATCAAACCCTCGGCGCAAGGACATGTTAGTGACATTGTGCAGGCGATTCAAGACAAAGGCTTCACTATTCTGAAGGTGACGTGAGATAAATTGTAGTTGAAGCTCTGTCAGGTTGAGAACGATGAGCAGCCAATGTGATCATCAGACCCTCTGCCTTGATTTAGCTACTTAGATGGCTGTTAGTCTGGTCTGCTGGTGGCCGCTGATTGGTCCATACCAGGGCATCTCTGTTAACGTTATAGCTGTTGAGTAATACCTCAGCAATTGAGCTTGTTGAGGCTACTCAGCATTGCATAAGCATTCTAAGGACCATCAGATGGAGTCGTCAAAAGGAAGTCCACTAACTGAATGTTTTCATCTTTACAACAGAGAAAATCTTTGCTGCTCTTCCCAGAGCAAGCTGCTGCTTTCTACAGAAAACACTTTGGTCGCACCTGGTTTCCCAAGGCAATGCTTCGCCTGAGTCATCATCCCATCACCGTAATGGTACTTGCCAAAGAAAACGCCGTCGAAGACCTGAAAGATCTGTGCGGCCCGAGTAAAGTTAGCAAAGCCCGACAAACCAAACCATTTTCTCTACGAGCTCAATACGGAACAGTTGGCGACCCAGGGATGAACGCCATACACGCCAGTGAAACAGTCGAGGCTGCCAAGGATGAAATCCTCTTCTTCTTCAAGCATGGTAAATGATTTGCACTTTGGGGTGGGTTAGATATCGCAGATCAACATGACGTGACCAACCAAACTGGGCCAACAACAGGTCAAGTCACTCTATTACTACATAATTTGGAGCTACTGCCGTGTAAAATGTGGGAGCTTCCTTTTTCCAGCAAACCCCGAGCCACTTATTTCCGTCGAAGACAAACTGGATTTCTTTTTGGGCGCTCACTACACCGTTTTGCTCGAAGGAATGACTCAATTGTGCAAAGAGAAACCCGTCAACCCGGCACTGTGGTTTCATAAATTTCTTCTACCGAATCATAAATCTGAAAAACCATTGCTCACGATGCCGAACTGGCCGCCCATTGACGCCACCAATGCCAAACCAAACGCTACAAGTGAATTTCAGTGATCAAAAAATCCTAATATATCACTCGACAAAATCATAATTAAAGGGAGTATTGATCATACGAACCTAATTGGCGGCAAATGTCAGCCTTGAGATTGGTTGGCAGTTCTTTTTCTTTGAGTAGTTGCTCGTAATTGTCTTTGGCGACTTTGTACTTTCCTTGAACTTCGTATAAGTGCGCGATATGAAATTTAACTGAAACAAAAAATAGCATCACTTTAATTCATATTTCTAGGGTGTATACGATCACCTATACTTAATGGTGATTAAGGGGATTCCATTTAAATTTGGACCAGAAAATTTTGTTCTGTCACTGAATAACATATTAAGTAACATGAACGACAAAATGAATTACGGAAGCTCACTTTCAATTTTGGAGAACGTGCAGGGGCTGGCGTCAATCAGAGCGAGTTGTAAATGTTTCAAAGCGGATTCCCAGTCATTGTTCACTTTGAACATCAACCCAAGCCTCAAGTGGACTTCATTGGCTCTCAGAAAGCCTGGCTCGACGTACAGCACCTGCTGCAAAGCCTTCACCGCCCTGAAAAACACGTGAAAATTCGAAGGTCAGCAAGATAATGAAGTACATGCATATTCACTAAATTTACGCGGAAAGTTGCCGGTATAGTGGCGGTTAGTTGGGTAAAAACGCCTCGACCTTGATGTTTTCGATCAGCCTAAGCCGTCATTCCTCAGTTTATCATGTGTAGGGGACTAGGATGATTCAACTTGGAAAAATTGATCTAAAATTAAATCATTCATGCCAATCGAGCCAGGATATTAATTTGCTTCAAGGAGACTGAAAAATTAACACTTTTTCAAACCACTGACTCAATTTGAAGTGTCACATCAATTCCTTGTCCTAATGATCGCACATTGAAGAGATTCGCGTGGCATCAACCACCTAAAACACCATCATCATTACAGCACTCACTTCTTCTAATTAAGTGGAAAGCAAAAACAAGTGCAGACTTCATTTTTTGTCTCTTCTTGCATTGTTGCATCAAATGAAAGGCTGCACTGACACAGATACTGTGTCACCACCTGTTCTCAACACGAAGGGGAAGCTCAAGCTCGAAGCCCGTGCGAAGGGTCTTTTTCTCATCCGGTTATGAAACCGAGTAAAAAGCCGGAGTCATTCATAACCGCCAGGTCCTCGAGCCATTCAGTGCGTGGTGGGCGATGGATGGAGGGGACAGCAATTATAATTATGGTAATTATCATAAGGATACAACTCAGTCGCTCTTTCGCGTGCAGCCACTTAACAACTTGAACTGTTGAACGGGGTGTTTTAACGGTTTTTTCTGACTTGGAAACAAAATATGAAGAATGTTGTAAAAGGCGGCCCCATTAAAGATAAGAAAGAGTGACGCGCAACACTCAACATCTTCAAAAATCATCCTCACAACAAGTTCTGAGCTTGAAAATATTATTTTAGCTTAAAATGTTAGCGAGTATTAGGATTCTGATTATCCAGCGTCATTATTTTAGCAAGAAGCTCGACAAATTCTAGAGTATACAAAATACGAGAAATACTCTAGACGAAGTTCATTTTTTTATTTTTTTATTTATTTTTAAGAAGATGAGAGGTAATTCGAATATTGCAAAATGAATTATGAATATATTTTAAAAAACGAAGTATTTTTATATAACAAGAGATGATTATTTTATTATTCATTATTGTTAATTTATTTTATTTATATCGGTCTTAGCGACTCTCCTCCCCCCAGCACAAGCGTAGCTTATAGGGGGGAGTAGCATAACCTGACAATTGTATGTATTTTATATTTTTTGTCTTCCAATAAAATGCAATAGGCAAAAAAAAAAAAAAAAAAAAAAAAAAAAAAAAAAAAAAAAAAAAAAAAAAACGAGATGTGGTGCGCGCGCAGCGGTTCAAAAGAATATATCATTCCTCCATGTTCATATTTTCCAGGGTCGCTCTATTCTCAACATACAAGTCATATTTGGTTCCATAAGTCGTTTGTAAGACGCTCACTTTGAATTTAATTTTCATTTAGAACAAAACTCATCATCAAGACCATATAGAGCTATTGTTTTTAATTACTGTGGTAAAAGAGCTTCCGATTCACCAGGTGTTGGCAGTCACTACTCAAGTAATGATTCAGAGGAAATGAGATAAGAAGCCATTGTGCACTCCTTATTAGAATCAAACCCAGACTTATCGAGTAATCAAAAAAACTTCGTAGTCGGATACTGAGAAATCTCGTCATTATTGGAACGTCGGCAGGCAACAAAACAGCCTCGCTGAGGCTCTACCTCTGAAACTTGATTCTCCCCCACGCTGGAAAGACCGGATGGTTCGCATAGCCGTCCAAGGGTGCACAATTAGCAACATGAGGATTTCTAAGGTCGGTATCACCGGCCGTCATTCTCAACCCAGTGACCTCGAAGAAAATTCTGCGGAAAAACTGGAGAGGGAACTAATCTCTGAGCTAGGAAAGGGAAATTCGTCAATGTAGAGTTGAATAATTCAACGTCAAGACAAGAGAAATTCTGGTTCCGATCCTTGAATAAACCACCGTCTACAGATTTACTTCTTTTATGGAACTAAAAATACGATTTGGGCCCATCGGTGGATTCGGCCCCTCAATGAATAAGGAAGCCATGGCCTGAGTGCATTGAATTACCCTTCTGTTTCGAGGTAACTTCATGCGGTGCATACGTATTACTTAACTCGGGAGAAAGTGCACAAGTTGAGGGTCATCTCGAACATTGATGAAGTCAAGAAAACTATTTACAATCCAACCAAAATAAATTTATCCGAGTTTATTGATCGATTTCGTAGTAAAGTAACACTAAGTCAACAGTTCGCCAGACTGCTTGAGAGATAGATAACGGATATCAAGGTTGAAACACTCAGAAGGTATAGTTTTCATATAAATTTTGAACACTCTGAGGGTATAGTTTCCATTTATCCAAAGGGAGTACCGTAATGTGGCCTCGTGGAATCGTGACGTCAAAGGATGACTAAACCATAAGGCCTCGCCTATGAAAGATAATAGGCATAGGAGTAGGAGAGAAGCCTCGGGGTGACGAGAGGACAACGGTTGGCGATGAACATAGAGAAGGAATGGCCGTATGTGTGTTGCGTGTTGGCATAACTTGATGGGAACGAGCTCCTCACAGCTGGACATCTTGTAGGCGGTTATCGCTCTTCTATTTAATAATAACATAGCCTGTCAAACCCGTGCCACCAACGTTATTTTTTTTTTATTCGATACGAGTTTTGATCTTCATCTTTTCATTTCCGGCTGATTTTCAAGACGAAAGACTCTTGAAAGAAATGTCTGTATGAAGAGTTGTCTTCGATGTAGAAGATACTAAGGAACGAAGTTAGTTCAGGGAGGTTCAGTACAGAGACCACGTTTATGTTCTACCTGATCTCAAGTATCTACTATTACAATCGTCAAATCACCCAGCCGCGTAATCGATGAGTCAGTAGAGAAACAGGTCCGGGGAACCCTTCTTCTTGTAGAATCTCTCGGGTCAATCACCTCGTCACGCTGTGTGTCCGACGGTAGCCAACGAGGTGTAACCAAAATCGTGTTTCACCTTTTAACATTGGGGCCAGTTACTTGGGAGGAGATGCACCAATTTTCTCTGCATCAATCCAAAACTATCGACGTAAATGTGGTTAAGAAGCACAGTAACAATCGAGAACAGGATGACGACTAGTCGGCCTGGCCAACAAAGAATGCTCACCCGGCTTAAACGACAAAAATCAAATATGTAGGCAGGTACATCATAGTTTAAAAACAGTGTTTTGTCAGCACTTCAAATATACATTTAATTAAAACGTATATTCACGTGTATTCAAAATTCTGAAATGAAATTTTCTAATTTAGCCAAGTACCTTGATATCCAACTTTTCTCCGTAGACAGAAACAGGAAACCTTTGTTTTCAACTCATGGGGACTTGCCACCGCTTGGAGGTTTTCATTATGGAATCAAAATTACACTAACAACAAAAAACTATCCCTTATGATTTAGGAAATATTTACTGTGAATTGTGGTAGGCATAGTCGTCTTCTGAAGAGGTCAGGATGAGAACCACCCTCAACAGATCGATAACTTTTGTTTTTTAAAGGATCACCCACAACAAAGTGGACATAATATTATTGATTCAAAGCAACACATCTGCTCCGGGGTGACGCAACAATCGATAAGGGCAATGGCCCCAGGATTTTCGATCTCACCCTATCGTATCGTACGGATTATTTTACCAGGAGCCGAGCAGTCATAGTGAAGGGAGAAGGGGGTACGACCGACTGCGCAACGGATGCAATGGGGGTGGCCCCGGGTCGATGGTGAGAACGCGACCGAGGATTCGAAGTGAAACTCTGTGGCAACAACTCAAATACCATCCACTGCTTAGGTCAGGCGCTTCACGTAAATACGCCAGAACTTTCCGGGATACCGATGAGTATTCCGAACCTGTTGGCCGTGTACTTACTTCCATCGTCAGTGCATTACGACTGACAGGCGTGAAGACTTTGCCATACACAGGACAAATAGCACTATCTACTACATCTCATTCTAGCAATCAGTACACCACTGGTGACCCCGATGCTCACTCATTGTTTCTCCTAACACGTCTTTCTCCAGCGTTGATTTTTGTGCTTAAAGACGGTACCACCATCAACGAAACCCTTAGAGTCCATGCACGTGCCTTATCAACCTCGACAAAAGCCCAGCGGATACCGCCCAACATGAAAAGCGTTTTTGAACTGAGTGTTTCCCCACCGGAAATCCTCAATCATGCCCTCGATAAGTAACGCCTGAACAAGGACAGCTACGATCTGCGAAAAAATAATAACAAACCGCATAAACCTATCTAACGACTACAAATCAATCGACAGGTGAAGCTAACCACCTGCAAGAGCACCTGCCTTATCGAACTTGTAACGACAATAATATGAAGACGCGTTCGGGCGACTACAGTTGCGATCGATGAAATGTTTGTTCCATCTTATTTATTTGTTTGCCAAGTTTGCTGTTTAAAGCTAATAAGCGGATAAGGACTCAACGAAGATTTTGCTATCTCGGCCAAAATAACCGTTTACATTAGATAAAATAAGTTATTTGCAGATTGAAAATTTAAAAAATCCTCAGCTACAAGATACACCAAATACAAAAGTGATTTTTAGTCCCGAAACTGCTCCAGAATACACTGCAGAATACACTATTCGTGCCAACAAGAGGGAACTTTGCTGTTGCCAAACGACAGGAGACAGAGAAGATCGTTTACGAGTCAATTTGTAGCTACATTACCACTTCAATTTTGAAAATTTATGAACTCAATGATAGGTAAACCAATTCCCCTGACCTCGACCTACAACGGAAATACTTTGGAATATCGTCTCAATTGTGACAAAATCTTCGAAAAATTTTTTTGTAACGACACAAATTCATCAACATACACGATCAGATTGTAGGTACGCTGCATCGAGTATTTTCAGGGTATAGCGCCCTCTTGCGGCTGAAATCATGATTGAGCGTTCGATATAGAATCTGCACGAACGATGGAACGCTTCAACCTCGCCTAGTCTCAACAAAATGAACAAAGTCGAACGAAATCGTTGGGCAGTTCGATCAGGATATCCGGCGGACGGACGTCTCATCCTTGAGACTGAGATGCTGGTAGCCAGCTGTTTCTAGACTGTCTCAACATCTGTCTCTCGCCGTCACCTGGCGTTACCACTGTATCACCTGTTGGATGTCTTATTTTTCGTAATCGTTCTCGAGGCCGTGGCCGCCGCAGGCAGATCGCAGCGACAGACGATTTCCGACGACCCGGATCCTTCGGACGAACTGCGAAAGGTTCATGGCTTCGTAAAGAAGAGACCGACCATACTCGGACAAATTTAACCGGATTTCATCGTGACTGCATGTTCAATCGTCACTGCAACGAGAATCTCAATTCCCCATCATATCAAACTCCGATGTTTGTGACGAATGTCACAAGTAGGTAATTTGTTGACTTCATCTCGTTCCAATAATGTGAATAATCGCGGAGATTCTTAACTTTGAAGAGTCGAAAGGCATTGACACGTGCTGCCTAGAACTGGGTCACCCGGTGGGAGTAAACTCGGCCTTGAACTACTCGCTCGGCTGGCCGCATATTTTTAGTTTCATTTCGTCCTTTAAGCAATTTTTTTTCTTTAGCTGCACGCATTTCTTTTCGTCATTCCACTTCTAACATGCTGACGTGAACCACCTGGCGAGAACAACAGGGATAGAGTAACTTGGGTTATCTCAAACAGTTGAACTATACCAGACACAGCAGTTTTGCATTTTAATATATTGTTGGGCTTATAAAGGCTAATACCTTCAGGATTACTCGGTCGAGAGGTCCAAACTGGCTCAACATTTTTAGCCTACAGCATAGGCCAGAGCGATTTCCGTCTAGGTTAAAAAACGTCAAAGAGGCAAACTAGCCCAACCTAGATTCAACTTTAGCATAAAATCAGCAAAACGGACAAAGTAACTCGAAACCTAAACGTGTAAATTGGGAAAGAAACTCACTCGCACAGGTTGAAAATTTACTGATCAGCCCACCTGATGGGCAGGCTGATCACAATTATATTAGGTATGAGAGGAAAGTGGTCACTACTGGCAGCAGGCCCTTTAGGGTCGCGAGTCAACTCTGCAGTGTCCGCTATGATCCAGTCCTCCTCAAGGGAGCGGGATCGGTCAGTTGCTCACCAGCAGGAGCTACTCCTGAGCTCGGTGCTGGCCTCAGTGGAAGGGTGTACCCTATTGGGTGACCAAAACCGCTTTGTTTGGGCTGACGTCCAACATAGAGGTAGACTGGCAGATCTGGTCTACAATGCGGTTTCCATTGTCTCAGCCAGCATATATTCCGTCTGTCAAACACCCGGAAACGTCAGATTCTGACGGAGTTTAAGCCGTCCATTGCTGAGCGGGCCATGAAACAGCCAGTGGGCCCAAAATCCTTATTTAATGACCAGCTGGGTTCCTGGGGCCAGGAGGCCCAAGCTACTCGGCCGCTTCTGCGAGATCGGGAAACTCTTTGCGCCCTGCCGAATCTGCCCGGCCAGCAGCGCTGACGGGCCAGGCGACTTGCAACAAGCGCCCAGTGCAGCGCCAGGATCGTTGCTTGGGACGGGACAGGCGTCCTTAGACACGGTGAGATTTAGTCCTGGTATTTTGTCTAAGCGGGTACATACTTGGGCTTCTCTGGTCAAACCAGGTAGTCCTGTACTTGAATGGGTGTGCGGCTATCGTTTTCTCTGGCGCAAGGAACCTCCCTTGTTTTCTGTGCCGTCTCCAAGGTCCCCACGGCCCCTTAGGCATCGGGACCGCAATTTAGCTTCTAAGATTAATGAGCTTTTAGCAATGGGGGTTATCACGAAATTCCCCCGTTCTGGACCCTGTTTTCGGTCGAGAGGTCCAAACTGGCTCGACATTTTTGGCCTACAGCATAGGCCAGAGCGATTTCCGTCTAGGTTAAAAAACGTCAAAGAGGCAAACTAGCCCAACCTAGATTCAATTTTAGCATAAAATCACTCGCACAGGTTGAAAATTATAAATCTTCACTTAAAAGCTCTAATTCAAAATTTCGCCCTACGCACGTATCTTCAAGCTTGTTGGCCAGTGCATTACAATTTTCCTGTAAATTTCATGAGTTTGATCGAGAGAAAATGTAATTTATAGACAGTGTCGAACGGGTAAAAATTGGCTTGAAGCCAATGTGGTGAGCAATACTATCCATCCTTCGTTTCTTTTCCAATGAAGGTTATTATAGAAAAGGCCTTGCTAAACTCGCAGAGTGGGGACGACCCTCGGCAGTAGGAAGTGCAACGTTTGTGATTACCTTGCGTCACTTCACCGCTGCAATATGCACTCTCCCCTTAAAGTATCCCAGTTGTCCTTGGCTCTTAGAAGAATACCACTTCGTGGGATCTGAGCGGTGCAAGCTCGGTTGGGTGGGATAATAGCGAGCCTTTCAACTGGAACATTACCTCAGATAGCACCGTTCCGAGAGGCTATTTCGGGCGAATCTTTCCGCCAGGTGGAGTGCAGGATCCTATGAGATGATATTATCATCAGCTTACCTTACCTGGATGAAGTGAGAAGAAAGCAATTCTTACCTGCAACAAGAAGAGAACAAAATTAATAATTCGCATATCAGAAGTATTTTTAATTTGTTTAGTTTGGATCTGCACATCATGATCAGTCTGAAAGGAACCCCCTCTGACATCGCAGAGCTCAGTAACAGCCCTCATGGTATGCCAGTGTTGCCAAGTAATTACCATGCTACCTTTCCTTGTGGGTAGCTAATTTTCACGTTCAACTTCAAAATTCGGATCGTGCTAAAATACACAACTATTTCGGTTGTGGTGCCACGAGAGAGTGAGAGAACACTGTAATAATCAGACCAAAATGTCCATTGATGGAGTCTTACGCTGAGCTCAGCTGGCTGTTCAGCGACCTAGGATGGACGTCAGCTCAAAGTGACAGTGGGCATAACCTTTTCCACGCTCCAGAAGAGCGCAATTTTTTTGTCTGCCTTTCGGACGAAGGCACTTTCGAACGTCAGAGAACAAAAACGCCCCAAAGAGGGAAATTCTCCACAAAGATCTGTTGCGTAAGGTGGCACTATTATTAGGGAATATAACCGTTCGTCAATACAAACCGACCAATGGAAAATCCTTGTAACGGATTTGGCTGATAGGAATCGTCGATTCCTTCGACCGGACGTCGGCTTGGTTCAATGAAGGCTACTCATGGCCAAGAGTGTCAAACTCATCTCGGCCTTGATGGACTCAAGGTGAATGGCCACACGTGCAATGGTATCGCGGTTTACTCGATTTACGCTCAACCGCCTTTGTCCGACCACGAATTCCGTCATCTTCGACGAGACTCACTCAATTTATAACGAGAAATTGAGAAAATAGCAAGAGGTTTAAAATAAACTTGACTCCATTGACGAAATAAAAAAGTAGCAATTCGTTCATGAAGGGCCAAATTTCTCGGTAAAGTATGCGCCCATCGAAACTATCAAGACCTGGCGGATGTTCCATAATTCCTTTTATATTTTAAATATCCATACTTTGGCCAAAAAAAGGAGGTTTTTTTACATTTATATGATTACAACATGAATATTGATCAAGAAGATCGAGCAACAGGAATAGGAGAGGAAACGTCATCAGTGGCTTTAGAGCGCATTGCCTTCCACTCTCTGCCAAAGTACTTCAAAGGTGTTTATAAGGATAGAGACTAAATATAAGAGGCGGATTTATTCACAGAGAAAATGAGAACCGCTCAAGTACGACAAGAAAAAATCATTTCAATTTCCAGGCGTTCAAAACATCAAAGAAAGTCGGTATGTAGGTAGACTGTCGTATTATGTGGCCTGCGAGTAATAAGGGTGTGAAATAGGAGTACAGGTGGGAGAGGGGTTGATGATGGCCCGTATAAACAGAATGCGGAAGTTGCGAGATCGATAGTACGTTTCCTTGAGTTGTGTTGCCATGGGGACAGCTGAGTTTCCCACGTGTATCTCTGGCCCCACAGAGGACTAGCAGTCCTGAAAACGTCCGCTAGGGGGCACGGAATGTTCCGGGGGTGGCGGTTCCGACAAAAGAGGGAGGGGGTGCATAGATCACATAGCTCTATTAATGTTGAATAATCGTCAGTAAAAGGATGTCTGCTGAAAAGTTTCAAAAGCTAGAATCAAAAATTGAAAGTGAATTAGATACCGAGAATGAATACTTTTATTGTATAGTATCCAACTTGGGTCCCCCTGCCCGAAATAACGAGGCCTATAATAAATTAAGTGAACTTGGCAGTGACTTTGTCATTAGACATCACAAAATGCTGCAAATTATTCGACAACGATTTGTCACTAGGAAGAAAGGGCATATTTGAGAACTCCTGAGAACCTAATCAAAAGAGTTTTTTCGAGTCAAAACGTCAAAATGTGTTTATCGAAAAATATTTTTTTGAGATTTTTGACGATCTAGGCGTGTGGGATTTTCCACTATTTGTTTTTCTATTCCTCTAATAATCAACCTACCTATATTATGCCGGAAGGAAACCTCTCGATTGACCTCAAGATTTGACAGTTTGCGTTCCATGATGTTTAGATCAAAATAGGTTGATTTTTCATGGAGTAACAAACTAAAACCAAAATGTAAGTCTGCTCTCTACGTCATTTCTGGAGGAAAGACGAAAATTGTTTGGTCAGGATCTAGTTGGTGCTCGGGTTTGTTGAATACTTGGAAACTTATTATTGTGAATTTTGTGAAAATGTAATTTAGTCCTTGTTGCATCAATGTTGTTTCTTCTGGACACCCTAGGCGTTGATTGAGGTGGCCAACATCCGTCGAGGTTTCTCATTACGACGTGCCAGGTCAGCAGGACGATAAGGATCTCCAGTAGCGTTCTAGGATCGTTACTTTTCTCAAGATAATATTCATGTTCCGTGAGCCCTAGTGGCCGAAGTGACAATTTCACTGGAATGTCATTGTGGAGCACACTATAAGAAGGATTCGCAGGATGACTAGTAACCTGTAGAATTCATCGATCTCACGCACCTGGAGATCCCAGGATGTAATCATCGCTCACAACCGGACACGAGACGGATCTTATAAACTCTTCGTAGAATCCGACTAGCACCGCGTGAATCACCTTCGATCCGCGATTATGTCTGGAAAATCACTACCTGAGATACCTACGTCATGTCGGCAATTAGCAACATGAAACGTACAATTGAGTCTAAGTGGACACTGCAAACACACGGAAGTCCATTTCTACTTACACGGACGTGAACTAGAAAGTTTCGCCTCAGAGCTTTCGAAATCTAGGAGTGAGCTCAACGGGACCAACTAGCAGATAGGTAACAACCACAACTTTGAGACACTAGATAGTAAACTAAAAGCTTCAAAATTTATCAACCTAAGAAATTATTGAGCGAAATTTGTGAGAAGATGATTTTTCTCGTAAATAAACAGCACGGAGGTCTCTCAACACGCACTTTGAATTTGTTAGGTTAAGAAATATGATAGGATTATTGAGAGGAATTCGGCACGTCCATCATGAAAACGTGAATTATTTGGCCTACAACCTCTCTAGATACTCAGCAATTCATTTCGTAGGCAGATTTTCAATCTCCTCGTCTTGAAATTAATGGCAATAACGAATCTGTTCAACTCAACTGCAAACGTTGTGTAGAAGAAGGACGTTGCAACGGTTCGAATATCCGAAAATAGCTTTTCTTTCACTTCACTAGCAGGCCCTTCAACTTGTTATTACTTGAAGGCAACTCCATCGGGGAGGGTTAACAATATTTAGATCGCTAGAAATAAAACCTTAGCCGAGAAGTCTGTAATCGTGCGAGATATTTGTCTCGTGCATTTGGCTCAGATGTTGGATCGACCTCGGAATAGAATTAGAAACAGCTCTCGGTTCATTGAGAATGCGTCAAGTTGTTTGTGACGATCTGATTCGGCTTTTTGAGAGGATTTGAATTTGTATGGGGATTCGTGGGTATCGACAACCATTGAAGCTTGAACGATCGTATGGAGATTTTATGGACAGGTACCTCTTCTGTGCTCTGGAGGTCCCAACTAACAATCACCAAAAGCTCCAAGAAAATCCACCAAGCGGGATTGGCCATCAATGTGTTGGTTGGTTATTCCTTGAATAATCAACCTATGTTTTCATGATAATGGTCAACCTCTCCGATTCGGCTCAAAATTTTTTTCTGGACGTTTCATGATGTCCTGACCAAAAAAGGTCAATGTCCGTCCGCCGTACGCCGTCCATTGTCCACGCCGTTTTTGGTAGTAGAAAATTTTCTAAAAATCTGAAATTTGGGTCAGGGGTCTGTTCCCAGCCGAGATGGGTCCTCGAAACTTTTCAGCCCGATCGGACCAAATTTGGAGGGGGTAGGGGTTTTTTGAAAAATGGATTTTCGAGATTTTGGGTGGTTTAGGCGAGTGGGGTGTCATTTTCCACTAAATTTTGGACGCTGAATCCAATGAAATGGGTCCCAGGACGACTGGCACCCACTGGAAGAAGTTATGGGTCAAATTGGGTATTTATTACCCATTTTGAATATGCGTTTTCGAGATTTCCGGTACCTGGGCGTGTGGTGTATCATTTTCCACTAAATTTTGGACGCTGAATCCAATGAGAAGGGTCCTGGAACGATTGGTACCCTCTGGGTGCTCCCTATGGGTCAAAATGGGTGTCTATTAACCCATTTCGAATGTGGTCCGAGGAATAACCAACCCCTGTGTAAGAATTTGCAGCGTTTTTTGTTCTCTGAATCACGCACGGTTCTATGAAGAACGAGGAATTTCAGGTCGTGAGATGACTAAGGATGGAAAGGATCGAAAATCGAGTCTTTCCGGGCGGATGATGGATTGTCGACTCCTCTGCAAAAGCTCAATCATCCAACTCCAGTTTCACTTTTCCTGTTGTGGTCCGTTCTGGTCTCTGACCTCCACCGTCCGGATTCTTTCTACCTGACTCGTTTCCTTCACGAGGTCGACGAACTTGGTCCCCTTCGGCCCGGCACTGACTATTTTTGTTCCTCCCACTCTATCCCCGGGTGCAGTCCTGTCTGTACTCCCCACGTAAAAATTTGATGCGCGACAACAAAACAATTAAAAATCATAACAAGAAAAAAGCGCTGCAAATTCTTCCACAGTGAATAATTATTCCTTGAAGCAAAATTATAGGGAAAACAGTGAGTGTGGAATGTCCCGGACTCTTTCCAATAGATTCAGCTTCCAACATTTGAAAGAAAATGATAGTCCACGCTCCTCGGTAACCAAAAATCATAAAAATTCACTCTAGAGAAAGGTAGGCACAAGGACCTGTAGGTAAGACCCATTTTTACCCACATCAGTTCCGATGGGAGCCAATCGGTCCCTCAGTGGATTCAGTGTCTGAAATTTAGTGGAAAACGATACCCCCACACGACCAATTCCCAAAGAATCCCGAAAATCGAATTTAAAAAACACATTTTGACTCCCTCCTACCCCAAAATATGCGCCGATGGGGGTTCAAAGACCTACTAAAGCCAGAAAGTGGTCCCAGGCAAAAATTTACTGATCAGCCCACCTGGTGGGCAGGCTGATCACAATTACATTAGGTTTTATTGCCATTTTTGTTGTACTCGCAACCCTTAAGGGCCAGTAGTGACCACTTTACGATAAGTATATCAGTAGAAGTATAACTTCAGATTTTTTCTACTACTGAAAATGACGTGGACAGCGGACGGCCTACGACGGAAGGACATTTCGATTTTTTACTACATAGACATCGAAAAACATGAACAGTAAAATTTTGGTGCCAGTCAGAGAGGTTGACCACTGGCATGATTAAATACGTTGATTGTTCAAGGAATAACCAACCAAAAGGAACCCTTCAGAAGTGAGTAGTAAACCAATTACCTACATTTAACGAAAAAAGGAAATGTACCAAAATATAATTGAATGATATGATGATATGATTGAATGATGGGTGGGTGAGCGCACAAGCGTTGTTACTGGTACCTAAACGACCTAGTGGAATAAAACCGAACTACCAAAATTCATGAGAGTTCTAGCTATCCGATTCTAGCGTAGTTGAACAAAATGTGTATTGGTAGTGTTTAGATTGAGGCAGCATTGTTCCCTCATTGCTTAGAGAGCTATGGATCCATTGATGTTGCTGTTGAGCTAAGCGAAAAATATACTGCGTCAGGTTGAGAAATCCAATGTTTCGGGAATATTAAAAACGCAGCAAATTCTTCCAGAATGGTTTATTATTCCTTAGGGAAAATGTATGGGGAAAACAGCGAGTTTGGACTCATTCCAATAGATAAATAGGTGCGTATTTTGTCCCAAACTCATCAGCGGTAGGCGTCAATCGTTACGGGACCCTTCTCAATAGATTTAGAGTGGAAAAGTAGTGGAAAATGATGACCCACGTGCCTAGTTTTTAAAAAGGTAAATTCTGGGGCCAATCGAAGAGGTTGACCTCATGCATCAAAACATAGGCTGATTATTCAAGGAATAAAAGCGTTCAGTTCGAATCGTATCGTTCTCTATTTGAAGCCAGAAGGATTCAACCCGTGAATAAACTTTTCAACCCGATCGGACCAAATTTGGGTGGGGTAGGGGTCAAAATGTGTATTTTGAAAAATGGATTTTTGAGATTTTTCGCAATCTAGGCATGTGGGGTATCATTTTCCACTAAATTCTTGACGCTGAATCCAATGAAATGGGTCCCAGAACGATTGGACTGGAAGAAGTTATGTGTCAAAATGGCTATCTATTACCCATTTTGAATATGTGTTTTCGAAATTTCTGGTACCTAGGCCTGTGGGTTATCATTTTCCACTGAATTTTGGACCCTGAATCGATTGGAATGGGTCCGGGAACCGCCACACCCATTGTTTCTCCCATTTTCCCATGTTAAAGAAATGAATCTCCATGCGCCAGGTTCGAGGAATAACCAACCCGTGTGTAAGGATTTGCAGCGTTTTTTAAACACTGACTAGCGTCGCGTCATTCGTTTTTCAATTTTGTTGCTAATTTACCGAGTTTTTAAGGCTAAAAATTAACACACACCTCTAGAAATTACATAGTTTTTGTGAACTTGTTGTCATCGTTCAAAAAACCTCATATCAATCAAACGTTTTTACATCAGTGGGATAGTTTAAATGCGTTTTTGAAATGTTCAACTCAGCCGGGCAGGAAGCAGTAAATGCCAAAAAAATATCGTGCAATCTGCCATAAAATATATTGCTCAAGAAAATAATTCTCCCAAATATAAGTATTTTGAGGTTTTCGGAGATCAACTCGAGCCAAGACCGGAAGGCATCCGTACGGACGAGGGAGTTAATTTATGTTACAAGGCTCTGACGCAGGACCTCTCGACTGGTTGAAAAGTTGGATCGTCTGGAGGAAACACGTGTCCTACGCCATTGCACGTGGACTCGGATATTTCGAACGTCCTTCTGCGTCTCTGCCTCGAGTGTTTCGCCTTTCTCTTTGAATTCTCCCACTTCAGAACTGTTTCCCTACTCTCATCAGAGTTCCATTGTTCCACGAATGTCATGCCCAAAGCTTCTGTTCTTGTTTTTTTTTTCCTTCGCGTTGCACAACACGAAACGAATTCAAAGCCACCGAATGCTCTCAGCAAAGTGTCTTCTTGCGAGAGAAGAACCAACAAAAACACGTTGAATATTGAAAATTTTTCAAACAAAATCTTCATGATCGAGAAGTAAGCGATGTGTTATGCCTAGGAATTTGCCTGCACTCAAGAAAGACAAGAACCAACCACAAGGCACACGACCTGTGACTTTTGAGATGTTTTATGACTCTAACGAAACTGAAAATGAGATTACGGTACAATTGACCTCCAATAACCTCCAGAGGAATCATCTGTAAACATTTCAAAATCTCTTTTCCCTCCTGAAGCTAGAGACCTCCAATGAGCGAGACAAAGGAACAAAGTTTAATCAAAAGCCAGACACGACAAACTGATGCGATAGAGCTGCACAACACACACACATACTGATATCATTAGAAGAGCATACGTCTACCTACCAATACTTCAGCGATTGAGGCATCAAAACGGGCTCTGATGATCCTGACATGGCTCGCACAAGACTGGGAGTCGCAACGTAAAACGTCAAAAGAGAAATCGTGGCGTTCGTGCTGTTGTGCCGTAAATTTCCTTCGACAGATTGGTTCAGTTGTGACTCGGAGAATGGGTCAGGTAAGAAGGAACAAGTTGTAAATTCAGCACTACACCGGACAGTTTTACTTCTAAGAGTTTGAAGGACAAAGGAGAACGAGCGGATATTGGGAGGCGTTGAAAATCAACACGAACAGGACACAAATCAGACAATTTAAGGTTGTGACAGCTATGACAAACTGATTCATAAACAACAAACAGAACAAAATATAACGTTTCCGAGAAAGCCTGGACAGAAAGAAATTCAAGAGACATGATTTAGAGATAACAAAATCTAGGCGCATTTTTTTCCATCATATTTGAGTAGAATTTGTAACTATACTCCAGGTAAGGATAACCTATTCGTAGCGATATAAATTTACAACAAAAATCGAATCATATGAATATAGGTAAAAAAGCCAGGAACGGACTAAAGCGATTGACAGGCCGGGAAACCAAACAAGTACGCAGAGTGGCTCAGAGTGGTTTTTCACTCATTCAACAACCATTTTGACGACTAATAACACGGTGAACATGAAAAATATGAGACAAACGCCATGTAATTTAATGATCTACTATCATAACTGTTCGTTGATTCAGCTTTTATATGAAGAAAAGGTGAAAAGGTCACATTTTATTGGTCAAAGGATATTTACTAGGGTAATTTACCAAATAAAACTCTTGGTAATCTTATAGAAACAATTTTGTGCAACCACAAACCTCGACTCTCTCTTTTCAATATGAGGTAGATTCCAAACCCACAATGCGTAATTTTGAGTTAACGTGGTTACAACGCCTCAATTAGGGGTGAAAATTTGTTTTTTCCGCGTTTTTGCTCTACAAAGAGATTACCATTTTTCATGTATTTTGGACGCAGAATCTAATAATATTTTTTAATTCCAAATTTTCCCCGTTCGCAAATACAATACACGTACCCGCAGAGTATTTTATTCAAAGAGTTTTATCAATTTATATCAGAAAACGTCGACAGTCGGTGCGGTTATTTGCACTAAATCGAATGAATCTAGCGACAAGTTCATCAGATTCTTTTAATCTTCCTTTTTTAAAGTCAATCAGCCCCTTTATCCTAATATTCAAACTGTAAGTTATTAATGTCTCTATCTAAAAACTGTAGAAACACTGCGTAAATGGAATACGGGATAGGAAGGGACAGATGACAGCTTTTGGGTCGCCACGCGAGATATCAGCGATAAGTATCTTAACTTGTGCGTGGGAATTGTAGGAATGGTCTATTTCCAAACAGTGGTTCGTTTTGGTGTTTTATATAACGTGATAGTCCAACTGTAGAGAAAAAGGAGGAAATGTAATTAATTAAGAAAACAAAATTATTCACGTCGTTCTGCTAAGAGGTTGACTTTTGAATTGATTGAGACGTTCATCTCGTCCCCTTTTATTTTCCATACAATCTCCTAATAAATATTGATCGAAAGGGTCTCGTGTGGGGTAGAAACCTTTTTGGATTCGATGGAGCACTTTCCACTACGAACGATCCCGACGCCTTCATATCGGACTGTCAGCCGTTAATTCGTACGAGGGCAACAGTATAGTTCGAAGCTTTCACTCGCTGCAACGGGTCGGCATTTCGCTCAGACTGCATCCTATGCAACAGTCTATTACACAAGGATTCAAAGTGGTCGAGGACACAACTGGCGCGGCCTCTAATTGCGTTCTTTATCAACTGGGTCATGGGTCCTCCCCCACTTGCATAACGACGAAACATTTAGACCACGGGAAATGCACTAGGAGTAGAAAGGCGTGCGTTATCCGGCCAATTATCACTCCGAAGAGTCGTGCGTTACTACTCGTGAAAACCAATATACTCGTAGCCCAGAAAAATTTCAACAGCGATTTTCATAGACGAGCAAACCGGTGAAACGAAAAAAATATTCGAATTATGTTCAAAATATCCATTTTAACCCATACCCAGTCACCAATCATAAATAAACGCTGCAAATTCTTACACAGGGGTTGGTTATTCGCCAGACCAGGCGCAAGTAGACTCATTTCTTCAACATGGGGGAAATGGGGATAACGGTGGGTGCGGCGGGTCCCAGACCCATTCCAATCGATTCAGTGTCCAAGATTTAGTGGAAAATGATACCCCACACGCCCAGGTACCAGAAATCTCAAAAACACATATTCAAAATGGGTAATATATACCCAATTTGACCCATAACTTCTTCCAGTGGGTGCCAATCGTCCTGAGACCCACTTCATTGGATTCAGCTTCCAAAATTTAGTGGAAAATAATACCCCACTCGCCTAAATCGCCCAAAATCTCGAAAATCCGTTTTTTCAAAAAACACATTTTAACCCCTACCCCGCCCCTAATTTGGTCCGATCGGGCTGAAAAGCTTGGAGGACCGTCCTAAGGCCGGGAACAGACCCCTGACCCAAATTTCAGATTTTTAGAAAATTTTCTACTACCAAAAACGGCGTGGACGGCGGACGGACATTGACCTTTTTTGATCCAGACATCATGAAACGTCCAGAAAAAAAATTTTGAGCCGAATCGGAGAACATAGCATGAAAACATAGGTTGATTATTCAAGGAATAACCAACCAAAATGGAGGCCGTTTTCCCCAACGAGATATCCAAAGCTATGATGATACCATGTATTCATCTCGTAGACCAGCCATAACGTATTCCTTTTACTTTAATATTTTTTTGGCGAACCTGCAGAAGGCAAACGAAGCAACACCTCCCACCACATCTTACCTGCGTCTTTGTGAGAGAATGAAAAAAGAGGAGAATGAAAAAGAGACCTTTTAGGTAGGGATTCGTCAGTAGAAAAGCCTCACAGGGTCGAGGGTTTTCTGACAGGGTATTTCTAAGCGAAGGGTCACGACCAGGTTGCCCTACTTTGTACGCTGGTTGGATAAAAGGGCCGTTGTCAAAACGAAAAAGAAGGGCTCTGAGGGAGACTGGAACTAACGACTGAAGCAGAAAAAAAAATAACGCCACGATAAAAGCGTAGGATGGCCCCAACCTTCACGGCCGGGATGAAGGGACTCTCCTCAGGGATCTTCAAGTAAACAAGTTCTTCGGGTAGTCGTAGTGGAAAGGAAACAGACTCGATCCTACCTCTATACAACCCCCACTTTTACGTGGTTCTCATAGCAGGTACCTGCGGTGATGACCACGCATCTGCCCAAGACGTTTACCCCCCACCCCTTCGACAACAACCACCTACGCCCATAACTCCTCATCCTGCTGAAGAAGGCCCCGAAGCTTCCCTACAACTGATTTTTTTTAGCACTTTACAGCATTCTTGTTTATCGTCCTTGTTGGTGTTATCGTAGACTTTTTTCTTCGACACTTTTTTCTCCACATAGAAAATATCGCTTTTATGCAAAAAAAAAAAAAAAAACGCCGAGGCGCGAAGCGCCGAGTTTTTTTTATCTCACTTTTTGCAGGAGGATTCCATGTTATATAAAAAAAAAAATAAATAAATACAAAAAAAAAAATAAAGTAAAATAAAAATAAATAAATAAATAAAATCTGTGCTTGACAGGGCATTGTCGTCTACGTCTGAAGACTACGAAAGACCAAATATACAGGGTGGAGAGCGAAGAACAATGGATAATCACGAAATGGAAAAAACAAAAATTAATGGAAAACGACCATTTTGGTTGGTTATTCCTTGAATAATCAACCTATGTTTTCATGCAAATGGTCAACCTCTCCGATTCGGCTCAAAATTTTTTTCTGGAGGTTTCATGATGTCCTGATCAAAAAAGGTCAATGTCCGTCCGCCGTCCACGCCGTTTTTGGTAGTAGAAAATTTTCCAAAAATCTGAAATTTGGGACAGGGGTCTGTTCCCGGCCTAGGACGGTCCTCCAAGCTTTTCAGCCCGATCGGACCAAATTTGGGCGGGGGTAGGGGTCAAAATGTGTTTTTTGAAAAATGGATTTTCGAGATTTTGGGCGATCTAGGCGAGTGGGGTATTGTTTTCCACTAAATTTTGGACGCTGAATCCAATGAAATGGGTCCCAGAATGATCGGCACCCACTGGAAAAAGTTATGGGTCAAATTGGGTATATATTACCCATTTTGAATATGTGTTTTTGAGATTTCTGGAACCTAGGCGTGTGGGGTATCATTTTCCGCTAAATCTTGGACGCTAATTTCAATGAAGTGGGTCCCGGAACGATTGGCACCCTCTGGAAGAAGTTATGGGTCAAATTGGGTATATATTACCCATTTGAATATGCGTTTTCGAGATTTCCGGTACCTGGGCGTGTGGGGTATCATTTTCCACTAAATTCTGGATCCTGAATCGATTGGAATGGGTCTGGGACCCGCCGCACCCACTGTTTCCCCATTTCCCCCATGTTGAAGAAATGAGTATCCATGCGCCTGGTCCGAGGAATAACTAACCCCTGTGTAAGAATTTGCAGCGTTTTTCATTTATTTTCGTATTGGAAATTCAAATTTATATGGTTTTGAACCGTGTATTTGAGAATAAGGGTGCCCTTACTTGGGATACAATGATGAAGCTGTTTCCTAGCTAACCCCTCTTCAATGACGAGGCCCATTTCCACCTCAGCAGATACACCAACAAGCCAAATATATGGTATTATGGTGCTGGAGTAAGAAGAACCCGAAATTTCTGTAGAAATGCTCGGAAGAATTCACGAAAATGTCAGAAAACGGCTTCTCCAGTGTGCTCAGAGTGAGGGCTCCCATTTGTCAGATACGCTGTTCATAATCATTTAAATTTAAATTTCCAATACCAACATATAAATTTAAAAAATTTTATACTTAAGTTGCTCAGTTTACTTAACCGTATCACTTTTTCGGGAAGTAAGGTAAACTACCAGTACATTGATGAGTTTTGTCCAAATGTAATTCCCTTTCGTGGAACTAGGGGTGAAGCTAGGCTGTACGATAATTCCACCGCTATGATGGCAATTTTCTTTTAATTTTTCAAGCAACGAAGGTTGAAATTTAATCTGAAAAGGAAAATAATTCAATGGAGCTTTCGGAAAGATTCCCACGCTCTAATTCCACCCTCTGTAAAATAACTGAATACCTGAAGAACTGTTATTAACGCCTGCGGATAGAAAGGGAAAGGCTGAACATAAACAGAAACACTCGCCTTTCGAGTATTCGAGAAAGGGAACGTTTTACGCCATCAATGAACTTATATTCACGTTATCCACCTCTTCATAACAACCCGCGGAAACACCTGTTGACTTGGACGACCTTTGAAATTGAAATCGAGTCGATAAAAGGTGAAAGGGTACCGCGATATTCTAATTCAGACGACGTGATATAACCACGGAATGATATTCAATTATTATTTTTGAACGTTTGTGTTACGTATGACGTCAAGATGCTACGTGAAGTGGCTTGTAACCTCAAAAACAATGCGAATACAGTCAATTTACTCGATTGTTATTAGGCGGGAAAACTATACAAATTATTGCACAAATGAATAATTTATGATGGCCCTTGGTCGTTTGGAAAACCCTACTTCGAGCACTCATTCTGACATAGAGAGAGTTCTCCCAGTGTACTGGTAGAATTTCAGCAACAACAAGGATAGACTAAACTAAAGTAACTAAAATGAGACGAACCTGAAGCATGATAGCAACATACGCAGGAATAGGAGGAATCAAGGAATGGGTCATTTTGCAGTTTGCAGTAGGCTGCTTTGATTATTTGGGTCCGAATGATGAGATAGTGGATAGGCAGCAAATTTAAGTCTTTACCGACTGATGAATTCAGGGAGGAGAAGTAGCCGCAAGGAATTTGCCGTAATCTTGTATGTCAGAAACCTGATAGTCTATCATTCCTTGAGGAGTCTCAGATGAGTCAGAGTCGACCTGAGCTAGAAGAGGAAATTAGAAACAGGGCGTCCCACGGTCGGTGACCAACTTAGTTGCGTAAGACTCCCTGATCGAGTTCACCAGCTGACGGTGGGTACTATTCACTCTGCCAACCTTCGAGCAGAGATTTAAAAGACCGTTCGCCATTAGGATGAAGGAACTTGTGTGGCGAGGTCTAGTCGGGCTAGTTGCGCCCGCGGAAGCCCGTTAGGGGGAGTGAACCTGGGAACAGCTTGGCAAAACCCGACCTATGTGGACCTAGAGACATCCAACTACAGAAAATTGTGCCGATCTAAGTGGACTTCATCCCTCTACTGGAAAAATGGGATTTTGGCTCAAGCATAGTTCACATTTTTCACGTGAGGTCAACACAAACAGAAAAACGCTGCGAATTCTTACACACGGGTTGGTTATTCCTCGGACAAGGCGCATGGAACCTCATTTCTTCAACATGGGGAAAATGGGGGTGTGGCGAGTCCTGGACCCATTCCCATCAAAAACACATTCGAAATTGGCAGATAGGTACCCATTTTGACCCATAACCTCATCCAGAAGGCACTAATAGTCCCGGTACCCATTTCATTCGATTCAGGGTCCAAAATTTAGTGGAAAATGATACCCCACACGCCTAAATCGCAAAAAATCTCGAAAATCCATTTTTCGAAATACACATTTTGACCCCTACCCCTCCCAAATTTGGTCCGATCGGGCTGAAAAGTTTCGAGGACCAACTAGAGCCATGAACGGACCCCTGACCCAAATTTCAGATTTTTAGAAATTTTCCTACTAGCGAAAACGGCGCGGACGGCGGACGGACATTTGACTTTTTTGAACTAGACACTTAGAAACGCCCAGAAAACAATTTTGAGCCAAATCTGAGAAATTGACTTTTTGCATGAAAACATAGGTTGATTATTCAAGGAATAACCAACCAAAATGAGATTTTGGCTCAACCATAGTTCACTAATTGACGCGAGATCAACACAAACATAGAAAAACGACGTCGCTTAGCTCGAGTGGTCCTAAACAAACTAAATGACCTGATAAAAGCAGCGAATCAGACCAAAGAAGGCACCACACAGACCCAAATTCGAGTCATGGACGTCGACAAAGGATTTGCAAACTAAAGGAAAGCCACCATCACTGATTACGCTATAAAACGCGAATCAGGAATACACGAAATGTACTTGTAATTGTTTCTTCTTTTCGTATGCAAATCCCACATTCATAATGTATATAGCCGACTTCAACCACAGACCAAAAGACACCAATTTATTAATAACAACCGAAACACGGGGCCAAGGTACAGAAGCTTGATGAAAGTCGTAAACTGACCCGATAAATCTTTTACTGTATACCTTCTTTTGGCTTAGAAACTCCAAAATAGCTCAATTTCCTCAGAATTAGCATTGAACAAATATACCAAATAACAATAAAAACACCTGAAGAGGGATACGACCTTGAATTCAAGCCGCAATGCGACTGTTAGCTGGATTAACACCAAATGATAGAGAAAAGGAAGCAATTGATGAATTTCCACACGTCGGTTTTCTGAATTTAAGAACTTTACCAGAGTGCGAAGCGAGCGGCCATGCCATGTTCACCTATATCATGAAATTTGGGGCATTCTATGAGCTTTCATTTACAGCAACCAAAGAATTCTAGACTTGAAGATTAAAAACCAATAAACAGCCTAGGCGTAGAAGCTACCTTGTGAACAACTCAGTAAAAGTAGATGACTAAATTTATTAAAAAAACTAAAGACATCTAATTAGTTAAATGTTGCACAAACCATTCTCTGTAATATAATAGGTACCTAATAGTTGCAAAATATAAATTCAAGTAACATCGACTCATACTCTCTGATCTGCGCTCTCCCTACTGCGCAGAGAGGGGAGCGCATAGACCTCAACTCAGGTCTCCATCTTTCCCCCCACTCCACACATGAACTGATGTCAAATTAGTAACAGGCTATTGACTATCAATTTCAAGTGAAATTATGAAAATTTGAAAGTAGAACAAATATTTCTGATGATTTGGGCCTCCTATTGCTGAAATTGTTTGGGATACTTATTTCAGGGGTAAGGAAAGAGATGGCCATGGACTGTCTGATGTATAAAAAAATGCTTCATTTGTTAATTTATTCTCAGCGAAAAGGTAATGAAAGGCATTAGCAAAATAATGTATTATGGTACCTCCTGGAATCATGTCTAGATTCGACAATCGTGTTTCTGACTATTTCCAACGTAGAACAAAATTAACACGATTTTGAATGTCCTCTAAATGAGAAAAATGTTCAAATTTAGGAACCCGTTTTTCTTTGCGTCCTCAAAAATCAATAAAATGCTTCTCAATCCGGGGAAAATTCCCAATTTCTATGATACTGTTGCGAGCTGGCACCTGTGCCCCTCAAATGGGCTGCCGGCGTCGCAAGGTCAACGACCTGGGAAGGCTAAGGGACCGTTCTCGAACATTCGAGAACCTCCCGTTCGTCCCCGAACGTTCTCGACCGGGCATCAGGTATAAAAACAGACCCACGAGCACCGCCCAGAGGCAGTTCAATTCGGAGTCCGGATACAGATGCTTCAAGTTATAAATCGTGCCTTGCCGCGTATAAATAGTGCGACAACCGCGTTACAATCGTGTATTGTGATTGATTCTGTCATTGTGTAAGTGCGCGAATGTGAACAGTGTATTGAACTAGTGAACGAATTGTTAAAAATTATTTACTAAGAACATAAATCGTTACAATACCTTGCCGACGAAAATGACTCACCTAAGATGCGATATACTCAAAGATAGTCTGGAGGACACCAGTTGCCACTTAAAGCCCATCAGTGAATCAATGAAAATCTTATCTAATGTTAAAATAAATTTCGAATTTCTCGTCATAATATTGTTGAACCAATCAATAATTTGTCTCTCATTAACTTTACTAAGAGCTACCGCATTATCATTATTACAGTCATTTTGCTTCATGTATGTGTAAGCCCCCAGGCTTGCTGCCTCCAGAAGGCCAGAAGGGAGGGAGCATGCGCCAGGATGCGCGCGCAGCTCCTGCATTTGGAGAGAGCTCCAGCACTCTCTCGTTGCCAAGGCGCCCAACCAGGCAGTCGTTGCTGAGGCGCCCCTCGTCGCTGAGGCGCCCAACATGTCGGAGTCATTTATATTTTGTAACCTGTCGTGCAAGTGCAACTCACTCAGTCCATCCTGGCTTTGTCCTGTGCTCGCTCTGAAGTGAACTCTGCTGAAGTCGACCGAAGCTGTAATATTGTGTTCCCCATGAGATAAAGGACTCAAGCTAATTAAGCCTCCTGTTTTCCTTCGACATCGACGCCGTTTTTGTCAGCCGGTATCGTTGCGCTTGCTCATTAAATTGTATTTCATGTATATCATAATTTCATGTATCATGTATTAATTGTATTTTATGCTCCACATGTTGTCTAATTTACTTTGTCGAATTACTTTGTCTTGTATCAATTCTAGCCCAGGTTGAGGCATATTCTCCTTTGCAACGTGTCCTTGTTTTCAATTATAATTCAGTTTGTATCAATGTATTTTATGCTCATCCTTGGTATCCCTAGTTGCTCAGTCGTAAGTCTTGGACTTACATCCCGTATCCTCTTGCTAGGTCCCTTCCAAATTCTCCGAAGAAACCCGAATTAAATTATAGTAAATTCAAACACATTTTAATTCGAGAGAGGCTTACATTATGTAGCAATGTCGCATTAGCGTTCTAGATTCTGAAGAATATTATGCACCACAAGCTCTCATTTCGAATACATTTGGCCGTAGAGTAGCATGTTATCGCATTTTCAGGTATTTTGAAGATTCTAGGTACTGAGACTTAACTACCTACAGCGAGAAATTATAATCTTCTGTGGGGTAGAATAGTGTTGTACTCTAGATATAACGACACCAAGAATTGTTTTGTATCGGCTAACGAGGAAACGATGTTTAGTTTGTTAGAGAAAATGACATCAGACATTTTGCAGTGGTTGACAGCTTGTTGTGTTCCACTTAAATGAACATTTAAAACGGTCTCCACTTAAGAAAAAGGGTGGGTGCTTTAGAGCCTACTTGAGTGAGCCCAGGAAGCCAGTAGCTAGTTCATCAGAACCAGCAAAACACTCGGCAACCGAACAAACCTCGAGGGGGCCCTTCGAACAAAAAGGACAGCAGGTGGCGTCCCTCCCTTTGCATTGGGCCCTTGCCGAAGAGACCTCCCCTCGAACCTGCTGTGCTTGTTGCCTCTCGTCTACACATCAAATACGCCGTGCTCTATGCTTCTACCGTCGTCAATACAATTATAATGCCGCAAAGGCTCGAAATTGGTTGGAAAATAAACGCGAGACGAAGCTTCGAGCCGTTTTCCGGGTCATTTTGACGACGATATCCTTGGCATCTCATACTTGGAGTTCGTTAGTCTGGGCAGGGCAAATTGCAATTAGGAAAGAAGTGCCACAAAGTCTTCAACAATGGTTTGTTATTCATAAGTCTACAGGGAAAATAGGCCTCACTCTAATCGACTCAGCGTCCAATAGTTAAAGGAAAATGATGACCCATACGCCTAGGCCCACAAAAATCTCGAAAACCAACTTTCGAAACAGGTAAGTTATTTTGACACATACCCACCCCGAATTCGAGCTGAAATCTCAAAATTTCAGAAAACTGTCCACTACCAAAAACGGCGAACGTTCATTACGGTTTTTGGATCTAGACACAGACATCTAGGAAACCCAAAATGTCAAATTTTCCTCTGGCATGAAAACATAGGTTGATTATTCAAAGGATAATAAACAAAAACCCCTGGAAAACTCAATAACCCAGGCTCTTTTCTGTAGTAAATTGACTGACACAGGAAAAATCCCGTAGATCCTAGGTACTAGTTTACCCAAATTAGCTGTTGATGGGTTTCTCTGCAACAACCTTTCTATTGGTCAAAAAATTAGCTGCAGTTTGAATGGCAAGAAACACATCGAGCATGACTGCGTGTTTGGCGAATGTAGGCAAGCACTGGCTGTGTTAGGCAAATGCAGATGAGCACTGGCTCTGTGGGCGAATGTAGGCAAGCACTGGCTGTGTTTGGCAAATGTAGGCAAGCACTGGCTGTGTTTGGCGATTGTAGGCAAGCACTGGCTCCATGTTTGGCAAATGTATGCGAGGACTGGCTCCATGTTTGGAAAATGTATGCGAGGACTGGTTCTGTGCTCAGCCAATACAGATGAGCACTGGCTCTGTTGGCGAATGTAGGCAAGCACTGGCTGTGTTTGGCAAATGCAGGCAAGCACTGGCTGTGTTTGGCGAGTGTAGGCAAGCACTGGCTCCATGTTTGGCAATTGTATGCGAGGACTGGCTCCATGTTTGGAAAATGTATGCGAGGACTGGCTCTGTGCTCAGCCAATACAGATGAGCACTGGCTCTGTTGGCGAATGTAGGCAAGCACTGGCTGTGCTTGGCAAATGCAGGCAAGCACTGGCTGTGTGTTTGGCAAATGCAGCCAAGCACTGGCTGTGTTTGGCAAATGTATGCAAGGACTGGCTCTGTGCTCAGCCAATACAGATGAGCACTGGCTCTGTTGGCGAATGTAGGCAAGCACTGGCTGTGTTTGGCAAATGCAAGCAAGCACTGGCTATGTTTGGCGAGTTTAAGCAAGCACTGGCTCCATGTTTGGCAAATGTATGCGAGGACTGGCTCTGTGTTCAGCAAATGCAGATGAGCACTAGCTCTGTGTTTGGGGAATGTTGGCAAGCACTGGCTCCATGTTTGGCAAATGCAGGCTAGCACTGGCTGCGTTTGGCGACTGTAAGCAAGCACTGGCTACAAGCTCGGCAAATACTGACAAGCACTGCCTGTGTGTTTGGCAAATGCAGACAAACACTGGCTCTGTGTTTGGCAAACGCTGCAAGCACTGGCTCCGTGTTTGGCAAATGCAGACAAGCACTAGCTTTGTGCTCTGGTAACACACGTGGAACCAACTACAATAGGTAATTTTCATCTTCTATGGACTTTCCACAGTCAACTAGAGAGACATTTGAACTGCGGGTAGACCTTCAAGCCGTCAAATTAATTTAACAAATCAAAATTATTTGTGCACAATCAGATTTTATGGGAAAATGAGTGCAAATGTGATGATAATTGTACGGCCAGGGATGGAAACTTCGATACGTGGAAGATGCTCTATTGACGAAGTACGATTCTTTTGGTTATGTTCCCCGGCCGACATGATTTCCACTATTTGCCCAAGACAGTTGAAACAGGTGAACGGTTGCAAAACTTCAAAGGTTGTATGGGAAACGTTAACTTCGATATATGAGTGGAAAGGGCTGGCAAAAAAAGCATCTACAACACCAAAAGGTCATTATTGTTTGAGATCGTTCACTGATACTCATTTCCAAAATGTTACTCTTTCCACTGGGGATTTCACTGATAGAGGACCACAGATTCAGGATGTTAAATCAACAGATTTGAATTCGATTGTTGACAATAAATAGCGTCCTGGTTTTGGAATTTTGAAGATCATTCCAACGTCGTTTGACGTTTTCAACACCCCCCTCCACCCCATTAGGCCATTTAGAAAAGAAAAGAACGTCTTCACACTTGGTTAATAGGCCATGTCCGCAGTTCGCGTCCGGTTCCGGCAACTCATTTACGACTGTCCACTAATGGGTCGAGCCTTCGTACGTCACGCATTTTGCCAAACGAGGGTCACGCACGCTGTACACCAACGTACGATGCGTTTCAAAGAGGGGTAGGATCGATATCGGAGCTGGTGACTCATCTGCCCGCCATTGGGACATGAAATTTTCGCGTTGATTTATCACTACCGAAGTGTCAAGCAGTCACGCTATTTAGAAGGATCCCACGAGGAACAGGTGGTCACTCAATGACTGCGTCTGGTCAATTTCTACAGGTACAGTCGTGACCAAGACGATAATGATCAGCTTTCCAAAAAATGTTCAGTAGAAGTGGATTTGTATGCAACTGAGAAATTTACCGCCACACGTTCTTCTAAAGACTATCAGACACAAATTCTACCACAAATGCTGAAGAAAAATATATTTTATAAACAACAAAACACAACAAATTCCATAGATCTGACTCCATCAAGAACATATCAACAACATCATGACCCATTTCTCAAACATCAACCAATAATGAATACGATAAAATTCATATTTGGCTCATTATGTTGGCCCAAATTACAATATTTAGTAACTGACGTGATCAGGCCAATAGAAATGTTCTTCGACTCATGTTGACAGCCATTTTAGCACAATAACGAAAACATTTGTATGGAAAAACGTATTTCAGTGACGAAACTTCAAAAAAAGAAAGAATAAATTACTGGTCAAAAAAAAAAATTCAAAATTTATTTATCAAAATCAACACGGATTTGGATAAGACAATGGAGTAGTAAGTATAAAATAAGGTGTAGATCACTTTCATTATCAGAATTGAGTAGATTTGTTGTTGAGATTTTGATAAAAGAGTGGCCTGACTGTTTAAAGGTCTCATGCTCGAGAAGGCACTGGCGGCCCTTTAAATTGGCTCAGTGAAAGCGGAGGAGGAGAACTCACCATGATCAAGTAGAAAGTGGTCCAACGAATGTTCCAAAACCCAGTGGTGAGTCGAGGGCGATGATCACAAACGAACACAAAAACACAGCTAAATATATGAAAACACAATGAAGGAACACAAACTCTCCAAAGGAACACAGGCGGCGGAGTCGAGCGCTTGAAGCAGACTGAATCGGGATCGCTAAGCAGAAGTCGAGGGAGGGTTCGAGTGAAAAAGGGACGCAAGGGACGGGGTGGGGCCTGGCCGGGGGCGGGGAGGAGTTCGTGACAGGCGCGGCGGGGCGGGGGTATTAAGGGGGCACTGTCCCCGGTGCAGCTCTTCAACAAAACTACGGGAACTCCGGTGGTACTATCCGAACTGAAAACGTGGGGGGAGCGGCAGCTCGATACTCGCGGCGGGCGTGCTGTCGCTCACGTAGACTTTTCGGCGGAGGTGCGCGCCCAACGGGGGGGTTGAGAAGCCGGTGGTTGGCCCGAATTGTTCGGAATTACAATACCAAAAAACTGTATTACAATGTACAAAAAGAACGGAAAATTGAAGAAAGAAACAGGGACAATCAAGATAATAAAACATAACACGCAATCAGCTGATCAATCCCCCCTAAGAACAAAGCTACCAGAAAACATGAAAAAACTATACTTTTAGGGGTGCGGCAAGGGGTGACAACGCCAAAAATTTGCCATTGAAGACCTGGACCAATTTTCTTTTAAATTTTGAGCATCCTAATCAAACAGGAAAATCACCGAAATATTACACTGCATTGGTCTCCAACTGGGTACCTTTAAATATGAATTGGTGTTCTGAGTAGAGCGAGGATGCATGGGAAGCTCCAAAACAATTTGATAACTGGTCCAAATTGGATATTCCAGGGCTAAAAGGCCCTAACTTTGAACATGAAGTGTTTTGAGCAGATTGTGAATAATCTCTGGAAAGAAAACAAGGCATTTCAGGTCCCCCGAAGACCGATAGGAAGTTGATGTTGGGTCCCAATTTGACTTTTTTCCAACTTCGAACAAGAGTAGGTGCTCTGAGCAGATTGAGGATATCTAGGAATCTCCAAAACAAAGCATTTCAATGTTCGGGCCTCTTGATTTGGCAATGATATTTGGCCCCAAATAGGACATTTTAGGGCTAACAGGCTATGCTCGAACGAGAGGCGTTGTGAGCAGATTGAGAATACCAATACAAGTCACTTCAACGTTGGGTTCCCCCGAACGACCGATTTGAAGTCGATAATTTAACATTTCAAGCGATAACAAGCTTAATTGTGAACAGAAGTTGGGGTTCTGAGCACAATTATGGAGCCTGAGGAGCTCCAAAACCAGATATTTTGACGGCCGAGACTTCCAAAATGACCGTCTTGAAGTGGGTATTTGGACAAAATTGGACTACTTAGACCTAAAGTTGGAACTGGAAATGATAACGTGATCGATGGACAGATCCATCAAAACATTGTAGGAATTTACAATATTTGAAATTCACTATTTTTACGAAGAAATATCGCCTGGCAGGTTCTACTTCTGTCGTTCTTCTGTACGTTTTGAGCCTCTCCGTTTTGGATTCAACAGGGCAATCTGGGCTCAGGTAAATCCACCCGGACAGACAAAAGAAACTTCTTCCTACCTGACGGATGGTCCGGCCCTTCGTCCGTCACGACGTGAATTCATCTTCTAGTCGAAAAATCCTACAAAACCTGCCTACGGATAAGTGCCGGTTATATGGGCCTCGAACGATCGAAACCTTCAATCCGAGGCTCATTACGACTTTATAACTGGTTCAGAATTTTATTCGAACGTTCCCACGAGTGCAGCGAATGATTTCCCTCGGGTTAAACGCCCTATTGAGGCATAAAGTCGAAAGAAAAAATAATATTTCCAAGGACGTTCGAATTCAACAACATTTGACAAATTCAAAGTACTAGAAGGTTTCTTCCTTCTCTGCGAACCTAATGAACACGACCGTCCCCACAAATTAGGAGTTCGTATAATTCTATTTCATTATACAAGGGTGGACAAATTAACGTCCAATACGATCAAATTACTATCTAACAACGCTACCATGGTTGACGGATGGTTGATTAAATCAGGCAAACCCCAATATTGCCTATTTCCCGACAAGTATATGGTTCGATATGAAATCAAGTATATAATCATTATACAAGAGGGGATTGCCTATGGCCTAATCTCAGAATTCTGAGATTGATATGCCTAGCCAGCATATAAAAGAGAGGAACCCAAGGAAAAAAAGGTACAGGCGGTCATGGGTATTTTTTCTAACTCATTAGCTGAGAAAATACGGAACCACATGATTACTACGAGCGACATGAATGGTTTGAGACCACGTCAGCAAGATTAGGTAGACTTGAGGCCATCAAAACCAAGTTCATGATGCCAGATCAAACCAACCTAGAGAAATCATGAGCAAACCATCAGGCGGTTAATGAGTTGTAGCCACTGAGATCAATTTCAGCCAAAATGTTCATGTGTTTTTCCTTAAATAGGTAGGTAAAAAAAATATAAACAACAGATAAATCGTAGATCTAATATTTATGCTGGCTCATCCTGCAGGATTAAGTAAACCAACTTCCTGGAGCAGCTTGAGTCCAATTCTGGTAAAGTACAAGCACAAAAAGGGTGACAATAGGACAAGCCAAACGGATTACGTTTTATCTCTCTTTAAACAGCCGTTGAAATGGAGTGGCTTTGTTGATCGTGACTTGAACAATGCGGTGTATCATTTTCACTTTGATCGGGCTTCTCTCGCACTCGGCTATTTTCAACAAAAATCGGCCATCGATAACTGTTTTCGAGTGAGAACCGCAACGCGCTCAGTTCGATTTTTCAGCAACAGCGAGGAGATGAAAGCTCTCGAGGAAGAACTGGGATTACATCACAAGAACAACCACGGGGGTTCCAAGGCTGATATCGGGCTCCACGTGGCGCTAAGGTAAGTAGGTACCTATTTTATACCGCGAGTCGGTTGATGGGAATGGAAAATCCCTCGCAATCATCTCGCCCGTGAAATTACGGAGGAAATTGAGTTTTGTTCGATGATGGAAATACCTGGATTGTCAAGCCGAGCAAAGCAACGTTGATGAGAAACTACGAGGATTTTTCAAAAAATTATTGTTCTACTATTATTACTACTAAAACCACACACGTAGGCCATGGATTAAACACAATCCAACTGTTAGCAACATTCATTATCCATCTAGCTGGACTTATGGGTTCCGACAGGCAATTATGGGGGCCATTTCTCTGGATACAAATTAGCAATTCTTGCCACTGATCTTAGAATTAGGGAGACGATAATTGCGAGCAATAAATTGTGACGGATACACTTTTTGAACACGTCTTCTTTCGGTGGCAATTGCTCTAGCCCGTTTCTCTTGGAAGGGAAAAACGCTGCAAATTCTCACACAGGGGTTGGTTATTCCTCGGACCAGGAGCCTGGAGACTCATTTCTTCAACATGGGGAAAATGGAAGAAACAGTGGGTTTGGCAGGTCCTGGACCAATTCCAATCAATTCAGCGTCCAAAACTTAGTGAAAAATGATACCTCACACGCCTAGGTACCAGAAATGTCGAAAACACATTTGACATGAGTAAGTAGGTACCCATTATGACCCATAACCTCATCCAGAGGGCGCCAATCGTTCCGGGACCCATTTCATTGTATTCAGCGTTAAAAATTTAGTGGAAAATAATACCCCACACATATTTGAGATAATCTTGTAAAGGGAGTTGAGGTCATTTTAGTGACGCCAGGTCGAAAACACGAAAAAATCTTAAATTGTGAATAACATGGAAACAAAGCCTCTAAAAAGAAAAGCCCTCGAGACACTTTTTGTTGCAAATGAGTTGTAGAAACGACTCCTTGAAGGCGCTGCTAACCTTATAGGTTAAGATACGAAGCCTGGAGAATTCTTGGTAGCGATCGCTGGATAGCATTTTCAACTCAAGCTGGATTGAAGAATTCTGCAAAGCGGATTAATAGAAGCGGTTGCTTTTTCGTGGAAAAATGAAAATGAAATTTACGCCCAAATTTCACTTGGATTTTAGCGTAAATTCTTCGACTAGTGTTGAGCGAAAACGCAGGTCTTTTCTTCTGGATTCGAATGCCAGTTATTGCTCACTTTGAGGTTCCCCTACGCGTAGAGGGCAAATGAAACAAAATATGGGAATACACGGAAGGAAACACGTATTTTGTTTTGCCATCCTGGCAACATTGGACCTTTTACGTAGAATCATCAGGCCCGGATGTCGTGTCCAACCGCAATTCCGCCCTCCAACCGCCGATTCAGATTTCTCGTATCGAAATCCCATCCTGCGATCTGACAAAGGAAACCCAAGTTGATACACCCTTCGACGGTTTTTGCTCAGCCCAGGTCCTTCTCTCCCCCATCGATCCAAAACCGGTGATTTATTTTATTGGAGCCCTCGCGTCAGTAGTTCTCCCCCAAATTCTTTTTTTTCTCTTGTTTCGTCCATTGGCAACGAAAAGCCGGTTTCATCGATCACAATTTCGTCTTCTTTCTAACTCAGAATGAGTTGTGCTCTGTCGCGGAATGATCCTGTTTCAAGAGAGCCGCCGGTTTTTGCTTCAGTGCCGATTCTTTTGTTTCGAGTCCTTCTTCGAGACCATTGTGGGCATTATTGCTACTAATGATCCTTCTGCTCAAACTGCATCGAATGATGGCTTTAAACGATCGAATCGATCAATCACTCTAAACAAGAGCGAAACAATTTGGATTGAAATCCTGTTGAACGCATAATATTCTAGACTAATAAAACGATAGCGATTTTGAGCACTTATTATCACCTTATCATTATGAAGAAATAGTCAATGTTGTCGTTTAGTAATCAATACTTTCTACAATCATGGATTATCCATTTTCCCGATAGAAAAGTGTCTATTGCTCTCCTGAATTTTTGCATTCAATTCAAATAAAAAAGTAAAATTGATTCTGAATGATACGGTTTCCTTTATGTAAACTTGTGCTGGAAAGCGTACATTCTTAGTACATAGTATTTCTTATAGGCGTGAATATTGTATTTTCTGCGAGTTTCCTTGGGTAGTACCTCGGAAAGCTTCTTTTGGTTGGTTATTCCTTGAATAATCAACCTATGTTTTCATGCAAATGGTCAACCTCTTTGATTCGGCTCAAAATTTTTTCTGGACGTTTCATGGTCTCTAGTAGAAATTGGTAGTAGAAAATTTTCTAAAAATCTGAAATTTGGGTCAGGGGTCTGTTCCCGGCCTAGGACTGTCCTCCAAACTTTTCAGCCCGATCGGACCAAATTTGGGCGGGGTAGGGGTCAAAATGTGTTTTTTGAAAAATGGATTTTCGAGCGATCTAGGCGATTGGGGTCTCATTTTCCACTAAATTTTGGACGCTGAATCCAATGAAGTGGGTCCCGGAACGATTGGCACCCACTGGAAGAAGTTATGGGTCAAATTGGGTATATATTACCCATTTTGAATATGCGTTTTCGAGATTTCCGGTACCTGGGCGTGTGGGGTATCATTTTCCACTAAATTTTGGATCCTGAATCGATTGGAATGGGTCTGGGACCCGCCGCACCCACTGTTTCCCCATTTCCCCCATGTTGAAGAAATGAGTCTCCATGCGCCTGGTCCGAGGAATAACCAACCCCTGTGTTTTTTAGATGTATTTTAATTAAAGATCTATAAGTCACCACTACTCCTTGTAACTTTGTTTTATGAGGTCACTAACTAGATTGTTAATATTAAATAATTATTATAATATATTTTCACGTATTTTATGACTATTTTCGTAATATGCATGCACGTGAAGTCAGTAACTTGCAGGAACAGTACAGCATAGACTATTTCTACGGCGGAGCATCAGAAGACAAGGAAGCTCCGGCGGAGCAACCTTCACCCCGTTGCCAACGACCGCCCCCGTTTTCGTCAATTTCCCCAGGAAAACCGGAGGAGCCGACGATATTTGCACGTTCGTTTTTTCGCCAAGTTGAAAGGTTGACTGACCTAGGCCAACAGTTCCCTCACTCCGAGTGCACAATTGCAAAAAAAAACTGCATTCCGGGGGAGACGTTCCCCGGGGTCGTTGACACGTCCCCTTCCCGTTGGCGGTCGCGGGACCTCCGCCTTCTACGCATCAGCGCCCCACTGTGCCGGACGGGGCGAACCGGAGGCCGAACGGGAGGAGATCGACCCCGCCGGTTCTCACCGGGGGAATCTGTCGCCCGTTTCCACACCGCTGCCCAACGGCGATTGAAGCCACGCAGAAGTAATTGCAGTGCATCCCTTCCCTATGTTCATTAAAGTAGTTATTCAATTAGTACGCGATTAATATGCGGATTCGGAAGGTAAACGTCATTTTCCGCTCTAACGACTTTTTGAATTCCAATCATTCAAATTAAAAATCTTTCAAACAGCTCATTAACCCAACTATCTTTACATCAACCAACTAGCAGGCAACAACGATTGAACAACGCCTGTAGATACCGAGTAATACCGGGAACGAGAAAAAAAATCAATATGCACTACAACCTCGGCCTACAATAATTAACTGGACAACAGAGATACCGAATTGAGGACCCTGAAATTACGGAGAAAAAAAGGTTCATTTGTCTCTCTAAGCAATGAAATCTGACGAAATCACAAAATATTCATACGTTTGAAAGCGCACTCCCATTCTCATTTCGATAAAGAAGGAAAATATTATTTTAAACGGCTGCCCCTTCTAGTGCATACCAAGGTGCTCTGAAAAAGGTGAATTTCGTAAGTTCGTCACGGCAATGAAGTAACATTTACTTATTGAACGAAAGTCTGATAACAGTGAGCGAATAAAAGGGCAAAAGGAACAGAACGATCGAGCCCAACAATGCCCAAGATAGTTTAAAGGGAGCCGTCTCAAGGTCGGACGATGCTCTTTCGGTCGGCTGTAAGCGGACTCACCTCATACATACACTAATAAAAGATTCCGTCTCCCGTCTTCGCTTTCGAACTTATTACCGGGTTCTAAAAGTTTAAACGCCGAAAATTATACCGTGATGGTTTTATTATTCTAGACGTATCTCGCTCGTGAGGAGAAAGCACACCTTTGAGGTCTCCAATATTAAAGTACCTGAAGAATATTACGTACTTCTTTTCAAACAAGAAATTTTCACCAATACTCTGCCTCCGTTTACGGCAACCACTGCGAAGCAAAATGTATAGGCAAGTGATACTCTACACCCCTAGGTGTCCATCATCCCTAAAAATACGAAAGAAGCAGATCCCAAAATACTAATTTTACCCAACCGTACTTCCGTTGGTGAAATTCGGTCCTGAACCCATCTTAATCTTAATCGGTCAATATCAACTTACACCCAAACTTAGTTAAAGTGCAAATGTTTGGCTTTTTCAAACAAATTTTAAAGGTTTTTTTTAAACTGATTAACAGAAGTACAATTTGAATCTCGAATTCGCACACTTTAAAACGTAAATGGTGAATATCGGTCAATACGAATACACTTGTAGACTATCCATTGAGAAGTTCTGATTAGTGCCCAGGAACATCGGGAGCAATATATGAAGTAGCAGCGAGTTGCCTTGCTGTACCTACTCATGTAAGAAGACTTCATCTACGACCTAGCTGAATGGCAACATTATTGGCTAAACTGTAACAATGTGTGTAACAGAGTGAACCTCAATGTATCACGGGATGTAAAAGCGCGGTAAACAGTAGACAGGGATGCATACGTAATGATCAGATAATGTGTGGTATAAGTAAGTATAAATCTATACATCTGCCTACTCAACTCATTTATGCGTAGCCTAAGAATTTAGAGATTAAAAAAATCGAAGCAAAGGTATAAAAATTGGGCTTACTCACCATTGAAAAGCGTTGTAGTGAAAATAGACGAGTCCTTGTCCGTATAGAAAGCACGGATCCTTCCAGTGGTCAGGCTTCAACTTGAAGAACTTTTGGTAGGCGGACATTGCTGAAAAACAAATATTGCGTGAGAATGGGAACTCAAGTTATATGTTCTAATCAACTATCCAGTAAATTATTGAAAAGATAATAGGAAGGCATCTGTTGTCAAGATTGTGAATATTTTTGTAGAAGGAAGCACTGTTTTTTACGGCCGAGGTTTTGAAAAATGCACAATATGACTCAAAGAAGCCCAGGTAAAGCCTTTTACTCTAACTCCAAGCCCAAATTTGACATTAAGTCAACTAACGAATATGACGCACGACCTAAATATCCAATATTCACATCATACTCTCATGTTCATTCGTTCCCCTAGAATTCCAATACCTGCTCACTCCCTCTTTGCCTCTTTTTCACTTTATTTGGAAGGTTGGAAAACCCAAAGCCAAACCCTGTAAGGGCTGACATTCTATGGCGTCTGCACATGGAGCAGTTTGATGAGACATCAACAATCCTTTCTCATGACGAGTGAAGCAAACAGCCACAGTAGTTGGTTTATACATAAATGGCGATATACATAATCTTCTGGCTTATTTTCTACCAATTATTGAAAATATTTCCATGTTTTGAAGGGTTGGTTCAATTCATGACGGTGAACAAATTTACTCTAATGAGAAAACTTGTTTCAAACTTATTCTCTGTCAGAGAGTAGTATTAATATGCAAAATTCTATACAGTTGAAGAGAAACTCTCATTGCAACTACTGGTTCCTCTACAGGCTTGGCCACCAATCTATTTTAAAACTCAATTACAGCGGACTTCCTTACATTTGACAAGGTTGAAGTAATACGGGTAGTAAAGTGGGCTAATTACGTTAAAAAGTAACGAAATCCTCGAACTATTTGATAATATTATACAGGTACCTTCATTGTCGAATTACCTTTAGCATAGTCTTCCAATAATAAATGGAAGTGCCCGAGTTTACAGTAAGTTTTTGGATCGATGTTGACTGTAGCCGAAGGAGTGTCTTCCCCATTGCCAAGCTCTTTTCGGATTTCTTTTTCCTCTTGAGCCTGAATGAGCATCCGTTCTAAGTATTTAATGGCCTGAAAAATCAGCATATATACATTAAGGATAGAGGCAAAAAAGACTAATTAAGTTAATTATTAAAACGATGCAAATTCTTACACAGGGGTTGGTTATTCCTCCGACCAGGCGCATGGAGATTAATTTCTTCAACATGGGGAAAATGGGGAAGCAGTGGGTGTGGCGGGTCCCGGCCCCCTTACAATCTATTCAGGGTCAAAAATTTAGTGGAAAATGATACCCCACACGCCTAGGTACCAGAAATCTCGAAAACACATATTCAAAATGGGTAATTGATAGCCATTTTGACCCGTAACCTCTTCCAGTGGGTGCCAATCGTTCTAGGACCCTTTTCATTGGATTCAGCGGCCCAGAATTTAGTGGAAAATGATACCCCACACACCTAGATTGCAAAAAATCTCAAAAATCCATTTTACGAATTACACATTTAGACCACTACCCCACCCAAATTCAGTCCGATCGGGTTGAAAAGTTTTGAGGACCAACTAGAGCCATGAACGGACCTCTGACCAAAATGTCAGATTTTTGTAAAATTTTCTACTACCGAATTCGGCATGGACGGCATACGGCGGACGGACATTTGCTAATTTTGATCTAGACACCTTGAAACGTCCAGAAAAAAAATTTGGGCCAAATCGAAGAGATTGACTTTTTTAATGAAAACATAGGTTGATTATTCAAGGAATAACCAACCAAAAAGTACACGATTTCCTGGACGCATTCAACGAGCACATTCAATTATCAAAGAACAGAATATTTACATTTAAATAGTTCAATAAAGATAACATCTAAGATGTCATGTACATAATAAGCCTCTTACTTTTAGAACCAATTCCTTTTTCTTCGCATGTTCACTTTCGTTCAGCTTCAGGAACCCAAACTGGCGGCTGTAACGAACAAAATACGTTAGAGATTTCATTTACTACACACAACGTGTTGTATATAAAAGAAACGCTTTCCTATAAATTATGGAGTTTTGTTATATCATTTGGTGCCAAATTTCGTACAACGTTGGTAGTGGTTACCCGCCCAAAAAATGTTACTTTTGTGTCCAAAAATTTGAAAAAGTCCTAAAATTACACTTTACTTTGAGTATTTGACTACCTTATTGAGCTTTTTCGTGGTAAAAACATGTATTATTTGTAACTCTCACACCCCGAACATATCAACGTCTCAACAGAATGCCCATTTCACATTTTGACTAGGTTATGGTCGCAATAAACATCAGCATTCATCTAAAAACTAAAATTGGAACTACTTGTGTGAATGTTCATACTAGGGATGGCACGATACTCCAAAATATCGATACTGCTTTCGATACGATATTTTTCAGAAAGTATCGATACTCGATATTTTCCGATACCGATATTTAAAAAGTATCGATACTCTGACATATATTGGCTCAAAGTATCGATACCACCGATACTATCGATACTGAGCAATATTTTAAAACTTGTCCAAAAAAATGTTCATGGAAAAAATATATGATTTTTCTTCTACCACAAAGGGAAAGGATCACATCAAGCAATCAGCTTAGGTACTTAATTTTTTACAAATATAATATTTTTAAAAGCGAAGTTCAAGAAATTAAAAAAATATGCAGGTTTATATTTATTTACAGTACCTATATAAAATCACAGCTCAAAAACAGATAAAAAAAAATTCTTCCTGGGGAACACTTCCCAGAAATTTCAATTTTTGGAACAGTTTGGCAGAAAGCCTGTTCCTCGCTTGAGAATAAAGCGCCCCTGCCTAAAAAAGCAGTTGTGATGGAACTGATGTCGCCATCACAATAAGCATTTTACAAGCCTCTTCGTGAAGGTTTGGGAAGACAGTCTTCATTTCCCTCCAAATTCGGATAGGATTCGTGTGAAGTAATGGTGTGACAGGATTCCCGAGGTAGACTGTCGATAATTTACTTTGGCTTAAAATTACCAATGTATCGGCAAAAAATATCGATACTTCCGATATTTTTGTGAAAAGTATCGATACCAATATATTGATTTTGAGTATCACTGAGAAAATATCGATACAAATATCGGTTCCGATACCAAAAAAGTATCGATACTTCGATATATCGGTGGTATCGTGCCGTCCCTAGTTCATACAAATATATCACATAAAACTGAACTGAACAAACGCGACAGGCCTATGGCTATCCATCGTCCTTGTCATTTTAAGAGAGATTACGTTTATGAAAATTTAGATGCTAATGGAAACATGTAGACAAGAGAATTATATCTACTTCACCTCGAATCAGAGCACTTTATAATGTGTAAACAAGGATCGTTCATCGACGCCTATTATCGTTATTGAATTACTCAAAATATAAGGTTTTGACCCTGAATATAGTTATATATATAATATATGTATTAATTTATATTATGGTGAACCTAGACATCCCAGTTTCCAGCAAGTAGGATTTATTTAACGTATTGGAGCGGATCGTGGCAGAAAGCGGAAATTCGTCCTGCTCGTATGTGCTAAAAGCATTTTATAAGTCTTACAAATAACCACATTTATACACTAATGAGAAATACTATCCATTGGCAGCAGAAAGTCGGAGACCGACAAGCTGTGTAGCGGTTAGCCTATTAACCTCATTACAAACGACGATGCAAAACCACTATCTGGCGCTTCCAGGAGACTTTCTTGCGACCACTTTGGCAACTTTGGATATATTCGATTGGATAGGTTGCATGGCGACAATCAAAATTCAATAAAACGAACGCAATCAAACATTACCTGTCCAACTCGGATAACACCTGGAGTTCCTGAGGTGTGAGATTAATTTCATCTGCGTCCTGCGACATTTTGTACGGATTTCTCGTCTATGTTGTTAGTTAGAAGCTGACAATTCATTGTGACATCAGAAGGCATGAATTTGGACGCCGTTTTGATTCCAGCGGTAATAAAAACTGTTAACTGTTCATCTTTCACTTCTTGTCCTACTTTCACCAGTAAAGCAACGAGGTTCCCACTTTTAGCTGAACCAACAACGTACAAACTTCGCGGTGGAGTTTCAAATTCTTAATCATACACTGCCCGACACACAAAACGAAAAACAATGATCTGAGTACCAAGAAAATTAGAATTTTTCTTGGTCGGAAAATCCCCACTAATTGACACTTCAGCTCAACAACAGCGGGGATAACTTCGTTGTGGAGATAATGATTGATAAGGAGTTTGAGCGAGGCTTCAATATGGCGTCGTTGTGAAGGATCAATATTATTCAACTACAATGACACCTACATCCTTATACAAATATAATCGATAATATTGGCTTATGGGTCCGCTGAGTTTTTCAAAAAATATCAGTGTTTTGAACACTGGCTTTTAACAAAACTTGAACATTTCTTTAAATGTTCTGCCGCAAATAGTTAAAACAGAAGAATGATCGGAAATCAACAATCGATGTTTTGAGTATCGAAACGTAAATCGATGTTTCCTCCATCATAGTCTAACTACTGAGTGAATTTTTCTGTTTTCATCAATCCTACATAATAATTAATAATTTTCAATTCTCTCTATGAGATATTTTTCACAAACATAATTATTATTAAGAATAATTTCGCTCATGGCGAAGGAAAAATGCGCTGGGCGCTTACCGCCATTCACTATAGATCATGGATTATTCGCCGCGATTTCTGTTTTTGGGTCGGAATATGTTTTAGTAGGACTCCCTATTTTTCCTTTTCTTCTTTTTCTCCGTTAAGATAAATTTATGCATCATTTTCAATTTTAAAAAGTCCTTTTTAAAATTAGGCGGTTACAAGAGTTGTGTTGGTACTTTCTTCAACTCTCTGAAACTAACCTTTTCATCAAATTTGGAGAGATTTCGTTTTTTAACAAATTAATTAAGAATAATTTATAACTTCCAATTTATTACATGTGGAATTTTACACAAATTTTCGGTAAATTGGGTTCTCCATACCGGTTCCGGTTTTGTAGTCGGCATTTTGCTTAATCTAGAAAGCACTGGCCTAGTCCACAAAAAAAGTTGGTTGTTTTGGGGTTGTAGGGATTACTCCCAAGTGAAAAGCTCTCTTTCTTTATTCTAATTAGTGTAGACTTACTTAGTACTCTGATTTCAATTCGTTTCAATGAATAGTATTGACTGACTGCGTTAAATCCTTCGGTGATTCTTTTTTTCGTGGCTGCGGCCGTGATATGCAATCATATGTCCAGTTTAACCAGAACTAGGGTCCTTGAGACGCAAGGCGAAGACGTAGAGAACACGGTCAAAAGAAGACGGAGCCCTAGTAGCGGGGAAAAGCTTTCGAAAAAACCCAAAATCGAGGAGAATATGTCCGACGGTACAAAACAGAAGCGAGCCAATTTTTCGGCATTGACGCCCAACGCGAACGGAGTCAATAATCGCAATTCATCTCTTGTCAACTTGAAGCCCGGAGCTGCCAAGAAGCTGGTCGTCAAAAATCTCAAAGGTTTCACTCTTTTCTTGACTATTTTTATCCATAGTTGTGTCGCTTGATTATCGATTGTGACGTTGCGAATTTGAGGTGCCTCATTCGTTAGCTCATCTGGAAATGTACTTCGGTAGCTTTGTCGTGTCAGTTGAGCTAGATCAGCACAATCCTGCGCTGCGGGAAAGCGTCTTGTGCTGCTGATAAAGTTCTACGATGTATGAAATTGACTGTCGAATTCCGACCTTTTTGCCACGTTAGGTGGAAGACACAAAGGCATCTCGACAGATCAATTTTGTTCAAAATTTGCTAACGTTTGGAAACTTGTCGCGTGCTGCAAACTATCCTCATTGAAATGTCCGTTCTATCTGTTATCAACGTTTGCAAATGCTAACGACTTGCTTGTTTTATTGAGAATATTTTGGCAGGAAATCACCATTCCTGGTTTTGAGCTGCTAACTTGAAATTACTTGAAATGGTGGTTCAGGCCTGTTTTCAGCATTTGTGTGTCGCTCTTTCTACATTTCCGCAAAAATTGCTTGTTTGGGTTCATTCTGCATCCATTCTGCTTGTGCCTTCTAGAGAAACCGAGGCTCCCTGAAAATTATCAAGAGGCTACATGGGAAAAATTGTCAGAAGCTGTGGTCGCTATACAGACTTCACGTCGTATCCAGTACAGTCTCGAGGATTTATACCAAGCCGTTCAAAACATGTGCAATCATAACATGGCTTCAGTTACTTACTCGAACCTTACGAGTAAGTTATCATATTCGCTGTTATTTACATTGAATGCTCGCGAGCTGGGCTTGCTGATTGATGATGTGCCATCCTTACAGATTTAACGGAGATACACGTCAGAGCGAGTATAGAAGAATTCACGGGAAATTCGATGGATCGATTGATTTTCCTGAAGAAAATGAACGACTGTTGGCAATCTCATTGTAGGCAAATGATAATGATCCGAAGTATTTTTCTCTTCCTGGACAGGACGTATGTTCTTCAGCGCTCCTCCGTCAATTCCATCTGGTGAGTTTGCTTGTACTTGATGAATGGTCATTTGGGCCCTTGGGTACACAGTCCATCCAACCCAATCGCCGTACACGAAAGTAGGATATATTTTGGAATTGTGTAAATATAAACTAGATTTCATGTACTACATGAATACTATACCGCACTTATGTTTTCAAGTACTCCAAGCAATGAAACTAGACGTTGAAAAAAGTGGGGGCTTATACCGAACTATTCCCCTGGAGAAGAAGTTCGATAACCGCCCCCACGACTGAATGGCATTGATTCGGCCTGGGACGTTTTCTTGGGAGAGGTAACTGGTGAGGCAGAGAATAACTTTGATCGAAAGTTAAGAGGTTGAGATGCGATGCTCATAAATAAAATAAAAACGATGTTGACTGTAGCAGTGAAATCACTTCCGACCGTAGGTCAATGTTCGAGAAGCGATAGGGTGATTCGTCATATGGTCTTGACGTGAAAGACATTCTGTTCTAACATGTGGCAATTGAGAATGGGGAGGATCTTCCTTATTCCAGTTGCGTTCTCAGTTAGTTACTGGCTTGTACGAGTGCGTGATTAAAAATGGTGTTTAATGAATCAAAATTGTTAAAGTGCTTGAAGAGGACGAAAATGCTTTTGAGTGGATGAGAGAAAAAGGATTGATAATGAAAGTGAATGAAAGTCATTCACACTTGTGCGAATTTTTGTGGAGGAGATGTGTGATGTCAATGGGCATAGATCCATTTGAGCATTTTTTGGACTGCATCAAGAATTTGTATGACCCAACCATAGAATAACGCAACACCAAAATAGGTATGTGTCAGAAGTAATATTCATATTAATAAATGAATTATTTAAACAAAAAATGTTGTGTTTCCCATTATTAATTTTTTGTTAATTCTTTCACTTGAGAAATAGTTCGGTATCCGTCCCCACTTTTTTCAACACCTTATTTCCCAATCATAACCAATCAAAAATTATAATTCGTCACGATTGTGCTCAAGAAGACGAAATCTAGTTTACGGAACACTCCTCAAAAATTGAAAAAGGTGGTCGGATGTGCTTGCAAAAGAGAGAACAAAATGGGGGCGGATTACGAACTACACCCATATCAATTACATTTCGAAACCCGGCAATGTTCCACATTGCCAAATTTCAGTACTTAGAGTTGAATTAAGATGAATCCTGGGCTGATTCTATCAATTCAGCTGTCTTCTAATGACCTCTTTGCCTCAAATCGAGGACTACTTGGAAATACACATCTCATTAAGGAGAATTTGTCGTGTTGTTTAAATATGCCGTGCTAAATTCGACGTGAAATCGTCGTTTATCGCCTCAGTTTGACAGAAAATTGTTGTTTTTGCTTTCAGGGACATGGGTCTAGACTTGTTCCGACATCACATAGTGATGAACAGTCTTGTCCAAACACGAATCGTCGACGGTTTGTTGATGTTGATCGAGAAAGAGCGTCAGGGCGACACGGTTGATCGCACGCTTCTAAAATCCCTCCTACGCATGCTGTCCGATCTCCAAATCTACCGTGACGCTTTTGAATCAAAGTAAGACCAGTTAGGGAAATCAGTTGATGGGAACTTTTTCCTAGGCTGGGGAAACTCGGTTAAATTAGTTGTACAATTTCTATGACTGTTACAACATTATACGTTTGAATTCAGGTTCCTCCAAGCGACTGAGCGGTTGTATGGGGCCGAGGGGCAAAAATTAATCCACGAGTTAGAGGTGCCTGAGTATCTTCACCACGTGGACAAACGTCTAGAAGAAGAAAACGAACGACTCCTTCACTATCTAGACGCTAGTACAAAGTAAGCCCTTAAATCTTCGGGTACATTAACGTTCGCATTTTGGTTGGTTATTCCTCGAATAATCAACCTATGTTTTCATGATAATGGTCAACCTCTCCGATTAGGCTCAACATTTTTTTTCTGGACGTTTCATGATGTCCTGATTAAAAAAGGTCGATGTCCGTCCGCCGTACGCCGTCCGTGTTCCGCGCCGTTTTTGGTAGTAGAAAATTTTCTAAAAATCTGAAATTTGGGTCAGGGGTCTGTTCCCGGCCGAGACGGGTCCTCAAAACTTTTCAGCCCGATCGGACCAAATGGGGGGGGGGGGGGGGGGGTAGGGGTCAAAATGTGTTTTTTGAAAAATGGATTTTCGAGATTTTGGGCGATCTAGGCGAGTAGGGTGTCATTTTCCACTAAATTTTGGACGCTGAATCCAATGAAACGGGTCCCAGAACGATTGACACCCACTGGAGGAAGTAATGGCTCAAATTGGGTATATATTACCCATTTTGAATATGTGTTTTCGGGATTTCTGCTACCTAGACGTGTGGGGTATAGTTTTCCACTAAATTTTGGACGCTGAATTCAATGATGTGTGTCCCAGAACGATTGGCACCCACCGGAAGAAGTTATGGGTCAAAATGGGTATGTATCCACCCATTTGGTATGTGTCAGGATTTCTGGTACCTGGGCGTGTGGGGTATCATATTTTACTAAATTTTGGACCCTGAATCGATTGGAATGAGTCTGAGACCCGCCACACCCACTGTTTCCCCCATTCGAGGAATAACCAACCCGTGTGTAAGAATTTGCAATTTTTTTTATTTGACGTACACTTGCAGAAAAATGAATTTCCTTTAAATAAACGTGATCGTATCTAGGTGGTCGCTCATACACACAGTCGAGAAGCAGTTGTTGAGCGAACATTTGACAACGATCCTCCAAAAAGGGCTGGACTCCCTTTTAGAAGAGAACCGCGTAGCCGATCTCACCCTTCTCTACAACCTCTTCACTCGAGTTAAAAAAGGTCTTGTCGAACTTTGCTCGATGTTCAACGCTTATATTAAGGTGGGTTCTCAAGCGTCAGTAGTCTGGTTTCGTCATATTCCATTTTGCTTACTTATTTGAAATCCCACTTCGTAGAAAGGACGAACGATCGTGATTGACCCTGAAAAAGACAAAACTATGGTACAAGAACTCCTGGATTTTAAAGATAAAATGGACAACATCGTCAACGTATGCTTTAAGAAGAACGAAAAATTCGGTAACAGCCTGAAAGAAGCCTTTGAACATTTTATCAACCAGCGAACTAACAAGCCTGCCGAACTCATTGGTTAGTAGTATCTTAAATCCTGATATATTTCTTTCATTGGAACATTTGAAAGTGTGCAGACTCAAAATTTGACCTTACCCAACTGAGTTGCACCTGGAATAATAAACCATTGTGAAATAATGTGCAGCGTTTTTACATTTGCTGTCTTTTGGCGTCAAATTTTATACGTCTGTTGTTTAAATTTTAGCGAAATTCGTCGACGGTAAACTCCGAGCTGGCAACAAAGAAGCGACTGAAGAGGAATTGGAGAGGCTCTAGACAAAATAATGGTCTTGTTCCGTTTCATCCATGGCAAAGACGTTTTCGAGGCGTTTTATAAGAAGGTTTGTACTAAAATCTCAGATTGATGCTCATTTGGCTACTATAGCGTACTTTTCAACACATTGTCAAATTGAGGAATCAAAAACATGTCTCAAAAACCACCTATTGCCTCCATTTTCAGGATTTGGCAAAGCGATTACTCGTTGGAAAATCCGCGAGCGTTGACGCCGAAAAAAGCATGCTTTCTAAACTGAAGCAAGAATGCGGAGGTGGCTTTACATCCAAGTTGGAAGGCATGTTCAAAGATATGGAATTATCCAAAGACATCAACGTCGCTTTCAAACAGGTTCGAACGTCGCCACTTCGCCTATTGTACGTTTTTAAAGACCAGGCAGCAAAATGATGCATTGTTTCGTTTCCAGTATATGAGTAACATCAGGAACGCCTCCCCATTAGAACTGACAGTGAGCATCCTGACGATGGGGTATTGGCCGACCTATCCAGTCTTGGAAGTAACCGTTCCTCCGGAGATGGTTCATTTTCAAAATCACTTCACGCGTTTTTATTTGGGAAAACACAACGGACGGAAGTTACAATGGCAGCCCACTCTCGGGCATTGTGTGCTCAAGGCGGACTTCCCCCAGGTGGGCTATTCCCCATTTTTGCCTTTATATTAATTTATAATTTTTTGATCGGCCATTTACAGTTACTTGTTTATTTGGTTTCAGGGTAAAAAGGAACTACAAGTTTCGTTATTCCAAGGTTTGGTGTTGCTCCTTTTCAACGACTGCAATGAAATGTCATTTGAAGAAATCAAGGCTGCTACTAATATCGAAGTAATTAACTTTTTTCAAACTTTTTTAACGTCTATCCGAAATTCCTCGATAAATTGGAACTATCTTCCTTTTGTCTAGACTCATAAGGGCTTAGAAAATTCATTTACTAAAGAAAGAAGTTAAAAATTTCCAGTTTACCCTAACCCTACGTAGATAGTCGTACGATCGAAACCTTTTAATAGATGATGATATTTTGAGCAAAACTAAAATTGGTTGATTTTTAGCCTCCTTGTTGAGTACGATATCGTTTGGGTGTTCATTAAATCTTGTATGTGAGACGTAAGGCGCTTACTCCGTCAGTGTTTTGCTCTGTTGTACGCTGACTATTATCACAATTAGCATAATATTTTTACTCTTCATTCTAACAGGACGGTGAACTGAGACGAACTCTACAATCGCTCGCGTGTGGAAAAGCTCGAGTTCTCGTTAAAAATCCTCGTGGTCGTGACGTCGAAGACGGCGACCGATTTAATTTCAATTCCGAATTCACGAATAAATTGTTCCGAATCAAAATTAACCAGATACAGATGAAAGAAACGGTACGTAACCCGAACAGTGTTGGAACATGATGGATTGTTGGTGAGATTGAGGCTCATCGTCTTACTTTGTTTGCAGAACGAAGAGCAGAAAGCGACCGAAGAGCGAGTGTTTCAAGATAGGCAGTATCAAATTGACGCAGCGATCGTCAGGATAATGAAAACGAGGAAGACACTCAGTCATAATCTTCTCATCAGCGAGTTGTACAATCAATTGAAATTCCCTGTGAAGGTGAGAATATTAACGAAATATGTAATTCTCCTATAACAATTTCCCATTTTGGTTTCTTCTTTAAATAATTTCTTAGTATGAACAACCAGTAAGTTTTGCTTCCTCACAATTTATCGTCATCGTTTCTTTTCAGCCGGCAGATCTGAAGAAGAGGATCGAGTCACTCATTGATCGAGATTACATGGAGCGAGATAAAGACAACCCCAACCAATACAACTATATGGCGTAGTCTTCTCGACCGCCCCAATTGTACAGCCACTGCTATCAAACTATACATATTTATATATTGGTTTTCCCCCAAAATAAAACCTCTCAATGTTTTCGTTGCGATAAAAAAAATTTGAAAAACAATCCTTTCTCTTTCATCTTTTACGCAAAACTTATAGTCAGTCTATCGCCTGTTGAAAATTTTAAAGTCTTGTCATAAAAATGTTTTCTTATCTTGAATTAGGGTGTTGTACAAAGTTTGTATTAGGCGTTTGATACACTAGAAACCGTCGAGTGGCGGGCTTGGTAGTCGAAATGCCTTCTTATCGAATTCGTGGAAATTCACGTTATCCGCCATAAAACTCACTGGGTTTTATTTCTTATTTTGTCGACCTCCAGTCAAAGTCTTGTTTCTTCTATTTTCTGCAAGATTCTGACTGAACTCGTTATTTTTAATGAAGTTCTGTACAAAAATAAAATATTTTATAAATGTAAGTCGTGGTTTCTCTAATCAAAGGGAAGATGGGACTGTGGTAATAGGCATCAATTTTTGTTGAAAGTTTGCCTAAAAGGTACCACAAAGTTTCAATGAAAATCATGGAATGAAGTAGCAAAAATCGAGGTGGCCTTAAGCATAAGCATAACATCATTAAAAAAAGACTTGAAATGGTTGCTGAACAGGTGTTATCTCTGTACTAGGTGAAAGTTATGCTAACACTTAGGTAGGTATGATGAATTGGTACCTTATATTTGCATCAAGTTTTTTTTTTCATTCAAGGCATCACAATTTCAAAAAAATTGCAAGTAGCAGAGGAGCAGATCATCATGTTGGTGATGATTAGGCATCCTCAATCCTTGACCTTAATAGCCCCCAGCCTCATCCCTTCCGAGAAATTAATTCTCTGGAATAAGACAGAAGGGGGGGGGGGGGGGTGTACTCTAGCTCACTCGGAATATCGAAAGAGTCAACGACCTCAAAAATGCCAGAAATGGTTCCACCTTGATAGTGCACATGCTTGAAGGTTTTAGCATAGTTTGGAGTGCCCAAAAGCCTACCAGATAGCTGCTCAGTACCCTAGTACATGAGGGCTGTCATTTCAAAACTTATGCACACTTTCTGCAGTCACGAGGCAAATTCCAAAATATTTTTTTAATCCGAAATGAATCAGACGATGGAACTGGCGAGGTCACTGGCTCCTAATCTACGCTTGACATTCACCAGCTAACATTTTTTTTTACTGAAAAAAGAGGAAATTTTCTATTTTAGTCATTATAGGAAACACGTGTATTTATAACAACTTAATTTACAAGTAGCTTTTAGAGGCGGACTGGAGGCTGTTGATCTAATTCGGTGATAAGGGCTTTGGCCAGGTACTGAGGAGTTGGCTCTATGTCGAGAAAATCCTTCACCAGAGCGCGCGCGGGTTTGCCCCCACCATGTCCCAGGCAATTTCTCCTGTAGCGCTCACCGGCTTCCCTATTGAAGGGGTCGCTCATGAAAAAGGTTTGCCAAATGGACGAGGCGACTGCTCGGCTCATCAAGTAGGAGTAGTACTTGGCACCGTACCCTACCAAGTGGGAAAACCTTAGCTGCCACGCCTGGAAACACGAAGAAGTTGTATCAGGAAAGCCAGTGCCTTCTATCTGGTCAAGGGTACTGGGGAAATGCAGGTGTCAATAGAATCAGCGGGGCAACTCTTCGACGATACAGTCGAGATTCAACTCGAGAGTTGTGAGTGTTTGGGTTTACATGTCGAAGAGCTGCCACGTCCCCGAATCTGCAACTTCAAAATCTGCACTAGCTACCACTGAAGGTCTGACCAAAGCTAAAGCATCAGATTCTGCAGCGATTCAGCTGAGGGGTGAAATTTAAGCGCATCACATCACTGGCAATAATCACTAGCAGCTTTGTTGGGCAGCAAGAAGGAAGGATTATTTGCCAGATACGATAGATGGTAAGACAACGACGCGACAAAATGCTTCTATTATGAAACAGTGGCAGATCTATAGCGCTTAATATCGATGCATCTCAAGACAGCATTTTGGGGTTAGTTCATGAGATTCCACAATATGAATAAATCGGGCACATGCAGAGCGGATTGTTCGATTTTGAACTGAATTATGGAATCGCAGTTACTCACCGTGTTCTTGATATACGGAATACCGTAGTATTTGTTCTGAATTCGAGCCAAAATTTCCGTAGTGGAGCCATCCAATGGATGAGGACCGTGATAACTCTGATCCAGCAGAGAATAGAACACTTGCATCTGCATTTCAGATGCCGAAAATAGATGTTTGGCACTGCAATATTGTTGCAGCATCTCTTCGGACATTGGTTCTTTGGTTTCGTAGTGTTTGGCAAAAGACCGCACCACCTACAGGAAGAATACCGACGTTAATCGGAAGTTCTACATGAGAAGGGTGATTAGTTTAGAATAGTAACCAGAACTCACTCTAGGATCAGCAGAAAAATACTCCATCAGCACGGAAGGGACTTCAGCAAAATCCATGGCGCATCGAGTTCCAGTCACATGTTGGTGCTCAGTCCGTGCCAACATTGAGTGCATCGCGTGACCCATTTCATGGAAGAGGTTGTCGACCATGGAAGGCGCCAATAGACTAGGGCCATTCCAGCGAGGCGTTGGTACATTCAGCATCACCGCGACGAGTGGGTTCTGCAATATACGTAGCGGGGGTGATAAAGAGAGGCAAAATCATAATTATACAGCGGAATATAAATAAAAAATACGCACCTGATATGTGCCGTCAGGCAGCCTTCTTCCTCCTCTAATGGTAAAGTGGCAGTCTTGATTCGGTTTATTTTTTCGTTCGTAAAAATCACAGTAAATATGCCCCAATAAGCCTTCAGTCTCGTGTTGAACTGCGAATCCAAATGAAGGTCTTCACAATTTTAAACTCAAATAGTAATCCAAACGTGACCAAGCAATCGATAATTTTGATCGCTACGTCGTCATTAACTTACCAGCTAGTTTATACACGTCAGGAGCCCACGATTCACCGTGTTCCATCGGTTCGTTGATGAGTTTGATACCGTACAGACTCTCCATTAATTTGTTAAAACCTTCCATGCACGCTCCCAAGGAAAAGTATGGAGGGAACTCCGAGTTGCCCGTGTGATATAGTTCCCTTTTAGCCTTGGAGCAAATGTAGGGGATGTCCCAAGGAGCGAGTGTCTGGAAAGAATCAGAGACTTCAGGATACCAGGAAAAGGCTGGCAAATTCGCCGTGACTGAATAAAATCATTGATTTGCTCTATCGAGGTCTTGTACTGCCAGTTTGGCCTCTTTGATCCTCTCTGGGATAACCAACGTATCTGGAGAGTTTCGGCCTGATCGTTAGCGGAAATCTGCACAAGTTTGCCAACTGTCCTCGCGTCGCTGAGGACTGGATGATCCCAAATGGGCATCTTACAATGATGAAGATGAACGATAAGACAAGGCAGAACGTATCTAAGCTTATCAACATTAGAGTCACTAGAGATCCAGGCTGAATAGTGGTGAGTTGCGCCGCCGATAGCTTTGAGTCAATTCATTGGCATAGCGCCCTGGGCATTCATAAAATTCTCTGTTACAGCAAGAACACTACTTACCGATGCCTGTGGGTTGTCTTTCTTCTTGATCTGGAGCATAGCGTCGAAATCATTCTGCACTTTAGGCTTCAGCATGTCGTTCAATTCTTGTAAAAACGTCGTGACGTTATTCGGGTGTTCAGCCAGACAGGCATTCAATGCCCTGTTCCGAAAAAAAGCGACATCAAACATCTTCAATTTCGATCATGTAGGTATATATTGAACATTTAACGAGTATTTCAGCATCCCTGGTCACTGATAGGTGCCCAGAGTTCAATGGGGGATTCGCGTAAAATTCAAGGATGACATCTCATGAAGAGAATCCAAGCACTTTCAAGCTCCTTATCCCTTCGAACAAAGATTATCCGTAGAACAACCTACCTGTGCGCATAAGACGGGAAACCACAAATGTTTGCTAGTTTGTTCCGCGATGTCAACAGTTCGTCCAGAAAGTAGCCTTGCTCTTTTTCAGGAAGGAGATACATTTTGTAGCACGCTTCTCTCACAAACTCATCTCTACAGTCGATTGACACGGAAGTGACGACTATGTTACCGTCCACTTCGTTAAAACTGAAACATGAACGAAAGTCATTAATGAATTTGTAATTGGATATTCAAAGGTGCAACACGAGAACGCAACTCACAAATGTCTAGCAAGAACATACTGTAACGATTTATGTTTTTAGTAAATAATTTATTACAATCGTTCACTTGAATACACTGTTCTCATTCACACACTTACACAATGACACGCAGTTGTTGCACTATTTATAACACTATTTATAACGCGTCTACATTCAGACTCCAAACTGAACTGCCTGGCGTTCCTGGGTCCCTTTTATACTCGCTGCCTCTTGGTCGAGTACCTTCTCAAACCTTCCCTGGTTCTGGGAACTCTACGGGTTGTCTCGAGCCAACGGGAAGGTTCCAGCCAATTCAATACGACGCGCGAATGTTCAAGAGCGACCCTTAGCCCTCCACAGGTCGTTGACCCTGCCGGCAGCCCATTTGACCAGTGCAGGTGCCAGCTTGCAACAATACTATGTCTCAAAAAACTAGGTCACAAGAGTCACAAACATTATTAATGAATTTAAATTAGAAATTATTTCTTAATAACTTTGCTCTTTCTGAAGAATCTACAATATTAGTAACAATAAAACTAAAATTGTCGTTATAACATTTAAAAATATTAAACAAGAAAGTGTAAAGATTATAGAATACAAACCGCACCTACTATGGTTTTCATCTTGAAATATTTCACTTTATCACTTTTTCTTCCAGGTTTCAAATCGTTGATCCTATGAGCTCGAAGTCCTTGACGTTCCAGTTTCAGATTTATAATTTTTCTTCGGAATGGTGTTGCAGTCAGACTCTCTTCTTTTTCCTCCCTCTCTTACTCTTAATTTCATTTCTCAGAGGTTGTAGCCGTTCAGATGACTTTCACTGTCTTCAGATGAGCTTGAGGTGTCTACTTCAATAAATTTCTTCCCATTAATGTAAAAATGGTCTTTTATCAAAACTGCGTGTTGACCGTCAGTTCTCGCCTCCTTTATCTTCGGTAACAATTTCCTTCGTCGTTGCAACACGGTTGACGTGAAATCTAGGGATGCATTGAACGGTGTATTTTTAAGCAGTCCAAATCCTCGCACAGCTCGCACTTTAGCGTCGTGACTGTTGAATTTCACCCTCAAAGGTCTGGTTCTATTGGAAACAAAATTTCGTCGGCCAACTCTAGTCACGAACCTGTTATTATCCGGCTTGAGGTGAAGACCCATTAAGTTTTGAAATACTTCAGACGCCTTAATTTTAAGATCGTAGCCGTTTTCCGTATCAGATTCAGGCACATTGTAAAGGATGATGTTTTCCTGTTTCTCGTGTTCTAGCAGTTTTTCGACCATTTCTTCTGTCCGTTTGTGAGCATCTTCCGTCAATCTCGCTCGGTTTTTTCTTGGATTGTCGATACGATTTTGATGAGATCCTTTACGACATCTCATTCTCCCAGTTTTTCCCATTATAATTTCAAACGCGTTGGTTTCCATATCGTCAAGGCGGCTGGTCAGGTTGCAACTTAGAGACTGGGGAAACAGGATAGCGCAGCGTCAGCTCCTTTGCTTCAATGAGATCGATTCTTTCTGTTCCAGTTCTCGGTTGACAAAACTTCAAAAAACGGTATTCAAGATATACCAATTTTGACGTAATATTTTTTGACTTGAAAATGAACCTCCAATAATGACACTTGCCAAAAATGGTGCTATTCGCTCAAGAAAAACCACGTTTTTGGTTGGTTATTCCTTGAATAATCAACCTATGTTTTCATGATAATGGTCAACCTCTCCGATTTGGCTCAAAAATTTTTTCTGGACGTTTCATGATGTCCTGATCAAAAAAGGTCAATGTCCGTCCGCCGTCCGCCGTCCATTGTCCACGCCGTTTTTGGTAGTAAAAAATGTTCTAAAAATCTGAAATTTGGGTCAGGGGTCTGTTCCCAGCCGAGATGGGTCCTCGAAACTTTTCAGCCCGATCGGACCAAATTTGGAGGGGGTAGGGGTTTTTTGAAAAATGGATTTTCGAGATTTTGGGTGATTTAGGCGAGTGGGGTGTCATTTTCCACTAAATTTTGGACGCTGAATCCAATAAAATGGGTCCCAGAACAATTGGCACCCACTGGAAGAAGTAATGGGTCAAATTGGGTATTTATTACCCATGTGGGTGACTTCAGCCGAATAGACAAACAAAACACATCGTCATATCCTGTTGTTTATAACCAGCTGTTAAACTTAGCAACCAATTTTGAGCAGTTGCCTACAATTCTTTTTACTGTCCGAGCTTTTTATTCGTACCATTCAATTCAATTTAATACAATTATTATAGCCTTCTAAATTACCTACGTTTTCTCAATATTATATTAGTAAATTAGTGTCGTAGTGCCCCATAGATACACCCATCTTGAATATGTGTTTTCGGGATTTCTGCTACCTAGGCGAGTAGGGTGTCATTTTCCACTAAATTTTGAACGCTGAATCCAATAAAATGGGTCCCAGAACGATTGGCACCCACCGGAAGAAGTTATGGGTCAAAATGGGTATGTATCCACCCATTTTGTATGTGTCAGGATTTCTGGTGCCTAGGCGTGTGGGGTATCATATTCCACTAAATTTTGGAATCGATTGGAATGGGTCTGAGACCCGCCACACCCACTGTTTCCCCCATTCGAGGAATAACCAACCCGTGTGTAAGAATTTGCAGATTTTTACGATAAAATACAGGACCGATCCACATGTGTTGCCTGCTCCGCGTCCAAGGCTCAACTCCTGAGACATTTGTAAAGTGGCTGAACTCCTGTTGTATAGGTCTAAGTTACCTGAAACGACAATAAATGAATTGATTGATACTCACAAATGTCGGATATTGGCTGGAACTGACTCCTTGTTGATGAGCCTCGGGTCGACAGAACCAGTCATGAACCGCTGTCCCACCTGGAGGATGTAGTCGTTCAAAGCGACAACCTCCTGGCGCTTTTCTTCGGGAAGATGGATACCACATTGTTCGAAATCAAAAAGAAACAGTGCTGCAACGTGATCATCCACGTCCGTAGTTGGAAACACGTCCCCTTTTTGGACAACAGTCTTGAGAGCATTGTACAGATCTCTATTTGTGTTGAGCCTGAAACAACAAAATTTTTAAAAATACAGTTCGATTGATGTTATCTCTGATCAAAATAATACATTAACTGGTATTTGCCGTCACATACTTTTCAACCAATCCAGAGAGAGCAATGCATGTGTTCTCCGCAGCATATGAAAACGAGGGCTGCGGATGAGCGAGGCGGACGAATTCTGCAAGATCCGCGACGCTGCACAAAGTGTTTGAGAGGTCATCAAAAGCATCGACGATCTTGCGTTTTCTACGCAAAAACACCCAAGTTAGTTGTACCAGTGATTTATAATGTCAGAAACTGCTTCAGTTGGCAGTCAGTCGTGGGTTGAGACCTGTTGGGGCTGCAGATTTCCGCGACCAATTCGTCAGTTCGAAGAATGGCATTTTCCTTCAACAGGAAGAACCCTTCGAAATTGGTTAGCTCCGGTATTCCGAAGAGTCCCTGCAAAAATCAGTTAACCAGAGTCCATCAGCTTATCAGAGTCTATCTCTACTTTAAGAAATTATTGTATTAAGAGCATTGTTGTGCCTCCTTATGCTACAGCCTCAGCACTTTTATTTTGTCTTGGATATTGTGATGGAAAAGGGTGCCGATGTTTATCAGAAGCCGACTGATACGTCACATAATATAACAGGAAAACTCTCTCCTTAGTTCAACTCGTATTTCGCTTAAATCACTACTTGAGGGATACAACAAATGACTCGCATGCAAGTTTTTAGACCAACCTACCGTCCCATCATTGGCCAATCGAAGGTTCAATTTTCGCCCTGGTCTCGCGTTGAAGGCAGTCGCCAAAGGAGACCAAGTTCCTAGTCTTCGACACGCGACAATTCTAGATAATTTTCTGTCAAATCTTCTCCAACAAGTCCAACTTTTAGGGAACGGCAACATCTTCTACGAGGAGCCCCAAGCTATTTCATTCGCTCATACTCCCCGGTAGTAGACGTAGGTTACCATGGGGCTGGAAAAACGAGGAGAGAATTACAACTTACAGCCCTCTGATAGTCCCACGATCGGATATTCGATTGGCGATTAAGTAGTCGCGTTTATATAAAACTGAGTAGAATAAGGCACGAAAAAAGTTCGGAAGCTAATGCGATTTAAGAAACAAAAAACTAATGCGAAACCTTGATGTTGATTATCATTGATGAAACCCAAACAACCACATATAACCTTCTTTCTCGGTTATAAGGTAGACGGTATCAGATGTGATAACAACAATCGATTCAAAGATAGTTCGATTATTCAGTTCAATGTATTCAGTATAACCAAATCCTGAAAAGTGAAGAAAATATCCTAACTAAGGACATTTATGAATATAAATACAAACGTAGATGATAACGTCAGCACCGACGATTAATGACAAATACGTTAAATAAGTATTTTACAAGGAAAAAAAATCACATTTTAAACACTTTATGGCAACTTCAATTGCAAAACGATTTTTTTAATTACCCAAAATTTGTTGTAATTTTGATAAATACATTTTTTTAATTTTCTCCAAATGTCTCACCCTTTAGACCTGATTTTACCGATATACTCTCATTGGGCAAGAAAAATGGTGTCCTGTGCCTGACCGAAAAAATCTATGATTGGCGCTACTGGTTAGTACCAACACATCGAAAATCTCTACATCGATTTAGTTTGATCTTTGACGTTGCTGATACCGCCACCGTCAATCTGTTATTTTTGTATTGTGTCAGAAGTATGTCATAAGTATAAAGTAGAGTAGTTAGTTCGTATTTCATCGCTTGTTTTAGATGGATTTATAATCATGTTCTTTGTCAGACCAGTGTGAACATAAATTAAAGCAGTACGTAGTGTAAGTACGTAGCATACGTAGTATTTTTCTATCGTGTGCGTTAAAGTGTCTGATAACCTGGAGCACAGGTTGGATGATGCATAGCTTCATGCGTTTGCCTTGAAGGGAACATTGTCTGGCAGAGGTCATTTTGGACTTCTTAAATTTTTCCAGGGCGTGAGTTCGGTCTCAGCTTGTGTTCATCGTGTCAAAAAAGGAACACTTCTAAGATGAAGGAATGCCCTGTGTGTGGTCGACAGTGCCGAGACAGCTACAATTTGAGGAGACATATGGAAGGCCACGCCAGTTCTGCTCGTGCAAAATCCAATTTTTCGTGTCAAGTATGCGGTCGCAACTGTAGAGACAACTCCGGTCTCAAACGGCACATGATCGTTCACGTATCAAAAGACTTGAGGTGCAGTGGATGCCGATCAATTTTCGCCACACTGGAAGAAACAGAAGCGCATAAGTTAGTTTGTGTCAACATCATGTCGTGCTACTATTGTGGCAAGAGGACGGCCTCCAAAAACTCTTTACGTGCTCACATCAAGAGGTTTCACGACTCGTCCGCTCCGCAGGTTCATTTATATGATAAACAGTGTCCACTATGTCATGAGAAGTTCCAATCTTGTGGTGCGATCGAAGATCATTTCAGTCAACGTCATCAGATACTCTTGGATAGGCTGAGTTTGAGGTTTGACAACGAGCAACAATTCTACGAGTGGAAAGAACAACTTGAAACCTCCACGTCATCTTTTTACCGCGTTTATTGGTCGTACAAAATGAAAGGGGCGAAGAAAGTGATCTTCCTGTGTCATCGTGTCGGCAAAGCACATTTGGTGAACGGTGAGAGACGCAAGAGAAGCGTCAAAATTCAAGGTTCGAACAAAATCGACGCCTACTGTCCAGCCAGACTTCGTGTACATTTTTTGTCCACCGGTGTTGTTCAAGTGAACTGTATAACCACGCACGTTGGCCACGATTTTACCCTTTCGAGAATTCCTCTGACGCGGCAGTTGAGGCTGGAAATAGCCGAGAAAATAGCCATGAACGTGTCTTTCGACGACATCTTGAAAGCGTACCAGAAGGAAGTTGAGGACGGGAACATGCGTAGGGAACATCTATTGACGAGGAAGGACCTGCACAATATAAAACGCGATTGTTCGAAGCGGGATTTATCGTTGCAACCCGTTCATCCGTCATACGGTGACACGACGGCAGAAGAAGAACAAGTCAAGAATATCACTGGAGTTAATTGCGTACCTGAGAGTACCAGTGAAGCTTCACACAGTTGTGATAGAACTGAAGTTGTGGATGAAGAATCTGAATACATCTGCTACGTATTATCCGAAACTGAAAACATAATATTTCACGAAATTCGAAAGCGACCTCCTGTGTCCGAACTACGTGAACAAATTCGTGCATCTGTCAGTGAAGTCCTCAAAGCTGTTGAAGCTACACAAGAATCAGAAACGCTTGAAAGGGTTTGCAAGGCAGTGAGTGAAATTCGTACCATGCTCTGTTAATCTGACCTGCAACAGGTCGAATTTACTATTAGATTGACTCACATTGATTCTAAAGTATGATCACATTGCTCCATTATTTTACACTTTTTTAAAGAGGTTACAATTCATTTTTTTACTCGAAATACGTTGTCTAATAGTAGCAACAAGTAGGCATCTTATATAATTTATTGTATCATGTAATTTTTATTGTTTGTTTTTGACCACGAGGGGCGGTCACCGCATAAAATGTATTGCCCATTTCTCCGCGTATTATTATTATTGAAGTAAAAGTTCCTTGTGAATTCAATCCCCTACCACCATCCTTCATGTAGCTGTAATGAAGAGGGATTTTGGAAATTCACAGCAGGTTGCCACTGCTGGGCTATTAGGCGCATGAGGTACCATTATTTGACGATGTGTGGACAAACTCATTTGGTTTGTAAGGCCAGAAATTGCGTCTAATCGCGGGAAAGAATAGGGTATTAATTTTGAAAATTCTTGGTGAAGTAGCCATGTGGTACTACTTCCTACTGTATACAATCTTCCAGTTTCTTTTGGAGTCTGCCCCCGTTTCAGTTGTATGAAGAAGTGCGAATATGCTTCGTAACGCTCAAAAAGGAAAATGCAAGAAGCTGCACGGATAGAGGAAATTCGCCTAATTATCCGTTGTAATTTTGAAACCTGATCACTTCATAAGCCACAACTTTAAAGGGAAAAGTTATGTGTCTACATCAGGAAGGGAACGCAGAGGCAGAGGGCTTTGCAACTAGCATTGAGTAGGTATGGGCAGACATGAAACAGTTACTGAATGATGAGTCAGTCGTGCCACCAATACAAAAACGTTAAATAGCATCAATTCTCATCACTGAATTCAACAAAAAAATTTCATAGGTTTTGTTTTAAATAAATCCAATATCTGCGATTAGGTAGGGAATTCCGTTCACTACGGAAGAGCTCTTCGAGGTTGGCAATTCTGTGTCCGTTTCCAGTAGAACACTTGGGCGAAAATCCCAGTATTGCCAACGTGACACACTTGTTAAATCATTGGTAATAAATTAATGGTTTAGAGACCAAAAAGAAACGTGCGTTATGTGAATTATTCATATAATTTGCTTTTTCAAGGAGAAATTTCAAGAAGTCACGCTTCATGTAGAGTTTCTGTGAAAACAGTGTTGTTTCAGAGAGTTTTTTTTTTTTACCGATAACGTCATCAAGGTCAAATCTCGTCCGATCACATTCCGATTCCACATCACTTTGGAGACACTCCGCCCATAAACTTCATCGTCAATTCTTTCTCTCCAACAAAAGTAATTATACTTTGATATCAATCTTCGAAATTTCAGTTCGCGTGACTACTACATTTCGAGCAATCGAGACAACACCGAAATAACTCAGTTTTATTATTTATTTTGCAGACCAAACGGGCTATCGTTGAAATGGGTTTGGAAGAGGTGAGTTAATTTTTTCGTCGTGACATTCGGCGCTTGGATGTTTTGATGTTGTCGTTTTTTCTTGATCGTTGTGTACATTTGTAAAGGCAAAACTATCAAGTTTCTCAGGTACAGGAACAAGAATTTCCTCTAACAACTACATGTGCCGGTTTATCAACAAGTGCGCTTTCTTTTTTCCTTCTAACCACTTGAGATTGTGCTGAGTTGGTTATTATGTTGATAGTGAATATTTTCCTCTGATGAAATCGTTATCTCATGAAGGGGTCAATTGAAGGTATTAGGGGAGATAATCCGATGTTATCTGTTAACTGATAGCTCTACAGTACCTTCAGCTTATTAATAATTTCCTGAAATAGATCAGAAAGCCATTGCTGCAAGATAAACTGGAAGATGGAGAAAATTAACTACCTATTTATAAAGTGAAAGAGTACGCTCTGATTTCTAATAGTGCCGAAAAATAGTTATCTTACCAACAAACAAAAAAAAGTTTTTCTGCAACGCATACTTTTAGGAAGTAAACTATAAAAATGAGTTGATTATCAATAGTGTGATGATTTTGGGTCTAATTTCATGGTACATATAGAGAAAATTACGTCAACGATACGGATAGTTACAAGGAGAAGTGGTTCAAGGAAAATACCATCATTATGTTATCTAGACAAGCCCTTCGCGTGGGTTGAATTAAAATATTCCATCATTGTCTTAATTTTCACTTGCAGGATTTTACCAAAGCTGCCGAAGATGTCAAAAACTTGAAGGAAACTCCCAAGGATGCCGACCTCCTCGAATTGTACTCGCTGTACAAACAGGCTACCGTTGGTGACTGCGACACTGGTAAATATATCCTTTTCCGGGTATAAATATATAAGCCCATCCTGTTGACCTGTTGATAGAAGCAATAATCTCAATGTACACGGTAGTGCGTCAAAAATCTCCGGATTGCCGAAACTGCATAAAGACCCACTTCGTTGTATAATAGACGGTAGTGATAGTGTAATTGGACATTTAGTGCTTTTCTATCAAGATTTGTAAGACGGATGAAAAAGGGCTTGGAATAAGTCAAGAAACTAGTCCATGTGTGAATCATAACAAAAAGGAGTAGTGAGAAGCAGTGAACGAGCGAGCACTTTCTCCCACTCCTCCTCTTCATTATCCGGACATTTACACAAAATGGTATTTCTGGTAAGGTTACTAGGCAAACGGGAAAAAGGGTGGTAATAGACCATTGGTAACAACCCATCACGCTCTACTTACAGGCATAATATAGCTGTGTTTTGTAGTGATGCAAGTGATAAAATGACTTGATTCTACCTATGCGTATTACATTTGACATATATAATAGTTGAAAAATATTATTTATTACACTTTTTTTCAATAGCCAAACCTGGAATGTTCGACTTCAAAGGAAAGGCCAAATGGGAGGCCTGGAACGCTCGCAAAGGATTGGGCAAAGAGGACGCCAAACAACAGTACGTCGACAAAGTCAAATCTCTCGTTGAGTCCATCGGCCTGAAATGAGAGTGCCATAACCAAAAACAACTTATTCACATTTCCGCTCAGGCGTTTATACGCGCCCATTCTATTCAAATGAGGTAATTAAGTCTGAAGTCAAGAAGAGAAATGTCCTGCGTTGGAATCTGTGGTGAGGGTCTCCCACGTGACCTGAGTGTGAACTCATTAGAGAGAACAATTTCGGTCTCTAGACGACAATGTCTTTTAACGCGTCTCATTAAAAAAAGCTTCTATTCAGCCACCACAGGTTCGCCATTGCCATTTTTTCTTCTCATTTAGCGTACTAACTCAATTTCCAATGTAATCCTTATGCCATGTTATTTTGAACGTGCGTGCAATTTTAAAAGGTTGTGGTTTCAAGTAGGACAAAATTAGATTTTGATCACGTCTCCATGACAAAAAAAAAAAAGTCTTCTTCCATGATGATTTTACCTATTTCCTTAAAATATGTACCTTTATTAAATATTGTTCATTGTCAATTTATTCAATTTGATCACAATACACGCTTCTATTGTTACTCATTGCTGCATGTGTTTGCTCATTTTTTATAATTATTATTGAATGATATGCAGAAAATGTATGCGTGCTTTCGGGAAAATATATTACTTTTTCTATAACCATCCCCTTTTTTGTGTGAATTCCTCAAGCCTTGTTGGAATGAAGAATTATGAGTTCATTTTCAGCCAGAGGTTTTGAAAATAACGGAAATTTGTTATATTTAATATACTTCAGTCTAAAAAATATATAAGACTATACTGTGATATATAACCAATATACAATTCAAGCTGTACAACTGATTTAACAATATTCAGCCTTTCACGGATTAGGTTAACCAACTGAACTTAATCGAGCCTTTGGACATGTAATGATTTTTTGTAACCATTGGAATTACCTGTGTTCTAATCAAGAGTCTTGGAGATATTTAGCTAATTCGTCGGTATCTTCATCTAATACGACCTCTTCAAGAGACGATTGAGTCCTGGAAGGAGCTTTTTCTGTAGAAAAATTGAATGAATCCGTTGTAATAATTGGAGGGTTTCGCTTAGTTGAGGTAATTCTTGGAAATTCCAGCATTTTTTTTAAAAGTGATTTTGAGCAGTTGCTAACCTTAAATGGTACCAGTATAATATCTTTGAAAGATACTATCTCGTTGCACTTTCAAAGCTAAAATGAAAATTACCTATATTGTAACAGGTTAAAAGTTAATTACCAGGAAGGACGCCAAAAGCTTTGTAATTCTCCAGATCCTGTTTGACGCGTTGTTCCAGAACTTCAGATTTGACTTGCTTGACAAAAGATTCTTCTTCTTCCTTCTTTTTCATTTTGTCGTTGTGTCTCATCGAAAGAGACGCTGAAACAATGGATTAATGAACAACCTCCGTAAGGACTTTTAATTTTCATCGAAAGGCTCAGCATACGTCTCACCTCGATATTTGTCCAGGTTTTCCAGCTTCTGTTCGCGAAATAAATTGAGCTTCATACGCTCGTGATCTTGTTTTCGGAAGAACTCTTCAGTTTCAATTAGGTTTTCAAGACGGATAAGGTCTTCTTCTATTTCGCTGATGTCCATGCGGAGTTTGCCTGGAGTCCGTTGAGTGCAATGAGGGTTCATGTTCATAATGACGATACAAAAATCGAACAAAGAGAACACTATACAGTATGGGAAATGCTGTTGAACAATTCAATGAATCTCACCTATACTATTCACCACAGATTCCGTGGCTAAGACGACCTCGTCGAGGCACAAAAGCTCAGAGCTGAGGGCGCTCCAGATCTGTTTCTTCTTTTGCACGGAATTGTGGAGCGTGGTGACTGTGACGTCAATATCCTGTCGAAAAGAAAAGTTAGTCGTACGAATTAAATGAAGGATTCTTCCGACGTGTACAAACTGGGAGTGCAGGCGCTACATAAATATATTTCTTTCTTATTCAGAGAACTGTTCTGGGCAATGTGTGGGATTAAATGTACAGGATTGGTTCCGTTAGACCATGCAACTGCATCCCTCATACCTTAACATACTAATACGGTGGACTGGGCTAGCCCGCTGCACCAAATATGTACGGTAAGATGGTGATCAAAACAGAGAGCCAACGAAGATATATCGATGATATTCCTTCTATGGCCGTATAACTTAACATAGGACCCTTTTCGACTCGTTACAGCCCACTTGGAGCCTTCAAAACGTGTTGTCTTACGTACTTTGGCCAGATTGGCGTTGTATTCAGCAGCATTGGTAAGATCCTGCCAACATCTTTGATACCGTGACAAGAGATCACATCCAGCTGTATTTTCAGGGTGCTCTCGAGGAAGTGGCTGGCCGACCGCTAGCCCTTTGAAACTGCGAAATGCATAACACATACTTGAAATGCTGTTGGAAGCGGAATAAGTTAACATAAATAGGGACAATACTAACCTGGAGGAAATTCCATCCTGGACGACATTGAGTTTTTCGATGAAACTGGACAACATCGTCCGATATTAAATCATTCAAGTATACGGCTCTTTCTCAAGCGGAATATTCACCACAAAGGCGACGTCTGTAGCAAACAAAATATAAGGAAGCTCTACAGAACTACTTGTCCCCGTACATTACAAGAACATAAAATAAACGTAATAAAACGTCATATGATGCGTCCTACATGCACTAAACGGAAGAAAAATTCAGTCTTCACAAGTGCAATATTATGAACCACCAGCCAGAATACTTCTCCAGAGTTTCCTGATTCCAGCTGGAATCACAGCCATGTGATAACGACCTGATAACAACGCTGGAGCTCTGATAAACCATGACTGCTTACAGCGCTGTCTAGCAAGAGGTTCATCAAGTATTGGAACAGAGCATTTTTATTCTGCGGCTACCATCTAGCATCGATTAAATTACTTACTATGGAATCTAGCATAGATAGCGGAAAATGAAACATGGCCAAAATCGACGGTTGAGGTGTTTATTGGTGAATCAAAAGCACTCCCATTATTGCATCACCAAAAATCTTTGGAGGAAAGATGAGGTCAACCGATTTTGACGTGCCGTCGCTTGGGAAATTCATTAATCATCCGGGAAAGCTCTTATTATTATCATGTTTGTCCCTACAACGCTTCGGAAATCCAGATAAATCTATTTCTCCTCCCGGCAATATTCTGCTGGTACTCTCGACAGACAACGCTGGTGTGGGTTGAGTGTCTCAGACTCATTCCACTCAGTCTCCGAAATTTGTCCTCCAGAGAGGATCGTAAATTGATCTAACGATTTCGCTCATGGCCACTTATTGTCTCACCTGAAGAGGACGAATATGAGTGTCAAGACAAATAGTTAAGTTGCTCTATCCAGGATTCGAACCCTGGCCACTCGGGTCACCATATCAAGTTTTCGTCTATGCCACTAGACTAGCGAGCTAACTCTGATTCATGATTAACCGAGTGATATTGCGATCTGTGGACGGTGTCAGGAAACATTGATAGGAACTGGTGCGCAAATCAACCAGATGTTCCCATAGGGCGCTAGCTGTCCCGTTGAATTCGCAAGGTTTGAATGAATTCACAAGGAATGAACACCTAATTTTTGAAGACCCAGCAGGGGGTGACAGATGTCAGATCAGGTCCCTATATCGTGATTCGTCTCAAGGTCGCTGCTGGGTCATACTTTCCCAAATAATTGATTTCAGGGAGTAGGAAGTGCACTAACAGACAGCTCATACTCAGCAAACCATTGCGCCACGTCATTGAATGAGAATGAGTAGAAACATTTTTCTCCCCAGACAAGATCAAGCACTCACGAACTCCCTAAAATTGCTTCAAAGTACACATCCCCCCCCCCCCCCCCTTCGGGCACGATGACAGGAATAACCAACCAAAACGCATTTTTGCCTTTACCCTCCCCGAATTTGGTTCAATCGAACTGGAAAGTTTCGAAGGTCAACTAGAACTAGAAACTGGTCCCTTCCTGAAATTTCACATTTTTAGAAAATTTTCTATTCACAAACACGGCGCGGACAGATTCTCTTTTAACATGGACTCATGTTTTAGCCATGACCTAACTACCAAAAACCGTTCGCCGAGAGGGTGACGCGGGAAGGGAACGCCGGAAGGGTGACGCGGGAGTGTCACACGGAGGAGCGTCTGGGGGGAGTACCGAGCCGAGCGACCTCGGCCATTTCCGGCCCTCCTCGGCCCAACCTCTCTGTATCAACTCTCCCTTATCTTGAATCTTCACAACATAGATGAACGAACTTATAGTTTCTTCACAACGTCACCATTCACGTTCGCTTCGAGTGTTTTAGTTTATTTGTTTACTATTCCGTGTTTACTATTCCATTTACTAGTTCCGTGTTTTAGTTTATTCGTAATTATTTCGTTGTTCGTTATTCCGTTCATTCTCGTTCGCTTCTAGTGTTTTAGTTTATTCGTTAACTATTCCGTGTTTACTATTCCATTTAATTTAGTTATTCGTTATTATTCCGTTCCTGTGATGCCTAAGTGCAAGAACTGCAACCATGTCACCGACAAACAGTTTAATCTGGATCGTCACCAGCAAAGCAGTCGAGGATGCCAGAAACAGCACACTTCTGTTTCATTGAATTGTAATATGTGTAGTTCCGTAGTGACCTGTCGTGGTGATCTCATTGAGCACATATCTGGCGCTCATGGCGTACGTTTATCCAACAAGGAATTGCATTTTGACAACCACGCTGATTTTTTCAGTTGGAAAACTGGAATTGAAAGAGATACTAAAAAATCTAAGCCAGTGCCCTGCATTACAAAAAGACTTCCATCATGATACCAGTCTTGGGCCTTATAAGGGTAGAGCCTGAAAATAGGTGAAACTACAGATATAAACAATAATACAAATTTTACAAATGACCTTATAGTTACATATCTTTTTTAAACTAATGTGAACTGCTGGAAACGTGTTTTGGGTGAGTTACAGATATGTTCAAAATTTGTGTGAGCCAATTTTAGCTTGTTTGCTGAAACACATTTTCCTAATAATTTTTTTAGGCTAGTAGGTAGTAAGTTCCTATTCTACCAAAATCCCCGATAAAGAGAGAATTGTTGACGTTGAACGAGGGAGCACGCTTTTTTGAAACGAGCGCCAAAGGGGAAGAATTGCGATGGTGTGTGATATTGAGCCGAGGAGGGCCGGAAATGGCCGAAGCCGCTTGGCTCGGTACTCCCCCCAGACGCTCCTGTCACACGGGGTTTTATAAGACAAGAAGAAAATACCGTACCTACTTCCTTGTAAGGTAGTAGTGAGTCATCAGAAAATACCGTACCTACTTCCTTGTAAGGTAGTAGTGAGTCATCAGAAAATACCGTACCTACTTCCTTGTAAGGTAGTAGTGAGTCATCAGTCACCTCGTATAGACATTCCGATTGCAGACGGCTAAAACATGGGTCCATGTTTATCGGATTTTAGCCGTAGGCTCTAAGCGGAAAGCAGACGGGGGTTAGTTATTCGTTATTATTCCGTTCCTGTGATGCCTATGTGCAAGAACTGCAACCATGTCACCGACAAACAGTTAAATCTGGATCGTCACCAGCAAAGCAGTCGAGGATGCCAGAAACAGCACACTTCTGTTTCATTGAATTGTAATATGTGTAGTTCCGTAGTGACCTGTCGTGGTGATCTCATTGAGCACATATCTGAACTTATCTAACTTCGAAATAACTGATGCTATCTACTTCCAATATGCAGTAATCAATCCAGGGCACAGCGGATTAAGATTAAACTATGAGGAAAAGTGACAGCCAACGCCCACTAAAAATCTAATGGGAACCGATTTTCTAAAGACCCTCTTCTACCCATGCCATACCTTTTTTTTTCGATGAATGGTTAGCTTGAATAGTTGGACACAACTAAAGTCTGAATGGAGTCGATGTATGAAATTCCAATCATTTTCAACAGACTTCGAAGAAGCTGTACTAAGGAAGGCCAGCAACGACTCTCTGTGGTTGTCAATACCACCTTCGTCAGCCATGGTAAATAACTAATAACAAATTTGAAAAATATTACAACACAAAAAAGCTAACAGTCCTACGTCTGTTAAGTGGGAAGTGATACTTGTGGAAACCATTCAAGGGAGTCAATTGGGCACTACTCTCCAGTTTTGAATCTCACAGGGAGTCAGATGGTCATTTTGTTTTCCACTCTAAACAGGATCCACTTTGGCTTGTTTTTGCGACACGGGAGTCAGTTGGAAACCTCCCGTTTCAAAGCCCCTGACTGTGCAGCTCTGTAGTCACACTGATCACAAGTATGGTTTTGTGCCTGCATGAGTACTCAAGTGCCTTCTCATGGTCCCTGCCTGTGCAGTTCTGTAGTCACAAGCAGTTCTTAGCCACCAGGATGTTATCACCAGAACTGATTTCTGAGTGGCCCTTCCCTGGTGAGAGCAGCATTGTTGAGGGAGAACTGTTATGAGGGCTTGAGCTGGATAAGGAGTAGGGGTCAGGTCAAATTCACCTGAGGCCGATCCACTGACAAGAAATCATGAAAGAAAGTCACTGAGATCAACTTACTCAACAACGTCATCAAAGATTTGTGACATTAATCGATATTACGCTAAATTATCACTTTGGATATCAACAATCAAAGGTCGACAGAGAACATGGGAAGGTATTCATCGTATAAAGAATACTTCTCTTAATTTTAACTTGTTCAATAAAATTAATAGAATTTTTTTTCAAATTCACCCCACTACCATTAATGGAGGAAACGGATTATTAATTGGTACGATACCTATCGAAATAATTTTGGTTGAAAACGAAGCCACAGTCTTCTTTTTCGGAAGTGCTTCCTGTTTCTTTCATACAATTGAATCTGAAACTTGCAACCAGTGAAATTTAGGGAATGTTTGGGCATGGGTATTTTATAATAAACCAATTTCTGTGTAGATAAGTCTAGCGGGAAAAACACAAGTCATGAGTCTAAACCACCACCTTGGATGGCGTTGCTACATGAACTTCTCATGTTGTGGCTTCCCTTTCTGTTCGACTTACACAAGAGTTGTCGCATACAAAGAGCGTTAACAGACTACATCAGTACAACAACCGGAAAAAGAAACAACAACAGCTGTCCAGGTTTGAGTTTATTCAAATCACACCAAAAGAAAGTTGTTGCAGAAGGAATCAAGAATTTATCAAAACACTTTCCCTCACATGACTCTTGTCATATTCCAGGCAATAACGATTCTTAATACAATACTTAAATGCGCGTTTCAAGGAATGAAATTGATCGCGAATTACTCTGGTTGTTTTACCTCGGTCTCGAAATCGTATTTGTATTCTCAGGTTGGTTTGAGATCCTTGATACCATTATGGAGGGACACGTAGAGGGATAGAAGTCCTTGGGTACCAATTATTATGCGCTGATGTACATTACCGCAGGCAAGAGGGGGACAGTATCTCAGCAGGAACTACAAAGAATCTTGTCTGAAATCGAGAGGGATACAATAAAAACAATGTATGTGACCCAAGATGATATCAACATTCTTCAAGTATCAATCAGGTCGGTGATTGTTGAGTCAAACGCTTCTGATATAATGGATGCTTTAGGACAAAGAATGGTCAAGTACTCTTTACGGTTGAGACTAACAATGGATCAAGCTATCTGAGGAGGGATGAACAGTTATTGGTCAATTAGGAAAGCCATGGCTGATTATGCTAATTTTCCCTGGCGACAGGCAAGCAGATATATACGCGCTGACTTTTTCAACTTCGCACAAGCTTTGTGCTTTGTAGTTGGCAACAATGAATTCTACGGATGGGAGGAGATTTCTGGGAGTAGCTGCAGCTACGAAGTACAAATCATTATCATGGCTTGCATTTCATCTTCTCGTGAAATGCGACGCAGCTGAAAAATGGATCTTTAGTCCATTATGCTTCATACAACAGAGCACCAGCTCATCAGGCTGAGCTACAAGCACTAATAGACTCGGTGCTTGGTATATACTCAGAAGAGAGTCTGGTCTCATTAATCAAACCCGAGTGACCACCGCACTTTGTTTTCTGCAAAAAACTCATGGATGCAGCCAGTTTGTACGCCCTGATAGCGACAATGGAGGCTGACACTCGCCTTGACAGGTTGCAAGGTCAACTTCTCCACCCTCCCAAGCCAGCCACTACCCCTACTCTTCCCCCATCATCAACAGCCCCTCATCCTCGGCCACGGGCCTCGAACCAACCCATCGAGGCCTGCCACCTCTCATGTCCCTCACCTTAAATAATAAGTCGAATCTAATTCAAGGAGTGTTACATGAATTGAAATAGCGATTAAGTTCCGCGTCGCTTCTCAATGCCAAGTAAATTTTTTGTGTGGGTACACAATGACAATTATTGAAACTACTACAGCCATAAAATGAGAAAAATACAAGACTCGAGACCTGAGAAAGAGAATACATTTATTATCGTAAAATTGTCTACTTTTGAGAATAGAAAAGAAATAAATTTAAGAGTAAAATTCATCCGATACAAATGGAATTAAGATAAGATCGTATATTGACGCTAACAGTAGACAAACACTTGATGGGATTACATGGAAATTGACTAAAAATCGGAATGAGCTAAGTGGTTATTGAAGCGGCTAGTTATGTGTCGATAGTTTGTTTGTTCGGAGAGAAATCAAAGTTGATGGTGATGGATGAGTGAACCGATTCAAGGTTCCACCTTGAGGAGCTCGACGTCGAAGATGAGCGTTGAATTTGGCGGGATAGTGCAGAGAGAGTCAAGGAAAATTAATTTTTTTAGACCTTAGAAAAATGATCTGAACAGAGTCGTTTAAAATATCACCAGTGATTATGATTTAATGCCTTCTACGTATTGAGCAAAAAACGCTGCAGATTCTATCACAGGGTTTGGTTATTCCTCGGACCAGGCGCATGGAGACCCATTTCAATCAATTCAGCGACCCAAGTTCAATGGAAAATGATACCCCTCTCGAAAATTCAGTTTGCGAAAAACACAACCCCCCTCCCCCAAATTTGGTTTGATCGGGCTGAAAAGTTAGAGCATGAACCCGGCTCTGACCGAAATTCCAGGTTTTTAGAAATTTTTCTACTACCAAAATCGGCGTGGACGTCGGACGGCCATTTGCTAATTTTGATCTAGACACCTTGAAACGTCTAGAAAATTTTTTTGGGCCGAATCAGAGAGATTGGCTTTTTGCATGAAAACGATTATTCAAGGAATAACCAACCATAACTAGAAAGTTCCAGAAGACATGAGGAAGATCAACAGTCAGCCTTGAAAATTGACGACAGCCAACGTTTAGCTGTGTATCACGCGACCTCATTTTTACAGGAAATTCACTATGATTTATCAAATTATTCAATTTAATTTATCTAAATCCCATGCTTTTTCTCAACTATAATATTCCTTTCTAGTTACAGAATGAATGAATTCTGATCATCATCAATTTTTTATCAAGGACGAATTCAATTCGCATCTCTCATTTTCATGGTAACGATTTACAATTGTGAAAAAAATCACAAAAGGCAAATTTTACAAAAAGAAAAAAAAAAGCCCAACAATTTTTTTAAAAAACATTTTCAAGTGATGTTTGAAGGATGTTGAAAATTTTAATTGGAATATTAGAAAAAATCGTATATCGTATATACTATTATTCAGTTGTATTTTTGGAGTCTAAACTAATACTGTACTCATATTCATATCCGTGTTTTTGGGCATGTTCTGATTTTGAGATTTATGAATTCTATGAGCATAAATTGATTTCGATTTCCGGCCGTATCTCTGGGGACTACAACGGTTAGCATAAGCGACTATGCCCAAGGTTTTTAAAACGAAAAGCAGCACTTTTGCGAAAGGCAGCTACCATCGAGGCTCTCACAGGTATTTCTTGCAAGGATTAGCCTTATTTGACGCTCATTTTTCTGTGTCAACAAACGATTCGTCAATTAAAAACGTCCGTTCTGACGCAGTGAAAGGATTCGACTCTACACATACCGAGCTGTATAATACGACCACTATGTATACTATCGTGTTTTATCGGTTGGTAGCAAAGGATATATTCCAGGGTGGCCGCGAGAGCCGTAAGCGAAGTCAGGAGAGCAAGTGAGTTTGGCTCTCTGTCCAACGCACATCTGAAACAGAAATGTATAAGTCAGCTTTTTACGATTCAATTTGGACAAGTCATCCATAACCTAGGTTCATCAGTAAGTGTAGTGAGTAATAAAAATGATAGTAATCGATGAAAAATCGTAATTAAAACAAAATTATATTACAGTCATATAAATTTTGCAATATTGAAAATGAATAATAATGATCATTACTGTTCAAGAATAACTACAAAATTCAGTTTAAAAAATCTCCAAAAGCGGCTAACTTCCAGAAGCCAACAACTCAAACTGGGTAAATAGGCACCCATTTTGACCCATAACCTCTTCCATTGGGTGCAAATCGTTCTGGGACCCTTTTCATTGGATTCAGCGTCCAGAATTTAGTGGAAAATGATACCTCACATTACTACTTTCAAGAAATAACCAACCAAAATTGAACACGGTAGATCGTTTCAAGCAAATAATAAACAATGCGCCAATATTTCGGTGAAGTGCCTTTGAAATATGAATAGGCATACCATACCTTGAAAACAAGGCCGGCTCAACATGCAGACCCAAAATCTACACTTTGTCAATGACTTCTCACCTGAGCAACGCCTTGGTCCCATCCTTTGATGACTTCCCCTTTGCCTAGGCGGAATTTGAAGGGAACGCCACGGTCGCGGGACGAGTCGAATTTGCTGCCGCTGGTCAACGTACCAGTATAATGAACGACCACTGTTTGCCCGGTTTTGGGGTAGGTGGATCCTGTAAAAAAATATTCAATTCAATCAAGTTGGATATTGAAATATGTACAAGTAGCATAAATTTTATCGAGGCTTGAAGCAGTCTTTTCGACGAAAGATATTGATTCAATTTACAGCCTATACGGGTGAAAACATGGATGATACTCCTGCCATGACTAAAAGTGGTGTTCTAACGGGTAGGGAAGAACTCAGTAACAAGATTTTCGATACTTTGGGCTACTGCTAGAAAGTTTATATCAAAGTAAGGATTCCTACGGCGTCGTGATGTGGTGCATTACTCGATAGAGCGCGTTGAGATCGTTTTGAGGGAGGATGACGTTCGCACACGTGCATTAGAACAAAATGTATAATTACACACGAATATGAAGATTTTGTAACAGATAGGTCTGATTTCAAGGATTTTCCCCCATTTTTCAGGAACTCCCCCATGATTCCTCCCCGTACTAGTTTGAAATCAGCATCCATGACGTCATCCCCAACCCTTCTCCTTCAAGTTGCCTTTACCCCTCAACACCTGATCCTGAACCCCAACAGCAGACAAAAATTCGGAAATCCTTGTAGAAGGTAGATAGTTCTTCAGGTTTTAATTCCATAGAGATTTATGTGTCGTTTTGCGTCAAGCTAGGCCAGATAGTATTCGTGTGTACTAGAATACAGCAGCCGATGGCAAGCTCTACTAGGCCACAATTTCCACTAGAGGTGGGTATCGAACCTCAAAACATCGATGTTTGACATCGTTAGAGATGAAAATATAAATCATCGATGGCAGAGAAATATTGGTGCAAAAACATCGATGTTTTTGCTGGGCTATTTCACACGAATCGCTCGTCCCGAGTTATTTTCATTTGTAAATCAGTTAAAATCCATATCGTAATATTCATACTCCTTATTACACTAAGTAAGAATAGGAAGCATACAAGTAAAAGATGACATTTAAAACTTTATCCAAACAAATATTATTTAATTAAAAAATGTATAGGTACTACTTACTACTCGTACAAATTCCAAGTTTTTTTATTTCAATAAATAAACAAATAAAACAGTAAATTAAAAGGAAATTATACAAAAAAATGTATTTACAATAAAACTTACATAAATCATAGTTTTTACCCAGAATTTTTCGTTTAAATCTTTAAGAAATAATAATTTTGGAGCAATATCCGGTGTAAAACGGTTCCTCCGCTGGTTCATTATAAAACCTGCTTCCAAAAAAGTCTTTCTGACAGCACCGAAGTAGCTACCACTGGAGCATAATCTAATGCAATTTCTGAAATAACTGGGATAACTCAAGGCCATTTGGGTCCAAAATTTGTCAGGGTTCTTTTGAATTTTCTCTGGAGGGGCTCGGAGATATGTTGATAACTTATCAGGGATTTCAGAAAATGTGTCTTTTTCGTCTTCAGTCTGAATCTTTCATTTTCTTTTGCCTATCGAGTTAACGACACGTAAACATCGATGTTTTCATAAAAACAATGAGTACTCGATACCCATCCCTTATTTCCACACGTACAAGACCAATAAGCCTTCACAGGAGGTGTTCATATAATTTGGATGAAGTTAGCGGTTGTGGAGACAACAGGTAAAAGACTGTGACGACTGAATGCTCAATATCTGCAAGAATGAGTAGTATTCTTTGGTCCACGTCCATAGGTATTCGAAGACCGCTCAAAAAACTTACTACTTGGAATTGTTCCGTATTTCATACATAGAATCGTGACTAGCTTTTGATCGTGTGGAACCAAAATTATGGGAAAATTATACACTTAACGCAGAACTTGGCGTGTCCTCCCCTGGTGTGACCTCGATCGGACTGGTCTCTAACTAATCTTTACACATCAACAGTCCAATCGTTAAAACATGGAAAACAGAGAGTTGGTGTTTTCACCTAATGACGGCCACCTATTTAAAACAAGGGGAAATGTTCAAGGCTGAGGTATATGTCCAGAAACGAGCAGGTCAATGAGGAGTTCATCTAGGAAAGTAGGTAAACGGTAAAAGCCGCCGCCATACGAGATGGGGTACCCGTTGAGACGAAACTTGAGTATAGCATTTAGCTACAATTTTCAACAACTATTTCAAATAGATTTAACTATATTTCTCAAAAAGTAAATTCACCTGGAAAACATTCTAGTGTAACCACTTGTAGCTGAAGGGTACAACAGTTGACTTCAAAAGATCAAACTGCAGTTCATGAGAACGAGGTTATGGTTCAGGGCATGTTTAGAACAATACTACGACAGGAACTAAATTCATTCAAAAATCAAAACTCTACTCACCGTCTCCTTCCTGAATTGTGTCAACGGTGACGCCCATTGTAAGAGAGAAAAATAGGATTTAACTTCGACCTAAAAGGTAAAAATTCGGCTAATAAGACCCGTAATAACGAACGCGGCGTTTTGACCTTTCGCTTGGTTTGGAAATGAAAGAAAATCGAATATCAAGATGGCGGAATTAGGATGACAACACAAAATATCCGAAGTCATTCAAGTTGTCCGTAGACACGTTCAGATCAAACTGGCGACCCTAGTCAAACTCTGTAGATAACCAAGTGTAACAGTCACTGGAAGGTTAACATGACGCTCACGTGAGGCAAAAGTAACGTTATTAATGGATTTTCCTTGTCGTTTCTTACTCAAATCAATTTAAAAAAATTAATTTCTGATTAACTGATTATAATATATTATCGCTCTATTGACAAAAGGTCAATTGCCGCCCGGTTCGCCACTTAATTCGGAATGATGTTGAAGTCGACTTCAGCTCTAATTAGTTTCCAAAGAGCTGTAGGTGAGTGAATTTTGGAAATATTTGGTTTTCAAACCCAACTGTACTTTTCTGAGTTAATTTCTTAACTCCAATAATATTATCAGATCATTCTTGTTGATTGAAAATCTTCAAGAAGTACTGAGAAGCTAGTTACTAGCTACAGTTAGAGCTACAGTAGCTCTGTCACAATTACAAAAACGCTGCAAATTCTTTCACAGGGGTTGGTTATTTCTTGGACCAGGTGCATGGAGACTCATTTCTTCAACATGAGGAAAATGGAAACAGTGGGTGTGGTGGGTCCCGGACCAATTCCAATCGATTCAGCGTCCAAAATTTATGTGGAAAATGATACCCCACACGCCTAGGTACCAGAAATCTTGAAAACACATATTCAAAATGAGTAGATGGATACCCATTTTGGCCCATAACTTCTTCCGGTGGGTGCCAATCGTTCTGGGACCAATTTCATTGGATTCAGCGTCCAAAATTTAGTGAAAAGTGATACCCCACACGCCTTGGTACCAGAAATCTTGAAAACACATATAGAAAATCTGTAGATAGATATCCATTTTGGCCCATAACTTCTTCCGGTGGGTGCCAATCGTTCTGGGACCCATTTCAATGGATTCAGCGTCCAAAATTTAGTGGTAAATGATACCTCACACACCTAGATCGCCAAAAATCTCGAAAATCCATTTTTCGATATACACATTTTGACCCTTACCCTCCCAAAATTGGTCCGATCGGGTTGAAAAGTTTCGAGGACCGACCTAGGTCTATATGGTTTTATCTAAGGCTTTATGGTATGTACTAGTAAAGGTGGGACGGTGGCCGAGAGCCGCATGCCAAAAAATTAGCGTTTTGGCGGTGGAATATAAGTTTAGTAGTGAAAATCTCATCAGCGAACCTATCTTCTGAGCAGTACATCTGCTCTTTCATTCCTGAATTTAGTCAAAGACACAGTCTTTCTTCAATAGACAACCCATCCTGTGGAGAAACCCAAAGAGCATTTTCCTAATTCGCTTTTGGACCATTCTGAAGGATTTTTTCGCCTCTAACAGAATATGGACTCTCTTTGTCATTGACAGACTGTTCGTGTGTGAAAGGATCTTTGATTTACCTCACTGATATTAATAATGAAAAAGAACTGACCTGTAATTTCAATCTACATACCAAGACATGTATACCTAGGACCACATGAGTGTGAAGGTAGGTCCAGATTGGTCAAATTATCAACCATAAGGTTCTTGTTACTGAGCCGCATTCCTAGCTCATCCGCTCTTCCTGTTATAACCATGATGCAATATAAAATTATGGTGAATTTGTTGATTTTAGGTCCACAGATGAGATGCTTCAGTTACGAAGCGGAGCCATACATGAGACGAGACGTCAGGAGGAGGTGAATTTAACCGTTAAAAATGCATATATTGGTCACTTGGGGGCTTCTATTCGATTTATAATTACCTCATTTTATTACTAACGCTTCATTGTACTATCTCTTAAAGAGACGTGCTGTCCAAAAATCCTAACCAAACCCCGGCCCTTCTCAACGGCCCTGACTACACGTTTGTGGATGGCCGCCCCACGCCTTATGGTTCTTGTTCCCTTCTGCGAATGGCCAAACAGCAAAAATACACGGTGGGTTAAATTTAAGTGGAAGTAGTTTTTGAAACTCACTTTTTACTTCGTCGATTTCTGTGAAATTCTCAACCTGTTGCACTCATTCATGGAACCAAACTTCTTTGGAAATGACCTTAAATCTTTATCATACGTGAGTTTCGCAGCTTCATTTCTCTATTTCTCCTCCATTTTGCAGGAACAAATAATCAAACTTACACGAGAAATGGACAATGCCAGAGCAACCCACAAGAGGCGATTGGACGAGAAAGAGCAAGAAATTCAAAATATTCTCGATTCTAAATTCCAGCCAAAAGGCAAAAAACAGTTGGACACCTAAGAAACTCTGACAGATCGATCCATGTAATGTTAAATTTTGTAAATATACGTAGTATTTCTTTTCACCACGTACCACGTTATTCACATTTCTCTAGTGTCTTCCTATTTTCGTTGCGACCAATGACTTCTAGGTCTTGGGAATACAGTAATTTAACGAAACATAATCTACTTATATAGTCCTCTATGTACAGATTTTATTCTTTGCTTAAACAAGATGTACGGTAATCAGTAACAATACATTTCTACACTGCCTACTACTGAATAAATTCTTTTTAGTATAAATTTCGAGGAAGAAAAGCAAATTACACACTATGTACAATTGTAAAAATTTGATCGGATACATTTTATTGTTACAGATGCGAATAATGAAAATGGGGAATGTACACGAAAACGTCATTTGGAGGGAATAGGGAGAGGTTAAAGTGGAATTCGTATATAATTGATTTATGACTTTCTCGGCTTCTATTTTTACTCTTTCAATTTTTAGGCACGAGGACAGCGGAGAAACGAGTGGGTACTTATCAACAGAAACAACATACACGAGTTTTAAAAAATAACTTTTTACACCGTAATATCAACATGATTTTTAACGAATTAATGAAAGACTTCAATTTGTTTAGACACCCAATTAAAATTTATTACTTGCTTATTTACAAAATAGAAGACAAATTAAATCAATAACGTCTCGTTTAATAAAAAACAAATATAAATTTGAATTGAAAATTGAATCTTAACTTCCTAGTTGATATGTCGCTGCTGAGAATTGGATATCAACTGAACTGTTTTGCTGAACTTATTGAGTTAGTTAAAGGTACGTGTGTACAATTTGATTTTGAAGCGTATTATTTATTAAAAGACTTATTTAGTTTTGTTGATTAGATGCGTATCTGAGGGTAAAATTAGTTTAAGTGGATGTGAATCTGATTGAAATGCGCCAAAAGTAAGAGAACAAGTTATCAGAAGAATTACGAAGGCTCATAAAAATGAGGTGTAGACTCAAAAATTTTTTTGCAACTGATAAGGATAAAAGCTTTTTTGACTCCAGCAGCTGTTGATTTCGCGAATGAATTTATAGCGAAAAATGGGAGATTTCTGCACGATACTCTGAGAGTTGAAGAATGTTCCAGACTATCAATGACACCTAATGGAAAGTCGATTTGTGATGTTCTTCATCATTAATTTTGGTGGAAACATGACTTGCAAGCGTACACCGTCATAATCTTTTCTACGATACTTTCCAAGCCTCTGTAATATCTTACATTATGTCCAATGCGGCAATTCACATACCCGTATTTGTCGTCGCGACCCCGGCTTTCTTGTAATTGAACCAAATTGTACTTATACCTCCATTATAAAATAAAAATTACTAGAAAAAAACATTAACAGCAAAAGCACAGATAGAAAAATATTTAATTTAATGATAGAGTCCGCTGCAATAGATCCAAATTGCCTTTGCCTGCGTTTTATTGGGCGCTAATTTAAGACAAATCACAAATGTTATGGAAAAAAGAGGAACCTAGCGTTTACATATTTGTCACTAAATTACTTAACGGTACCTAACCTATATACGTAACGTACTATCTAATTAGATCTGAAGGAAATCGTATGAGAGAGTTCTCTTGCTCAGGCAAAATAACGACGGGGCCAAAAACCCTAAAATGGAGAATTGCAATTTTTCTACTCGAATCGTGACTGACTTGAATAGTTTTTGTTCAGAATTTACGCTAAAATTGCATTGTGTTCGAGGCAGTCCCACTATGCTAGAGAATATATTTAATGCGCTTTGCTAACTCCCTATACAAAGTCTGTGCTCAATTTGTCACTAGAAAATATCTCACGGGGCAAAAATATTCCCTTTCAATTTTTCTTGCAAGTAGAAATCGACCCCTACAATTAGATAAATCTAAAATTACTAAAATATTCAGTCTAAAATCAAGTGAAAGATTTAAAAAGAAAGTATTCTTGACTACGTAATGGGAGATTGTTCCTTAATATTTATCCATCTTGACTATATTCATCCCATTTCATTGAATCCACTGTGTAAAAATTTCACCAATCTAGTCCATAACTTGTTAGGTGAGTTTCACACTGTTGCGCTAAAATTGTAGTGTCAAGCTGATGAAAATATGTACTTCAAAAGCAGTCAAATGGGCTGATTAGTGAGCGCTCAGGAGAGGTGGAAAAATAATCTTCGTATCAATGATTAACGCTATAATGATATTAAATTTGAATACTCGCGTTAATTTTATTTTGTTCATTTTCTTAATTGTTTATTTTTGTGAGCTAAACAGACAAAATCGCTTCACATACGTTATATAGGAAATTCGAAAAAAAAAAACGCAGGACTCAGGCTGGATTGGTGGCTGAAGGGCAACACAAAATTGGTCAAGAAGTTCCACTGCCAAAATGGCAAGGAAGAAGCAGCGCTTTACAATGCTTGATGGGTTGGATTGTTCTGAAACACTACCTGCTTGACAATTTCAACAAAGGAAAAAATGTATAAAGCTATCTCCCTAGACTCCATCAGCAAAGGTCTTGAATTTTTTCAAATATGTCCTAGGACGTCCTGCCCATTATTTTTGGATTAATTCGTTATAAACTGTACTTTTAGATGAACAAAATAAGAATAATAATACAAATACCCCATTTGGTAGGTGCGGAGAGTTACGCTCCATCAATTAGTTATCCGACTACAATTCAGCTAATAATAGTATAAGCTCCAATAGTGCTGATTTCTCTATTTTCAACTTTAAGAATATTTTGGAAAATATTTTAAAAATCAACGCTCCGATATTGTTTTTCCTTTTTTCACTTGAAAACTTGAACATCATGGGTTTTATTTGTCAGCTCACTAAAGTATAAAATGCATCTACAATTAAGGGTTGTCTCAGCACCAATCTCGAATGGTTTTTACTCGTGTCAAAATGAGATCAATCGTTTCGGTTTGATTATTGACGGGCGATACAAGTTACAGACTCATTCCAGGGCTGAGAGTGAGTGACGTGTAAATAATGGGAAGTTTGTTTATTTGATATCACCTCTCGAGTCATTCGCTACAAAGCTATCCCCTAATTATGTGGGAGAACAAACAACTTCCACTCCCCTACAAATTTCGAAATCTGTTGAATACTGCCCTACAAACGATTCTAAATTACTATTGATGAAACAAGAAAGAATGTATTTCTAGAGTCACGATTTAAAAGAACCCCTGGGACTGTATCATACTGTGCGGAGCGCCCACAAATCACCTCCTACTTGCGTTTGTAGATAAAGCTAGTCTCTAGTTGAATTAAGGCTACGAAATCAGCCGAAAAATATTTTTTGCTATTGTCAAAAAGTGAAAAAAGACTCAGAGAAATCACAAAGACTCGTCCTTGGAAGGGCATTATTATGAACGCCCCTAATTATATACTAGAAAATTACAATTGGACCCTAAACATACGATTCTATTTTGCGTATTATTCGGTTTTTCCCGTATTTGACGTGTCTAATGAATCTATTAAATGTGTCAAATTTGAAGTAGTTACTCTACGTAAAGTTGAGACAAGTTAAAAATTATTTAAAGATGAAATTTATTGTTTTCGTTTTTGCTTGCATGTTCCATTGAACATTTCCAAGGAGAAAATGCGAAGAGGCTTTCATTGGTATCAACTATCATTCAGCCTCTATCATTTCAAAATGGCCCATATCATCCACCTAATTCAGAATAGGTGAAAATTGGGCCAATGGCATTGATGGTTGAATTGAGCTTTGTGCTACGCATGTGTAAATGTTGTGTGCCGTTCAATCTTCTTACTCAAATTCTAACTCCAACTTTAAAATAGCACAGCCAAACACAATGTAAATGGTACTCTGTCTGGTCCTCCACCCATGTGCTCAAAGTAACAAAATTTACCAGTTAATGACCTATCATTAGCCAAATCCTTTATTCAAGGTTTCTTTTTGAGGAGTTCCAGGGAACCATTAGACCCTACAGTACCATATTGCCTGAAAAAGGATAATATAGTTTTTAAATTGAAATTCCAGATATTTCTACACCCAACCATCATAGACATAGAACATCAACTCTGAAAACAATTCTCATTTTCGTTTTTCAGGCAATTACAAGAACACAACCTTTTCTCACATAGATGAAAGCAAATCAGGAGAAGCATTTTAGAAAGACTGTACCAGATTACATACAATTGAGTAATTTAATCTCTAAATTGCAACGTGAAGTTTAGAATTTGTAGGAAATACCCCAGCTCATTGCATTGATGAGAGAAATTTTGGCAACTCTTACAACCTTCAGGTTGCCCTACATGACAACTTTGTGGCAAACAATGCTAAAGTGGGCTATGTGTGCCTGCATTGAGTCAAGACTACAACCTTCATTAGCCCAGACTTGATTGTTAGGATCATTACCGGGAAGTGAATCATTGAGTGTTTTGTAAAAAAGTCAACACTACTGCCAAGTGATGAAAATTGCAGAAGAAAGTAGTTACATGATTGGCTATAACCTTTAAGAGGATGCACACGCTAATTGTGAACATTTTTCTGTTTCCAGGGCGTCTCGTTTACCATGAACTGAGTCAATAGTTCATTACATTAAAGTACAACGTGGATCGCTCAGCAAGTCTGGTGGGCCTGGCGGCACACTTGTGTTCTATGTGCTGCACACATCACTGAGAACAAATATTTTCAATTACTCATTGTAACCCTGGCAGACATTGTCCTACTTTGGGTCTCCAAGTGCCACAAGTCATTCATAATTACCATTCAGAGCCTCCATTGCGCAGACCAGCCTTGGACTCTTGAGGCACCTGTTTCTTGAAGCAATTACTGAAGAAGTTTCCCATACTCCTATAAAGATGGTGTTTGACTCCAGAGAGGCTGTGATTCTCATCTGGGTAGATCTGAAGGAAAAGAAGTGGTTAAAGAGATTAGTAAACTCTAAATTGCATTTCATAAGACCCAAAAAAGTACACATTATTCTTCTAACCTGCTGCCTGTAGACAACTCCAGCGTTGGATAAGGCCCTGGCGTAGTGAAGAGCCTGCTGAAGGTGTACGTTGTCATCAGCAGTCCCATGCACAAGGTACAAGCTTTTATCTTTCAGTCCATCCACCCTGCACAGTATTTGCATTTGAGTTATTGGCTAAAAATTAGCGGAGTGACACAAACATGATGGTAAACATTACATTTTATAACCATCAACATCAAAAACCTCTTCAGGTGTTATGGAAGCTCTCTGTACTGCTCTTTAGTGGTGGTGGCGGACCCCAGGTAGGGTTCAATGACGTCATAACTGTCAATTATCTCTTAAATTAGGTAAAAATTACGATAACAAACCTTTTGGAGAGCTCAGTTTCTTCATAACCTTTGTAGTTGTCAGTTACATTAGGTAGCCCCATGTATCTCTCCGTATAAGCAGAATCTGTTGATGGCAAAATATTGATACATTTAGGGCTGCACCAAACTCAGGATACTATTGTATAAGTAATTACGATATTGGGAAATTGATCATGTGTTAGGTGATATTATAGATTACCATATAGCCGCCATGACGTTATTGGTGCTACTGCTGTGCCGCACTGGAAGACATCTTGTCCTGGGTGGCTAAGGAGCAGAGCAGCTACAAAACCACCATAGGACCAACCCCAAACTCCTACTCGCCTTGCATCAATGTAATGAAGATTGTCCCGCAGATATCTGAACAAACACATGTAAATTGAATCGGTGTAATGTACATGCTTGTTCTGCCTCTCTTTGGACCCAGACATTCAACAACAACAAATCATTTGATAATTGGCACTCACTCTGTCACTTCAAGCTGGTCAGCAGCCTCAACAGTGCCCAATTTCATGTACACCTAAACAAGAACTTGTTAGAGTAATAACTTAGCGCTAAATGAGCAGAGAATGATAGTAATTGAAAATAAGCTTCACCTGATGTGTTAGTGAGTATCCTTTGCCAGAGGTGCCCCTCCCATCAATATATCCGACTGAAACATTTGTTGCCAGCCTGTTAATAAACCTATTATTGAATTTTTCAGTTGAATAATAGTTGTAGTAAAATGCTCACCTATCACATCCTGCGTAGACGCTAAATACGTGGCCCAGTCAATTTTCCATTTGTCAACCACTAACTGCGACCCAGGGCCTCCGTAACTGGAAAAACATGGCGAATGGATCAACTTGAAAATTTTCAGAGCATGTAATGCCAGGTATGAGTGACCTTTATGAGCTCAACTCACACTTGAAGGAGCAAAGGATATTTGGTGATTTCAACTTCTCGCAGCGCTGGTGGGAGGAAGAGTCTGACTTGAGCCTGGTAACCTCCAGAAATTTCCACTGGGAAGGTTTTCACTTGAGGTAATGCTACACGCTCCAGTTTATCCTAGGGGAAAAATGATGATTCATTAAAATCTCAGTATTATTGTCTTCAAAGGAAAATTTGAAATGTTGAAATGTGGAGATCCAATATGTGAGCACTTGCTTGGATAGGAACCTTTTTAGAAGCCGGAATCATTCTGCTTCACAAATAGCTGCAGACATATTTTACTGCTAAACTATGTTTCTTCTAGCTGCTCCAAGGTTAATCCGTATAAGCGACTCACGTATAAATGCGTGTTGTTTTGCAGGTTCGTCAAATATGTTGATGGTGCCTGGTACAACGACACTGTTGGGATTCCAGGGCCTAAGCACTCGAGAATGTAGTGAGTTGCATCTGGGCTGAATATGACGTTGTGGTAAAGGCATTCCTTGTAAAGTGGTTCATCAAAAACTGTTGGAAAAAAATGTAGGAAAAAGTAAACTACTCTGTAATGTTGACTAGAAGTTAGGTAAATAGCTTGCGGAACTCACAGTGAGGCTCTGGTTTCTTCTTCTTGGGTGGTGCAGGAGGTTCTGGAGTTGTCGGTGGTGGTTCCTCATCTTCATCTTCAGGAGAAAAATCATCAGCGTGTGCTGTTCTATGCACTGTGCTGTCATCCTAAACAAGATCAAGATAATGACGAGTGGTGTACCAAGATCCGTAATCCTAGCATTGGGGTAAAACTAACCTACCAAACAAGTAACATTTTGGGTTCTGTGATTGGTTCTTTCCTCATACCTACCAAAATTGATGAACGCTCAAAGAGACTACCGTCTCTAGCTGAATTACTTTACATTTTTTCAATTTTTTTTTTATTTATTATGTATGTGTGCATAAACATAGCGTACCTCCTTGGGTGAAGATTTGGGACAGGTAATGCATTCAGGAGCTGAGCCAGATACAGTTTTAATAGAGTAAAGATGTAACTGGGATAAAGATACAGCCATGTAGTATCTGAAAAAAATCCAAAAACAAGTAAACGCATGAAGTACCTACACCACATGTAACTTCCTACAAACTAAATCCGCCCCAATATGCGATTGAAGTCTAAGCAAAATGTAACTTACACTATGTTATTTGAAGTATCCCAAGCCGCTATTTTTGTGACTTCAAAGGTTCCATGCGTGATGGGGATGAATCGTTTCTTTGGTATGTTCACTGAGACAACGTGCCTGGTAGGTTAACAAACAAATCAACACCAAACTCAGGGTAAAATCTTCATTCTGCCCATAATTTACAAAAATAAATATTTTGTAATGGCTTTCTTACCTGAAGTATCCCGCATTACCATCTCGAACTGGAGCTAAGGTCAAATAGGTGTTGCCATCTTCTGAAAATATTGGCGGTGGAGGAGCTTCAACCCAACCAGACCCTTCACCAGTAACTCGCTGCGTCTGGAGAACAGTCATCCACAAAAAAGATTTGAAGTGCTTGTTCCTAATACGTATGAAGGGCTGCTGTTTTTTGTGAAAGAAATACAACCTACCTCCTGGCAGTACCACATTGGGGATTTGCAGAGGGTCACCATAGAGATGTTTTGAGCCCTGTTCATCCAAATAACAGCCACCTCTGTGGCACTGACCCACGAGACGCCATTAAAATAGTATTCCCTAGAGCATTGAATTGTCACTGAGTGCAAGGTCTGCATTTTTTGAGTGAAAAGGTTGATTATTCATTTTGATTCCTGCCAAATATAATTGAAAATGAGATGAAACATACGTGGTTTGAGCTTGTTGAAATGCAATAGGCGGTTTCAAGTCCCTTGTGCGAATATTTTTTGGATCTGCCAAATCTGCCACATATAGCGTGACGTGAGGATTTGTTGTCCCAGGCTAATGGAATAAATTATTCACATTAGAACAAAATAAGATTAGAATTATATAATTGAACGTGTATCATTGATGTACTTAATCTGTTCTATCATCCTGAAAAATACCTTAGGATAACGAAGGCTTCGTATCTGCGGATACAACTGTTGTGTATCTTGTGATACGCCATACCATGGGAATTGAAACTCTTGGACTAGCGTATCATTGAATGAGGCATATAGCAGCATGTGCCCGTCCCTGGACATCCATATTGCTTTATTGTCATTGAGGATTTCCTCTAAAATTGATAATAATTTGAATTAAACCATTTCATTAAGACTGATTTCAGCACGAACATTTTCAATTCATGACTCAATTCAGTTTCACCTTCATATAACCAATCAGGGACGCCGTTGTGAATGAGCCCAGGAACAGCTGTGCTGGTTACTCTGTACACAGGGCCAGTTCTTGGATGTGGTCTGGAACGAAACATCACATAATTATTAACATAACCCTGTAATTGACTTGAGTAAGGCACTATAATGTTAAGTTTAGACTCACCTATAGTATATATCATAATCAAGAATAATGATGAGCCCGTGACCACGTTTGGACCACTCAGCATGAACCAGGAATGGCTTATCGTTATCCCTATCCGTCACTGTTACTGAGAAAGTTTGCCTGCGTAGAAAGAAACGAAAGCTTTTTATAAGTACGGAGGAGTTGAGGATGTGGACAATAGATCACTCGGGAGCAGGATTTTGTTGAGTAGGGTATATGCAATCTGAATAATCATTGGTCAAATGACCGTCACGAATTTTTAGGAATAATTCTCATTTCCTTCATACCCTGCTTGAATGTCGTAGACAGTGTACTGAGCCAAAAACGAATGCCTGAAAAGCTGCAATTAAAAATAAGTGGATCAGTTCAATGGGCAAACAGTTGTCTCTCCAGAAACAAAGTGCTCATTAGTTTTAATGATTAACCTACCTTTTGAGTATTGTGGACGAGAAGGATGTACTGTTGGTCCGGAGACATTGTAAACCTCACTGCGTTGAATCTCCTCTGCAAAAAAAGTATATTGTACTAAAAAAATCATTTAAAAAAAGCTGCAAATTAATTTTTTTGCAGGGGTTGGTCATTCCTCGAACCAGGAGCATAGAGGCTCATTCCAATCGATTCAGGGTTCAAAGTTTAGTGGGAAATGATACCCCACACGCCTACGTACCAGAAATTTGGAAACACTTAAAATAGGTAGATAGGTACCCATTTTGACCCATAACCTTTTCCGGTGGGGCCAATCATTCCGGGACCCGTCTCATTGATTCAGCGTCTAAAATTTAATAGAAAATAATACCCCACACGCGTAAATCGCCAAAAATCTCGAAAATCTATTTTTCTAAAAATATATTTCTACCCCTACCCCCTCCCCAAATGAGGTCTGATCGGGCTGAAAAGTTTCGAAGACCAACTAGAACCGGAAACAAATCCCTGACCAAAATTTCAGATTTTTCAAAATGTGTCCACTACAAAAAACGGCGTGCACGGCGGACGGCCATTTTTGCTTTAACAACTCAACTTAATATCTTGAAACGCCCAGAAAAAGTGCTTGGGGCATATCGGAGAGGTTGACTTTTTGCATAAAAACTTAGTTTGATTATTCAAGGAATAACCAACCATAAAATAAGCCATGGTTCCAAATAAATTCCAAATTTCGTAAATTCGGTCTTTCGGAAGATTTAAAAAAGTATTTTATTACATATTATTGTCTTCTTACATAGGTTTGGTTGTTCATGATCATCCTCGTAGACAGATTGAGAGCGCTCATCACCGCTATGTTGTTGAACTGGTCTCTATACATAATCTCATCACCTGAAACGCACCGATAATACATCATCTTTGTCCATAAAGTACTTCCACATACCACGTTTAAACGTAAATATATTTCACCACTCACCGGAGATCCACGACCCATTGAACGTGTACGGCATCAATTGATGGCTGAGAATTTGGGACAGCTTGAGTCGACCCGGTTTGATTTTGGGCCCTTGGTCCGGTGGGGTCAATAGGACGACAGAAGTGACGATCAGAGCCAAAACCGAAGCGATGACCAACATGGCGATTAGGATGCCACGCCAATTCCGTTGATTCGGGTTGGACGAGACCAACTGCAAAAGAATAAATAGTATAACCGATAAATGGTTGAGTTTTAGAAATTTTTAAATTCTACGGTGTTTGTGAATGGAAAGAAGGCGTAATCAGGGTGTTACAGTACGTCCATGCAAGGAAAATCATTAATAATTTCTTCAGGTTTTGCAGCCCGGATTGTATACTGGAGCCAATGGGCTACACACCGCCTGCATGTTTTACAGGATTCTTTGTATTGTTACCTACCTCTAACAAATTGTATCAGTAAATAATCAAATAAATAATTAAGCATTATTGGTTCAAATCGAGCTCAAAATCAATTCCTGACGTTTCAGGATTTTCATTTTTGTATTTTCTGCATTTGCAATAACGCTTATACAGTTCTTTGCGTGAGGAAGCGTGCGTGCCACAGAAGAAATAACATTTTCACATTATTGTGAAACGAGTATTGTAAAATGAATATACATGGTGTCCAAAGCGGGACAATAAACACCTCAGGAGACAATGAGTATGATTTTATTGTTGACAAATTTGGTAAAACGATTAAAAATTCGTATTGATTCCCAATAATTTCAACCTAAATTTCCTACAGTTGGAAAATGGGGGAAGGATACATGCACCAACACGTTAGTTTTCGCTAGGGTGCCTTCTTCAGTAGAATTGATAACAAATAGGTGCAGAAAGGCAATGATAATGAATTGTCTTCAGCGCAATTTCGCAACGTCACAAAAGTGGGAAACACTCGAGGTTGTTGTTGGTATTACGAAGATATTCATTATTACTATCATTATTATAGGATTGAGAAATATGTAATGTGGCCCTTGGTCATTCTTTTTTTAACGACTCCTCAGTGGATTTAAATGCATTTTACACTCTCCCTAAAAGGCTTTGAAGTAAATTTGAACACAGAATTTTCTGCCCATTATAAGAATGAATATCCTCGTGAGAAGGCACCGTGTCGTACGACTGCATTCGACCTCGAACCGTCAGTATGTGAAAGTCAAAAGGGGGCAGCTGCCCCTGGGTCGATAGCGACCACCCACAAAAGGTTTATTCAAATGAAAAATGAAAGAAGATAAAAGAAGGGGATTTGATTAAGGAATTTATTGTTAAAAGACCCTAAAAAGTTACACGGGCCGGTACCCCCAGATGTGGACAAAACATGCAGACCTTTCGCTGATTTTTCGTTCCCCTGATTTCACAAAATAGTCTACCTCACTATGTAGCCTGAATAATTTTAGTCTAAAAATCATCTAGATACTTAATACAAAATGTGAATTACCAATGTTTCCACTAAATACCTCAATTTAGAGGTCAAAATTGAGCACAATTATTTACCAAGATTCAGTGAAATATTCAGGCTTGAATTCCTCTTAATCCACCTGTTGGGGTGGATTCGTGAAGAACACAATTATTCGAGGACTTACTGGTGGTTAATTTTCTGCTAGGAGCGTGCTAGTGCGAAGACCAAGTCGACAAACGGGATGGTATAGCTCGATGATGGTACGTGACGACTGATGAAATAGCGTGATGGATGGACGGATTTGTTTTAACGTTTGTCTTTTCCTTACGATGATAACTAAGTAGATAGCTAGATCTAGAAGGGAAAAAATGGAACGCAACTTACACTCACCTCGTCGTCGTAATTGTCGTGGTCACTCATCGTACAGGGACCTTCAAATCAACGGGAGACTCGAGCAGAACAACGTCAAATCGATCAAATTCCAACTTTGATCATCAAATTACAATCTTGAATTGTGCAATCCCCATAGTCGACCGATTGTTGGTAAAAACGCTCCTTCTCACTGACATAGCTCTTGAAAAATTGGTAAAAACAACTGGATTAGTAAATTAATTTTGTCTTGCAAATCCAGTCGTTGCTTTAGAAAACGTTCCCTCTTAAATTTAGTAAAAAACTACCACTTGCGGATAAATTTCACAGCACGTCATTCTTCTTTGAAGAAACTCACTTTCAGAATATTATCGAGTCGTTGTCACAAACTAAAAAAATTACATTTTAGAAACATTCGATCTTTGCGGGACTAAATTTGTACCATTTATCTGGAGGAAAGGAAAGAACAGGTTATACATTTTTTATGTATTCACCTAACAGGACTAATTGAGTTTGAACACTAGGAAAAAATGCAAAAGAATCAGCCGGCTTGTGTAAAATAGGGAGGAGTGTATAAGGAATCCGTCTTTTGACTTATGGTTAGTTAAATCTGAAGTTGAACTTAAAAAGAAATAAAAAATGGTGGTAGACCCGTATAAATTGTTGGTCGAAGTTGCGCACGACTGAAGCACACAAGCGAAGGGCCGCAATATTGATCCGGGTAAAGTGGGGTAGGTGTTTGAGAAGGTTTCGATGCATCAACTCGACAAGGCGATTCGATATGGAAGCTTTGAATTTCCGCTCGGTTCTATTAAAATTGCCTTTTTGCAACTGTTATTGACAGACAAAATAAAGAGAGTAGCAAGGTGCGGTGTAAATCGACGGGAGCACTCAAAGTTAATGGGTCAAGGCGAACTCATGGAAGGAATAATTCTTTCATGACATACTCATCAATGATGCTGACGAAAGGAAGATAATTGGAAGGGCGTATAGAGAGGGGATGGAGTAAATGGTTGACCCTGGAATGTACGTAGATATTTTTATACAAGTCTGTATGTACCTACACAGCCACAGAAGAGCATCAAAGGTTCAAAGTCGAGATAATTTTTTAGCTCAGCTGCAGATGCTATCGTGTTACATAATCAAAATGAAACAGGAAATCCGATAACGTTAGGTTTCTAAACTTAAGATTTGGATGACAGAATTTTTTGCCAAAACACATTACACTCTCCAGCCTGAATTCAAACTGTTCATCTACGTACGACTTGATTCATCCGATTTAACGTGAACACTGCTCAAGGTAAGTTATATCGAACTAATTGTTCGATTAATCGAGCACAAAAGGGGGGAGGGGAATTACACCTATACCCGCCACAATTTTAGACCGCATAGGTACCACCTGGAGTCACTCACCCCATTAGCCTCCAATCTCCACCCGCATTTAATTGCTTCCTGTTTGCTGTTGTTACCGAACATTTAAGATTGACAATAATCATGAGTTACTCATGGCCGTCAATTTTCATTTTAGCAATAAATTTCAAATTTCAAAGCGTGCGTTTTGAAAAAAAAAAAATTTAATGGCGGTTTTTAGACCTACGTCACTACAGAAATGTTGTACAGAGTACAAACGTTAGTGGGTGGAGTGGGGGGTTGAAGACCTTGACTGAGTGAGGAGAAAGAGAAAGATGAAAGTACAGGACGAAGTGGGGTACGACGATTGCGCTCGAGGAAGGCCTAAGTCACCTACATAGGGAAGGCCCAACTAGAAAACCTTTTTCCATGCTAGAAAACGAGAAAACGTGAAATTAGGTACTTTTCACAGGGTGCATTGATATTAAGACATCTCGACGACATAATACATACTAGGTAGGTACATTAAAAAAAAAAAAAATTATTGTCAATATTTTGGGGTTGATAGTTGATCAAGTCGGAAATAATACCATTCAGCAATATAGCGTACTTACGTCAAATGAGAGGTTTTCCATATCAAATTGGGAGTTTTACACATCAATTTGGAGGATGATAAAAACACATGATTTACACAAGACATTAAAATGACGAATCAAAAGGTATTTTTAAAAGAATGGCATTTGGAAGGGACGGATGGAATGCTTTCAACATGATGCACACGGATTAGGTATTTTCAGAATCTTTGCGGGCTGGCGATTAAAACTAATGTGAAACGAACAATTTCCGTCAACATCTAATTTGTAATAGAAAACCTCCAATTTAAAGTGAAAATGATATATAAGAATTTGACTCAGTAAAATCGGAAAAGTATAATTGACAAAGAATGAACATTGTAAAATATGGATTTTTTGAAACTGCAAATGAATGGTAATTTTATTGAAGTTGTCATAACAGAGTGATTTTTACTATTACCTGAATTTGTATTTTTAAATGTATGAATTTTAATTGGGTGTATATTTGTTTGCCATAATATTTACGTGTCGCCCTCTCTGCTTATAAATTACCGCATTTCCGTTCAGTTCCGTCTTCATCAGTCAACCAGGTGAGCAAACCCGGTTTTAATAGAAAGAGATCTTAATAGAAATCTAAAGAGACCGCCTCTGAAATGAGCACCCCTTCCCTTCAGCCAATCCCAATCAACCTCTATGTATCTGCTTATTCGTCAGCAGTGCTTCAAACTAGTATGATCCTTAACCCCAGGTAATGGTTATTGGATTACTTATTATTAAAATTGAACGTGTAGATTCATGTCCTTGACAGGTACCACCAGACTGTTAATTGCCATCTGTACACCCTGATTTTGATTCCCTCCGTGCGTTGACACGTTGAATTAAATGTAAATAACACTGTCACCTAGTTGACAGCTCCTCGCTCTTTGATAAACATCGGAAAGTCAGCCCATGGCGACTAAATAATGTGTATACTTACAAGATTGTACTGAATCGCAGCAAGTATGGACAGTTGACAGCAGAACGTCATGTGTGACCGCCTTGAAGAAAATATATTTGCGCAAAAATAGATGCGAAAAGAAAGCAAGAATTAGTGTATGAACATTATTGACGCATACGTACCTACCAAAATATTTCAATAAATAAAAAAATATAATAATTTCTGCAGAGGGAAGAGGCCCGTGTTGTTCTAGTAATGAATTCGAGCGTGCAAAGAAACGCTAGACCCATGAATATTTTAATGAAAATTTATTTCAACGGTCTTCCTCAAGGCTTCGACATCGATCTCGTTCCGAGGGCCTTCATAGAGACGGCAGTGGTCAATACCCCGGGAAGCCCTCCTATAAAATCCTTTTGGTCCATTCCGCGCAACATCCCCAGTCTTCAGTCGACCCGCAATTGGCTAAGGACACCAACATAAACAGCCCGAAGAGTCAAAACACGCGGGATTTTCCCCCTCGTCTCAAACCAGTAATAAAATATAAATACTCACGGGAGAATTGTGTTGAAATTGTCAGTGGGAACAAAATTATACAGGTAATTTTTCCAACAATTTTTAGCGACGAATTTCCTGGAGGGCGTTGAGTTTTATTATATTTGGGGGGGAGATCGTTTGAGTGGAGTGATTGCCAGCTGATCAAACGTTGACTGACAGGTGATGGACTGAAGTCAGCAACGGCACCATGAAGCCCCACCTTTGGCTCATTTTTCTCCTTGTCCTTGGTGAGTATTTTCACATAAATTATATATTTTGAGGTTTTTCTAGATTAAATAATGGCAAATTAGTGTAAATAAATTGAAATTTTTGACGAAAAAAGTCCGTCCTGGATGCGCATAGTCAGAGTGGTTTGATAACTGTGATTAAGAAAAGTTGATTATCTCCATAAATTAAAAAAAAATAGAAATCAATGAAACAACATGATGCTGCAAAAAGTCAGCAATCTTTCACATAAAAAATAATTTTTACCGTAGGAATTAAATACTTTTGTAGTATTGAACACATTAATCGCTGTGGTCGAAGTTTGATTATTTCTTGTAGTATTTGCAACACTGCAAGCTAGGTACGGATTTATTGTTAACAAAAGACGTCAATTTCACTTTAGGATAGTATGACAAGTCAACTATTTTTCCAAAAAATAGTTTTAGGTAATTAAAAAAAAAACCTATTATAGTTCTGATTGATCTTGAAGTAAAGGAATGTCACTTGGAAAGAAATAATTTCAATCAAAATCAGGGACTTAATAGGTACGTATTTGAATACTTCTGCAGTGGAGAATAAGTATGGTACCTAATATTTTTGGTGCTTTAAACTCCACTCAAGTCCTTCATCGAGGTTCACACTGACAAAAAAGGGTCTCGTCTGGGTAAAAATCTGCAACAGGCACAAATTTGCCCCACGTCGATCCTCTCCTCAACATTTAAGCTTGAGTAAGTCTGTGAAAGGCAGATCGTTAAGGTTTCCGCGTCAATGGACGCGTAAAGTCTGGGTTTCAGAGTGGAAAGGGGTGGAATCGACTGAGATGGGTTTTAGATTGATTGCCACACACTCACGTCGTCTAAGGCGATAACCTCTAAGCTCTAGAGGTTTAATAAATCGGTAGTCAATAAATTGTAACCACCTAATTCACAAAGACTTGCAGCGGGCAACCAACGGTTTAAAATGCGGTAAATAATTCCGGAAGACATATCTGTTTTGAAGTAATTAGATGTGCAACTCAAACAGTTAATGACAGCTTCACTAAAATTAAATAAATGCAAGCATTTGTGACGATATAGATAGGTTCCTAACTTTATTCAGAATTCAAATGAGCGACCGTTTCTGGCTGTACAGGAGTAAAAGGGGACGATAGCGAGGACTATTCAGCTGAGTCGGAAGATGATGCCAAGGTGTACAAAAATCCCAGAAATTCGCCCTCTGTCGAATGTCCGAGGGACGAAGAGCACGCCGAATTTATCGTAAGTTGATTGTCGATTAGATTACTGTAAAAATCGGCATACACGTAGTTACTTAGTGTTTTGAACCGAAATTGCCTCAACAAAATTGGCTGTGATCCTCATTGTTCTGATTTGTGACGGCTCAATTAACGAAAAGTACATAAATCATTACCATTAATGCCGTGAAGGGATAAGCATAATAATAAAAATCTGAGAAGGGAGAGAATTGACCAACCTTTCCTTCTCTACTCCTAGCACTCATTTGTCAAAGACAAAGTAGCGTTCAATTCACTCGTGTGTATCTTCTTTCAAATCAACACGAATTCGGTATAATTCTGTAAATGACTTGAGTATAACAATCCTTAAGAATTATACATTTAGATCATTCAATTCATCAACATCATTAGAATTTAAATAAAATTCTTCAACAAATAAGCTCGTTCTAAGAAATCAAACATTGAAATTTTAATGGTTTTCGGCCAATTGTAGCCATTTGATTGAGAGTATATTAATTTAATGTTTCTCCTAATTTTATTAAATTCCAAAAAATTTTCCGATAAATTCAAGGCTTGTACCTATTGATTTAACTGATGGGGCAAGCGGTCTCTGTTTCACAAACCCCATCCTATTTCGTTTAGCAGGCAAGGAAGATATTTGCGGGTACCACCTGCTTCTCAACATGATTCGACCAACTTGTTTCAACGAGTTTGAACGAATTCGTCTAATTTCAAATTCCACTCTCGTCTTTTATCTCCTTGTAACGAAGAGGCCACCCAAAGCCCATTTCGGTCAATCAGGCAGCCAAATCATCCAATTCAGCGAGTAGAATAGAAACTCTCCGGTTTGAACTACTAGTAAATAGCTGCGAACTATTGTCAATCTCAACCGAGAGCCGGACGATGGCATGAACCATGAAGAGTTCCATATCGAACCGAATTGGATGATAAAAAGGAAAACTACCAAGTCATAAATAAACTCGACTTTGAAATGAGAAGAACCTGCTCGATTTTGTTCTATTCAGACGTTCTATTTTTTCTGGAACCGTTTCTCCAATCGCTTTTGTTAGCAAGTAGAATAGACTGCTTCAAAGATTGCATTTTAAACGGAAAGTTGGAAAACACTCATTTTCAAAGAGATGAGAATAATTACATTCACCACACATTTCCTTCACAATTGTCCACGTTTTCCTTTAGGGCCAAAAATGCCTTCGAAAGTGCTCAAACGACGAAGATTGTAAAAGCAAGAAGAAGAAATGCCTCTGTGACGGCGTCTGTGGGATGTCATGCATCAAGCCTGGTACGAACACTTAATTTGGATGATTCACGAAATCGATCCGCTATCTTACGAACATGAACAATCCTGGATAGGATTCATCCAACCAAATATGTGCGTCAGGAATCGTTTTAATTCATGTTATAGAGCGGGAATGCCCAGAATTGGAGAACCCAGAATTAGGGTCGGTCATACTGACTGGAAGGCTCTTCGGTGACAAAGCCAAGTACAGGTGAGCTTGTAGAAAGCAATGAATTGAAGACGGTGAGGCAAAGGAGGACTTCGGTATTATAAAAGATTTTCTTTGATTTGCAGCTGTGATCCTGGACACCACCTTGTAGGGTTAAAAGAGCGAACGTGTCGAGGGGACGGAGAATGGTCTGGGGCCCCAGCACAGTGTAGACATAACAGTAAGTTGTACGGTAACATTCTATACAAAGAGTTTTCACAGTTGGCTTCATAATGAAGCCTTGAGAAACCTTCCACAAACTGAATCCGTGCTTTGGGCCGTAGTATTCTGCAAAGAAGCTCCCGAGCTGCCCCACGCTCGGCACAACGCGCTTCCTGAGCAGACCACGTTCCCTTTGGAGACGGTTTTGCAGTACCAATGCTCCCACGGTTACTCGACCAAAGGATTCCCCAACGCCAAGTGTCTCGCTATCGACAAACGGGCCTCGTGGTATGGACCCGACATCTCCTGTCAACGTAAGTCTATAAACGACTCTGAGACACTGGGGTAGCGATCGTTTGGTTAAAGCTACAAGTTCTAACCATTAGCCATAAATGTAGCAAGACCTATTAAAAACCCCACGTGTCAACCCAAATCTATGTTACACCAGTCTGCTAGTACTCGTTCATTGGTTTCACCTCGTGGATATAACCAAATTGCAGCAATTCTTTCAGCAAAGACCTGCGGGCCACCGCAAGACCCTAGCAACGGCTGGCACTCAGGAGAATGTTACACTTACGGTTGCAAAATTGACTACCATTGCGTCCAAGGGTACGACCTCGTTGGACGAGGTGAACGCTCTTGCCAGGCTGATGGCACCTGGCTGCCCAGAGACCTGCCAGCATGCGTCCGTAAGTTTCATTCTCTTCTTATTCTCTGTCACATCTTCTATACTTGCTGATCTGAAGCCTTTTTTCATTTTCTTCCACGATTTGGAGCAGTAGCATCTCATTTTTCTGACTGAAGCAGCCAAAACCATATTTACTAATTTCCTGTAATATAGATTACACATGATAAAATTGCTTTAATGTCCAGTTTTTCTAGCTCGACTGGTATGTTTTCATAATTCACATCAACTCTTGCTCCAGATTCACTCAGTAACGTTGAGGGAATTTATTGTCAGAAATTGTTTACAGTTGTTACAGCTGTCGAGTGTCCCGTACCTGAGAACCCCCAATTTGGAACGGCCATATACACTTCGTGCCAGTATAACTCTGTAGTCTCCTACGAGTGCCGATACGGTTACACTCTCATTGGTAAGTTTCCCAGGATTGAATGAAGTTCATCATTATTCTCACAAAACTTCTCTTTCATCAGAGTTTGTTTTACACTTGTTTTGGTCAAGGTGAACCAACCCGTAGGTGCGGCCCTGACAGAAAATGGTCTGGAACTGCGCCCAAATGTCAAGGCAAGTTGTAGAATCATTATACGTTCTAGTAAGATTTCTGTCAGCATAATTATCATCAAAGAATTAATAAAAATACTACATAAATAAATTTCTACGTTTGACTCAATGTACATCACAACACTGTCACCCTGATTCCCATTGAGCGTCTGCTTGTCTGAATGAAAAAGTAGGCACCTGGAGATTCAAGTGATGGTGGTATTATCTAGACGTACTTTGAGCTTAGGGCAAGTGAACAAAAACATTCAAAATCACATCATTATTTGCTGAAACAGTTACAGTTGCTGTACCTTGAGTTTGAGAATAGGTTGGTGAAGTTAGTCTGAATTCAGGATAACTTGAGGACTCGTTCAGCCAGCAGGTCATTAGACAGGAAACAATGAGGGCGCTATACCACATTATCATTTCTGGGATAACATAAAATTCTTCTTCACTGAAACCGTATCTATCTGAAGACAAGAAACTTTTGGGAAGACAGTGGACTGATAAATTGGTTGGTAGATAGGTAACCTAGGTATACTAGTGGATATGCTCAATCCTTTCAGCAATGGGCCCTGATAAGTATGCTTGCATTCACTTGAAAAAGGAATTCTTGTTATGAGTTGAAAATATGCAAAATATAATACAGTTCTAGTTGCATAAATATAAGCCTTATTTCTGAACTCGAATATTCATTTTGGTATTTTTTTACTAGCATTGTACTGTTACATAGATGACTCTATTTCTTTCGTAATTTGAACTCCCTTACTTGCATAGTATAGAGTAGAGCTTTGAACTTCATGTAGTTTTCTCATTTCAATAGTTTGATTTGCTGTAGTACCTACGTGATGATTTCTTAGCAGGAGCAGATCTTGTAGCCTTCAAAAACTCTTCAACTTTCGTGTCTTCATAAATTGAGCTGCAAAAGTGTACAGAAAAGTCAACCGTAGCTAAGGGATGAACAGATGGGAACCCTCGAATGGAGCAAATGAGTTCATTTGATGCAAGATCGATCCACACTCCTTAGGCAGGGCAAGGACGTTTTAATGGAAACATATCCACATTGCATGGTAAAAAAGCACAATTGACAGAAAATATGGACAAATGAAGGGACGTGTGGGATCAGGGTGGATTGCTTCAGACTTGATAGGACATGCATGGAGTTTGGTTTGGATTATCAAAATCGAGTCTTGCCAAGTCCTTGTCCTGCCTGGGTGTAGTGAATTAATCCTTGCTGGTTAGGATTATCTGCTTCTTTTTCAACGGTTTGGGTAGTCCAGATTTTGAATCTTACTTCCTAGCTACATTAGTGGAATCTCCATTCGTGTAGCGCATTTGCTATTATTGTAGATTATTACAAACCACAGTTAAAAATGAAAAACATTTACACTACTCATGGATTGAATATTCAATAACCGGAGATGAAATGAACATCCCCACTCCCCTCCTCTTCCGCAACAAGAGTCGGCAAACACTGCTCGCATGTCCGAACTTGCTTCAGTGATCGATTGCGGGAAGCCGGCACCGCTGTGGCAAGGCTGGATCGAGAATTTGGAAGGCGGTACAGGCTTGGGAGCGTCAGTGATATTCCGTTGTCACGAAGCGATGACGCTACTCGGCAACACGTCTTCTGTCTGTCAATTGAACGGCACCTGGAGGTATCCCACGCCCCAGTGTCTCGGTGAGTAAAATAATCTTGGGAGGTCAAATATCGGAACTCTGTCGTCAGCCCACTAATACTATATCGTCAACGTAAAGGAAAAACATTAGGAATTCATTAACTTGGTGAACTAGTTCAGGGCTCGCTTTTCCAAATTCAAAAAGACTAACTGCTCCTTTTAAAATCTTTTTGGTTAGTGAAATTAATCGCATACGAGCACTCAAGTTCTGACATGTCATGAGAGCAGTGGTTGGTTCAATCCCCGATCAAATCCAAAAAAAGGCCTCCTCGGTAGTGTCACTCAATGTAGAACTTCCTTATTTAGCCCTCCCTCTTGAGCATGTGCACGTCTCATTCAGATTGACTCAGCCCCATTCACGAGATTGAATAATTCAGTTTTCCTATTATTTTCAGCTCCTTGCGTTATACCGAAAGTGGACCAAGGGCGAGTAATTTTTGAATCTAACTCATCGCTCAATCAGATACCTCATGGCCATCATCTTGAAATTCAATGCGAATCCAGGTAAATTAGCTCTGATTCAACATGTTTAATGTTAACGTCAAGCGATAATGCGACTAAGAAGACGACTTTGCTGCATAGGTATGAACCCAACACAATGGACGCTCCGCTCGTCTGCAACAACGGCACCTGGTCACACATGCCAAAATGTCTTCCAGGTAGGTCTTTAATGAACTTTGACATTCTTTAAAAAATCAAGTATTTACTAATGATGAAATTGATTGGTTCTAGCTCGTTGTAAATATCTACCCAAGGCGCCTAAAAATGGTTTCGTCATAGCGCCGAAAACTGAACATGGCATGAAAGCCAGGTGAGTGGTGGTTAAGCGAGGGCATATTGGCGCGTTTTGTCCTAATTTCGTTCCTGTGGCCAAAATTGAATTTTCGTTGTCCTTCTCTAGGTTTTCCTGCAAAGATGGGTTCGTGCTAAAAGGTGAACAAACTACCGAATGCCGATACGGAAACTGGACGGGTGAGCAACCCTACTGCCAAGAAGGTAAGCCTGGCCAAGGATAGTGAGTTGCCTACTGCGTCGTTGTTCTACGATGGCTTGCAGAGCCGAATTGAAAATATAGTGAGAATAACGCACTTCGTTTTACAGTTTTTTGTCCGTTTCCGGGCTACGTTGAGAATGGAAAAATCCTCTTAGTGGGGAACATGGGTCTGTACGACTACCGCCCATACGTCCGGAAAGTTGCTAATAACAAACAGGTTGGTCCCTGTGTTTACTCGACGAAAATATAGAGAGAAAGAGGAGACGTTAAAAGTAGTATTCGAATAGACTATTTGATTTCATAATCGTATGTAGATAGATTTGCGTAGATCGTAGTTGATCTTTGGTCAAAAAAGGCCAACTGGATGAACACTTCTGTCTCTCAACCCATTTTCCTCACAATTTTTGTAATTGTTGGTCAACATTGGAGTAATTTCAACGTCGACTCTTTTTCATCAGATTATGTACGAATGCGACAAAGGTTACACCCTGATGGAAGGTGCCCCAGGAGCGACCTGCATAGGAGGAAACTGGTGGCCAAAACAGCTTCCCAAGTGAGTCATCTACTTAAAAAAAGAATAACCGATTATGTAAGGCAACGTTCTCTTTCACAAAAGTCTTCTTTACCAGGTGCGTACCAGGACTTCACCCAAGGCTAAGATGGTCGAGAAAACGGCGTTCTTTGGCGATGCAGCAACTGAGGCGATTCAGAAGAGCTCTCAGCGGTCAAAACACTCAAGTGAGCCACCCTGATTGATGACTTCCTTCAAAATTGCACATTCTGAAGTAGAAGCTAATCAAAACAATTTGATTAACATAGGTCATCAAGAAACCAACTTCAACCAAGAGTGAATCAGGGAATGCGGCAGCAGGAGGAGGTAGAGGGCGAGCACCGGTCAAAGGCGGAGTAAGTTGAAATGAGTAGTTCAACTTACGCAAGAAATCCTAACTGGAGTCCTACCTGCCTGAAGGACGCGATCCCGAATGAGAGCGTTTTAGGTTCTTTCGTTGGTTTCAACGTGATTCGTTTCGCCAAGAGGCGAATGAACCCATCACACCCGTTTCGACCTGTAGCCAAACTAAATTTCGAAAGATACATCTTATTCAGTTGAGCACCCGCTTCTGCTGACAACTCATTAATCATTTGTTTTGCCGCTAGTCATCAGGAGCAACGGGAGATGGTGAAGAAGAAGGTGAAGACGGCGTCGAGGGAAGCGGCGAGGGATCAGAAAAGCCAGAAAAAGGAAAAGCTAAAGGTAAAGGTAAAGGTCAGTGAGTACCTAAGGCAACACTCAACTGATTTTTTTCCCCTTCGTTTTAATGCAACCTTTTTTTAACTAGATGAGAAAATTGATGCACTCGACAACTGCCGTCTTCTCATATTCCGCCGTTTTGTTTTGTTTGTTTTTGTTTTTTTTTTTGTTTTTTAAATTTGATTCAATAGGAGGCCCACCCTGCGTTGAGATCGAAGTAGACAAGAACGCCAAAATTGAAATTTTGAAACGAGGGCGCGAGAAAAACGTTACGTATCCTCATGGTACAATTGTCAAGCTCATCTGTATGATTGGGTAAGTTCGCCAGTAGTTAACTTTGGTAACGGTTTTGCGTTGACAGTAATGCGGGCGATAAGGAAGAAGACGGGGCACTCCCTGAAGGGCTCTCCTTGACGGTGTTGTAGCATGGTGAAGATTAGCTGACGACCACAATGAACTATACAAGTTATCGTGCATTATTATTAGCCTTTTACTACTCTATTCATAATTTTCATTCTCACCAGATTTTCGTCGAATTTACCTAACGATACCGCCAAATGCATAAAAGGAAACTGGAAGCCTGAAAAGCCTGAGTGCAAAGTTTGTAAGTATGTAGGAATCATTTTGTGCCTTTAAAAGGATTTATAGACAACCTTATTCCCCGTGGGTGTCTAATAACCTTTTACATGGTTCAGCACCATGTAAAATCCCAGAGACGCCCAACGGTCTCTTCACCCAGGCAGGAGGCAATACAGCGGTAGCTGGACAAGTTTTGAACTCCACAGGCTTTGTGCAGCATTCTCAAGTGAGAGCAAATTCAATTATCGTAATTTATTGAAAATTTCAGACATTTAATCGGATCTGCGTGTTGCAGGTAGTAGAAGTGTCTTGTCGACCTGGTTACAATCTTCAAGGGAACGCCAACATGAAGTGCTGGCACGGACAATGGGATGTTCCCATATTGCCAACGTGTACACCTGGTGAGTTTCACCAAGGAGATTCAGGCCTACCACAGAAGTTGTAATAAATTAGTTAGAGGAAATTGAGGCAGCAACTACAAACTCAGCCAAATATACGCCCAAGATCGGAAAGACTAGGGCAGACTGGGGGAACAAGATAGACTCGTACACATTTCCTTATGATCATGTACAAGTACACTACTGGATTCACTCTAGCTGCAACGATTGACTACTGAATCATACTTGGCACAACCAAGACCTCAACGACAAAGTATTAGGAAAATATTCTTGGTATTTTCAGCTCCTTGCCAGCTACCAGTGATCTCGCATGGACAGTATTTGCTCGGCTACAGGCCAGGATTGACAATTGGCAATGGTAGCTCTGTCCGGTTCCAGTGCGACACTGAGTACAAGGTAAGTTCATCATCCTGGTGAAGGATAAAACTTTAAATGCCTAATTAAGCTCCTTCATGTGTACTAAGAGGATTAGCAGAGAAGGTGAAAATAACCATGGGCACATTTTCATTCTAAATGGTTGCCTTTCAGGCGTCTACCTTAAGTGTCATCACCTGCATCTTGGGAGAACTCCGTCCAACAACTCCTCACTGCAAGACAGGTGATAACCTCCTTAATTTCCCGAGAACCTGCCGCAATTATGCGAACGATTCGAATATTATCCTGTGTCTTTGTTGTAGATCCAGGGAGTATGTTCATGGCAGGGAAAGACATAACGCAGGCCGGTCAAATGGGATCTATCGACTACGTTCTCGGGCTTCGAGGTTCCTGTGCTCCTCCAGCGAGGGTTCAAGGAACTCTGATTTACAAAAACGGCGAACCCCTCGCTGAAGCGGAGAAAAAGTGAGACTCACTGGAAAGTTCTTTCTGGAGTACAAGAGGAGTACGTACCTGAGATGGTGTTGGAACTTTCTTGAGAGTTGTAAAAAAAGTTCCTTTTTCTAAGAGTACCAATTTTTTAAATACATCTAGTGTGCAGTTTTCGGTCCGAAACCTATATCAATCGAGTCAGCGTCCAAAATTTAGTGGGAAAATATACCAGACGCCAGCAGGTCCCCGAAACTATCAAAAAACATTTTTCCAAAGTCACTTTCACCAATAGCCTGCCTCTGTTTGCGCAATCTGTCCCAAATTCATCTAAAATGAGAGCAGGGGCATGATTCGAATAAAATTGATACACAAAAATAAATCAATCAACTTAACAATAAACAAAAATAAATCCTCTCGCTGAAATTTCTATGAATATAACGTAAAAATAAATAAATCCAGGGCAACACACCAACTATGCATGAATTGATCATGATAAGGATCCGCAAACCCCTATGAGGAAGCAGGATGGCAAGCCTTACTTTTTGAACACCCTCTCAAGAAAAGTCCCAACACCTCGTTAGCTACCTGACCAAGATCTGCTCACTACACCAGAGAAGAACTTTTCTCAGAATTCCACTTGGAAAACTACCCGTTTAATAATTGCTGCCTCGTTCACTTGATTCATTTGCTCCTCAGCTTTCCAGACGGAACAGAGGTGACGTTCAACTGTATTGCGTCCATTATGGGTGAGAAAACGACTTGGCGGATCATTTGCGAAGACGGCAGTTGGCGCGGTCATTCGCTCAATTGCGGTATTTATTGGCAAAATAATCCCAAAGAAAAAAAAAGAAGAGAAAACATGTAGACGATTCCTGACAGTTTGAAAGTGATGTCTTTTCAGTGACTGTGATAATTTAGCAAATTTGAATTCGACAGAAATGGATGATAGCCCTCCGAAGACCAAAAAGAAGACAACCATTGCGCTACCATCGAGGAACAACACAACTTGTATTTTCACGAATACAGAACCTTTCGTTTCAACGTTTTATCACGATCAGTTGGTCACCGAAGACAACGTGGAGTTCCCCGAAGGAGCTGAACTGGTGAGTACCATCTCACTACTGAAGCCGCATTTCTTGGCATTTTGCAACAAGCTGGGCTTCCTCAGCTGCGGGACGAATATGATTGTATTCAGTGCATAAATACGATTACAAATAAAATTCATAAATTTTAGTGTGAATACGAACACAGCCTAACACTCACATTCGCATGAGACGTTAACTAGAGCTCATATTAGTTCATTGGAAGATGTTGACAATTATGCTCTGGGAGATGCCCAAGACCTCAGGTTCAGGTCTGGCGCAGGAAGGCTTACGCCAGTCAAACACTGCCTACTAAATCTCTACCTGACGCCAGGATGGAGTTTTAGCCCACAAATCGGCTCAACTCTGTATATTTTCCCTCGCAGCAATTCAGATGTTTGGACATCGGCAAATACGCGTTGACCGGCTCAAACGTCCGAACATGCACCAGCGGCCAGTGGGACGGCGTGCGGCCTCAGTGTTTTGGACTCAACCAAGTCAACGACTACGCCTGTGAGTATACTCCAAGGTTTCTCCTAAGCAACACGCACGAGGACTCTATATAATTTGTAATTTTCTACAGTGGACAAGCCGTCAACAATTCTATTTCGTCACGAAGTCGGGCCCATCGCTCAGTCCAATGATGGAAAACTGATAGTCTACCCGGGAGCAACCTTGCACATGGAGTGTCTCTGGATAAGGAGATTCGGCACTCCCAAATGGGCCGTCAGCAACGGCAGGTTAGCAGTAGCTTTTGAACGTTAGTTTTCTTGGTCATTTCCACTCGTCAAACATGGATTCATTCAACTCACGCAGAAAATATCCGGAAGCGTGGAACACAGAGCCGAATCGAGACTCCCAGTTGGAGTACAGATTGAGCATAATTGGAGCGAGCAAAGACGATGAAGGCAACTTCACTTGCATCACTCCAACCAGGCACACACATACCGTTGAAATTGTAATAAAAGGTAATAAATGAAGGAAAAATGCAAATTCAATATGTCAGCATCACAAAATCAGTTAGAAGAAATGCATAACACGCCATCATTCTTCTAGCGGTTGAATGCGCGTCCCTTCCACCGAGACGAGGACTGACCATTTCTACGCAGGAGACAAAAATGAGCACCAGAGTGTTGTTGTCCTGCTCCAACGGCAATTCATTGATAGGTGCCCACGATTTGATTTGCCTACCATCCGGAAACTGGTCTGCTCCTATGCCCGTCTGTGAAAGCATGGAGTGTCCAGACCTGGGAAGTATGAGTGACCCGAATCTTCGAGCGTCAATTTTAAGCCGAGAAGTTGGAGGACAGGTGGTTTTTTCATGCATGCCGGGGTATGGAATACAAGGGCCGTTGCATTCAACGTGTCTTGCAACTGGTGAATGGGCAACGCCACTACCTACGTGTAAAGGTTAGTTTTTCAGCTAAAAAGATTAACCACAAATAGGTAATTTATTATTTCCACATCCTAAATTTGATCAATTCCTCAATCTTTGACAGAGGTCCACTGCTCTACGCCAGATCAGCCTGAGAATGGGTACTACACAGGCACTGACCCATTCAAGGCAGGAGACCTTGTCCAGTTTTCCTGCAACCAGGTATATTTTTACAGGAACATGCTGATAGCAGAAGCAAAACGCCCATAACCAGTACCCTAATCTATTCTCTTTTCGTAGGATTTCATGATGGAAGGTCAACCAATCATTGCTTGCCAAGAGAATGGCCGATGGAGCGGCCCCACACCTAAATGTAAGTAAGAATTACATAGAACTATGGTACACAGGTGGACTACTCTTTAAAGCATTATTTCTCTTATTCTAAATATCACTCTAAATTGTCTTTTTTAGGCGTAACAGCTTGTGCATATCCTGGAACGGTTATCTCGGGAAGCATCTCATCCGTTAAATTCTACTACCAAATCGGAGAAACAGTTGAATTTACTTGCGACGAAGGTAAAAAACTCGTTGGCGCCTCAAAAATTCGATGCCTCAAGACAGCCAAATGGTCATCAGCAATGCCAGGCTGCTATTAAATATGTAATCCTGTCAACATAACCTGAGTTGGGAAGGCTTGGTCCCGTCATAAAAACCTGCATGGTCTTGAGAATAATAACTTCAAGACAATGAAATCTGGCGTGGCTTGGCATCAACGGAGGTGCAAACCCTGCAGCAAACCAGAATACTTGCCTACTATTCAGCATGCTAACGATATCTTGAGGAATTCCCAATAGCTTCCCCAATGTTAATGCTGTCTTTCGACAGAACTGTCAGTTTCCTGAGCAATCTACCCATCTCATATCTACAAGCAACGTCCTAATAAATGCCTATGTATTAAAAATATTCGTCCACATCTTTTGTCATAATTAAAAAAAAAAGATTCAATTATTATCTTAGATGTAAGTATGAAAAAATCCTAGCCTGCACGTCTCAACTCTCAAACCTACGCCATCAATTAAATGGATGGCTACCAAAGAGCTTCTTTTGCTTATAGAAAAAGTTCCTATTTTATCCAAATATTGACGTTTCAATAAAAAGTTCTCTTTAGTTAGTTTGTGCCAAACCAGACATTCGAATGCGCACTCTGCAAATTGTGTTAAAGAAGGGCAGCCAATTTATAAAATAATCTTAGAATGCAAGTAAACGCATCGTTGAATACGCAAAGTCACATGGGCAGTTAACAGTGCTATCAAAATATATTCAGGTCGGAAATTAAACCGACATTCTAAACGGCAATCATAAAAATTATCTATTAGCAATAAACATGTGATATGCTAAGATCAAAATGTATAGATACCTTGTGAAATGTAAATTTTGAGTTAACGGTTTTTTCTTATTTGGAGAAGAATAAATTACTATTATATTGAAGGAAAATTATGTATTAGGCAGCAAAAACTGAGCTGTGACGTCAAAGACATTATACATGAAAAGTTCAAATCCATGTTGTATATTTGTTTATACCTACATGTAGATAATCTACTAAATAATCCTACAGATCAAAATGAATGCTTCCAGTTTCTTCGAGCAGTGGGGCACTTCAGAGCCGAAACGATAAGAGGATGATTTAAATTAACCTTTTGGGGTATTTTGAGTCAGAATTTGCCTGCTTTGGACTTGTTATTCGATGTAAGGGAAAGCGGAGATAGCGCAAGACCCATTTTCAGAACCCAATCTCAATTCTACATCATTTGGAAGGTATTGAGAAGATTTTGCTTTGTGACCTAAGAGTCTACGAAGATGAATGACACAAATTGTTTTCCATCTTTAAAGCCATATCAACGTATACTGAAGGGAGGTCTTAGATAGGAGGATGGAACGGCAGGCTCACCACAAAGGCTCCCTATAGAAACTATGCACGCTTTCAGATTTTAGAGCAATTTTCGCTAGCTGCAGGTACCTACACAGGTGCCCATGGTCGTCTTCATGGTCATGAATACTAATAAAATCATGAGTAGTCATTCGTCTAATTAAAAATATGATTACAATCACATACACGTGTGGTAATATGATTCTTACGGTATTCCTATCGTTTTGAAAGTAGACCAAAAATATTTTTTTCGAAAAATCGACAAAAAGCACAATAATACCAAAGTTACAATTAACATGCGAATATGATTGTAATCATGAAAATACTGTTTCATAATACAAAATTACTGATGATTTGCATTCATACTCCTCTTTTATCAAAACCCTATTTCTGTCCTGACCTAAAAAACCTTAGACAAGCATGAACCACCAGAAGCCAAGGTTCAACAATGAATCATCTCACAAATCAAATATCGAAATTTATATCAACCAATGTCACCCTAATACACCAAATAAACCCACGTTGATAGGTACACTAATTAAGAAAAAAAATTGCTTACAGATGTCATTTTCTGCTGTATTAAATACCAAACGACGGTTATTGTCTGTTGAAAAGAAATGATGAGGCAGTGCGTTTCACAGATGTTCATTTTGTCGAGGCGTTCACGATTTTTTTCCACTAAGGCGATGCCGTTTGAGGCAATCCATACTGCAAAAACTATCAGACGAATTTGTCATATAAACAGTAATCTTTAACGGGTTGAATAAACCCCATATATTTGGGGTTTTAATTTAATGAAAATGTTGATAAGTTACCGGTTATTGTCGTATTCAAAAGGAACTACGCCTGTCATGTCTGTGGCACAGAAGTAGCAACGAGAGAGGACCACTTTCTGCCCAGATGCCGCCAAAATTCGCTTTTCTGCAGCTAACGCACTCTGTGAAGAGAATCAGTGAATCCAATTTAATGACCAAAATGATTCTATTGTAGTTAACGCTAAGATATTCTTTAAATCCCATGGCGGCCCGTTTGTTAACCCAACTATAAATCACCCTGCTGTTGGAGTGGAGAGCTCAGAAATTGATGTCCTGAGAGGAGTGATAAGCTATACATACGCAAGCTTCCAAATAAATTACTGACACGAATACCTGTCTCGTTCCGTCACATTCAAGTTCTGATACGTCATCAACCCCCCCCCCCCCCCCTTTGGTACCATAGTGGCACCACATAAATATTTACGACGCCGTGATAATGTTAAATGTACACTCACCTTTTCCCTGACAGATAGAGCCAAAAATCGTTGCTTTTCTTCTTCTTCCTTCCTAATTTCTTCAAGTTCTTCCTTGCGCTCTTTTAATTTAGCACGTTTTGCCTTTTTCATTGCTCTACGTTTTTCAGCAGCTATAGCTTCAATATCATCAGTTAACGCACTTGGTATGTGCGACTAAAAATAAATGAATAAGCAGATTTACAATGAGTAAATATTACAAATTGAAAAGGTTGTTCTCAAAAAATGACGTAATAAGAAATAAAAGAGTATTCATGTCTGTCGATTCAAAAGACTCACTTTGGAATAATCAAACATTTCAGGAAATTCCCCCATAAATCGACGGAAAACATTGCGCGTTAATTTGTCAGGAGCGTGGTCATACGGGGTTTGGGATTTTCTATCTTTGACAGTCGGGTCAGCACCGTTCAACAGTAGTAACCTGAACAACAATAAATGTTGATTTATTTTCATTATTTAGGAAAAGTTTTAAATGAAATTATTTGGAATGTCGCGAACCTGACGGCATCGCCTCGAGATTCTGCAGCCATCTGATGGAGAACGCACTCCCCGCGGACGTTTTTCTGATTGAGGACCATCCCGATGTCCACCGAAGACAAGCTAGGAGCGGCCAAAGCAGTTTGGAGGCTTTCAAAATCGCCTTGGGCGCAGGCTCCGTGAATGGCAGACCAAAATTGTTGCAATTCCTCTGACATTTGTTCTAAATGATCACGATATGACGTAAATTAGAATTGCTGCTAAAATACGATCACAATTCAGCTGTAAATAACTCACCTTTATCCGGCACTGGTTCAACCTTTTTCTTCTTTTTTTTCTTCTTCACATTAAGTCGATCTTTTATTTCCTTGAAAAACATAGGTTATTTTTAGATAAAGGTCAATCAATTATGTATCAATCATTCATACGCAATGCATCACTAACTTGTGGTACAGTGTCTTCAAATTCTCGCAGACCTGAGAATGACACCTCTTCGTCCATCATAAACAGCGTGTCTAAAACAAGACCCAATGAAACTCAGAAAGGTCTTACGCACGTTCAACTCGTCAACAAGTCGTCTATATACATCATTTTCACGTCAAATTTGAAGTTTTCCATTCCAATTTAAAAATTTTACACATCGAATTGAAGGGTTTCCTTTTCAAATAGGAGGTTTACCACATTAATTAGGAGGTTGGCAGAATCACATGATTTCATTCTGGGAAAGCAATATCAACAGATTAGCGAGTAAAACTTAACATTTTTTTTTTTTTTTTTTTACTGTCACTAGATTGGACTGCAAAAATGCTTTAATGCATTTCTGTCTAAAACACCCAATTCGATATGGGAAACCTCCAATATGAAATGGAAACCTCAAATTTGACGTGAAAATGCTATACAAGTATACTGTTTGTTAAAACATTACAAGTTCCCACGATAAATAATCCCAAACTGTTGATACCATAAAGGTAAGATAAAAGGGCCCTCATAATAAGAACGAACTTACAATTCCCAGGCCATCCAAAATCTGGCTCCGCATGAACAGAAAGGATCATAATTTAGATGTAAAGAGATCAGTCGCATTGTGCCGCCTCAATAATGTTTAGAATTAATCTGGTTAACTTCCTTGAAAAATACAATATGTATTAAACTCACCCCCTTCCGAGCCGGACGTTGATATGGCCGCTAACTGTTGAACAATACCTGGAAGCTCGCGGACCGGACTTGGACGCTCTTTGCCCCGATCAATGTGGCTTTTCCTCGGTGACCCTGATCCATTCGAACCTGGAACGTTATAAAACTATTCTGACACCGTAGAATCAATATATTTGACAATTCCTCGTTAACCTGAGATCAATTTTACCATAATAACTGTCCATCGCGCTTGCATGCTGGATTCTAATGACTTCAACCATTTAACTGATACCAATTATTTTGAATATGAGACGTTTGCATAGGGGTAGGTACCCCTTACAACATAGGGTGATCCCTTCCATCATAACGCGTCAATATTAGTGAGTGTTGAAAAATCAGCACCAATGGAAGACGGCGAGCAGTCTTGCGGTTGCGCAAAAATTGAAATTGTCGTGAAAAAAACAATTTTTCAAGTTAAAATAATACACCATTTCCTTGATTTATTTTTCAAACCCTTTTACGGGATCTATTTGAAATAAGACAATTTTGTCATTGTACAACATACACTATTTTTTGTAATTTTTCAAGATTCTCATTTAAAACCATTCAGTTCAAACAAAAATTGATTTTCGAGAAAGATTTTTGATGGGGGTGGGGTCACAACCTAAGGGACAACCTGCATTGAATACAAAAAACTTGTCTGGTCACCCTATAAGTACGAATTCTGCACTCACATTCTGCTTCGCCGTTTTTACGGCTCCTTTTTTTCTCGTCTGTTTCATCTTTTTGGATTTTCGTTGGGGTAAAAGTCGTCTTAAAAACATCGTTAGAATCTGCAAACAAATCAATAAATTAATAAAATATGTTGTACTGAAGGACAGTATGACAAATCAGCTATCCATTAATAAAACCAATAATTTCAATTTATTATTTACCATATATAAATATCATAGCAAGTAGAGAATGCACCCGTTGAACTTCATTGAAAGTGGGGCGCCTTGTTGGGAAAGGGATGACACGAAGACGAGGATCACCTAGTATGGTAGAAAGAAAGTGGTTGACGATGTACATAGACTCAAATAGTACACATTTTTGCATTTAAATAATAAATAAAATGTTATTAACCTTTGAGGAGGGGAGCCCCTGCTCCGCCGAAAAGACAGGAGAAATTGCCGCGACCGACGGCTCGGTAAAAAATGAGATCGCATTTGACGATTTCCGGACCCCAACTCTTCATTAAATCTTGAATGTGCTGAAGAAATGAAAAACAGATATATTCAATATTTAGTAAAACTATTAATATAACCAAAATACCGGCTCACACATCGTAACCACTACCAATAAAATGGTTTTTAAGTTTTTCTCAATTTATTCTTAATCAAGGCAAATCTTTTTTGTAGCTAAGTACCACTTTATCTCATTGATGGAATGTTTACTAGAATTTTAAGAGATTCTTGATAATTCAATTAGTGATAGTGACTACCTGAATATCCCGCACTTAACAGTGTGTTTTATTCTTCTCAATTCAATATAACTACCTTCTTCATGCTCTACAGGGTCCTGTATCAGCAGGTGACGAAGGGAAAAGTTTTGAAAAATCCTAGCTAGGGTAGGTCTAGTAAGTGAAATCATGTGTACCTTCATCTAAAAAAATTAGAGTTAGTCAGTAAAAACTGAACAAACCTGCGTTAGGCTCTGCTCGTTGAATCGCCTCAAGCTCGATCCGGCAGATTTAGAGTGAGTGCCTAACACAAAAAGAGAAAATTAATAATTCATTTTCTAATCGTCGATTCGGTAGCTCAATCAACAACTCTCACCTTTATTATCCTTGGAACTCTGCGTGCCTCCTTGAGCCTTTCGAACAGTGTACGAGTGAAAGGTTTTGTGTAGTACAGGGTCGGTGCCTGGAACACAAAAATGTACCGACATACTTATTTGGGTGATCGTCATGCCAATTATACAAACCCTTCAACTGGAAATGCATACCTAGTAAAAAAAAAAAAAGTTTGGCAAAAATCGTGAGTGAGGAGTGAACTGAACTCACTGTGATCGATTCAGCGCCCAACATGTAGTGGAAAATGATACACCTACCCGCCTAGGAACCAAAAATTTAGAACCCACTAAATTTTGGACGCTGAATCCATTGGAATGAGTCCGGGACACTCCACACTCATTGTTTCCCCCATACTCCTGCTCCAAGGAATAACCAACCAAAAATATAAACTTTCCACAATATTATTTTGCTATTGAAAGCGCATTGCCACCACACATTGTGCCACGACATTCTTCGCAGGACTCTAAAAATAATTAACCTTATGGTCAATCCTCTTTTTGGACTCAATATATCCTAGTGACTTTCACCTCAATCGCCCCAGGACATGGTTAAAAACAGACATAATACATTTTTTAAAATTGTTAGTCCGCCTTGTTCCAATAATCAAACCTGGAAACGCCGGAAAGGCTAGTTTCAGTAGTTTTTTCACTGACTATTAGATTCTGGATACTGTTTTTGGTTGGTTATTCCTTGATTAATCATTCTATGTTTGGCCAAAAATTTGTTTCTGGACGTTTCAAGGTGTCTAGATCAAAATTAGCAAATATCCGTCAGCCGTCCACGCTGACTTTGGTAGTCGAAATTTTCTAAAAATTTAGGGTACCCAGGCGTGTGGGGTAATATCTTTTGGACGCTGAATCCAACGAGACGGGTCCCGGAACGATTGGTGTCCCTGGATGAGATTATGGGTCAAAATGGGTGCCTATCAACCCATTTCGAATGTGTTTTCGAGATTTAGGGTACCCAGGCGTGTGGGGTATCATCTTTTGGACGCTGAATCCAATGAGACGGGTCCTGGAACGATTGGTGTCCCTGTGTAAGCCCCCAGGCTTGCTGCCTCCAGAAGGCCAGAAGGGAGAGAGCATGCGCCAAGATGCGTGCGCAGCTCCTGCCCAGACGTCGCATTTGGAGAGAGGCCCAGCGCGCACTCGTTCCGAAGGCGTCTAACCAGGCAGTCGTCGTCGAGGCGCCCCTCGGGGCCGAGGCGCCCAACATGTTGGAGTATATATTTTTGTAACCCTGTCGTGCAAGAGATTTCTCACTCAGTCCATCCTGGCTTCGTCCTGTGCTCGCTCTGATGTGAACTCTTCTACCGTGCTGAAGTCGACCGAAGCTGTAATATTGTGTTCCCCATGAGATAAAGGACTCAAGTTAATAAGCCTTGCTGTGTACCTGCGGGACAGCGAGCCCCCTCCTGTTTTTCCTTCGACGTCGACGCCGTTTTTGTCAGCCGGTATCGTTGCACTTGTTCATTAAATTGTATTTCATGTACCTACATCATAATTTCATGTCACTTGTATTAATTGTATTTTATGCTCCACATGTTGTCTAATTTACTTTGTCGAATTACTTTGTCTTGTATCAATTCTAGCCCAGGTTGAGGCATATTTTCCTTTGCAACGAGTCCTTGTTTTAAATTATAATTCATTTTGTTTCAATGTATTTTATGTTCATCCTTGGTATCCCTAGTTGCTCAGTCGTAAGTCTTGGACTTACATCCTGTATCCTCTCGCTAGGTCCCTTCCAAATTCTCCGAAGAAACCCGAATTAAATTATAATAAATTCAAACTCATTTTAATTCGAGAGAGGCTTACACTTGGATGAGATTATGGGTCAAAATGGGTGCCTATCAACCCATTTCGAATGTGTTTTCGAGATTTAGGGTACCCAGGCGTGTGGGGTATCACCTTTTGGACGCTGAATCCAATGAGACTGGTCCCGGAACGATTGGTGCCCTCTGGATGAGATCATGGGTCAAAATGGGTGCCTATCTACCCATTTCGAATGTGTGTTTTCGAGATTTCTGGTACTTAGGTGTGTGGAGTATCACTGTCCACTAAATTTTGAACCCTGAATCGATTGGAATGGGACCCGCCACACCCACTGTTTCTCCCATTTTCCCCATGTTGAAGAAATGAGTCTTCATGCGCCTGGGGAATAAACAACCCGTGTGAAAGAATTTGCAGCGTTCATTTGTCAAGTTTCTACTGTAAAGTCATGAGAAGCTGCAGATAACTACGGACATTCAATGCCACTTAGTTGGCTACTTATGTCCGTCGTTTGCGGACGACTACGGATTTTATCAAACGAGGTTGCCGCGTTGTTCGATTTTCGCGACGGTTGGCAGCGCTGTCGAATGATAAATTGATAACACTATCACGGATTTTGGCTTGCAACTCGCAGAAAACAAGAGAATGCGACAGCGTCTGCAACTTCAAAAAGTTTCGCTTGGATTTAGTATTTTTCAAGAGTTCATTGAAAATAATTTATAGTAATTTAGGCAGAAATCGATTTATGGAGCCGCCGCAGAACTTGGAATGCTGTGACATGGACTATTGGTACATGTAAACACAACAGGTATGTATGGTTAATTCTTATTTGACCGTTGGTCACGTCTCAACTGTCTTGGTTTTTGTAGTTGCAGAACCTTGCTAGCCATCTGCGCGAATATCCTCGCGGTAGCTGTTCACTTATGACGATAAGGGGTGACAATTTCACATTAACTACCTTTTCCTGAAGGTTTCCCTGAGCCGAGCAGAGCAGGGGTGAAGTTGTAAAGGTAACGCGTGATTCGTACTGTTAAAGTTCACCAAGAACATGATGCCGCTCAAAGAAGGGGGTGAAGTTGAGGCCCCGGAGGAGCGGAATGAAGACAAAGAGAAACTTGAATTGGAACAATTCCTCTTTGATTTTGGAGAGCGAACCAAAAAGAAGCTTGAGACGTTGGAGAAAAATCAATCGGCCGCTTCTAGACGTCCTACAGCTTCTGAACTTTCAAAATTGGATTCAAGTCTCAAGAAAAATTCCGCTTTTGTCAAAAAACTGAGAAACTTCACTGGAGCTCAATTGGAACAACTATTGAAAGTGAGTTTTGCTTTAGTTTGATGTCGCTTCTGTGATGAAATTCCACCAAATGACATCTCTTCTCAATAGGATCTGTCTGGTCTCAATTTGTCAAAATACCTCAGCGAAGTTGCCACAGCGTTGACCGACGTTAAAATCAAAATTGTCGACGTCCCAGCGGCTGTGACGCTATGCAGCGCCATACACTGCACATACGCGGAATTTGCGCCCATTTTTCTCGAACATTGGACCCGCACGTTGCACCCGAAGAAGAGTGAGCCTGTGGAAAATATATCAAAACTACGCGTTGACCTTAGGTAAGCAGGAAGAAACCCCAACTTGAGACATGTTATTTGTCCTCGAATGTTTTCTCAAATTTTCAAAATTATTGCAGATTTTACGGCGAGTTGGTCTCCACTGGAGTTCTTCCTTTCAAAGAGTCACTTCCTCTCCTTGGAACAGTTTTGACGACGATAGTCAACAAAGACAAAGAGAATCACAACAACGTCAGCGTCATAACCAGTTTTTGCAAACACGTCGGCGAAGATTTTGCCGGCCTTGTTCCCAAAAGAATTAGGAAACTATGCGAGAAATTCGACCGTCCAGTGAGTATTGCTGGTCTTGTATCATTGGAGCAGGGGAGCATTAAACGGTAAAAATCACCTTTTGTCTGCAGATACCGCGCAATACAATGTTGCCGCCGGAAAAGCAAAACAACGTCAAAGGTCTCTTTATCGAGTACTACACCTCACTGAGTCAACACCTTCTTCGCGACCATTCAAAAGTTCAGTCTTTTGAGAGGCAGAACGAGCAGCTTCTTCGACTCAAAGGAGAAGTTCGTGAGGATCGTGTCAAACAACTCGAAGTCATGAGGAACGATTTACAGTCGCTTTTGACCAGGTGAGCTACCAAACAGCGCCCAACAACTCAAGTGACTCTTTTGACGTTCTTTGAGTCTTATTGCGTATTTTCAGCGCGGAAACTCTGGTCGAGTTGCTCGATCAGCCGCTACCTCCCCTTCCCAGCATCGGCCGACCTGTTGAAGGCAGCACGCCAGAAACAGAAGAGGGTTCTGCACCCGACGGTGGAATATGGGAAGATGAAGAGTCCAGGTGAGTGTACTTTACATGAGAATTCCTATTGAGATGACGTCCTGGATGTCTTGAAAAATTAATAACGACTTTGCTTCACGATCAGGTGTTTCTACCAAGTGTTCCCTAATCTTCGGGATTATCTTCCGGTGAAACCATCAACGGATCAACCAACTCAATCTGAACCACCCATGAGCGAAGATAAATTGGACGAGGAAATCAAAGACGAAGACTTGGAGGTAGGACGATGTCACGCTACGTTTGACAATATTCAGATAATTGGTGAATATTGATGTTTAACACAAAATTGTTATCCTTGCTCAGGTTGAGGAGCCCGCTAAAGAAGATGAAACCCTTGCGAATGAAGAGGCCGACGACCCCGCTTCCACCAACACCAAAGTTGTACTGGACTCGTTCCTCAACAATCTTCCTTCTTGCGTGAATCGAGAGAAAATTGACAACGCTGCCGTTGAATTTGTCGTTTGCTTAAACACTAAAACGTCTCGGAAAAAGCTGATCAAAGCACTTTTTACGGTTTCGCGAACCCGTTTGGACTTATTGCCGTTCTATGGGCGATTGGTCGCCATTTTGAACCCCGTCATCCCTGAAATTGGAACCTCTTTGGTTGGACTCCTGAAACAGGTAGAGTGACGCCATCGATATTTATTTATGAAAAGGCATTCTTGTTTTCTTGTGAAAATCCAAGTACTCTTCACACTCTTGGGAGCCATTCCAGGTGACCTCCAATCCATTTGTACGTGTAATACCGCTTCAGCAACCAACAAATTCTTTTTGACAGGACTTCAAGTACCATATTAGAAAAAAGGACCAAATTAACCTTGAGTCAAAGATCAAAGTCTCCAGATATATTGGGGAACTCGTCAAATTTGGTCTCTTCCCCGTAATCGAGGCTTTATTCTGCCTTAAACTGCTCCTCCATGACTTCACTCATCATCATATCGAGATGGCGTGCAACATACTGGAGACTTGTGGCCGATACTTGTACAGGTGTGAATCAATAATCAATTATTACAATGAATCTTCATCGCCGAGCCTCAATTATCTATTATTATGCGCTTTAATAGGAGTCCCGAGTCTCACATGAGGACCAGAGTGTACTTAGAGGACATGATGCGACTCAAAACGGCTACCGCTCTCGACATTCGTTACACTAATCTGATTGAGAACGCGTACTATTTCGTCAACCCTCCTGAAACCCTTGTTGTCAAGAAGACTCGCCCAGTGATGCACGAATTCATCCGCAAAATCATCCACAAAGACCTCATGTACCCGGAAAATGACAGGAAAGTGGCAAGATACATGAGGTGAGCGATTTCGTATTGTTTGTCGTTGCAGAGTATTGTACCCATATTTTATTTTACTCTTTTCTCTTCTTGAAAGCTGGTTAATTGCTGAGGATCTCATACATTAGTTTGTAGGAAATCGAGTTGGCGTTTTTGCTGAGTGTCCAACATATCTTGGAGAAATTTTCCAACCAGTTAGCATCTCAAGTTAGGAATTAATTACGGAATGCGCCTTAATTGGAAGCACATTTTAGCCGCGAAGTTTAGCCAAATGTATACCTCTGAACATGGTGACCCATAACACACCCACAGTGATAATTACATCCCAACAAAAAGTTTCTGCTGTTTTAGGTTTATTATTTTGTTCGATCTTTTGGTTCCCGCGTGATAAAATAAGAAAACTAAAGGCCCCCATACACGACGGAGCCAACGGGCCAAATGGCCCCGCGCCGAGCCAAACTCGCCCGTATATGGGAAAGGAAAGTGGCTCGATGTGGCTCGCGGACGATCCAAAATCCACGGAGCCGAGCCACCGAGCCAAACTTTGGACCGTCCGTGTGTGGGGATTCGCGGAGCCAAATGGACTCGGGCCAAATAGTGGCTCGGCCGTGTTCGGCTTATCGCCATGACAACAAGCTGATCGATGACGTCACTCCTTCAGCCTACGACACTGACAATGATCTATTTTTTATTATTGACTTTATATTATTATGATTTTATATTTGATAAAAAAAGAAATAGCTGTGGTAAATTTCAGTTTTTCATAAGTGCAGCCACTTGCTAAATACCGAAGCGTTGCAGTTAATCTTTCATGAGGCGTGATGGCTTGCCTCATATTCGTGTCCTGCCTTTGGATCATGGGTGTCACCATATTGAGCAGCATATTGTATGTTGCCTCATTGATCCTGGGGTAATTACGCCAGTCCGCGGGTTCAAGGGTTAGGTGTTCAATCAACCGGGCAGGCGTTATTTGGTTTCTAGCCGATAACCATTCTTTCTGCCATACCCTTTTTCGTTTATTCTTCTTCTTAATATAAATGCAAACGGCAACGGCAGCTAAATTCATCAACTCCTGGTTATTCATAGGTGAAACAAGTGAACCGATTCAAGCACTTTTCCCGGATACAACAAGTTTTTCATGAAAGGCGATAAACAGCTGGGTTCACATCTGGCTCGGCAACCAGACTGGACTGGCTCGGCCATGTGTGACCCTCAAAATTTGGCCCGGAGCCAAATAGACTCGTTGGCTTGGCTCCGAGCCGAATGGCTCCGTCGTGTATGGGGGCCTTTACATTAGATTGACACCAGTTTTTGTATATCATGACGTTATCATTTTAGGAGCTTGGACTGGGAGGATGAGGCAACAGCAGAGTACGCCATACAGACTTTGTCTAAAGCGTGGAAAGTGAAATTTCACCGCCTTCCTGCTCTGGCCAGTCTCGTTGCTGGTCTTGTGGAACATCAAGAAGCCGTCGGTTCGTTGGTCCTGCTTTGCTCGAAGCTTATTATTTGGATATGCACCCTCAAACCCTTATATTACTATCTCTCGTGCAGGCACCAAAGTTGTCGACCATGTCATCGAAGAAATACGTCTCGGGATGGAAGTGAACCTCCCCAAAATCCACCAGCGCCGTGTTTCAATGATCAAATACTTCGGCGAACTCTACGTCTACCGTCTTGTTGAGAGCTCTGACGTCTTTAAGGTATACCTGTTCCATCCTCGAATCGCTGTACTATATCAATTAATGATGTGTGCGATTCACGACTTATAATTCTAAACAGGTTCTGTACTCTCTGATCATGCTGGGCGTCAGCCTCAATCGCTCGTCTCCATCTCCACTTGATCCGCCCGAAAGCTTGATACGGATCCGACTCGTATGCACTCTACTCGACACATGTGGCAAATTTTTGACACAAGCCGACGTTAATACGAAACTTCCTTACTTTTTGACGCACTTTCAATTATATTTTTGGTCAAAGAAATCGTCTCCGTATTGGACAGCTGATAATCGGTGAGTAAGAGACTGAGATGTTTTGGAAAAATTCCAGGACCCCAAGATCCCAGGACCTTTGCGCAAAAGATGGCGCAAGCCGGCACAATCGCACGCTGTAATTTCAGAAGCCCTATAAAAACCACGATGTTGAAAAAAAGGATTCTTTGTGTTTTGTGTATTTCTTTCACATACATGATGAAATACTTGAAAAGGAAAAAAAAGTTGAGAAATACACCCTCACTTTAAAAACATGGGGTGGATCTCACGGCTGTTATCCGGTACTTTCCTGTAGTCTGGCATGTTGCCTCATATAAGCCAAAAAATCTCTAATAATGCTTTTAAGTTTAACCCAAAGAATCCAATCGTGCTCCAGTTGCACCTAACGAACTTTGCCATTAACCGACATTTTCTTAATGTTCAGGTCAATGGTTTACGCAGAATTCCAAGTGCAAGAGTGCATCGAGAAGAACTGTCCGGACGTGAAAATGGCGTCAAGCTACCAGGAGGCGCTTAATAACGTCCGTACGCTTCAAGAAAAACTTATGGAAGAATACAACATCAAAACTGAAGCCGGTAATTTATAAGAATACGTTTGCCAAAGATATGTTTCTCGGGATGTGGTTTTGGTTGGTTATTCCTTGAATAATCAACCTGTTTTCATGCAAATGGTCAACCTCTCCGATTCGGCTCAAAAATTTTTTCTGGACGTTTCATGATGTCCTGATCAAAAAAGGTCGATGTCCGTCCGCCGTCCACGCTGTTTTTGGTAGTAGAAAATTTGCTAAAAATCTGAAATTTGGGTCAGTCCCCGGGGTCTGTTCCCGGCCTAGGACGGTCCTCCAAGCTTTTCAGCCCGATCGGACCAAATTTGGGCGGGGTAGGGGTCAAAATGTGTTTTTTGAAAAATGAATTTTCGAGATTTTGGGCGATGTAGGCGAGTGGGGTATCATTTTCCACTAAATTTTGGACGCTGAATCCAATGAAATGGGTCCCAGAACGATCGGCAGCCACTGGAAGAAGTTATGGGTCAAATTGGGTATATATTACCCATTTTGAATATGCGTTTTCGAGATTTCCGGTATCTGGGCGTGTGGGGTATCATTTTCCACTAAATTTTGGATCCTGAATCGATTGGAATGGGTCTGGGACCCGCCGCACCCACTGTTTTCCCCATTTCCCCCATGTTTATGAAATGAGTCTCCATACGCCTGGTCCGAGGAATAACCAACCCCTGTGTAAGAATTTGCAGCGTTTTTTTCTTAATTCGGTGAATACTTTTTTAGAAAAATAATGGTTAAATGTCAAGTTTTGTTTCAACATTATGTCGTGAGATTTAGGAGGAGACGGTTACGGAGTGATTCCACTGGAAGATGACGATATCTTGTATGAAGAAGACGAGGAGGACGAAGATGAAAGTGAATCCTCCCCTGTAAGTTGGCTTAACAACAAATCTCAAAATATTTCTGATTCAAATTGCACGTATGTTACTAGAAAACCCGCAATTTTCCAGGAGAATGGAAACGAAGACGAATTCCTTCAAGAATTGGACAAACTCGTCTCAGAGTGTGGCCATGAGAGGAAAACTGTGCGTCCGTCGCAAGATATCGCCGTTCCGATCAAACCGAACAAATCGATTGAAGATTCGAATTCATTTTCGATTTTGGTTCGCAAAGGGAACAAAACCCTCGTCAAAGGATTCAATGTTCCAAAAGATTCTGAACTCGTTAAAAGTTAGTCCAAAAATAATTAGTAGTTCTTGTCTGTTATAGTTTTACGGTAACTTTACAAAACGAATATTTTTATTTTGCTTGTCGCAGGTCTTCAACGGAGCGAAGAAGCGGTCCGACAAGAAAGAGAAAACGTCAAAAAGTTGACTCTGGACATACAACGAATGCAACTGGACGAGTCGCAAGATTCCGCTTCTACAGATTCAGGAGCCCCAGCCAATTCGAATCACTCGCGAAGGGTTCGATACAGCCACATGAAAACGAACTACCCTCCACTGCCACCCAAATTCTGATCTCCAAATTTATGGATAATTTTTCTTTAAAAACAATTTTTTTTTAATGAGCAAATGAGGCGTGAATTTATATGCGAAGAAGGGATATTACATTGGCATAAAAATTTTGATTTTCCTTTCTTTCACCTCTGTAATTTTGACTAACTTGCGTATTACAGCAATAAAGTATACTACGATAAACGCGAAATTGATAGAAATAAGTTTTCAGCTCAATCGTAAGATGGATTTTTGACTCCTTTCTTTTCTAGTAATTGGCCAATTCCCATTTAACAAGGATTCAATCCTCTCACTTCCACAAAAAGAGTCAATAAAGTCTATAAATTATCGGCACGCCCAAGACCACGCAGGCTATACTGTAGACCTACAAAGTTACCATAAAAATTGTCCAGGATAGTTTAAAAGGTAGTATAAGCAGGCCAGAACTACCAAACATCGAAAATTCCTCATTCCGTGACAATCTGCTTCAATAATTCATTTTCACCCATATCCTTGTTACACGGCAGCAAAAATGGTTGGTGCAGGCATGGGTTTGGCCCAAGCAACCAGGAAGAGGCCTTACTAATGATGCTGAGTTGATGAATAATTGTTAATAGCTAGGGTGAGGGGCATTATAGGGTTGCTGTCAATGGGTAACTAAGAACTGGGATTCGTGGTAGTGGGACACCCCAGCCTGGGGCCATCATCCAGCAATAGTGCAGAGAAAGGGTTGCATACTGCCTTGTATGGAAACCTACGCAAGAGGTCATCTACTCCTGGATGAAGGCACTTTTAGGACGTCACTAAAAAAACGAATTGCCTCTTATGTTACGCCATTGTAGAATTAATGTGATGCAGGATATACGTACCTTTGAAGAGAGCAGCAGCGAAATGGCCTCCACCCAACATAATCACAAGCCACGTCGTTTTATGAGGAAGTTTCTTGACTAAACTGACCAGGTGTTCGTCAGAAACCGCTTCTTCCTATAAAATAATCAAGAAACCCTCAGCTTGGAACTATTGAAACAGTAGGTCGTTATCGGCGGCCAAGATTTTAAATTGAATGGTCATGTGCATCTTTGGACCGGTGAAGCCTCGAACCTTTTTATTGAGGAGGAGACAGCGATGGACTGATATAACTTGGCCACAGGAGTTGCTAAAAAGGACTCGAGACCTCCGAGCGATAAGGTGCTGAAATGAGACAAGAGGCTTTAGTCTACGCAACGATAACATTTCTAAAAAATTTGTGAAAATGTTTCTGTTGAGATACCTTGAGCCTTTCCTCTTCTCTTGCGGTTTCAACATCCGTGTTGTCTGTCTCTGTCTCTTCCTCTGCTTCTGAACCCGAAATACTGGACATATCATCGTCTGTAATCATTTAATGAGCAGGCTATGATAATGATCGAAATCTATGTGATAATGAATGAAATGAAAATCATTGAACTCACCAACAATTTGGGAGAATTTCTCTTCAGAGACGGTTTTCTTTTGAGCGATGACTTGTTTAAGATTGTAGCGATGCCAGTCCAATTTGTAATGAGCTCTTTGTGACTCTTGGTCGAGAAATCCCGTGGAACAGTATGAGCAGTACAGCGTATCCGAGATCCTTAGGTCATCCAAGGGGACGGTCAACAGGCTCGTTTCAGAAGTGGCAACTGCTCAAGAGTCAAAGAAGTAATTATTGCGCTAGTTGTTAAAGTTTTGGATTTTGTGGAATGCTACCCCAAGACAGCAGCTCCAAGTCTAAAAGGGACTAATATTTTATTGCACTCTGGATCCGAGATAAAAGTATGAACCGACAGACATCCTCTGGGACCTTCTTCAACACGGCTGTGTGAAGATACTAGTCTCTGATATCAAATAAAGCCAGAATCCAGCACCTGGCGTGTCCATTATGATAAACTCATGATTGATACTCACCTGGAAGAGCTACAGGAGGCGTAGACGATTTACTCTTCATAAAATCCGACACTTGAATGTTCTCTAGAAGAGGAGCGAGATCTTTGGTGTCGTAAACGTAGCAGGATTTCGCCCCTGCCCCTGCCATGGCGACCTGCAATTAGAATTGTCGGTACAGTAAATTTTCAAGAGAAATATCCTCATGTAAAAGAGCAGGCAGAACGATCGAGAACATAATGCAATCAAGTCCACATCCCTATCCCTTCAGAAACAGTCCTAGATGAATGAAGTGAACTATGTGCTTACATATTGAAGGAATACTACGGCATCTTGAAGGTTAGAGCATTTTGCTATGTACATTATATGCCCAAGTGTAATAGATAACGGCTAGGTACATGTCATCTATAGTGTTTCATGTTTTAATTACTTTAATCAGTTGGAGTCTTCAAGAAGCCAGGAAGAACCTGCTTATTACAGATAATTACACAATTACAACTTTAAAATCTAAAAAACCCTAATTTTAAAGATTATCCGATTGAGAAATTAACCAGAATACTTACAAAATTTGTCAAATCTCTCTTCGAGAGTATTCTGCGACTAATGTCTGTTGCAAACTAAAATAATAGAATAATTGAGGAGAAAAAACAACAAAAAATCTTCAAATTGCGAATGCCAACAAAACTAGGAGTGTTTGATAACGGGCGGACTTAGTGATAAAGGGCACATTTCTGTTCTACGATCGTTTATGGCTGACACATTTTCTGACAGTACTAGCTTTGAAGAAGACATTTTCTTGAATTAAAAAGTGAAATTAAAAAAATTAGGGTATATTAAAGGCAAATTGAGTTGAAGTTAGTTTTAGCTCAGTAGCCCTAGCGATAGTTATATTCTGTAGCCTACGGAATTTTGAAAATTACTGGAAAGTTGTAACAGTTGGGGAGGCTAAGCATCCCGCGTTTGTTTACCAACTTCCTACATGAGCTTAACTTTGTAACATTTTATTTGTTTAGGCGTTTGATCAAGTTATGACTTCGATTTCCTCTCTCGGCTCACGGTGGCAATGATTTCTGTAGAAAACTTGTACGTTCGCTCCTCAATTGAAATCTCCCTCGGAATCTAATCGTCCTTCGAGTGTTCGGTTCTTCGTCCTGGTTGAAAAGATACTTTTGGAGAGGATGAGTAGCGACGAGGATTCCAGGGCCTCTTGTAAGTATGGAGCTGATTGTTATCAAAAGAACCCTGCTCATTTGAAAAAGTACAAACATCCCAAAAAGCGGCAACCAAGTCGTGAGCCAGATATGCCTCAAAAGCGAGCCAAAAACGGCGACGAGATTGTGAGTGAATGTGACAAAAAGGTGAATTCTGAACTTGAATTGAATGAGGTGGACAACGAGGAAAACGACGAGGTGATCAAAGACGAGGAAAACATGATCATTATTAGTAAACTACCCGACGACATGGAGACCAGAATTAGAACGTTGTTTTTGATGGATTTACCTCCAGATTTCTACGAATTTTATAAATTTTGTGAAAAACTTCCAACTAAACCAGTCCGCAAGGCGTTGAACGCCGTCGGTCTTGAGTTGGTCGGCCCGTTTGACGTTTTAATGGGAAACGTCAAGGATTGCACGCAGGAACAAGCTTTGCGGCATTACAGATACTTCTACGACCCGCCGGAGTTTCAAACTGTGCTCAAAGGGAGATGAAAAGTCTGAACTCCATTATGGATATTTTCGCGACGACCCGAACGAACTGCCGTGTTTCGTCGGAAGCAACTCTTCGACCGAAGGAAGTAAAATCTCCATTGTGGCGCCCAATTTGTTCGGAGCTTTGAACTACCACATGGACAAAATTCACAAGACCGCTGATCCTTTTAGGAAAATGCAAATTCAACGTATTCAAACAGAGTTGTCGAAATATACGAACAACTTGGGCATCACGTTGAGTTCGCTGACTTCCGAAATGAGAGCTCGACGGGTCAAATGCGTCACCAAAGGCTGGCACGGCGCCGGAATCGTCGTACCGTACGATAAGAAAACTGATGTTGGATATAGGGACATTATAGAGAACCGGTCGACACTTGAGAAACTATTCAACTCCCTTGAACAAGCCTAGCAGTGAGACTGAAGAGACCGCCATACGAGGCAAACTGGAAGCCTACATGACCGCGGCCAACATCTCCAACGACGAGTGCGATTTTGGTGGCAGCCTCGAATTCGGTTTGGCGTTGTTCTGCTCAGGAGTGACCAAACTTCATTCAGCTGTGCTGCAGGTCCTTCCGACGGCGTACGAGCTGCTCAACCGCTCTCGTTTTGCTCAAATCATCCAAGCTCATGTCCCCAATCGGATTAAGGGCAACAACGTCAACACCATCACATGAGCGCGATATGGGGTAAAATGTGAGATTGTGCGAGTAGAGGTTCCTCTCAATCTTCAGACTTGTCAAGTTCTGACGACCTGGACATACTCCTTCGCAATACAGCTCGTACATATTACCTCTACCAAGCCCAGTTTTTAGTCACCGACAATATTTTACACTTTTATATTAGCCTAACTTAAGGTGTATTTCCAAACCATTATAATTCTAAACGTACGTATTTTGTCACCGATTTAGTTGAACTTATGCACTGAGACTGAACTTGTACGTGACATTGAAAACCAAATCAATTTTTCTCACCGTCAAGTTATTAGGTTTTTACCCTCTTAATTGACTCGGTTTTGCCGCTACTAGTTTTTTGTAAAAGCGGCATGTGTCGTATAATATATATTTTGTAACACGATGTTTTGGGATCTTCTTGTATTACAATTTTGTAAATGAAAACGTCGTTTTCACTTGCTCGTAGATAAACCCACGATGATTTTAGCGTGATACTGAACCATTGATACATTTTTACGTTAAACTCTGAAAATCAAATTAAATTGGCCGGAAGCTCAGTGTTGGTTCAATCCTTGATTGAATCCTTCTCATTTCTGCGGATGGAAGCTAGGCGCAAAAGAGGGAAAATGGCGGACATGTTTCTTTCAAATTCTCCTATAATTGAACTCATTACTTTATCAAAATTGGAATAGTGCCACAATTTGACGAATGAGAGCAAAGACCAGTCAAATTTTCCATAAGTGAGCAATAACATAAAACAAACCGTTTTAGAGCATCAATAAGGGAGTCCACAAAGCACCAAAAATTTAGAATTGGACCTATATTTTACATTGTGGGTGACACTTCCCAAAATGGCTAAAACCCGGCTTATCAAAAGTTGTTTTTCAGTTTATTATTGAAACTAAAAACCTTATAAATTTTGGATTCTTGGGTAGAACACTCTTCCAGGCTGTTCAAGGATCAAGAGCTAATCGCTAATTATGGACAGAGTCTCCATTGTCATGTGGACATCCAGTACCTTCTACCTGTTGCGTCCGTTAGCAGTTATCTCCGATTTCAACATCCAAAATACTGTCAACGATTTCCTTGTCTAGTTCCAATTCCTCCCGCTGCCTTCGAAAGGAATCGGAATGATTGTACATTTGTATGAAGCTGGAGGCGTAGCAAATAAACCTGCACCTTCAACCTAAACGTGGATGATGCTGTGAAGATGATGGTCGACGTGCTGCCAACATAAGTCAGGATTGATGTGTTTGTAATGAACAAAAATATCAAAACTATAGGTACTGACTATCGTAATATATTTCATAAAACCACAATTTATACATATATAAAAACTCGTTCTTTTTGTTCATCAGAGAAAGGTATTGTGGAATGAACGGATGTTAAAAAGGAAAAATCATAAATCTAAAAATAAAATAAAAAATTAAAAAACCGTTAAAAATTAAACGAAGTTCAACACCATTTTGCGAAGAATGGGATTTTCTTCCAAATCAATTTAAGGAGGGAGGGCGGCATCCTCACTGGTATTTGTTGTATGGGTTTTGTGGGGGTTTGGCGCCATAGGGCGCAGGAGGGAACCTCATCTGCGACGGATCCGGAGCGCCTGAAGATGGGTCGGGGTAGACGCCGCGGTACATCGGAGGCCCGCCAGGGACGCCTGCCTTACTGTGAGCTGCAGCAGCAGCCGCACTATGGCCGGAAGATGAGAATTGCCTGGAAGGGAAAGATGATGTCTTGACATTTGATGCGCTGAGCCAGTGGTACAACCATAAGTGGAATTTGCGAGAACCTACTAAGTATAACCTAACCGCCAGTCTTTAAAACAGAGGTAACAGGACGATAGGTTACCTTACTGCACAGGTTACATCCTAAAACTCTCATTGGTAAAGTAGAAAAAAAAAACCGCTGCAAATTCTTACACACGGGTTGGTTATTCCTCGAACCAAGCATATGGAGACTAATTTAAACCTCGGACCAGGCGCATGGAGATTCATTTCTTCAACATGGGGAAAATGGGAGAAACAATGGTTGTGGCGGGTGCCGGACGCATTCTAATCGATTCAGGGTCCAAAATTTAGTGGAAAATGATACCCCACACGCCTAGGGTACCAGAAATCTCGAAAACACACATTCGAAATGGGTAAATAGGAACCCATTTTGACTCATGTCTCATTAACCTCATCCAGAGGGCACCGACCAACTAGAGCCATGAACGGACCCCTGACCAAAATTTCAGATTTTTAGAAAAATGTCTGCTACCAAAGTCGGCGAGGACGGCGGACGGACATTAAATGTCAATATTAGCAAATTTTGCTAATATTGATCTAGACACCTTGAAACGTCCAGAAAATTTTTTTGGGGCGAATAGGAGAGATTGACTTTTTGCATGAAAACATATTCAAGGAATAACTAACCAAAAATCGGTTCAGTCTCTGATTATGTGGTATGATTTTCAACACCGCTTCATTGACTCTGACAAAGAGGGGGTGCTGATGGCAGTTTTTCCTGAGCAACACTGCGTTTTACACATAATATCAATTGGATACAGCCACCCTCATGTGGTTTTAGGAAAGCTGCTATCACTTTTACACACACACCAGGGTTTCTCTAACTATTTCCACACTTGACAGTTTTGATTAGCTGAAACTGAAGAAGTTCTGAGTTTGATGCATATCAGAAAGTGGTGTTAAACGTAAGTATAAGTGGAATGTAACGTGATAGCAAATTCAACAAGAACGCCGTCAGCAACCTTTTCTACACGAGGTCGCTCAACGTTGAAAGTAATCACCCCTCCGGGCCACTTTCTCCCAGATGGCATTACAGCGACCCTATACACGCCTTATCTACGAGAATAGTACATTATTTCAGTAGGTACGTAGTTAGATTTACACAACACCAACAGATACAGATGAAGCTTGAACGTCTAGAACCTAACAGTTGGATTAGGTTGGTAAAAATGGCCCTTAAGTCAACCGGTGATTTCTTCTACAATTGATGAGGGAGCACTACGTGGTAACATTTGGGGTTATTTAATGATCCAGCAGATTAAAAAAGCTCTTCAGCGTATTAAATAAGAGACATTATATTGTTTTTACCTCAAAAAAGATTGAAAACAGGAATGTCTAGTAATTACGTCCTATCACTCTCCCCTGCCGAAAGGTTTATGCTGCTTACGGAACAAATTTGAGGAAGCTGACTAAAATTTTACAAACAAGGGCAACATATTCGTTTTCGTGTCACAGCTTCTTCACGGTTGATCCATGGATGGCAATTCAAAACCCATCTGGCCTTGCCTGGACCATAAATGGCCTTCAGAATGATCCAAGTGGAAACTGAGGTTTTGCACATACCCCACCAGGGCCTGGTTGTGTCTTAACAACTCGACTGCACATCACGAAATTCAGGGTGCCCAATCAAGATCATGGAATGTATTAAAATATACAAAAATGTGCGTATTCGAGAGGATTGGAAATGATTTTTGAACCCTCCAAGTAGTGTTACAGTCAGCGCCATCTTCGAGTCAACTACTATAACACCTTTAGTGTTACAGGGGTTTTGGAGAAACGATTCTTCAATACTTGAACAATTAGTGCAACTACGCAACTCAAAATAGTAGGGTTAAGGGTGATAATGGAGAAAAGTCCTATGATTACTGATTGACTATTGTGCCCTATTACTTAAAAAAGAAAAGCTGATCACCTCTTTGAAGTCTGTTATAAAAAGCCCCAATAAATCAGCGACCAGTTCTTCTCTCTACACCCGCTTTAATTTAATTGGCCCATTAAAAAATCTTCACTGAGTAATCAACGTTTATCGATCTCAGCCGGTCGAGACAGTTTTGCAATCATCGCCATTTATTGGTCCCACCCTTTTGTCTCGCGTGTATTCAATATATTCCAGGAATCGTCGTGGATCAAATAAAAATGTAGTTACAAATCTTAGCGATGACATGATTCACCACACGAATGGATGTGTAGAGACTATGCCTGAGATGAACGTTTTTCCTGTCTTCGTCCGCCAGAAAGGAAAGGATGAGTGGAATCTTGTATGAAATAAAAACCCAAAATTATAGTTCTGCTTTCAATACCACAGTATTTATTGGTTAAAAGAACTTACAGAGTTTTTACAGAAAAAAAACCTTAAGTAAAAACAAGCTGAGCGTTCCTTATCGAGTCCCGAAAATTAAATGAAATGGAACAAGAAAGGAGGCAAACGTACGACTGATTTACTCGCATGTTTCGAGCGTCGTACTAAAAAAAAAAAAAAAAAAAGTAGAATTGGAAAGTTAAAGACAAATGTCTAACTCGAGAATGCGACCGAGGAGTTAACGGCTCATCGCCTTCCGACCATTTGCAACGTTGTACTGCGGCGATGGACCAAAACGAGTCAATTTCCAGGAGGTTTCTAGGGGGAGCATCGTCTAGGTCCCGTTGAATGAGCAGGTGTCGCATTTTTTAAGGCTTTTCATGTTAGAAGAATTCGGAAACAGAATGGATTTCAATATATCGATTTAAAGTCTCCAACTCAACCTCAATCGGCTGCTACGAGGACATTTTACGTTTACTTTGAAGCCCCCTTGGAATACATGAATAGGTACCAAACCGTTCAGTACCAAAACAAAATCTCGCCCGATACGATGAACTGAAATCCACGCTAACACGCAATTGACTTAATTCAGTGCTGAGCATATTCCTATTTACAAATGAGGTTTTGATTTGAATCTTACTTTATTTATTTGCGTATGTGAAATCTTACACCCTTTCCTGAACCCAAATCAAATTAAATTCACACACAATTTTCGAATTATACACAACAAATGAATATTGCATCATCAACACCCCCTTCCCCCGTCATTTATAATTAGATAAGTTAGTGACTATTTTACAATTCCCAAATAAATAATGAAAAATGATTTCCATGTCTCTTCAATCCATGTTATTTGTTATTTTATAGATTCATTTGAATCAAAATTCACAGTTCCAGAAAGGTAAGGTAATAATTGATCCACATTCACGAACAAAGCACATAGATTATTTCTCTACCTTGTTCATATTGAATTACATCAGTGTGGTTCAATCCTAGTCATCTCAGGCGCTAATGGGAAATCAATACAACAAGCTCACAACTGTTTCGTTTGAGTATTCTAATTGTGCCCTTCCTTTCTCCCAACCGAAAGGAAATCGCTATTCGACAACCTAAATTGCAGGAGAGCTCAGATATGTAAACCACGCCATGAAAAATGCAACACCTACTCACATTCGGACCTTGGTGATGTGGAATGGCCTATACTTTCCCGCAAAATAAATTTCTCAATCACGTCTCGGAAAACCCCTCGAGTCATCGGAAAAAAAAACTCGAACTGGATAACAATAATTCATTAGGAACCAGAAACGTGGTCATGGACGATTCGAATTCAAAAGTCGGGGCTGAGAATCAAATTTCGCTTCTCAACAGCCAAACGAGCTACCTAACAATAAATTAACTACGCTATGCACTTCACAGGCAAGAGTACATTCACTGGAGGGGAAGATGTTTGAACATCAGATCCAAAACAAAGTGCTCGAGAAAACATTCAAATCGAAAAAAAAAATCATTATTTATCACACGTTTCTGGTGAAGTCTTTGCGTTACAAGATTAAAAAAAAATTATACGAAAATTAGAAAGAGCACAGAAGCTAAAATACAATTTAAGAGTATTTTCAGTATTTGTCTTAGGTACAATGATCACATTGGAAAGGAATTTTGTTCTCTATAATAGTAGACGACGTGATTCGTTTCAAAAAAGAAGGATTTTTTAGGGTGTTAAATAAAAACTATTTAAAGGTTCCACTTGCACCGGCGCTTGTACATCGATTCCCTTCAGGCAGACAAGAACAGAAAAATCGTCCAAATTACAAAAAAAGTGACAACAATGTGAAATTACGGGGTTAGATGAGGAAATACGAGAATGATCGCTACATGATAGGAGCTATCAGCTACGAGAGATATTAATAAAGGGAAGAAAGCTAAATTCCTACGTGATGCAATTAAGAATCTTCTCAAAATGAACGTATTGAAGTTGTACTTGTTAGGATTTCAGGTCATTATTAGTTTTTGAAATTCAACAAATTGTTTTGGGGGAAAATGATTTGCTGGTACAGAATGTGTACCATCAATGTCTGAACGTTTGGGACTCATTAAAGATAAGATAAGAGTTCCTCACTCAGAGCTAGGTGGAAGACAAGAGGAAAACGTATCGATACGGAAACATCTAGGATCTGACCAGGGCTTCCGATCACTTGCCATATCAACTTACTTTGTCCAGACGGAGTTGAAGGGAACCTCTAGGAGAGATCAGGCTTCTTAGATTGGCCAAATTATTGTTAAATTTAGATGCCTCTTATCTCAATTTCGAGCAAAAATCCAATTCGAAAACACTATGTACTACAGTACAGAGTTACAGTCTCACAAAGCTATAGAGAATGACCACGTTGTTCATTTAAGGGAAAGATAGTTCGGAAAGGATGTGGAAAGCGGATCCGATCGATCTCTGGTTAGAATCAGCTGCACTGGTGGTGGGGTTGCGGGGTCTTTTGGAGACATTGGCGGTTGGGGGATAACCAACATTTGGGGGTACGTACCCTTGCAAGTACGGTGAATACTGGCTGAATGAACTGGACGATCCGGGCGGCATCATGCCTTGGACTGAATACTGGCCAACTCCATAACCTGGAAAAATACGAAAAGAACATGTCAACGCTAACGGACAAGTTAGCCGGTTTTCCTAGATAAGTAACTTAATGGCTGGTGATAAGTAAGAAATCAAGGCCGAATTCCGTGAGGTGTGGACTAATCTATACACCCTTTGTCAGCCCTTAATGATGGAAGGTAACAAGACGAAGTTTGTGAATTTATTCATTATGACCATTGGAGTGCATCAAGGAAGGTTTTAGGCGATTAAGGTGTGGAAATACTTTTAATGAGACATCCTAACAGCTGTTCTGCCAACAGCGTGAAAGTTCATCATAATCAATCACTAATAAAGAAATGACGAGATGCTTACAAGATCAAGGAGCTGTTAGCCCAACCAGAGGAGTCACCCATATTTGAAGCACTCACCTTGCTGTTGCATCTGCTGTTGTAGAGCAGCAGCGTTGTGACTTGGATGATGACCGTGACTGAGTTGCATCCCAGCGGCCATTTGTTGCTGCTGAGCTTGTTGCTGTTGTTGTTGTTGCTGCTGCTGTTGTTGCTGTTGCTGCTGCATAAGGAGTCTCTGAGCTTCCGCTTGTTGAGCTTCTTTGTTATCATCTGCTTTTGAGATAGGTGTTACTGCAGAAAAGGGAGTGAAAAAATCATGAAGGAGCCTGTAAATTGATTTCCATCTAAATGCCATGTCATCAATTGGAAATGTCACTCAAATACCTTTTCCTGAATCGGATTTCTTGTCTTCGGGCTTCTCTTCTCCTTGCAAAGGATCAAACTCCTTAGAACTAGCTTGAGAAGAAATTCCACCGTTTGGCTTGTTGTCATCTGGGAATATTTACGTACAATATGAATTGATTGATGACAAGCACTTGAATTGAATAGGGCAGAAAACCTGGTCTTAGAGGGCAGACACTCACTTTCTTGAGTCGACGAGGAATGGGATTCGTAGTTACGGGGTTCGACCATGTCCAGAAGCTGATTGACCTGATCTCGAATGCTTCGGAGTTGCCCGCGTATCTTATTCATTTGAGGCGGTTGGTAGAGACCGCCTTTATTTCCTTCTCCACTGACGAACAGGGTCAGTTTGAGGACCCTACTATACTGAATAGCGAATGAAAGATCGGAGCTGTCGAATATTGTTATCAAGTCACCATCTGGAAGTGGTAACAAAATATAAAATAAATAATAATGTTCTCTGCAGGGCTTAAACCTATTGCACAATAATAAATTGGATAGGAATACAATTGTGATACAATTGGATAGGAGTACAATTGTAAATTGGATAGGCTCGATAAGAGGTTTTGATTGGGATTCAGCATGAAAAGAATAACGTATGATACATCGAAATAACTAGGAAAATAATCTATTTAATTCGAGTTTACTGCAAAATCACGTCTAATCAAGATTTATAATTGAGAAATCAGCTGCAACACTTGACAAATAAATGAACGAAGTGATCAAGTACCAACCTAATAGCAAGATGATCAAATTAGGCATGGTTCATCATTCCAAAATGTTCACCCAAATCATGAGTTTGGGTAGATACATGATCCCAATAATAATTTCGGAAGTATGGGGCGGTTCATTCTTGTAAGAATACTACTCATGCTATATCATAATTAGATCGAAATTACAGAAAATGAACTGGATAGTCGTTCTGAAGTAGTTTCATACGTCTTACATTGGCGATGAAAAACACGATTTTGAATACAGCAACTCTGTTCATCATGACGTGGCCAGAAGATAACCTATCATTATGGATTTTATATCGGTTTGAATCCCTTCTGTCCCTCAAACTGAGAGCTTATTGACACGACGAATGTAATAAACGATCATGTCTTTGTACGCGAATTTTTGAGCAACCATAATGAGTTAAAAAAGCGATACTTGAGGGGTTTTCAGGTGTAGGCGTACAATACAATTTCAGGCTTTGGAGTGAAATTCAAAGAAAGTATTGCGAGAATGACTAGCAGCCTGGAATTGCATGGCTAATTTAATTTTCGTCGGACATTAATGGCCGAGAGTATTACTGACCTTCGTCTTTATATTTTATCGTTATATCGTCGGATGATGTGAGTTTTCCACGGAAGACTCTCTGCATCATCAATACTAGTTCGTCGTAAGTTAGGGCTTCGTTGTGAATTGGAATTCTTCGGACATCGTCGCCCAACTGGACCTGCGAACATGCGGCAACATTCGGTTTTTTCAACAAGGCCCTCACCTCGGCACACCGCGTCGGGAACGCGACGTTCGAATCGGCAAAAAAACGCAAATACCTCTCATAATCGAATTATTACGAATAGATAAATCGAAGAGAAGACTTACTTTGATAATTAATTTACCGCTGAGATCCAATTGTTGGAAGCTCTGATCTCCACCGGACTTATTGGCGAAAGACGAAGAAGAACTCATAATAAACTCGAATAAATTAAACCGAAGGGAGGGCGATTTTCACTGAAACTAGACTAATTGAGCGTTCATTTGCTTTATATTGAGTCTCCGCGAAAGTGTATATGACTTGATGACGACGAACGAGACTAGTTAAGGAGTATTTGAAGTGTAAAAACGATTAACAATACGGAAACTTATAAAACAATCGTTGCCGCTTCGCCAGACGCCATATTAGCATCACCGAACCAGCTCCAGCAGAGTTCACTCAACAAGGGATGAAAATCACCAGTGTTGCCACCCGTCGTGAGGTTACTCTTGTAGCGACCCTAAAATATGAGTTTGTTTTTTTACAAACCAAATTGTTCACTTTACACGATTTCACATTAGGATACATGAAAACTAGGGATATAATTAATTTTTCTGCGTGCTGATTACATTCCCATGTGCATTCTAGGTTAGCTTTACGAGGGGCTTCCTAACTCACTTGGGTCGTTTTCTGGGTTGTTCTTATTAGAATGAGTAGTCGAAAATTGATTTTATAAAAGTCTAAAGGTTTATTCTGAACACAATATCTGGTTCATTTTTGCCAGAGGTGAGAGAATGGCTTCGAAATAGAAACTGGGTTGTCGCAGAATCACCAGAGTGCGCTCTGTTCGCTATCCCCAGCGCACTCGTTCAAAATGAGGAGGAATAATTTTATCTCTTATCACTATTATCTGTCAGCTTCCCTTCCCTTTTCATCCCTTCCTCCGGCTGATTACAACCATGTCCTGATGATTACGACTTCCTGATTGTGCGTGCGCGAGTACTCCTTCCTCCCTTCTCGTTTCTTCATCTCATTCGTTTCGTAATAGCGCAGTGAATCGTTTTGTTCGCTTTCTGTGCCACCGTTTGAGGAGAAGAATGTGGAAGTGGGAAGATCGTTGCTCGCCTTCGGGCTGTAGTTGACCGTCGGTCAACATGAGATAACGAACTGACGGGGAGATTTGGTTCTACTTCGACGAACTGGTGACGTGATTCGCTAGTTGAGTTAAATGTTTACCAGTCCTTCTAAACACTTCGCTCAACAATGATTGATCAGGTGCGTTTCTCTTCATCACTCGAGGTATTTAATTCTACAATTACCTGGTTTGCTTGATAACTCTCAATTTTCAATAAAACACCAGCAGGTCTACCTGATAATGGTGACGTGTGAAAACATGCAGTCGGAGATCTAAAATTAAATTTATTGTCAATAGCCTCTAGCGTTTGACCTTTTGATTAAGGTCAGGATCTTCCAAACTGGCGGTCCTTTCTCCAATTGAAGCAGACGTATTCAGGTTGCATTTACGAAAGTACTGAGGCATCTTGGGTCTTTAACGGTTAGGCATAGAAATTAATGGGAAACTACTCTTCATGCATTCTCTGTCGACCCAGTATTCATTAAGAAGACAGATGACAAGTGAACAATTCACGTTGAATGATTTATTTTAAGAAGTTGTATCTTGACTTTATTTATTACGAGAAGCTGTTATGAAATTTTAGGTGTTTTTAATTGATTAATTTTTGTTCTTAAATGTATTTTTTTTTCAAATTAATTTATAGGTCTGTTTATTAGTTTAATTTAATTAATTTATAAGCCTGATGTTGTTAATTTTGGAGGACTGAATATTTTTTGTTATTATCATTATCCAGGACCACTAGGTCCTAACCTTCCCTGGTGGTTAAATAAAACAAATCAATCAATCAATCAATCATTTCAGTATTTCATATTATAATAAAATTTCAATTCCTTGCGCAGGTTTTCTCATATAATCTTCTTTGGCCAGCACTTCCAGGATAGTACGTATAGAAGCGTCAAGCATACGTTTATATCTCGAATGGTTGTTTCGTAAGATGATCGTTACAATGTCAACGAGTGTAACGAACACGTGAGATGGAATCCTTGCGTGGCAAACATCGATTTTCGTGATCCAGCGGACTGTGACCTTAAGAAATCAAATTACGTCTTCTTTTCCCACGGTGACGCCACTCGTTCATTAGCGTCTGATTCATTTGTTGGTCTACTAAAAAAAAAAAAAGTATTTAGCATTTGATTATTAGACATTGCTTCTTTCATGGCCATGATTGTTTCCCGAGGGATGATTAGGGAATCCCGAACCGCTTTCTACCAATTCTACAGAAAAAACCAAATGGCGTGGCAAGGACCTTGCATTTACAGGCCCATTGTGCAAATTAAACACATTTGATATGCCTGCCTGGGTTGTTTCCATCAAGCTTGAAGTTGATAAAGTAATGTGTGATTCCTATTATTATAAATATAATAATAATATAATAAAATATTTTATCTTCCAGCAAACAAACAAGTGCATCGAAAAAAAGCACATACTGAGAACGTGCAATTCATGACACTTGTAGACAGTGTCCAAAAAGAGGAGAATCCCAAAGGCATAGGCCTGAACGTGGGTAGTTCAATATATTATAACTTGTTTACATGCTTGTTGATATTTATTGGATTCTCCTTTTGTAGGCAGTGTCCAAAAAGATTCTCCTTATTTTGGACACTGTCTACAAGTGTGATGACTGCATGTTCTGATTTTGTGCATTTTTATTTAATGTACTTGGTTTGTTTGTTGGAGTATTAAATATTTTATTTATAAAATAATATTTAAGAATCACATTTATTGCTTTATGAACTGGACGCTTGACTGTGGAAAATAACTTCGATGCTTAAGGCACACATATCAAATGTGTTCAATTTGCACAATGGGCCTGTAAATGCAAGGTCCTTGCCACGCCATTTGGTTTTTTCTTTTGAATTAGTAGAAAGCGGTTTGGGATTCCCTAATCATCACACGGGAAACAATCCTAGAAAGAGGCAATTCCTTATAATCGAATGCTAAATACTTTTTTTTTAGTAGACCAACCAAATGAATCAGAGGTGAATCAACGAGTGTCGTCACCGTGGAAAAAAAAGACGTAATTTGATTTCTTAAGGTCACAGATGCGCTGGATCACGAAAATCGATGTTTGCCACGCAAGGATTCCATCTCACGTGTTCGTTACACTCGTTGACATTGTAACGATCATCTTACGAAACAACCATTCGAGATATAAACGTATGCTTGAAGCTTCTATTATGTAAGAAATGATTATTGATTGATTTGTTTGATGAACCGCCAGGGAAGGGTGGACCTGTGGTCTGGTTGTCGGATAATGATAATAACAAAACTATTGGTCCTCCAAAATTAAACAACATCGGCTTAATAAAAATAAATTAAACTAATAACAGACTCTAAATTATTTGAAAAGAAATACATTTAAGAACAAAAATGGACGTGCTTTGGCAGAGGAGATTCTATTAGAGACCTGTGCTTGAAATAAATCATTGTAATATGGCCATAATGGAATACTGGGTGAACAGAGATGCATGAATGAGAATGCTATGAGAGTAGTTTCCCATTAATTTCTACGCCCTAACGTGAAGACGAAGGACGCCTCAGAACTTCCGCATATGCAACCTGAATTCGTCTGTTTTCAATTGCGCGCACGGACCGCAGTTTGGAAGCTCCTCTGACCTTAATCAATGGTCAAACGCTAGAGGCTATTAACAATAAATTGAATTTTAGATTTCCGACTACATGCCTTCACACGTCACCGTTATCAGGTGGACGTGCTTGTGTTTTATAAGGATTACCTAATCTGAATAATCCCAAAAGCATATGCCTGAGCGTGGGTAGTTCAATATAGTATAACTTGTTTACAAGCTTGTTGGTACTGAATGTATCCCACAACAATTTATCATGTCTTAATGTTAATTCATAGGATTAATTTATAATGGATGAATCACTAAGAATCTCAATAAACTACATACAATAAAAAATAACATGTCTGGAGTGCAAATTTTCACAGCAGGAGGGAGTTGAAACTAATTACAAGTATATTGGGATAGCAGGCATGGGAGTTTTCCCATTAATTTCGGAACTGATTCATTATAAGTACATTTCTTCGAGAAGGATGTTCATGACTTTTGGGCCATGATATCAGAGGGGTAATTGCCCAATTTGAGTATTTCTGTAGGGTACGAGGTTCTTGTTATTGTATATTATTAGTTGACTCTTGAAATTTCCAAAACTTCCAATGGCATCTTTTTTCAATCATTCATGTTTTTAAAAGCTTTAGAAGTTTTATTTGTAGTATCGTGGAAATTTACTTGAAAAAGTAGGAACTCGCTAAGCGTTAACGTTACTGTAAAAATGTTATTTAGTGACAGTTCTCCTATCTGGTCAGTTCTAGCGGCGTACATTTACGTAAAAATAGGGTCTGCACTGACTCATTGTCGCTATCATAAGGTCATAATGAAGGTCGTGACTATGCGTGCTTTTTGCTTTTCAACGGCGATTGTTTATCTACAACCGAAATCTCAGCTCTTTTGTTAGACATTATTGTTATTGGTGGTTGTATCTCTTTGACTGCATTCTAGACCGTAGGCAATTTAATTTTTAAAATTTAACTTATTCATTTTTACAAATTTTGTTTTTTAATCGCGTGATGAAGTGTAGAATTTTTACTAGTTAATTGATTTACGAGTATATGACCGTTTGAATAAAGGTTGGTGACACCCAATTTTCAATAATTGTGGACACACTCGGACGAGTGAAAAGCCTTATATCTGAGGGAGATTTCGTTTTATCAGTCTGCTCCTTTTTTTTCAGTCTTGGCGGAATTAAATTCTTGATGCGTCCACTTGTGGTATATCAACGGCAGTCGTCCTCTGGTGTCATTGGTGAGTTGCGCAAGTTCGACCTTTCTACCGTCTGATTTCCTCAATTTGTATCAATTTCAGGTCAACGTTTTATTAGACGTACATTTATGTTTGGAAATAGTTAGTTGCACAATTTGTTTGTTATTTTACAGATCCCATCGTCACTCGCAAAATGTGTTGCAGTTGCAGAACGTGTTCTGTCGTTACGATTTCCATCGGCGTAGCTGTGTTTTTAATTGGAATAGTCGGGTACTTCATGTGGCCGACGGTACTAAATAGTCAATTGAAGGAGGCAAGTACAACCTCTTTTTTCAATTTTTTTTTAGTGATTTTTTGTTTTTGGTTGGTTAGGTATTCCTTGAATAATCAACCTATGTTTTCATGCAAAAAATCAATCTCTCCGATTCGGCCCAAAATTAGTTTCTGGACGTTTCAAGGTGTCTAGATCAAAATTAGCAAATGTCTGTCACCCGTCCACGCCGATTTTGGTAGGAGACTACCAAATCTAGAGGACCTGTTTCCGACTCTAGTTGGTCCTCAAACTTTTCAGCCCGATCGGACCAAATTGGGAGGGGGGGGGGGGGGTAATGGGTCAATATGTGTTTTTTTAAAAATGAGTCTTCGAGATTTTTACTATTAAGCCTCGTGGGGGATCATTTTTGACTTAATTTTGGACTCTTAATCCAATGAGACGGGTCCCGGAACGATGGTGCCCATCGGAAGAGGTTATGGGTCACAACAGGGTATCCATCTACCTATTTTGAATGTAGGTTTTTGTGATTTCTGTTACCTAGGTTTGTGGGGTATCATTTTCCACTAAACTTTAGACGCTGAATCGACTGAAATAATTCTCCATGCGTCTGGTCCGAAGAATAACCAACCCTGTGAAAGAATTCGCAGCGTTTTGTTTGAAGTGCATCTAACAAGATTTCCATTTTTCCGGATTCAGCAATTGACGCTGTCCAACACATCGAGGAGCTTCAACCTATGGAAGGAAACACCCATACCGATGTACATGGAAGTTCACATGTTCAATTGGACGAATCCCGAAGAAACGTTACGTGGCAAAGCCAAACCCAATTTCGTCGAAATGGGCCCTTACACTTTCAAGTGAGCGCACAAATTTTACTTTTTTGTCCGGTTTGATTGAGTTTCTAGTCTCATGATAATTATTATTTCAGAGAGCACCATTCGAAATTGAATCTAACTTGGAACCAGAACGACACCGTTTCATTCTATAATAAACGAAATTGGACGTTCGTTCCTTCAATGTCAAAAGGATCGCTAGACGATTTAGTTACCAATGTCAACGTCATCGCTGTGGTAAGAGATTTTGATGTTCATATCGTTCAGGGCCGTTCCCCGAACCCTTGTAACCATAATATGGTCCTGCATTATCTGCCCAGGTAATTATTTCTCACCTTTTGACCTCGAGAGTTGGGAAAATAATCTAATTAACCACAAGTACAGTTTAAGATGACCTGAACTGTAAAACTAGGAAAAATAGTAACTTGGCCTTCCAGGGTATCTGAAATCTAATATCCATGTCTTCGAGTTCTTTAAAAAAATGAATTGAAAAGATCAAAATACATTTTGGGTCTTTTTTTTTAGATTTTTTTTTTTAAAGTCAGTCTTACAGGGTGTGATACCTAAATAATAAACTTGAAGACATGGTTCCTGAAAATGCATTAATTTTATTTTAGACTGTTGGAGATCTCCTGAGGCGAGCAGAAATTCCTAGTTTTATCCTCGAAATCCTCGATATCGTCATGTTGGCCGAAGAAAGCAAAGTGTACGTTACCAAATCCGTTCGCCAGTTGATGTTTGACGGATACAGTGATAACTTTCTCAACATTTTTAAAGTTCTGGACAAGTACAAAAAGATCATCAAAATCAAAATCCCGTTCGACAAGTTTGGATGGTTTTACCAAGTGAGTGATTAATTTGATAATTGATGAAGTTAAGTCGTATTTCAGCTCAAAATTACGTGTTTCCTTTTTTTCAATAGAGAAACAACTCTGTCACGTACGATGGCGAATTCAACATGAACACGGGGGCTTCATCTCTGAACGAGCTCGGCAACATTTTGGAATGGAAATATAGGAAAACGACGGGAACTTACAGTGGTGAATGCAATATTGTTCAAGGGAGCACCGGAGAACTATGGCCCACTAATGCTGCGAGCGCGGATTTCATTGACATTTTTGCCTCCGACATGTGCAGGTATGTGTATTGAGGGAGAACATTTATCCCGGAATATATCGAGTTCTACTAAATCTTCTGATTAGAAATGTAGACGAACTTTATCAAAAAAAAAAAAAAGATTTATGTAAGAAGATATACAACAATTATAGAAGATAAATCCTCTGAAAAACAATCACGTCTAGGGAATTAGCAATGAACGCGTAGATTTAAAAAACGTTCGACTTTTATGGTAAGTTGAGTGCGGAGAAGTGTGGAAATGTGGCAAGTGTGGAGTATGCCTCGAAATAAACAAACTGTAGGGCTGACATGGATGCCCTTTATGAATGTTGTACGCAACTATGTTAAGTAGCACACACAAGTACTAGAGTGTGCTAATTGTTTGTAACCTTCACTGTGGCGCGCATTTGTGTTTTCATCTAATTTTATCACGACACCAATTTGTGATTCATGACTTCTTTCATGGTAAGTACATAATTCAAATGTTGTAGTTTCACTGCAAATATGAAATTTTGTGATATCTTTGGTTATTCCAAAAATACACCCTACCCTGCACTTCTCCCATTTTCACTCGGGGGGCAAGTGCAGAGTAAGATACAGGAGCAAGTGTGGAGTACTGTTGCGAGCTGGCACCTGCCCTGGTAAAATGGGCTGCCAGCATTGCAGGGTCAACGACCTGCGGAGGGCTAAGGGTCACTTTTGAGGAATCATGCATTGGTAAATTGGCTGGAACCTTCCCGTTCGCTCGAGACAACTCGTCGAGTTCCCAGAACCAGGGAAGGTTCGAGAAGGTTCTCAGCCAAGGCAGCCAGTATAAAAGTGAGCCGGGAACGCCGCGCAGTGCAGTTCAGTTTGGAGTCCGAATATTATCGTGTTATAAATTGTGCCGTGCCGCATTATAAATAGTGTGACAACCGCGTTACAACTGTGAATTGTGTATTGTGATTGTGTCATTGTGTAAGTGCGCGAATGTGAACAGTGTATTCAAGTGAACGATTGTAATAGATTATTTATTAAAAACATAAATCGTTACAGTACCATACTCTCACTTTCCCCCGAATTTGATTATTTCCACCAGATTTGTGTAGAGTCATTTTTATTCATTGTATTTCATCACTTATTTATGCTTCATAATAAATTTTCCGAGTTTTTTAGTCTTCATTCAGGCATAGGTAGATAGTTATGTTAGTATTTAGGCCCACATTATCAAGCAACTAAAGCCTCAATCAGATATGGAGTACGCACTTTGCTCATTCCAGGAGCTTCTTCTCGAAGCAGCCAAGAACCCGGGGGAACCCGAGGCAAAGAAGAAAAAAAAAGTGGCATAGAGGCAAAAGAGGCTGATGAAAAAGAGTTTTAGAAACAGAAAGATCGGCGATGAAACAACGGAAAGGAAGGCGCAGAAATGATCATGAAAACTCGAGTTCAGAAGATGACATCTACAGCCTTGGAGATACAGAAGATAAGGACGGCGATGAATACAAGGAGCGATGGTTCGAGAGGCAGAAGAAGTAGAACCCGAAGGAATTGAACAGTTACCCGAAGAAAGAACACAGTTACCCTGCGAACAGAGTAGATGGAAAATGGACTAGTGGGAGAAAACTTCAAACTAAATGAATTATATTGGGTGTCGGTGTAATTTGTTATAAAAAAAGATTCAGTCTTTTTTGGATTATACACTATTTAATGGCGGAGATCTCACGGTAAAATTCATGCGAAAAATGTAGTAATGTGAAGAGAAATTCTCATTTGCCTTACATTTAAATGACTAACCAAAAGACTTCATTAAAAAATGTATAACTTTCAAAAGATTGATATTCAAAATTAAAATTAGGTTAGTCAAGTAGTCTAACTTTGATTTACTTATAAGAAGACATTCCACCTTGAAGTTTTTGCAATGTTTAATGTGGGCGTTTTTACCACATATTTACTTATAATGCAATAAAAATGTATTTCCTTCAACCTACCCTTGTTAATAAAGTTTTTTTTAAATTTTAATTTTGTATGTTTTTCTGTGTCCACGCGTTTTTTGCTTTTCAGAACGATCTAACTTGACCAATTTTCGACCAATTTTGAACATTTAAATGGGCCAAATAATATCAGAAAGATGCTGTTTCACGCACGTCGCTCGCCTCATTTATGACTCAAACAACATAGGAAATAGAAGGATACTCCACACTCACCCTAATTAGATGGGGTACGTCTGGAGTAAGGACAAAAATTATGTTATTACTCTGATCATTCCAATAATTCAAAGTACGCTTAAAATAAATATGAAACTGGTTGAAGGATAGTCCCACGGGTATAATGAAAAAGTTGCAAAAAAAGAAAAGAAAAGGAAATCAAGAATTTGTTGAATTGGTGTGAAAAGCTTTTGATTCAGGTAAATACAGAAAAGTGTATGTGTTGAGTCTTCTCAAATGATGAAAATTATTGAACGAAATGTAGTTCCTGTTAATTAGAATTGATGAGAGAGACCATTAGGGGCGCAATTTTCCTTCATACGTAAAAAACAACGCAGTAATTAGTTTTCCCTCATTTTGAGCATGCCTCAACATGCTTCTCAAATATGTCCGAATGGCTCCACATGTATTTGCAAACATCCCAAGTAGGTTACTATCAAGCATAATTATCAATCAAATAGAAAATTAATGTTCAAATAATTAACTTAATGTCTACAGCTCATTAAGGCTCTCCTACGCTGGCTCGACAATCATCGCCGGTGTCCACGCGAGGTCTCACGAAGCTGACAGATGGACTTTGGACAACGGGCAGTTGTCGTCCGCCAACAAATGCTACTGCACCAACGACGGATGCGCCCCTTCTGGTGCTCGTAACGTCGCCAGATGTCGTTACGGAGCACCCGCATACGTGTCATTTCCACACTTTTACCTGGCAGATGAGACGTACGGTGGTAAAGTTACTGGGATGAATCCATCTGAGAACCTTCATAAGACTTACATCTTACTAGACAAGGTGACTCTATGTTTCCGTCATTCTATATGTTTCATTAGAAAAAGAAACATCATATCTAAATAAGTCTTTTCCAAAATTTCTTTTTGGTTGGTTATTCCTATATCCGCCGTATTTGGGTCAGGGGTCCGTTCCCAGCTTCAGTTGGTCCTCAAAACTTTTCATCCCGATCGGACCAAATTTGGGCGGGGTAGGTGTCAAAATGTGTATTTCGAAAAAAGGATTTTCGAGATTTTTGACGATTTAGGCGTGTGGGGTATCATTTTCCACTAAATGTTGGACGCTGAACCCAATGGAATGAGTCCCACAACGTTTACCGCCCACTGGAAAAGGTTATGGGTCAAAATGGGTATCTTTCTCCCCATTTTGAATATGTGTTTTCGATATTTCTGGTATCTAGGCGTGTGGGGTATCATTTCCCACCAAAATTTGGACGCTGAATCCAATGAGACGGTTCCCGGAATGATTGGCGCCCACCGGCAGAGGTTATGGTTATTAACGATTGAAATGAATGTCCATGCTCCTGGTCCGAGGAATAACCAACCCCTGTGATTTTCTATTTTGAATCATCTTAACGATCATTGTCACATCTTAATTAGTCTTCACACTTCGCAGATAACAAGTATTCCTGTTGATGTCCATGCGAGATTACAAATCAATATTCTCGCTCGGCAAATTCCCGGTCTGAGGTAAGTGCCATAATTCTCCCGTGGGTACAGTCTGAAACTCCCATTCCTCCGGATAGTCTCTGTTTAGATAAAGGATCAAAACAAGGTGATTTTCATGGTCAAAAGTTGTGGCGAGAAGATACACATTTGAGAATATTTTCTACTCAAGTTGAGGCTTGCCAGGGGGACGCGAATATGGCAAAATGAGAAGAGCCTGTACAAATTACAGGGAATGTTCCTTACAGCATAGCACTTATTCGCTCTTCATTTGAAGACTGCAAAAGGAAGGGGTTTTGTGCAAGAGCTTACTAGGGAATCTTAGATTTTCTGTCTTATCCAGGGTAGTAGAGCCCTTGTTGAATGAAAAATCAGGATATAGACACCCCCAAATTATTTCAGGTTCTTCAACGGCCTGCCCAACGCCTACATGCCTATGCTGTGGTTCGACCAGAAGGCGACTATATCGAACGATCTCGCGGCTGAATTGCAGTCTCTCACTTATCTCGCCGTTTATGTGGAGCCGGTTCTGCTTGGGACCATAATCTTTGGGCTGTGTCTTGCTCTGATTGGCGCATCCTCGCAGTTTTTGTTGCTCACAAAAAAATCCTCCGTCCCTCAATCGCCTCTTTTGAGTAGCGAATCAAATGATTCTGGATGAGTCAAATACAACATGGTGTGGTGAGTACATTTAAATTACACGAATTATCGCAATTGTATTATGGTAACCGACAAGAAACTTGCTCTGAAATTCTCGAATAATTCGATGAATTGAAGCTCAAAATTTACCAATACATAGAACTTATTGATCTATATAAATACTGTGAGGTCCATTTTCACTAGATGAGGAGCAATTGCATCAACTGCAGTAATCTAATAATTTGATTTATCCCTCTGTTACATGTCAAGTTCCTGTATACGGTGACGGTGACTCCGTTTCCTCCGTCCACAAGACTTCTTTGGGGAATTTCGTCTAAAACAGGCGTCATATACGGGTATAATGAATAAACTGTTGCCGATATTTGAAGGATTTTTAAGAGTCACGTAATGAATGCCTGAGCCGGAACCTGTGTAATCCAATCGTATCATAACGATCGTCGTTGCCACTTCTTCGTTTTTTCAATCAATCGTTTTAAAATTGGATTAAAAATTTAACAATTTGCTTACTCTTGCAAGTAGTGCATAATTGGTGTAAACATGATTTCTTCATAATTTATATTACTCGTAGGCTCGAGACCTAAAGGCGAGCGCTGAAGTTCAGCTCATGATAGAGAAAGCTCGGCGGTCGACAGCGCTTCAAATATCGGCAGGAGTAGCCTCTGTACTCAGATCAGATGGTTCGGAATATTAAAAATCGTTGGTATAGTCTCCAAAAAGTCAGTTTTATATAGGGGTAGTATGCATTTTAATCGTGCTGATCACAAATTCCATACTAAAAAGGTCTTTTTCATGTTCCTCTTTCTTCGTCTACACTCAAATGTGTTTATTACCTTGATTATGTTATTTTATTTTCTAAAACAATATTGCCTAATATAATGAGTTTATTTTTTAAAATTTTATTATGCTAGCTGAACACCCACTTAATTTCAATTTTTTGTACCATTACCAATGTAATCCTGAGGAGACAACGCGTTTCCTGATATTGTTGATTATATCAATATATTATAATTATGTGACTTGTCCGTTAAACAACGTTTTCCATCAAATAGCGCCGCTATGTGTGCGGAATGCCTGCTCAATCATTTAAAAATGTTACCAATTGACGGTAGGGTTCAAGAAAAAATGTGGGCATATCGCCATGACTATGCCACACTACACGACGGTTCCTTCAATCATGAACCTGATGACTGAGTTTGGACTTAGATAAAGCTTTGTTTCTATAATGTATAATGAACTGATGTATCTGTTGTGATTCAGATCATACAATGTTTCATTGTGATTCGATTTGCGATTAGCATTCGTAATAAAAGACTCCCACTAAAGGAGGCATTACCACAGAAAAGTGCATGAGGGGAGGGGGGGGGGGGGCTTGTATGCGGATTGTTTTTTTGTACCATCAAACTATGCCTTTTTTGAGTATTTTTACAAAACAATAATTAAAAAATATGAAAATTTATTGTGTTTTGATGAACCCAATTACTTCAGACCGCATTTTCAATTTCAATTGATACTTGTGGATAATTTCGAGAAAACATGACTTACCTGTTAGCTTGATTGACAATAGACAAGAGAATAGAGAGCGATCAAGATGTCCGTCACTTCCTTAACTAAACATCCTTTGCAGAATTACTGTAAGTTCCTGTATTGTAGAATAGGCCCTCAAGGTTTTTGAGATTATAGAGCTCTCAATATATTTTACTTGCTAGGGCTTGGGATGAGCTTTCCCATAGCTTACAGATGTGTAAAGAAGTTGAAATTCTGCAACCTATGGAAAGAAATTGAAAATACAATAAACCCAATAGGGACCCAAAATTAAGAAGGGCATGATAACTAATTCGATTTTTGTTCCTGTTTTTTGTTGCTGCAGTTAATTTCTAACATCAATCCTGAATGAGCTATTTCTGCTATGGTGGTTTTTATTTTTTGTAGGAAGGGGGGTCTCCTTTGATGACGAAGAATGGGAGCGTCCATTGGACAGTAGAGCATGAAGGCTTGTTGAGTTTCCGTAAATATGTTTTGTTTAATTGTTAAAATTCCGCGCGTCCATCCTACTGGCATGACAGTGTCCTCAGGGATTGTAAATTTTATTTTTCCAACGTTCACAAGGAGCCTTTTCAGGGAAACAACCATTCTGTGACTTGTACAATTGTGGTACTTCGTAATTACAACAGTCGACTGCCTCCTTATTACGCCGCTGGAATACAAACGCTTTTCAATGGCTTAATTGGATTGTGTGGGCGGCTGTAGCACGAGGTTGTTATTTCCCGACAAACCAAGTTGTGTCGATAGAAAGGAACTTCTCCAATCTCGGTGGCTATGCGCATTATAATGCAAGTACAAGAAGGCGGCTAAAACTAAGTGCTAGTTTGAAGCTTTGGAATGGTTGGTCTTCCCGGAAAGTAGGTCATTTTCTCGCACGGCTTTTGTTACAACGAAGGTTGGGCTTTGTTTGAAACCAAACTGTTCTGTTGCTGAGGGAATGATTGTTGTTTTATGATGCGTGGTAGAATCGTTACAATGAGGGACGGAAAAGTGCACCCGTTAGACCCGTACATCCGATCTGTCACTTCTTACCAGAAAATGCCCTGGTAACACGCTACAATATGCAATTTCTCTCCCCATCTTGTATGTTGTGATGACTCATATGAGCCTTCCCTACCAGAGGTTACATCGTAACAGTCTAGGTGAAAAAAATCTCGATCGAAGGGTTTCTATTTCACTGACAGCGAACAACCAAGTTATTCGCACTCGACGTTTTTCATTTTCATGTTGAGAGGTTACCTACCAATGAGTAATTTCGAAAAACTAATTTCTTTACTTCAAATGACGATGGCAGCCCTCTTGGAAACTATTTGGAATTCCCGACAATTTGTACTCAACTTCCAAGCCATGAAATTACGTCATGGATATGTTTTAACGTCACCATCCGCTCCAGCTCGGAGGTCCACTTCATTGAAATTCGTTCTCAGAATTATAATTTTGTGATTTGGTTAATTTCAATATTTCTTTTTTTTGTTTCGCATGAAGTTAAAATCTGATTGTCAAATGTTGATGTTCGTTTCTCAAATGATTGAATTTATGTGTCATTAGTTGAATTCTATTTGTCAAAGGTTTAAATTTATCTGTCGAATGTTTAAATATATTTGTCAAAAGTTTAACTTGAAGTGTCAATACTATAACTGATGACGAAGTGGGTCACGTCGAAGTTTTGATTGGTCTCGACAGCCGATATATCGGTCATCCAGACAAAATCCAGGCTGCACATTTTTGGCATTCTGGTTTTCAAATGTTTCTGGATTATGGCATTCATTTCTACCATTCATTTATATTTCTTAATGTACTACTTAGTTGAGTAGCCAGCAATTCGACTGCTATTCGGTTGCACTTTTCTGTGTATTCCTATGAGTGAAAGAACTGTTCATCTATAATTATTTACATTACGAAGTTTACTTTTTTCGCTTCCTGTCAGGGGGCTATTTCGTCGAGGATTTAGTTCGTATGTACTGCTGAATGACCAAGGGCCTTTGAACACATAATCTTTGAAGAGTTGAACAAGCGTTTTGTTCACCCTGACATAACTGATTTCGTTTGGTCTTATGTTCTATTTCTGACCCTTTGTATCTAAAAGGGTTTCGTGTAATGGAATAAAAACCCCCTTTGTTCTCAGGAAATTGTGCACAATAAAATTCCCAGCGTATCTCTCTGACCGATCGGGCATTACTTTTGATTAGAGTGACAAGTCAGAAGGAAAAAGCGGAAAAAGGAAAGGAAATGGATGGAACACCGGATGGGGCGCTTCGTACCCAAAGCATCAAGAGCAAGACAGAAGGCGCAAGGTAAGAGGAGAGGGGCACCCAATTCCAACTTCTCATCTGTCACAATGGACCCGATCACATCAGATTACAACCCGAAAGCTAATACACCTTCCAAGCCCGCACCTACCGCCCTCTCCTCATATCCTTCCAACTTATCACGGGCGCCATTTCTTTCAATTTTCTCCCGATGAAGCTCCGTAAAGGGGTTTTCTTCAGGTCCTCGCGAGATCTCCCACGCACACATTGCCGGCAAGATGAATCGCTCCTCAACGCGGTAAAAACGTTTTATTCATCCTCCCTCCTCAATCGCTCGATTTCCCAAATGTAATTTATCTTCCTCCTTTTTTTTATTATTCGTTCAACTAATGATCCTAATTGGTAAGGAAGACGAGGCGGAAGTGGAAAGAGTGACTTGAGCATCGACGCCTACTCAAGCAGGAATTAATCACAATTCGTATTGTAATGCTGACACCATCGCTTATTACCGACAAAAACCCGATTACATGCTCCACGAAAGAAAAGCATCTTCGATGTTATACTGCCAATTTTTGCATCGGTAAATGCGAACTGATGGGCACCGGCAGCCCTTTTAGTTTTTGGACATTGTGCAAGGGGCAGTAGATGAGCAGATGCGTAAAGGTGTTATCGGAGCATGATTCATAAAGGTGCATCAAAAGTCAAGGTAAATTTCCCATAAGCTACTTATGCCAATTCTTATTTGCAAAATCTTAAACACTGCATTGAAGCATAATATCCTTTTGTTGAATGAACGGTTTTTAAGCGGCTGTGTTGTAAAGGTTTTCATGATAATGGTCAACCTCTCCGATTTGGCTCAAAATTTTTTTCTGGACGTTTCATGATGTCCTGATCAAAAAAGGTCAATGTCCGTCCGCCGTCCGCCGTACGCCGTCCGCCGTACGCCGTCCATTGTCCACGCCGTTTTTGGTAGTAGAAAATGTTCTAAAAATCTGAAATTTGGGTCAGGGGTCTGTTCCCAGCCGAGATGGGTCCTCGAAACTTTTCAGCCCGATCGGACCAAATTTGGAGGGGGTAGGGGTATGTTTTTTGAAAAATGGATTTTCGAGATTTTAGGTGATTTAGGCGAGTGGGGTGTCATTTTCCACTAAATTTTGGACGCTGAATCCAATAAAATGGGTCCCAGAACAATTGGCACCCACTGGAAAAAGTAATGGGTCAAATTGGGTATTTATTACCCATGTGGGTGACTTCAGCCGAATAGACAAACAAAACACATCGTCATATCCTGTTGTTTATAACCAGCTGTTAAACTTAGCAACCAATTTTGAGCAGTTGCCTACAATTCTTTTTACTGTCCGAGCTTTTTATTCGTACCATTCAATTCAATTTAATACAATTATTATAGCCTTCTAAATTACCTACGTTTTCTCAATATTATATTAGTATATTAGTGTCGTAGTGCCCCATAGATACACCCATCTTGAATATGTGTTTTCGGGATTTCTGCTACCTAGGCGAGTAGGGTGTCATTTTCCACTAAATTTTGAACGCTGAATCCAATAAAATGGGTCCCAGAACAATTGGCACCCACTGGAAGAAGTTAATGGGTCAAATTGGGTATTTATTACCCAATTTGATTATGTGTTTTCGGGATTTCTGCTACCTAGGCGTGTGGGGTATCATTTTCCACTAAATTTTGGACGCTGAATTCAATGATGTGTGTCCCAGAACGATTGGCACCCACCGGAAGAAGTTATGGGTCAAAATGGGTATGTATCCACCCATTTGGTATGTGTCAGGATTTCTGGTACCTAGGCGTGTGGGGTATCATATTCCACTAAATTTTGGACCCTGAATCGATTGGAATGGGTCTGAGACCCGCCACACCCACTGTTTCCCCCATTCGAGGAATAACCAACCCGTGTGTAAGAATTTGCAGATTTTTTTCTTTTAAAATTCCGGTTTCAAAAAAGCATGCGCCGATGCGATGAGAAATAAAGATTGCTAGAAGTTTACATTATATGCGATTTTACAAGGATCGTATCGTAATTCATACTGTGTGGTTCCGTCGTAATCCAACCGTGCAAGTATTATTATTTTTTTCTTTTTTTACCGCCGTTGTCCTGGCATTACGTGAACCATAAGGGGTTAAAGTCGTGTTCAACTCGTGATACTTTTTATCCAAACTGACATCGCCGCCCCGGAAGTTTTTCTGTAGATCTTCAGATCGTAAATTTGTCTAGAGAGGTGAGATGGTAAAATGGAGGGAAAAAGCGGAGAAAAGAGCGATCAGGAAGCAGTGTCGTAGAGTTGAAAAGAGAGTGGTCTAAAGAAAGAAAAAAAAACCTTGGGCGAAAACCAGGGATGACAATGAGAACGATGAAAAGGCAGGAGGAAAGTGAAATATGAGCTCAAAACCGCCGACCGTCAAGGAAGGTGTACATTCGGGCCATTTCCCCTGCCCACATAACAGCCACTCCTTTCCATTTCAACCAAACCTTATCCTTCATCCGCATCTTTCCTATCGCATTCTCACATCCATCATGTCTTCATTTATAGACAAAGTATTGCGTTTCTTTGAAACTTATTTATTACGATACACCTCTTATGTATTCATTACACGTGCAACCCTATCACCTGCTTGTTTCGAAGGTATTAATCACACGAGTGCCTAATTTGGGGCACAAAGAGAGGCAATATGCCATGAAAACTCTCGTAAATACTAACTACTCCGTATATTTGCCTGCGAGTGCTTCCCTTTTGCCCTCTTGTTTATTGGTGCGAAATTATCTCCAGAAAGACCGTGAAAGCCTGAAAAATTGACTTTTGAAACAGGAAATGGGTTTTCTGACACGAATAAGCGAGAATTTCCGTCGTATAATTCAAAAACGATTCACGCCCCGAAGCGCAGGTGGTACCACGCTAAAATCCGAATTTCCGTAAACTCAGAACGAAACAAATGCGAGGCGAACATTTATCGCGCAAGATTGTTTTAGCTGGAAATCGGCTTGTGGGCTCCGAGAATGGGAAGGCCCATTAACTTGAGGTCTCCAGGGGGTAGGAATTACGGGCGATGGGATTGTAAATGTTATTACCAACAAATCACGAAATTAGCCCTCTATCGGCGGGAGGCAGATGAGAGTTTGGCATCGCTTTCTACCCGCTTTCTCTCAGGAAGATATGCGATTGAGATTTGCTCCGCTTCGTCGAGATGATAAACTATTGCCGCCGGTGATTTAGCGGTTTGTGATACCGTTGTTGCTTTTGTTCAGTCAATCGTGTGAATCTCCTAGTTCTAACTTGTTGAAAATGGTTCAATGCAAGCTGCTTATCAGATAGCAGCTTGTTTAGCGGTAAGAACAAAACCAATGCGCCGACACGGCTGAAGACGCTAAAATCTGGCAGGAATTTAAAAAAAAAATGCTTTGGCTGCACTTTTTGGTTTTAACTTTCTCCATTATCGGATTCTCATATTTCGCCTCTAGAAAAGACCTCTAGTACGTGTGGGCAAATTAAATTTATGATGCTGAGGGAGCGATTTTCAAAGGTACGCCTCAATTTTGCTAAAACCAGGTGCCAGTCTTAGGACTCGCCGGCTAGTGCTTGATTTTGAACAGCATCCGTGATCCATTTTTGTTGATGTGTCCAATATTATTACTATGGGTAACGTTATGCATTTTCTGGTCGTTCTACCACGACTTGTTCATGGTCTTTCCCTACAAAATCGTTCGGGAGAGCTCTATTTCAATGACAGCGGCTGCTTCCGTCACAGGTTGGAGGTTTATGCGCGTCGGGTGGCTGGCAGGTGTCCTCACAATACCGTTCATATGCGATTCCGGTTATTACCCCTACTACGTGATCTCGGCAGGTGAAGTGTCACGAGAAATGATCCTTTTAACTATCAAATTTAAGGCGTAACCTGATCTGAAAAATTTATAAACGAGATAAAAGAGTCACGAATTTTAATGGCATGAACACCTAAGAACCTAACCAAATTATGCTGATTAGAGATTCATATTCGAACTTCGAAAAACGAGGTGTAACTTATACTGTAACATACCTCCTACGTATTCCACAATCGTTCTTCAACATGAAAGCCATGCTTAGAATCGTTCAAAGTACCTACTCTTATTCACACTTGGGCTATGAATTGTTACAAAAGCAACCCGACAACCCAGGAAACTGATGAAAGTACTCTCTCTCGGCGGTGTCGGTCAGACAGAAACTCCTGAAAGTCAGGTCGAGGAAAAGAGGTAAAAAAGTTGTCAGGAGAGTTCTACACGAGTTTCCGCGCACTTGTAATAGGCAGTATCAAGAACGGAGCCGAAGGATTCTCGATGAGCCTCCTGCCATGCCAGAAAACCTGTAAGGAGTATTGTTGTATACTAGATTTCATACAGCGAATCGATTGAAATAGGTTCTGGATCGATTGCCACAGATGGTGGTAGAGAATGGGTAAAACTCTGCTGGTGCACTATTCCTTCCACGGAAAAACAGTGAATCTGGAGTGGTGTCTCATTCCAGTCGATCCAGCCTTCGAAATTTAGTGGAAAATGATACCCCTCACGCCTAGCAACCCAATAATGTTGAAAACTTACTTTTACTCTACAGACTTTCTCTTGAGAGCCACCCCCTGATCAATTCAGCGCTGGGACATTGCGTTTTGCCTGTGAAGCTAACAGCTGAAGTGAAAAATCTATCTGTGAGCCGTTTAGGAGTCAGTACAGTAACATACCGACAGAACCTATCATTATTATTTTCTTTGGTAGGTATTTATTACTTATTACCTAATACTAGAATCCGTCGTGTTTTCCATGCCAAACGTAAAGCACCCGTCCGATAACAGAACTAAGGTTCCAATACTCACTATATACTCTCATTACCCACTACTTATCATTTGAGCTGCTTCGAAATCCTTCCAAGCTGATCAATAGAACGGATATAGCCTACGCGAAATTACTTCGATTGATTACAGCACCTGCACTGTACCTGTCTCTGCACGAGATTGATGTCAATTAATTAATACATACGCCTTGGCTTTCACGAGAGAATGTAACCGCGTTTATCATTTGAGCATAATGTCGTACAATATCCATCATCTCAGACTGCCGAAGTAGTTGCGCTGGAGATAAAGAGCTTAGACGGGCAGGTCACCCCATTTCTCCTTCTCTACTTTTAGGGAACCTCTGGATAATAATTTATGATGATCTTCTCTCGTCTGACCTCGATTCATCAGAAATCGCTCGTCTGTTGATGTATATTTGATTTGATGTGTTATAGTAACCTTTATACCACCGGACGGGAATGATACACGCCCCGGTAAATATTATCAGTATTGGGAATAAAGCGGGATTTTCCGCCACGAAGTTGATTCGACTGGATTCCCTAACTGTTGTATTCATCTCATAGCACATGATGTATATGCACAGGAACGATTCACTACATCCATCTGCCGGGTATTTTCAGCGCACACTTTTTTTCTAACAAGTTAAAATTACGCGTAAACTTTAAGAAGTGATAGCTGACGTGGTAATATATCTTGGCTCCCTCGTGGAACCATAAGAGAATAACTTTGAGAGTTATGCGAGTACGTTATTAATATCTCGTTCGTCCTTTTTTGTTTAACTGACCCAAGCTAATAAATCATTTCCCTTCACATTTGACTGCGGTTGTCGTGAAGAAGATTTTAATTACTCCCAGGGTGCTTATAATCGCTGCAACTATTTCGCCAACCTCAATTTTACGTCGCCTTGAGCACCCAACTTATAATGTCTCATTTCCTTATGACCAGATTTTCTTAAACCGTAGCTAAAGGTTCATTCTCCCTCTCGACTACCTACTACATTACAGTAATGACGCTGGCCAGGCTCTACGCCCACAAAATTGAACACAAAGACCCGAGAAGATTGGATTATTTGCGTTATCAGGAGGTTAGAGGGCTGTAAAGTACCTACGAGGGAAGAGGCCTTTCAAAACCTGAGAGACAAAAACGAAGATTCTTCGAGCTTAATTTAGTTAATGGTGCTTCTAAAATTCATTAGCAGATGATGAACCTCGCCCCTCCTTTAATCATCAAACTGAATTCTCTTTATGACCACATTTTCAAACTATAACCAACAAACATTACATTTATGAATATATTATTTTCACGAGCCAAGTTAGGTACCTCAGCAAGGAGCCACGAAAAATTACAAGCAGCCTAAGCCCCCTTCACTTCGAATTCGCCTCTTACACTTGTTACAACGCCGGCAATGTAAATAATATAATAGAAAAGATCGATCTTATTCGGACTAAATTTTTTTTTAAAGGAAAACCACGTTCTATTCGTATTCTGGGTGGCGCATTTTATTCCATCCTCCTTCAGCCTTCTTTACGGTAAGACGTACGCGTGGAAAGTTTACTACTTCGATAGAAAACATCACCTTATTTACCATCCGTGCATCGTTTCAGGGACTGGGGCCTTATACGTATTGCCCGCCGGTGTCTTCACGTTTTTTTCTCCTTGCCACCCCGCCCCCGTCCCGATATATGTTGACAGTAAAGGAAGGAAAAACGTCGTTGAAGTAGGGCGAAGAGTTGGGAATCGAGAGGATACGAAAGCCTATGCGCTCCCTCTTGGCTGAAGGCGAAAAGCACTTGCCATTCCCATGCATCACACCTAAACGTCCTCACACCACCTTTCATTCGAACCTTTTTTACGTATGCTAATGCTATATTATATTCGAACGTCAGGAGCTGGTAGGAAAGTTGTCCCTTCCTTCTCCACCTTTCCCGTTTGGATCCCATCATCTATCCAGCAGCGTTCTACATAGAAATAACGCTGAGCTCCAAACTTTCCTTCTTTCTCTTCGCCTCGAGCGAGAATTTTACTTGGAAAAAATGCTCATCGGCGTCTAAATATAGATGGAATGAGAACTTTTATACTTTCCTGTTCCTGCGCTGTTTCCTATACAAAATACCACAGCGCCGGATGGCAATATTGGTCTTTCGTGGTTAACACTAATGTTTTTCTTTAAATTTTCTCATTTAAGGATTTTCCCTTGAAGGAAATTCAATTAATCCGGATCTCAGTAAGCCATTTAGTGGAAAAAAGACGCATTGGGCGATATTTCCACTTCGCTTGTCACTGACTGTGACCGATACCCCCTTCATATTTTATTGCCTTCCATATTGTTTGCCCCAAGTGAACTTCGAATGTTTATTATTTTATCTTCCGATATTTTCTATTTCTTGATTATGAAATTATCTTTAGTGTTGCTTTAATTAATTGATTTACCGTTCGCGATTGAGTCCAATCCGAACAACAATGTAATGAAATACTTATGGCGAACGTATTATATGAAAATTCTAGAAAAAGGTAAACTGATTGAATAATTAATTATATTGGAGGCGTCCCAGTTCGTGTAATTTATTTAAGTATACTTCTTGCATAGAATCATAACTGCTTCACGGTGATTATTCACTCTCATGCGAAGGTATTAGACAAGATAGCTAAATCATATTTCATTTAATTCTGAGGACCTACTGTTGCAGAGGAGACCATTAGAATGATTATGGCTGAGGTAGTAGGTATCTTAAGAAGAGACGGTGAATTCATAACTCTGAGTAATTCTCGCCTCGCGCTCCTTCACACACGCATTGAATAGTTCCCAGGTCTTGTTTATTCTCTTGATTCAATTTCTACTGGAGTCCCTCAACCCGCGGCCTTTTTCTCTGCTCAGCGGCTTCCTTTAGTTTTCACTTCAGACTCGGTACCTCCCATTGAATGAAAAGTAAAAACCAAGGTGAGCATTGTGTACATTCCGGACTGGAAACGAAAGGCGGCTTTTGAAATGTAAAGCAGAGACCTCGGGAGTTCATTTGCAACTACAAAGTGTGCCGTGCATTTCCCTTTGGTAGTGGCGGGGGTGGGGTTTTCCGAAACAACATTGATTAACGGCGAGGTAGTGCCTTTCCGAAGTTGAACTTGTGCCTTGGTGCTTTCGTTTGTGAGTTTCAGATCTTATTTGCATCTTTTGCTCTTCCTTCCAGAAAACCATTAGCTATCGAGAGATACGTGAAAAGACTTGACGACTAAGCTTTCAACGGGAATTAAAACATTTGAGAAGTTGACGAGACCCATTGTCTGCGGTTGTTGAGGCTTTTCAGATTGAATTAGAAATTCCTCGGTCGATACACTTTGCCTAACATTGTATTCTCTTCAACTTTCAAGTCAAGACGAGGCCACTCTAATTCTGAATTCACATGAACAGAGAAATAAAAGGCAGAGGAAGCAGAGAGCCGTGTTGACTCACAAAGGAAGCTATTTCTTCTGAAGATGAAACCAAAGCTACCTACTAACCTTTACCCCAGTCCGGAGTATTGCATTCATCATCTATCGGGCAAAATCTTTCTCAGGAAAGAGGAGGGAAGGGGAGAAGAGGGCTTAGTTTGACCTTGTTTTGGGAGCCAGATTGTTCAGCAACCTAGCAATATCAATAAAAGAAAACGTCAATTCAAAAACTGCAAAACATTCCATTATGATATCTAGATGTATCTCACTTGAACACAATTTCAAAATTATACATTTTTATCCCAAGCATGCATGAACGTGAGTTAGCACCAAGCACCGAGTAAAGTGGTGGAGTGCATGTGCAAATTTCAGATGTTTCATAGCATTTAAAAAGGTTTCTTTGGACCGTATGGCGGACGGACACTTTGAGTTAGGACTCTGCACAAATGTTAAAAAGTAAAAATATGCACTTTAAATGATAAAAAAAGTATTGTTTTTGAATGCGATGGAAATTTTCCGTTCACCGATACTGTTGTCATCACTTATTCAAGTACACAGTTATGTTTACTATATTTTCCCAGTAACAACGGCTGACCTCTGTTCCATACCCACATTGTATACATAAGTGACACTCGACCGCAACTTAATAAAAATCCCAAGTCCGATTAAGAAGCTGATCCGATCGGTCCCCTCAACTCGAAACGGGCGCAAGGGACCGTTCCCTTTTGGCTCAGTGGCCCGATTTTTACGCTCGGAAGAACTTCCTAAAGTGAGGGATCTTTGCTTTGACAGGATTTCGTGTTTGATTTCCCGGGCACCAGTTGGATAAGGGAAACATTCAATCGCGCAAGGTTCTCTCGGAACTTGGGCGAGAATGGTCGATGGTTGGTGAAAAGCGAGGGTTTCTTCCTTCGACGCGGTTGGTTGAACAACCTGGCAACGGATGGTGCCATATTGGATCAAAATCTGGGTACCCTCGATTGCCTTGGGCCTATTTGAGGCTTCGCCACCTTTGAGAAGTCTCCACTTTCGTGTCGTTCTTCCTTCGTTTTCAATTCTGTCTATAGTCGAGGTCTTTGAAATTAACTCTCTCTACAAGGTCTTTCTCACCTAACATTAGACTTTAATTTCAATCCCACTCGATTCGGTGGAAACTACGCTGGAGACGATTAGGTAATTTCGAAACCCAATCAGGGGGTTTTCGGTTGTAAACCTTCAACTTTATATCCCGACCAGTTCCCGGTGAAAGCCCGCCCTAAAGACGTGAGCGAGCCAATAGTCAGGATTCTCATGAAAAGAGAGTAAACCCTGGTGTCCCTAAGCCACTAAAAAGACAAGGAAAACCTCCTTCTCGAAGTATCCTTTTACGCCCCTCTTCCCCTCATCAATAAACTTTAAGTGCTTACACCCGTGAAACTTGCACTCTTGGATTGTAAAACCACCTCAATAAGCTTGCTGAATAGGGGAGAAGTCCAATGGTGGCTAGTTCCCAACTTGGAAGTGAAATGGCAATGGGATCGCACGTGATCCGATCAAATTCTCGGTAAAGCCGAGGTAACCGACTTAATATTGTACGTCACTTACCTATCAATGTATAGTATATTGTATGCTCTTGATGACACATCAAAAGTGGAGATAAGTAGCGTAAAACTCACGTAACACAAGTCACATTGAAAATTTTAAGTATTTAATCTTATATGGATCTTCGTACTATCCCTACTATCCCATTATTTTAACGCCATTTTTGACCAGAAAAATATACGTGGGCCCAGTTCATTCTGTGAGCCTCTCATGCTAAATAATTTCGGAGAGAGAGAATTTCACCATTGCATGGTCAGGCAAAAGCAGAGTGTTTGTTGACTATTTTCATGGACTAAGTGGTATGTTTAAAATTTGGAATCCTACATTAATGGCTTATTTCTCATGAAATATCACGAAACATCACTGGCCTCCGAGCAAAGAGCAGTGTGTCAAGAATACCCGATGGTGAGGTAGAAAAAGAAGAAAAAAAAAGGAACGTGGATAGAACTAACCTAAGCAAGAGGCCCACGGCGAACAGAAAGAAAAAGGAAAGGAACCCGTCCACCAGCTCTTTTCCTTGCGATCACATCCACAGCGGTTTTCCTGAAGATATTGAATGGGTCTACCACGTGTTTACAACAGTGATGGACCCCTAGAGGGGGGGTTGGTCCGAGCCGATCTTCCATTTTCCCAACACTAAAACGAGGCACCACGAGGGAGGGCTACAGACTTCGCGAAGGCCTTCTTTCTCTCCTGGTATCCCTGTTTATGTGCCACCAGAATCCGGCCGAGTTCTATTATACTCCTCCCCGTCTTCGCCAGCTATTAACTTGCCTTTAGTTATTTCTTCTTGTAACCCGTCCCTCAAGACCTTCTTTTTCAATTATGTGATCTGGTTTCCCAAAGGCTCTGATATTTTCTACCCTCTTCGGACCACCATCGAACACGACCATTATCTCCCCAGAAGACCTCTTTCCCGAGACTTAAACTTTATCTTTTCTATTGTTTTTCTTCTTGGGGCCGCAACTCCGTTATTTCTGCCCTGAGGTATTATATTTCAGACGAAGTAGAAGAAATGGGAACGGATCGCTATCGATTTTGACTGTGGAACCGTGATGCAATTCAACTTTTGCCCTCAGCCATTTAAAAAGTAACCACATAACGTGGGGAAAATTCTCAAAAACAAAGTGTTCAGTCTTCACTCCTTCGGTTAGCGGCGATTGAAGTGAAAACTAGTCAAAGACATCAATGACCCCAAGTCTATGGGTTTTATTTGAGATTTGACGAAAACATGTTGACTCAGAAGGTTAACCATCACACTTCCGTGAAAGAAAGTTTCAGGAATTAAACAATCATAAAATATTTAATATTTCATTAGGAATATCCGGCAAGGCAACCTAAATTACTTTAATATTGTCTAGTTGCAGGTAGAATACGTTTAAGACGCGTTAGAATCAGTTCGTACATCGGTCTTAGGGCCGAAACTGAGCGGAACAATGATTCAATATTACCCTATACCTACTCTCCATCACCACTCTCGAGGGAGAAACCTTTTCCTTGAACGGTAAGTACGAATCGGTGTTCTTTATTTATTGATATGGACCCTCGGTGAAGCACGTTTGCCAGCTACTTTTCGGACCTCCCTCGTGAGTATATCACTGGAATATGATTCACGGGTCATCGGGAGAGATGTTTTTCATAGTCGACCGGTATCAGTGGATAACATAACGGGAAATGTGAGAACTACAGGGATTTCTCGCTTTATGCCGACATTCGTGGGTTTCCTTTTTACAAGCACAGCACAACAAAAAGCGACTACAAAGGGAATCGCCCTTGTAAAGAAAACCCGCGCACTTCAATTGATTCTAAACGCTACAACAATTATTAAATCGCTGCATATTCTTTCACAGAAGTTGTTATTCCTTGGACCAGGAGCATGGGGAACATCGGTGAGTGTGGAGTGTCCTGGACTTATTCCAATCGATTCAGCATCCAACATGCAGTGGAAAATGTTACCCCGCGCGCCTAGGTACCCGAAAACCCATCCGAGCGGGTTCATTATTGTTAGAAAGATATAGTGGATACTAAAGAAGTGTTGAGGATCTCACCACCTAACCGAATATCTGTAACTTCATGGTCGGATGATTTTTGGAACATCGAATAGGGACACCTATTATTAAATTAAGACCAGCCTTTCATGCAGCAGTCATCGAAGAACACAACAAAATGCAAAAAATTATTATAACAAGTAATGGGGAGCGGCCTCCCTACGCATCTGATTGATATAAAAAGATTGGCGATTTTGAGCTGATGGCCGGGGATAATGTCCGTAAAAGCAGGGGACGCGTCCTAGTTAGTACCTAGTCCTATAGTCCAGTGCCGTACGAAAAGGCCCATAGGTATCATCACAAAACATCGGGGAAAAAAATATTAATAAAATATTATAATTAAAATTAAAATTAAAAAATTAGAGCAGATCCAAACGTAGTTACCGAGATGTATAGACTGAGGACTGACGAAAGGCTAATCTGTTCATCTTGGGTACACAATGTTGTTTGTCCGCAGATATCCGCCCCTCTCAATTGGTAAAATAGTGGATTGTTCTAGCACTTGCGGCAGTGATTGATTGGGGGTTCCGATTGTCAATACACTATCACCGTGTTCACAATGGCAATGAAGTACCCATCAAATGCATTTGAAAAGTTGAAATCAAACAAGGAAAAAGCCCTCTGGCAGTACGGAATGCCCGATATTGAATCCTATAAGCTCGCTAATGAAGGAGAGCAACCGAAAAGAGTGGTTTTGACAGGGTGGATGGTGGGGGATTCTGCCGAGACCTATCGATCGAAAATACATTATTATTACATCTCTTTCCGGGGAATTTTCGGGCCTGAGCGAGAAACTTCCTTCCATCAGGCCGCGGGATTTAGTCCTTCCTTTTGCCTACTCTCACCACGACCTCGCCCATCAAAATAGGGGATTTGGAGAGGCTTAGGTAACCACTCAATCGATAATGACTTTGTTTTCCGAACATTATAAAAATTTAAGGGGAGGGGGGTGGAGTGGGTACATCGGTTGAGTGAATTCTACGGTAAAAGCACCATCCAGTGAGGCACATTGAAAACTGGATAGAGCAGCAGTTTTTATCTCGTTACCGTCGTGTCGTGGCTCTTTCCAATTGTATTTGAGTTCGCCTTGGTTCTGACCTCGTTTCTTCGTGTTTGGAATCGAACGCCTCTGCCTCTTTGGCAGCCTCTAGTCGATCTATCAAACCGTTCAAACTAGTTTTACCGCAGTTCGACGGTGTGAAAGGACCGCCTAACGCGTCGTGAAGAGTTTTTGCCGTCGTCACAAATTGATCGAAGGTTTTATCGAGAACTTGGTGGCAAGGTTCTTAGGAGAGCTGGTTCATTCTACAATAACATAAGTTATTTGTTCATGACTAAAAATAATATTATACAAATAATTAATACAATGATTTTATTGCGTTTGTGAGTAGCATATACAAATAGTAATAGAATTCAGCGTACCCTCTCCCTTCCGCGATAAAGGTACCTGCCGTGTGAACTGAACTATCTCGTTAGGAATTAATGTTTTTAATTCTAATGTTTCGATTTTCCAGAAATACGGAGTCACAACAAATATCAATTTATATACACGATTTCCCTTTGAGCGTAGGTAAAATCATCTGATACCATTCGAAATAGTCGGGAAATTGAAAGCGAACGTCCATTAGTCTGATTACTTTGTCATTCACTCATGGCAAAATAATATTGAAGTATCTACCACTTGCCAATATTAAATGCAATACAATAGACGCAGAGTGACGTCCCAATGACCCTCCTTTGAGTTATGATTACGAGAGTAGTATTGTCCACTACTGATTATCCCTTTGATGTCCATGGATAGGGAAAACGTCAAGGTAGGTAAGATCGTAATTTCATCATTCCTATGTTACGAGATTGCTCGGACAGTGTAGGTATGCCAAGCAATTTCTATTGGAATATTCGGTGAGCATCCTAATGCTATACTACGGTACCTACATGGGAATATCGTTCGCCTGAATCAGACTCTTGTTTGAGGTGGTTTTCTGAGTTTCCCGATCCTTATACTTTTTTAAAGCCCCGGTGTTTTCCATTCCTAATCACTTTGGTTTATAATGACCGTCAGCGTCCCCTTCATTACTACAACTACGGCTCGAACAGCAATTAAGAGATCGTTTTTCCTTCACTTCTCTTACCAGGCGGAGCCCCCTAATGGAACCGCAATAACTCACAGCCCTTTCGGGGGATCCTGAGTCAATAACCTTTAATTCGAAGATTAACCATAATCAACCTTGACAAATTACCGTTAAGGACGAGGAGTGAAAAATATTATTTTGGACGACTAAAACCTTCAACAGTTTGCAAGAAGTTATAATGTGATGGCATTTTCTTGTAAAAAAAAAAAAAAAAAAAAAAAAAAAAACCATAATCAATTGGTTTTTCAATTAACAAAAAAGTCAGCTTGTATACTTGTGCGCCACCTCGCAGTGTGGAATGTGGAAGCAGATTTCCAACCGTTAATCGATGTTCTTTGCCCTCACAGTGTTTTATCTACCAGAAGGAGAACACAAGCTTTTGGGGGGCTCAATATATGGTCATATAGGAATATACTTTTTGCGATATTTTTTGAATCGTCTTATTTATTATGTATTTACTTATAAAGGTTGTAACAGTAATCAGTCTATATAAAAACAAATGAAAAGAGAAGAAACTGAGAAAAGGTACCCACTAAACAGTCCTATAATTGTTTGGGGGGGGGGGGGGGACTAATAGTGATATCGAGATTGCTTTGATTTAGATATTTAAAAGCAATTTGATACTGTTTTGTCTGTATCCGTAGATATGTATTATTGTGAAGGAAATGGGAAAATATATTGCGAGAATTTAGGTGACATTCTATATGCTCTTGATTGAGAAACTGATACAGGCTACTAAACTAATTACTCCGGAAGGACGAGAAACCATGAAAATCTCCTCCTAATGTGACGTCGTTTGGACCCCACTTTGGTTTTCCTGAGATTTATTTGCCATGGGATTACTCGCTAAGGGTCGAGCATGAAGGATCACTTCCCCATCGAACGTTGTCGAGACGAGGGCGACAAAACTCGAGGAAAAACACGTGGCTGGTCGATGGAACAAACCCTTCCGCCTCGGTGTTGGTTTTCAAAATGTCGGTACGAAGAGTAGGCGAGGAAGTATGAATTTTAGCATAAATATTGTTTGCTTGGAGGTATCGATCCTGTAATCGCATTAGAGGGTGAACCGCCTTAGGGGAAAGGGCCGGGATGACAGGCTTTCAGGGAACTAGTGAAGCTAAAGTGTACAGGAGCTGTGTACAGACTTCCTCCGGAGGATCAGGTGGCTTCTAAATGTTGGGTGGTGCAGGATAATTTGGACGGCAGGAGAGACTGACCAAAGAAGCACGACAAGAGAATGTAAATGATGATGAAAATACCTACCAAAAGGTTAAAAGCGGAACATTTTTTTAAAAACAAATTACTTACTTACAAAGTACCCAAAGAACCGTTCCAAGAGCGTTCCATCAATTTAGTTAAATTATCTTTCAACTTTTACATTACGTGTAAGTAATCATAAAACCCCCGAAAAAGCTTCATTTCCTTGAAAGCTAAATTGCTCTCTTTAAAATATTTATAAAAACACGACTTTTCCTGTCAAATTAAACACAAACCCTCTACCAAGCACGGTTCACCCGGGTTTTTAGATGGCGCGACGCTTTTTGTGCCCGAAAAAAGTTTGACTTCTCGCCACATCATTCAGATTTAAAGGATCAACATCCGGTACATTTGTCTCTGCTTGAAAATTGTTGGCGCGAAGTGGCAATCGGATGGAAAGCATGGAAACCAACACTACGAAAAAGAAGAAACTGACGCCAAAATATTTTTGTTTGCAAATTATAGCAAATTGAAAAAACGCTGCAAATTCAATGACAGGGGTTGGTTATTACTCGAACCAAAAGCATGGAGACTCATTCAAATTTAGTTGAAAAAGTCCAAAATTTAGTTGAAAGTGATAACTCACACGCTATGGTAGGTACCAGAAATCTCGGAAACCCACTTTTGAAATAGGAAGATAGATACTCATCTTGGCCCTTTAACCTCTTCCGATGGCTCCAAATCGTTCTCGGATCTGTTCCATTAGATTCAGCGTCCAAAATGTAGTGGAAAATGACACCCCACACGCCTAAACAGCCAAAAATCTCGAAAAACACATTCAAGACACCCTGATGGGAGTCTAGTCATAGAGTAATGTTATCTAGCTCCGCTTCAAACTTCTTGAATTGAGCTTGAATATCAAGCAAGATATTAAATTGAAGAACAAATTTCTCTCGGCTCAAGATTGGACGGTTCCCACATTGACCCATCACAATCAATTAGGCGTCCAACGTGACTTATATATGGTCTTACCTCAAGCTCGCATATTGCGTTTTTCCTTACGGTTTATCTTCTAATTGATGAAAATACAATTCAAAGAGAAAACCCAACTACACACCAAAACACCAATGGTGACTCCAAAGCATCCATATTGGCTCTAATAATATTGACTAGTTCATCATCGATGGTAAATACATCGATGATCTGAGCCAAATCATTGATGTTTTGATAACATTGAGCTTTGAAACGTAAGTAGGTAAGGAACATCAAAAACAGCGGGCTAGTGAACCTCTCCGTTCATTACCAGCAGACGCTTTAGAGTTAATTATTCGAGGATACACACATGGAGTTCTAAGCTGTAGAGGAAGGACGACTTTAGCTCTCATCACCCGTTAAAAGCAGGTGTTTGCTAAGAGTTTCCCCACATTGTCCAAGAGGAGAAGGTGATGTTTCGGCGGTACCTACTAACTCCTCTGAACTTGACTTATAAAACTTGTTTCTAAAATACATGCTAGCATCCGCTAACTCATCCCCTCGGGGTGTGAATGATACCGTGAATCCGCTATTTGAATGGAACCTACTGATTCATGGGTTGTGAAAGACTATCAGGAGATGGGTTCAAATCTAGTTTTTTACTCTTTAAAAAATAACCCTATATCCACTCTGGAGGGCGATCACTTCGTACTTCAGTACAAGTAATTTTCGAGAGACAGGTCAATGAAATTCCCATCAAAATTTAAACATGGGTGTGGAATCAATCTTCTATGATAAGGCTGACTCTAATAAACTCGACAAGTTACAAGTAGACAATTTTAGTGCCCACGCATGTGTGTTGGCAATTTGAAATCGTCTGATCTTTGTTTAGTTTCGTTCATTTGCTTTTTTTTTTCGATTGAATCTCGTATTGAGCTGAGATTGGGGTCTGTATTTGAATTTTAAAAGAAGACAAAACATCATTAAGAAAATGGCTGGAATGTAATAGCTTTATTATCAATGAGAAAGTCACTTGTTCTAGTGCTTGCTCCAAAATTTGGAGGGGAGTGTCGGAATTTCAATCATCCACAATGGTCTTAAGGTCGCTTCGCACTGCCAGTAGTACCTACGTCTGCCGCTGCATTGACACGGCGCTGGCAGCCTGATCCTTTTCTCATCTGTTTCTCCTCAGTACGAATATGGAGTCCGTGTTGTTGTTCGCGCATAGTGTTCGATTGTGGAAAGACGCCCAGTGCAAATCGATATAAAGCTATTCTGTTTCGTTTGAGATCTGACTTCATTGGAAGGTATGTAAATATGTTGTGTCATCCGATCTTTTGGTTTCACTCAAAAAAGCCCGGATTCCGATAATGGGAAACGTAATATTCTATCCAAATCCGTTCTCTGATATCAACTGACTTGAAAAATAGGGTAGTAATAGACGTTTTATAGAAATCAGATAAACTCAAAACCATCCTATGAATAACTTCTTGAATGAGCTGTAGAATCAGAGCATGGTCCCTTGGTCCTCCAGTTGTCTTGGCAACACTGGCGGCCATGACGCCCCGTAGAGGGTTGATATCCGTAGTTATCTACTCATATCAGGCAGCTGATGATAGACAGAACGCTCATTTCATCCCAACTAACAATTCAGTACCCAATCATTTCTTTAGAAGAATTCACCACCATCGTTTTAATCCTTTAAAAGAAAAATTGTAAACCTCTCAGATTTGTTCACCAACCATTCCATAGATTTGCTTCACTTTGGCATCCGTATAGTAGGATGAGGAGTGCAAAGGGAAAGAAGACGAGTTGAGGTGGTCTGGAATGATTATGATTTTGAGGTCATAGGTCTGTTTCAGTCTTCTCTAGAAACACAGTGAAAACATATAAAATCACCATACATCCATCGATGTAATCAATCAGATGTTCACCCAACCATCTTCATGGATAGAGGAGCAGGAGCACGGCGTCGGCGTGTGATGATTAGAATGGAATCCCCTACGTCACTGGCTCATTGAGTACCTTCACCTCCCGAACGAGAAGGATGGGAAAACCACATCCACGGTTGACGTTTGAAGGGTACTTTATGAGAGGGTGACATCTTGTCAATATCATGTACACCATGGGGCTCGCGGGTGATCTCAGGAAAATATCACTCCTTCAGACATAATAATCCTCTGCGGATCAGAAAAGGAGATCACGTAGGATACGGTTCATTCCCTTTCGTGTTTATCCCCATTCGGGGACTCTTGTTACTCCAAAAGTTCACTCAACCGAACTGAGCGCGCCATTAAATAGCTGAGATTCTGGGGATGTTTTTCCCAAAAAGGTTTAGAATAAGTTTTCTTCTAAGAGGCATTTTTTGTTACAAATACGATGAAATTTTGATGTTTGGTGGTACCCAAAGGTGCATATGAAACAGTTGAAAGAACCCCCAGCTTCCCACCCAACATGCTTCTCGATTTTCAGATTAGCAGGCTAATTTTCAATTACTTCCTTCTCTTGGGTGAAGTACTCGTTCTTTTGTCTGTAGTGTCAGCGACGGGTTGATAGGCGCAGTGCTCGATTTTGAAGGTGCACGCCCTTTTCGGCAAATCGTTCATCCTTTATCCTTCGTTCGTGGTCTTTCGACCTTCACGTGTGTATAACGAGCCCTTGTTCCGTGCCTAATCTCTAAAAGAACCTTAAGGGGCCCATGAGGAGTAATCAGAAGTGTTCACCCATCAGTCTGAAGTTCTCCACACCAAAAATTGAATCCCTGAGTCTAAGAGCAGATTTAGCTCAAGCGGATTCACCTCAATAGGACATATCAGCGTGTAACAGCAAAAAAGTCCTCGGAATGGGATTCACATTTTCCTTTTTTTCTTGATCGGTATTGTGCCTTTTCCCCCTTTATGCGCAATCCACATTTCTGACAAAACTCGGGGAGAGGAATATCTGGCTATTCACCACGAAAAAGGACTCGATAGATCGATAGAGTATATCACATTGCTTTTTCTCTCATCCCTGAGCATTATATAACGGAGGGTAGCTTCGCTGTTTGTTTGATTACATCCATTGTGACCGTGGGCTTTGATTTGTAACCTTATACAATGGACGAAAATGGATTACTTTTTCCGGTGCTGTTATCACTACCTTGACTGACTTTGTTGAGAAAATAATTCAAGAGGAGGACGGAATAGGTATCAGTAGAGGCTCTATTTAGTCAACGAGACAATTGGTCGACGGGAAATATTCAACACAACGAAATCTATTTCGCCAACTAAAGCGTTATTAAGCTTTCGAGTTAACCGTCGCCATTGCGTATAGACCAATATGTTTCGAATGATGAAGCACAGGGTGCACGAGAACAAAATAAACTTTCCTTCAGTGCGTATATAGTCGACAATAAACGAGGGTTACTAATAATTAATGAAAACATCGGGAAACGTCCGACACATTTTGGAAAAATGGAATAGCGGACAAACAACATTAACTTTCGTCAAAAAATACAAAGTTTCCTTTTTCCGTCCTGTGTCCGAGTATCTTTGAGTAGATCTACAGAGTTGGTGACATACGAGCAAGATACACCTTAAAATGATAGACCGTTCTGGAATCATGTGCATTTATTCTCTGATTAATTATGAACCAAAGTAAAAAATAATGTTTTAATGCATTCTGAAGTTGATCTCTCCAATCTGCCAAACAAATTTGACATTTTGTGTCTCGAGATATCCAAGGATTCTTGGCCACTCGGAGGAATAATGCAGATCGCTTAGCTCTTAGCTCTTAGGTGGAGAAATCCATACGGGAATCTTGCGATTCTACAATCACTGCTTTCCTTTATATGCCCTGAATGTATTTTAATTATTTTTCACGATCAGGAATCACCTTTTACAAACAGCTCATTCAAAATATTACAAAGAAAAAAATACGGTTTACTCCCCTTTGAACCAATTTCTTGCTTTTATCGATCAGAAGAGCGGAACCCCTGTGCGTGTGTCATCCGCCCGGTCGGCCTATTTGTCTTGTTTTGAGGGGTTTTTGTCCCCGAAGTTTGTCTGTCAATTCCTAACCCTCTACCCAATCCATCACTTGCTCCCCCGTACCTAATGAAAGCCCTCTTGACGACCTATTCGAGTCGACGGAATGAGAACAAGCTGCAAATAATGATTACACTGAGGTTTATTATTCTACGAACTGTATGAGGTGTGGGGTATTCGGAATAAATTTGTTTCCCACCAATTTTCAAGATCATCTTCGTGACCCATTGTGAAAATCAATCCGAGATCAATTTCAATCGATTCAGCGTCCAAAATCAAAGAAAAATGATATCACGCCTGTGATACCAAAACATGAACATCTGATTCTGAAAGGCACCTATTCCACTCGTACTCTTCTTCCGTTTGCTGGAATCTGTCCAAGACCTATATCAACCAATTCAGTCTCAAAAATTTTGTGGAAAATGTTATCACTCCCGCCTATGACCCGAAAAAGCTTACAACATCATTATCAAGATACACTTTTCACACTTACCCTGCCTCTGTTTGGGTTGATTGAGCTGACATTGAGTTAGGCTCATTTTTATGTAAAAAATGATGGGTTTTACGAAAGCTTCTTAAAGCATTTTGTTTTTAGTGATACGAATACATAATGAAAAGTCCAACAAGAATATTGAACCAATACCAATACTTGTTAACAAGTCGTTGGCGCTTGCTCACGTCTCCGAAAAACTACTGGTAGTTTTTGTGAGAACATCGAAAAGTCCCCCATTAGGAAATCATATAGTTGAATTACAGTACAACAGTGTGTTGTATTGTGTTTCTTTTTCTTTGCGTTTATATAGAAACCTTTTCTATCGACGGAGTGGCTTTCCAATTTAGCTTACAGGACTTTATGAAATCGATAACTCGTTGGATGGTATAATTGAATCCTCAGAGAGTATAAGTTTAGAAACCCGATTGAATCTATCACGACTGGGGAGATCTCGAGGTCGAATGGAATCACCGAGAGCTCTCATCGTGATGAAGTCCACGGCTCTGGGTATGAGCTCATCGATATGGGGTCGAGTTGATTAGCTGTGGCGAGGTTTAATTGAATTGTCACCTCCACCTAATTACGTTGGTCCGATAAGGGCGAGGTCGAATGGGATGGAGAAGGAAGGGGTTCGCTGTGAAGTGGCAGACACACAGGGTGGTCAGGCCGTATTGGGTGGGACTTGGTGAGTTGACTTGTAGGGACGATGGGGGACACAATTCTCAAATGTAGCTGGAGTTCACGAGGGGTATGATAATTTTCACTTACTTACAAGTCGTATCGTGAAAAAGTACTATCTCCTCAACCCCTAGGTCAAACATAGGAACGATTCGGAGCTAGTTTTCTAAATTTTTCAGTTACTAAACTAAAATTTGAGATCAAGTAATATACGTGATTTATGAGAAACTTCTTAGTAGTTCTTGGGGGTAGCTAACGGATTTCTTAGAAGACAGACAGATTTGATACGATTTGATACGCCCGTGTCATACGAAATGGGATCAACTGTCCAATCCCGGCGATCAGTCGTTTTGGGCCAGTTCCCTAGCCTCTCAAGGACCCTTCCCTCCTTACCCCCCTGTGGACCACTAATTGTGGGATCCTGTGCCGGGTCGTTGAAGACATCACCAGGACCGATAAAATCTTCAAAAATTTCCGTAGAATCATCCCTATTGACTGTATTACTTTTCCAGCATAAATTATCTGTTGAAAAAACTAATGATATTCCAAAAAAGTAGTTTTTTCTAGAATCGGATAGGCTAACAATGGGTTTCTGGAATATTCACTGAATTTGTTCTTTTTTGCTGATATTTTGAGGGCAAGACACGCAGAAAATAATCCCCTTGGTTACAAAACCCCAAAGAAAAATAGCATTCAAAAGAATATTTTAAAATCTTTAATAAAATTCATGGTTTCGGTTTAAGAAAAAAAAAAACTCATAACCGAAGTTTACAAAATTCCTTTAGGAGGCAGTTTTTGATGAAAATGAGCTGAACTTGGTGGATATACAGTCTCTTGACTCTCTCTGTCTTATCTATCACCAAAACTATTTAAAAACTCGAGGAATAAGACATGTGGTGTTCGCGACATACAATACAATTTTGTTAAGAATTATGTAATTTGTATTGTTGGGTTTGTTTATGAACGCCGAGAGTTTTTTTTAAGGAACAACTTCAAATTTAAATATTTTTCCCCCTGCTAGTTTTGAGATTCCGTGGAGATGAAGAAAACCGAAACAGTTGAAGTTAACGTGAGCAGGTGAATTCGGAGGGGTCGAACGGCGCCATGTTTATTTCATTGGACGTTCGGAGCTAAGGAGGCTCCCGGTGGCGGTTGCTTTTAAATAAATCTCCCGTTTCGGATTCCCAAAGGAAAATGGCCATTGTTCCTGGTGGGATTGAACTTCTTAAATCACCACGAGGCTGAATTCAAGACGGTTCATTTCCTTTCTGTCTCCAAATAAATGCGGGTTTCGAAGGAGGGGACCCTCGGCAAAAACCGACACGGTCGGCCGCTCGGAAGAACTGCATTATCCGTGTGATAATCTTGCCGTGAGAGTTAGGATGTTGGATTCAATTTGGGTTTGCTAGGAATGACCCAATTTCGAAATGAAGAAGTATGGTACTAAACCCCGAGGCAAGGATAAGAGGCAATGGAGCTTTTTGCATTTGGGGTAAATAGTCTACCAGCATGTTATGGACGGTGATGCGAAGAAGATTAACAAAAAATCATCCTGTGAATCCTGCTCTGACTATATACTGAGGATGAAATTAGCATGCTCTTTGGAGGAAATCCTCATCACCGGTCACCTTGGTTTTTCTCGCCCTGGACGAGATGGTTGTGCTATTTCGAGTTCCTCTACTCTTATTGCTGCGACGAGGTTGACTGATCGAGAATCCAATGTCTCATCAATTACAGCAGTAATCGGGTAAAAGGACGAGTCCCCTAAAATGAAAATACGTCACGTTCTTTCTCGGAGGTGTGTCGACGACAAAACTTGACGAATTGGCCTCGTGCAGCCGACTTTTTCTCCACAGATTTCCTGCTAAACCAGTCCCGGTCGTTCATTTTCCGGCTAAAAGGAAGCTGATGGGGACTGGGGTCTGGAGCTGGAGGCTGGCCTGAGAGTAAAAAGTACGACGGGTCGACCGGGGGCGGGTGGACGTGAATCGATTGTCACTCGGTAAAGGACGATAGGAACTGCGGCGTCTGCGGATTCTGTCAGTGACATAAAAGGCTCCCTCGCCTATTATACGTTAGTGAGGAAGGTACGTACCTGCATTGAGAGTGAGCGAACAGAAGACGGTTCACCTGAGGTTGTCATCTCCTATCTTCTTAAGGGCTAGTACCTCGAAACGCATCTTCCCATCAGCCAACACTGCAGCAGTACTGCCAGTGATTGCAAGCTTCACAGTCCCTCCGAGAGCTGCTAATTCTCAATCTTACAAATATGAAGAGATACAGCCCAAGTCGCATACAAACATTGCAAAAATGCATATTAAACTTATTTAGTTTTTGAAAATTAGTGTAAATATGTGTGCTTGTTGTTGTTAAACACCCCTTGATATTTGTATACACCAACGACGGTTAATAATCTCTCCCCCCTCGTTCCCTAAAGGTCGCATTTTACGTTTCAAAAGTGCGTACATTTAGGAATCCAAAGTCCTCTTCATATGCATCGAAATATGCGTCTATTGACTCAGTTTGAGCTGTAGTTTTTTGCTCAAACAGAGTCAACATATATTGGAAAGTTTTCGGGATTTCCGGGGATGCAGATCGATTGCTGGGTATGAATGAAAATGGGTCGTGAACGTTTTGGGGACCTAATTTATTCTTATTGGTAAATAACTCAGGGTACCTCAATCATACGCTTTTCCACACGAGTGAGCCATTAAAAATTATAGGCTGTTGATAAATGTAAGCGTTTTTTTTGGCTCCTCAGCATGGAAATAGTTCTTATTGATTCATGCCACATAATATCGTTTTCCACACTTCGATTCTAAAATGCTCTCAATTTCTTCTTGTTATAAATAATTCTTGACACATTTTTAACATTTTTGAATAACCTCTGTCTTTTTTGCCTCTACCTTTATCGTCCTGTTGGCTTGAAAATGTCAAGAACATCAGGTTAGATTCCCTTATCTCATCTTCTTTCAAAGTTGGAACGACCTCGATCACTTGACAGGGAGAGTTTGCATTTTTACTGTAGCCTTCACTTTCTCCTGCTTTCCAAGCCAATCCCAAGTTAGCCTTGACGTCTCTCAACGACATTTCAACGAAGTAGTTGGTCGGTTTTTACTCCTTCCCTCCTGTCGTTTTTCCTCCTACTCGAGCTATTTTTGGACGATAATTAATGTATTCCGAGACCACCAGATTCAGTGGCGTCATTTACGAGAACGTTCGTATCCCGGGTCGAAACTAGAGTGCGTCAACATATTCACCGCCTCAGCGTGAACCCACTATACTACAACCCTCACCACTCACCTTCTCCGAAAGAGATGTATGGACGGTTCCCTACTTTCAGGGCCACCCCTAAATGAAAGCTTTACCTTTTTTCACGGCCTTTGAGTCCATTTTTCTGCTTTTTTCCTTCTCAAACGTTTTCCCCCTCTTTTTTCCCTGACAAATGCGGAGAAATGGAAAACTCTTTTCCGGTCCGTGCTATCCTTTTACCTCTTGACGTGCCCTCATCAAGAAAAGGCAAAAAAAAAAAGTATTGGTAAAACCCCCCGCTTTGGGCCAAGGACTTTGAGCATCTGTGCTTAACAGCACTCTACATGACTTGCTACCCTTCTTACAGCCAATCAACCCTTATTCAAAAACTGACCAATTCCATTTACAATCGACTCAACCATGTTCAGCTACTCGCCACCTGTTATGCGACCTCTTAGTGCAGCCAGTTTTGGTTGCCTCTATCTAATCATCTACTCGTATGAATGCTGTAAATTTACTAAAGAGGATCGTAGTTGAAAGAATAACATACCTACGCCTTACTGATGACAATGCCATGATAGTTGAAGGTAGATCACGGAAAAACGTTTGAAAAAAGTTCCAAGTAAATCCAGCCGATGTACGGGTTATGAATGTGTCATTTACAACTGAGTTTTGGACGCCGAATCGATTCGGATGGGGTGTCAACTAATTGCCGCAAACTTGCAACGTTCATATAGGATAATAAGAATGTGTGATAAATTCCAACTTAAATTCTCTAGAATGCTCACAACTCCTTTAACTACTAAGTAATCGAAATAATACAAAAAATTGTCTGTCAATTTGAATAGAAACCCAATTTTTCCTTCGCTCTTGCGTATAATAGGATTTTTCTACAAATTGTGGCTTGGGTATGGGAGGTATGGGATTATTCATAGTTCATTTGAAAATCAAAAATGTGTATTTCGAAAAATGAATTTTCGAGATTTCCGGCCATCTAGGCGTGTGCGGCATCATTTTCGACTAAAATTTTGGACGCTGAATCTAATGAGACGGGTCCCGGAACGATAAGAGCCCACCGGAACCCATTTCGAAAGTGTGTTTTCGAGATTTCTGATACCTATGCGTGTGGGGTATCATTTTCCACTAAAATTTTGACGCTGAATCGATCGGAATGGGTCACCATGCGCGTGGTTTGAGGAATAACCATCCCCTTTAGAAGAATTTGCCGCGTTTTTTTGTTAAAAACTCTAGTTTCCATAACAAGATTTTTTCATTTTTAAAGATCCTTTTATTCGACGTTTTCTTAATACGTAATCTTCTGGCATTCTCTTTTTAGAAGACAAATGCTAGAAAAAGAAAATAATTGTTAGTATTATTTGCACTAGTTGTACGAGGTATCACCGTGGAAAATGACCAATCGAATTCCCAGTTGACTCTGCGTTTTCTCAACACTCAAAACTTCCAGGGAAACTTCGATTTCCTTCTAGAAGGCTCACCCCGCAAAGGAAGGTGCCAAGCGGCTGTAATTTGTTCAACGCTGGCCTGTCCGCGACATCTGTGTAACGCAAGATATTGGCCCCGCGTTGCCCTTTTCGAACAGCTTGTTATTCCGCGTTCCTCGGCCGATAACCCGATGCAGTTGATACTCGCATTTATTTTCTTGGTGAAACGCGTTGGAAATTGGCGACGAAGTTATTATTTTCTTTTCTGTTAGGTAGGTATTGAGAAAAAAAAGTTGGGCTCTGGCTCGAGTTTAGGACGTAAGGGGGGCAAAAAATTAACAACGTCAAATGTCAAGATCATGAATGGAGCACGAAATCTTCATAATTTTTAATAAAAGATTTTTAAATGTGCAAGGTGGAAGCAAAAAATGACCATTCCGTGAAGTATCAATCGGTAACAACAGCATATATGTTATCTCGATCGTCAATAATATCACAATCGTGTTTCAGATAGGGGGAACTGCTGATTATAAAATGGTAAAACTGAATCATCTCTCATTGGCAATAGTCTTTTCTCTGTCAGGTTGTTGAGCCAGGAATAAACTGTCTTTATGTCCCTCAATAGCTTAAGTTGATACGAGTAAACAAGATGATATTTTTGTGCCCAAGTCAGCACGAGGGACTTCCGAGGAAAAAATTGTTTTAAAAACATCGTTAGAAAAACATTGATGCTTCAAAAACATTGATGTGTTATTTCCTTTCGTATATTGGATGAGCTCCCGACTTGCTCAAGTTAGCTACGTAGTCTGCTTTGGAAAATCGAACGAGGGCCAGGAATGACAGTAACACGATTATTTTGATAAGCACAACCAAAACACCCCTTTAATTCCACATGAAATACGTATATAGTACGATGTTATTTCATCAACGTTTCAACACTTTTCGAGTTATTGAGGCTCAAGGAACTCATTTTGCATCATGAATTGACTTCGTGAGCCTCGTATATTCTCCTCGACCCTGAAAGTTCTTCTACCATTTCAAATTGAGCTCCAACCTAATCTTATAAGCTCTTGTGATCTCATTAAAACTAGCGGTTTCGCGCGAGTGAGGCTCTGATTAAAGGATCACCTCATCAACGGGTTATTACATGGGGTTCCATCTCCGGGAAAAGGTTACCGAATAATTGCGTATTTTGACTTTGCCGAGTTGAATCCGAAGGCAGGTAGGAACGAAGCTGTTTTATTATTAAAGTTCAGCCGCCTGTTTACTCTCAACTCAGCAAGTAATTTGTTATTCCAATGCTTCCTTCAACTTGCGATGCCGGTCGAGGTCTAATCACTTACGGACCCCCCCTCCCTCTCTCTCTTCATCACATCTTAGCCTTTCCTGGTTTCCCCAAGAGAAAAGCGTTTGGTTCAAACTTGAAGTTAGAGAATTAACCGTGAAAGTTAAAAGGGGGCAGACATTTATTCGGAAAATTAAAGCGAACCGTATTAAAAGAAGGCTGAGTCGAAGTTCGTCGTCTCGGAAATTACGAAACAATAACTTAACTGTTTTACTGACGTAGCTCAATTCAGTGAATAAAAGCATTCGTAAGGATTATACTTTTTTTCGTTCCATTGTCTCCTCCTCCCTTGGAATATTGCGGTTGAACTCATAACTCAAGAATACAAAGCCAGAACCAACTTCAACTTCTCAATAATGCACGGCATTATTCACGACTTTTTTTCTCATCTTGAAAAAAGTCAGTTTTGCATAGGAAATTAAACTTAGTGAGCTATCTTACATGACTAGGAATGAAGGAAAAATCAAATTCTACCATTATTTTTCTTTGAGGGCTGTTGTATTTGAGTAGTCTGTGTTGTAAGCTTCAGTGGATCTAGAAACAGCGATCATAGGGTAAGGCTAATAATTTTGGTTGGTTGTTCCTTGAATCTACCCATTTTGAATGTGTGTTTTCGAGATTTCTGGTACCTAGGCGCTGGGTGGAATATCATTTTCCACAAAATTTTGGACCCTGAATCGATTTTTTTTTTCAAATACTATTGATTTGGCTTCCAATAAGCTCAGTGGGCTGAGATGGGGCTGAAAATCAACTAAAATCAAGCGTAGCCTCGGGCCCGAGTATACACTTCAGTATTTTCCGAGCATTTTATTTCGGACAGGGCGACAGAAATTTGGGGTTTAGAATAAACTAAATCAGAGAAAAATAATGGTTTTGATATTTCTTTCAATCGATTGGCTTACAACTGTGTATTATTCATATGAGAATAATATTCTCGGGAAATTTAAATGCGGCTAGGAAAAGGAAGCAAGAAATGGGTCTTTTTCGGGTAGTGGTTGTGAGACAGGAGTCGCTTTTTTTGGCAAACTCACAATCGATTTTCTAAATTAGCATGGCAGCGGAATTCGAAAAGCTTTTGTTTGTTCGCTGTACGTGGTAATTGAGGCTGTGATTGGTATTAGACTTGGTCTGACGCATTAATATTGACGTTGCTGCCGCGCCGATATTTATTTTAAGAGTTTTTGAAACTTGGAAGACCACCTTTTAACTTGATCGATGCACAGTTCGACCGGCGAGGTATTTCATAAAGTTACTCTACACATCCTGCGATACCGAAACTTTGACGGGGTTTCTAATAACAATTTCTTTTGCTGCGTCTTTTCGGGCGAGGGAGGGAATCGCGCGAGCAAACTGTTCGCCTCGCTACTTTTACTTGAGCAACAAAACTTACGTTCGCCCGTCTCAGAGCCTGATACAGTGAACTTTCTCCATGTTTCGGGATCTCTACTTCACTTTTGCGTCAACAAATTACGGCCCTCTGACCCCCTACTTCGCCTTTCTAGCTCGTTTTCGCTCTTTTCCGATGCGCAGAAACTTGGGAGAGATTTCCCATACAAGTTTGCCTCCTCTCAAAATCTTCCTTGGTAGTTTCCCTGGTTTTTAAGGTGTCTCGCTTGATATATCAGACGGACATGAGGACGTCCGACGGCATTTTAATTTTTCCTCTAACAATTTTTTCACGGTTTTATAAATTAATTTCCGGCAGATTCACCTTTTTTTTCAGTCAAAGCTCCGATTTGCTGAGACCAAATGTAATCTTCTTCTTTTGTGAGGAAAATCCAACACTGTGTGCCGCTTATTTTTAGAACTGATGTTCATATTCAACGTTTTTGGACGCTTTGTAGTGATTATTAGTCTTAAATTCAAGGGAAAAAGGTGAAAAATGTCCTTTTGACCTCATGAAATTCATCCATAATTCTCCTTGTACCATTTTTCCTACCTATAAACAGCAATGTGACATTCACGATTCTATCAGTTTCTACTTTAAAGAGCAGAGAAAAGATTTTGTATTAGTTTCCAGTTAACGATATTCGAGGAGTATCCCGTGGCCCTACTTGTGTACAGCAGTAGTCCGATGCGACCGTCGAAAGACCACGGAATATGGTCGCAGAAACAACAACCTCCGTAACGTTTTCTCATCAAAGCCAATGACACCAAATATACTTTGGGTTTCCACGCACAGTACACAAAAGAGAGCAACTGATCTTTTCGGGTTTTCGGACCTCAAAAGGAGAAAAAAAGAAGAAGAATAAATGTAAGAGGAACCGCAGCCCCTAATTTTCCGAGTTGAAACCACGTTGGTCAGAGAGAGCCGAGCAACTGCTACAGACAGGCTTCCCGCTTTTACGGGTACGGGCATCAACGCCGGGAAAAATGGGATAGGGGGAAGGACTACATGGCAGATAGAGGGAGGAGGGTAGTAGAGCAACTGGGAACCCTTGCTAAATAACGTATCTGCCCCGGGAGTTCCTAGGCTGCAATGGATAGCGCTCATAAATTACTGAAGAGCCGTTCACCGCACGTACGCTAGTTTTCCCACCCCCTCGTACTCTGACCCCTCGGACACCGAGACGGGTGAACTGGGTCAGTCTCCCTTTTATCATGTCAATCTTCCCTGTTCGCTCCTGCATAACATCCCTTAGTTCACCCTTCCCAGTTTTTCCCAGAAATGGTTGGGAGTGAATAAGTTTCCCGTCGAATGCAATTGAAGTGAAGATGACGTAGATCATCAGTAGTAGAAGGGTCGTCAGCAGTCGGAACATCATTTTTTTTTCTTCAAAAAACGTTAATGTTAAAAAAACCTATTGTTTTATAAAAGCCGAATAAAATAGTTATCAACACATAAAATATCGCTATGTTATTGACGACACAATTTTCCGGAGAGACATCGGTGTTTCTTGAATCTGTATAGAATTATTTTTGTACAATAATGAACGACCGAGTAAGCATTTTTTTAAATCCATACAAGCTCCAAAATAGATAATAAATCTACAATAATTCGGGATTTTCCAGTATTTTGGCGGTTTGTGAGTATTGTTTATGGCGTGTATTGTGTCAATGTTTTCATGATCGTGTTTTTGTTTGTTTGTTCAACTCATCAAAAACATAGTCACAAAAAGTTAAGTCTATAATACTATTTGTAGACATAACATTACTTACTTTTTTACATTACGTGTTATGAATCTATTATGATCTACGATTGGATGTGCTGATCTACTAGGATTCAATAGGTTTGTACTCGTTGTGAGTTCAAAACAGTTCTTCAAGATATACCAACTGGAACAATTTGATTTTAATTTGCGGTCAAAACTCGTCACTGTTTAGTTTAGAATTCACATGTCTGCTGTTACTTGGCCTAAAATCTTCTCAGAATTTTTACAACCATACTTGTGTTCTGAAGACGAAGAACGCAATAGCGATAATTGCGCTTGGACGAAAATCCTTATTGCGTTTAAAAAACCATCCTAACCGAACAAATCTATAAATAATTGTCGTCCTTAATTGTGTACTATTGTCCGTGGAAAAAATGTGAGCATAATTATGATCGTTGATCTTGCTCGCTTTTGCTTGACCAAGCGCATTTACGTGTAGGTATATTTGCATAAATCGTGTGGTCATGAATATCGTAATGACGGGACTTTTTCTATAGGGATTAATCATTTCCACTTCGCTTCGTATCCCCAGGAGAACGTTATAACATTTGGGACGGCGTATCAACTGGAGCAATTTATCCATTCTAATTCTCCTTCGTCAGGATTGAAGGCGGAAAGGAGCCTGTCATTAAACGGGGCTTTGGTAAAATGAGAATGTGGACCGAGTAAAGCCCCACTGATGAATTCGAAGGTCGGGCAACATCTGGCTGCGTCGATTCGACGGGGTGAATATGAAAGAAATTACAAATAAAAGCTCATATCTAATGGTCTCGATGGCTCTTTAGTGGATCTTTCCACTAAGTGTGAAAAGAGCGGATTTTCAACCAGCTCATATAATACCACGACTGCTTAGTTTGCTTACTGTTAGAGGGTTGCTCGAACCATCAAGGGCGGTGACAATTGCTTGGGATTTGTCCTCCAGCTCTTAACCCCCCCCCCCCCCCCTCTCACTCCAATCATTATCAGTATTGTACACGGTTAGAAAGAGAGTAGAATTTCTCCTTAACGTTTCCAATAGTTGAGTACTGATAACTATTCAATAATTCAGCCTAATGTTAGGAAATGAATGAAAACGTAAAACTTTGTCAAATTTTCAATAGGTGAAGGAAACATTTTTCCCAAAACGGCTCGGACGCTCTATCCAATGGTGTACTCAGTTTGAGATTACCTAGCAAATTAAGAAGTTTATGGCTACTATAGGGATGTCAGGTCAAAAACAAGAAAAAATCTTAATTCGTGGATAAATGGGAAACAAAGCCTCTAAAAAGATGAGTATTGCAGACATTTTTTGCGGCATTTGCGTTCTAGAATCGGCCCCTTGAAGGCTATCAACCTTAAACGTCAACACCCTGCAAAAGTAGTAGCTGTTATTTCAAAATTATCGTTTAGAATGTTGACGAACAGAGAAGTTACTGAATTTTGAAGAAAAAAAAAATATCATCACGTTATTAAGTACATAGCAACAGGATTATAGTTTGCTTCATGTTATAATGAAAACGGTGTCAAAATACGCTGGCCGAATTAAGTAGCTTGAAAAGAGACGAAAGAGGGGTCCGATATTAAAACGCATTTGCATTCGTCGCAGTGGGGCGGTTGAAATGGAGGATCTGAGGCTCGGTCTACCTAATATATTTCTATGCATAGCCCTAACACTCTTCCAGGCGGTAGTAATGAAAAGCAGGGAGAAGAGGCCGGGTTTTCTGCAATTGGCGTCATAATTCAACGGAATTAATGTCGCGCGGGTCACAATAGGGCGAGCAAGGGATAACGACTAACTTCGTAATCGTTGGAATGGGGATTTTCGGCGAAGTTTTAACACCAGGGGGGCTACCTTGGATGATTTTAAAGCAATTTACGAAATGATAGAGTCTGTTGAATAAGGTAAAAAAAATATTTGTCACTAAGTTTTAAGTAGTAATTCCGAGTTCTTTAGCTCGTAAGAACCTCCCTTTGGTGAAGTTTACATAAAAAAATAATATAAATACACAATGATGACAAAAATAACAAAGAAGAAAGTATTTAATGGGTTTTTCCTTAGGCCAGGGCTCGTATAGCAAGGGGTTCTGAAAATGGGAATTTCGCTCAAATTTCCAAAAAGTGGTTTTTCTCGAACAGCTACGGCTAATGCGGCATGAAACCTGAAATCACTCTGCAAAGTATCGCAAAGTGGTCATAATTAGGTGAGCACGCCCGACATGAGCTGGACAGTTTAAAAAGACAGCCGCGAGGGGGTGAAAACGACAACATGACAAAGCTGCCTAGCAAACTCTGCCAACAGCAAGGTGATATTGATGAAAACAAAATCAACAAAGTAAATTGGGGAGGGAGAAGCAGTGATATAGTTGTTTTCTATAACATATTGTCCTGATTATGTGTTGCCACCTGATTCAGTTTGTTCTATTCGGAAAAATTGCTCTCACCAATAAAACTGGAACTTATTTACCCAAATCGATTGTGAATCGACGAGAATGTATAATATATGACAGGGAGGCCAAAAAACTCGCCTTTTTTCGGACTTTTTTGACGATATTTCAAAAGAATGTGCCTCTCCAATTGAAATTCTTACAAGAAACGGTAGAGGGTTAATAACTATCCGTCGATCGTTTATCTTGCTGACGATCAATTTTCATAAATTGCAATAACTGGGGAATCATCAATGGGGAGGTTATGTCGAGATCATGGATTATTTCTATGACTCAACCCGTACAACGTGACGGGCTAAGGCATTTGATAGACTGAGAGCGATTCCTTGAATAATAAACCCATATTTTCATATAGAAAGGCGATCTCTCTGATTCGGCTCTAAATTTTTTTCAGGGTGTTTCAAGGTGCCTAAATCTAAATAAGCCAAAGACCGTCCGCTGTCCATACCGATTTTGTTATTGAATTTTTTTTCTAAAAAACTGAAACTTTGGTCAGGGACCCGTATTTGGCTCTAATCGATTGGAATAGAGTCTCCATGCACCAGGCCCGAGGAATAACCAACCCCTATACAAGAATTTGCAGCGGGTTTTTAATTCAAAATCTGCGCAGATCAGCGTTGCGTACAATTGGATGGTAATGACTTTCTCGATTCATTTTTTTTTGTGATTCGAAGTTTGTTAGAAGAAATGGTTTGTCGAATTTTCTCGTTGAGCGGCCGCGTTCGGGCCGAGATTTGAAATCGCTCGTTCAAGTATAAAATTTCGGAAGGTTTTGCTTTCATTTTCCTTTTTCTCTTCCTACTACTCGGCCGCTATCAGCGCTTTTTTTGTAAGAAGGAAAATTCTCGTTGACGAATAAAAAGTAAAAGAAAGGTCCATTTAAGTTTGCCAATCCAGTAGCCCCTTCTTTCCCCAACCAGCCCATCATTTCGCCCTCTTTCTTCAATGGTCGTTTGGTAGAATTGCAGTGATTTCAAAGGGAGGAAGATTTCTGACCCTCGCGAACTCGCCAGCGGTTGAAGGGCCTCGCCTGAGTTCGGGTGTTTCCGCCAGGGCGGGTTTTCCGCTCAGCTCCCCAGTTCCACCCCCGTCGCCGACCCGGTAAGGACTGTGCCTGTGCTAAGGGTTGGTTACTTCCAAGCTATTCAAAATTCCCGGCGTTTGACTCCGTTCAAATTTGACATTCGTTTATTTGATAAAGGCGTCACGCCATTCGGCCTCCTCGAGACTTTTTGAAATCGCGAGTGAAAAAACCGTGTGGGAAGTGCGTCAACCGAAACTGTACTTCTGCTTTTCCTGTTTGGTACCTTTACTATCCACAACCCTAGTTCCAGGAATATTTATGAAGGTATGTTTTATGCAATAACAGTCAAATACAGCCTTATAACAACAGATAGTCGTCGACAAAAGTCGCATTCCGAAAGTTCATGTAATAACTCGTTAAGGTTTTTAGGTTCCAATTAGGCTTCATTCTTATAATAACAAGCCCTTATCATCAAATCGTCTAGAAAATACGATGATATTTTGATGACGCTAAAAGACTCAGATCCTACCGGTTATCAAAAGCGATAATGTTCGGCATCTTCATACAGTTACCTCAATGAAAATATTCCGAATCCATTTCGTTTTCAAATTTGGTTGGTTGTTCCTGGAATAATCAACCTATGTTTTCATGCAAAAAATATAGTCTCTCCGATTCGGCCCAAATTTTTTTTGGGGCGTTTCAGAGTGTCCAGCAAATGTCCGTCCGCCGTCCACGCCGACTTGTGTTGGGAAAATTTTCTAAAAATCAGAAATTCGGGTCAGCGACCCGTTTCCAGCTTTAGTTGGTCCTCAAAACTTTTCAGCCCGATCGGACCAAATTCGTGGGAGGGGATAGGGGTAAAAAAATGTATTTCGAAACATGGATTTTCGGGATTTCCAGTGATTTGTTGTGTACCTTTTTCCACATAATTCCTGGTACCTAGGCGTGTGAAGCATCATTTTCCCTAAATTTTGGACGCTGAATCGATTGGAATGTGTCTTCATGCTCCTGGTTCGAGGAATAATCAAACTCTGTGAACGACTTTTTTCCGTCATGTAACCGTTCTGACGTGAAAACGCAGTAAATTAACGGTTATCATGAGGTAAAAAATAAAACCTAATTCAAAACGGCGCGTCCAAATATAATCATAATTTTACGATTATCACACGAACCTACAAAAATAAGCGTGTAGTTAGTTTTCTCATGAGTTTTGAGGTAATTCGATCGGTGTCTAAAATTACACGTATCTTCAAATAATGTGATGATTGTGCGAATTTTCAATTTCAACTCAAATTAAATTGACGGTATATTTTAAAACATATTTTAAAATATTTTAAGCAACCGGTGCCGAAAATACAATTTTAATGACTTCAGGTTTCTCTAGCAAAGTTTGTTTGGATATAAAAATGATGTTTTGAAAACTGTTTATTATAACAAATGAAGCCCGAGATGTTTATAACATCGCGTGACGAGCTAGGAAAAGTGCATTACCTCCAAGCGACGGACGAACGTGAGTTTTGCGGCTGATATAAATTTAATTTGGCATAAATAAATTACGAACGTTCTATGGAAAATGTTGCTTTCTGTAATGGTTCCTACACTGACAATCTAGAACTCACATCACCACGAATAAATGGCCTATGCTGTAGAATGGAACCTGAGGAGTGCATGAGAGCATTTCCCATTTTCGTCACTCGTTTCTACCTCTGTAAAATTATTATTTTACAGTTTTATGAAATATTCGGACGATTAGATGAATTATAACGCACTGTGACAGGTCTGGCAAATGCCAGCGTTTTATCCGTAGAACCGACCATTTTATCCGTACATTGCGACTCGACCAGTCCACTAACTATGGTTAAACTCTACACCGTTACATCTCACGTTTTTAGAACGTGAATTGAACGTGAGATAAATATTTTGTCAATGACTACCAGGCTACGTTACCGCTTCGGGTGTTCAACTTTAAAACCCTCTTATAACCTAATTACATCAATCCTATTGAACGTTCTAGTTCATTCTTCGACTCTTTTACAACGGCTGTGAACTCAAAACGTTCTCTCTACGAACATTGAATACCAAGAACGGTAAATTCGCTCCGTGAATATTCATGTTGGGAAACGTAGTGACGAGTTGATTCAATTCCGTTTCGCCGGCCTATAGTTTCAATTTGGCGGGAATCATAAGGTTCATTTTTATTCAACGCGGAACGGAATGCAGTCAATTTTCATAAAGCTAAGAAAGCAAAAAAAAAAAAAAAAAAAAAGAATGGACCAAACGGCTTTTATGTATGAGGCCGTCGCATTTACACGAGACGCGACGTTTTAGAATTTAAGCATTCACCGCCTTTTCTTTTTTTTTCCTTTTGCGAGCCTAGGGGGTTTTTACCATCGTTGCCTGCAACGATTGTGCTTTAGGTAAGAAAATTTCACCGGGACTCAATGCAATTTGTTAAATGAGCGACAACTCCTGCAGAAAACAAAAATCTGATGTAGCAGCTTCATCAAACAAAATGAAAACTTAGTCAAACCTAATGTTAATTGTGTTAAATGTAAAGAATATTTTATCATGCATAAGTAATGATCTTTCCCGAGTCAATGATTTAGGGTTAAAGTTATCATCATTATAACTTTAATTTAATAACTATTAACACTATGGATAAATTGTATTAATTAATGTTATTATCTCCTCCACTCACTGAATAGATAAGCCCCTCGAATTGAACTGTTCGGATGTTTCTAGGACACTGATGCTGTGAGCCTCCATTCTACCTCGCTTCAGACGAATGCAAATACAGTTGATACTTCTATTAAACTGGTGCTGATCATGGTCGAGCGGGCCGGGAGGGAATAATAAGGGATTTGTGCTCGGTCAACAGCCCCCTGTTTTTCAATACCGTTCAGCCCTCACATTTCAACAATGCGCCGAGAGAGTGTATGCTGAAACTGTGGGGGATTTGGTCGTTCCCTACTGAGTCTTGTTTGTTCGGGCATTATGCAGGTCAGGGCTCTCGGATTTTTTTTTTTTTTTTTTTTTTTTTTTTTTTACCGAGTCAAGCTTTTTCCTTTGAACGAAGTGGAATCTTTGGTATCCTCACCACTCAAGGAAAGGATATCGTTCGCCCGGCTCACCCCGTTTTATCCGCGACTCCTCATGAAAAAAGGTTGTGAGAAATGTGTCGCATCAATGTTGAGTAATGGATTGCGGAGAACTCCCTCACACCCACCCCCTCCTTCCAAGATTCTGCTTTTTGGATGGTTCACAAAACCGTCGTCGTCTTTCCTCCTCATACAACGCACCTCGAACCGCCATCGCTCTGCTTCTAACCCGTTCCACCCTTCATCCGTCCATCCTCCTTCCTTTCGAAGGGGGAAAACGTGAGATTGAGATATCCTTGAATTATAGCTCTGTCCCAACTCTCTCTCCGACCCATCACCAGCAAATCCTGGTCGTCTCCTCTCGATTGATTACCTTCACGTTCATCCATCCTTCCACCGAGGAGCTCTCTCTACTCGAATTTTGACGAAATCCACTGCAGTGAGCCCTATGTCCAGCGGGTTTTTGTCCACCGATCGGGATTTGACAAATCATTTACTTTTGAAAATTTAGTACACAAATCGACTAAACAAACGTGTGCTGCCACTTGCATGTTTCGAGAGAAAAACATTTCAAGAATTTCTCTTATTTATTTACCGTATTCACTAAGACTAGTCTAGGTTCGAGTCTAAAATTTTCACCCAATTTTAACTTTTTAATCAAGATCAATAAATTGCTCGCATTAATCAATATAAACATAAAGCTTAATCCTGCCAATAAAAAAAAAAAAAAAAAAAAAATCAGAAAATGTGAGAATAAATGTATGAGTTAGGCCCAAGTTGCATATTCTTATGATGATTTAGACACATTTTTTTTTCGGGTTTAATATTCTGAACAAGTATGAAACATTTTTGTTAATTTAATGAACCCCAATTAGTTACCATTGAGGTACAAACGAAGCAATAAAAATAATTAAAACATAAAACTCTTTTCAGCAAATTCTTTTACAAGGGTTGGTTGTTCCTCGGCTGCTGGTCCAACCAGTAGCATCGACACTCATTCGAATCGATTCAGCGTCCATAATTATTAGTGGAAAATTATACCCCACACACCTAGGAACCAGAAATCTCGAAAATACACATGGGTAGATACTTTTTTCATGAAAACATGGGTTGATTTTTCAAGGAATAACCAACCAAAAGGAAAAATGGTACATAGTGAGGTTTATTTTATTACCATTGCATTCTTTTTACAAAGAAAAATTCTCTGGAAAATGTTTCACGGAGAATTTCAATCCAAAATGTCAGTTTGCTGTACGGGCCAAAAAATGTCTTTAAGTAGCTCAAAATCTAAAATTTTGCGCTACTTCAAGTTAGGGTCAACCCAATAGCCCCTAAAAGAGAGAGGATAATAAAAACAATTGTTATTTTGAAAATGTATTTGAGATTTTTAGAGGTCCTAGGCTGTTTGGAGTGGCATTTTCCAGTAAGGTTTGGACGTTTAATCGATTGTGACGGGTCTCGATATCCGCACACCAAAGCAGGGTGCCTATAGGTCAAAAAGCAAATTTTGAAAAAAAGCGAAATGTGAAGTGGTTACTGACGGTTGAGTCCAGTCAGAACTAGAGGGAAATCCACGATTCCCCTTTTAACCATTCAATGAATCTACCCTCACTCACCTCGCCGCCTTCGTAGATGAATAAATGATAACGAGGGTCTGCAAAAGAAAGCTGGAGTGGAATATAAATTATTCTATAGCGCAGGAATGAATCACAAAAGATGGAAATTGATGACGATCGAAAATTCAAATCAACGTCGATTAAAATCAAACGTGTCGGTTAGTGCCATCCTTGACCGTTCCGTGGCTAATGCACTAGCGGGCGTCAAGAATACGAATGGAAGAATTATTCAGCCTGTGCGGTTTGACGGACGGGAGTTAGAGAGAAGGCAATGAGTTGCGGCTGACGGAATTTCGAATATTCATAAATCATCAGCATAAAAAATGAGTTCGAATATACGCCGTGTCGTGCGTGTTGTAGACTACCTTTGTCCAGTACAACAAAGAGGCGAGCAACGTTTAAATTTTGATTTTCTCGCCATTATTATTATTCATTTGTACGTTTCTCGTCGTGTGCTACGCGGTGAATGTATAAAGCAATATTATTCTCTATTCCGCGAAACATTTCATCACGATAAACATCACAATAAATTGTACGGGAGCCGTGTGAACTGATTCCTTATTCAAAATCTAAAGGCGGTACCTCACATGTTTAGGTATTCATTCCAGAGGCAATAAGCAAATAAGCAGCTGGTCAAGGTCGAATATTTGCTGCCAAAGAGATGCTGACGAAAGCTACCTCAAAAGAGATTCTTGTAAGCTATGGGCATATCCACTTGAGGGGGAGTTCTGACAGGACAAGTTGAATTATGTCATTTATAGCATGTTTCACGATCTGACTCACATCATAATGTTAACAATATTTTCATTATTACAATATAGTAATCTATATACGTCGCCAAAAATATAGAAAACTCGTTTTTGAAAATACCCATTTTAACCTCCATTTTAGGGTAGCAAAACCCACCTCAATCGATTCGGCGTCTAAAAATGTGCGAAAAATGGTATACCGTCGCAAAGAATTCGAAAAAAACCCGTTTGCACCCATATTCTACCTCCTTTAAGAGTAATGGGACTAATATGAGTTAAGCACATCGCGCACTCAAAATGGAGTCTACGAGTAGTATGAACGAATTTCAAGATTCCGGAGCGTTTTAAATGTCTTTCTTCTAGGTCCGCTGTTGGATTGTAGACGGAAACTTTGGATTTGAAACGTTCGTAAAATTTAAATATTTGGGGAGAAATTGTCCTACTTAATGTTTTAATGAGCAAAATTGAGAATGCAAGAGTTGACGGTGTGATTTATATTTAAGTGTGGCCGACGAGACATACGTCATGATACTAAGCACGCAAGACCATTGAGAGTTGAAGGAGGGGTACACTCCTCGCCTTGTGTACCTTGGTATGGCCTAGGGACGTGTTTATCAAATACAAAGACAACATTTTCAATGTTTTCGAGGAATTAGGGTTTACAACAACCTTTTTGCAGGAATCAGGGTTTTTGTAGACTCATCAAAATCCTTCCCACCAACTTGAATGGGGCGGCCGTCTTAACCCCTCTCTTCTCCTACATTGCACGCCGATCATAAATTCTATCTAAATTAAATGAGATACTGCGTGATAATAAGAACGCAGGATTATTGACTTTAAAAAGCAGTGTAATTTTGTACACAAACAGACTCCATTCGGGTCCTGGTTAAGGCGAACTCATTTTCAGCTCAATTTCTAGTAATATAATAGTAATAATAATTTAAAAAAATTTTTTTTGGGGGTTTTCTAGGTATGTGAGGTATTATTTTTTTGCCCCTCTATTCAACTTTCTATTATTTTGAATAAAGCATCAACTGTTTCGTCTCTTCAATATATGATAGGATTTCTATTAGTCGCTTACTCGCTCGTGCAGGGCTGTTTAAATGAAACCGTCTGGAGTTAACACTGATTCAGAACAGCCGAATTCATTAAAAATATCAAAACCCAATCTTATTCGAGTATGATTCGTAAATTATATACTAACTCACTACGTTGATTATCATCCACTATCAGCCCATCCTTACTATAGATATGTTATTTATTCTTTCTATATTTATGTTGGCGAAGTTCCTCACATCAACCCCCCCCTTCACTCACCTCTCCACCATTCACGAGAAGAGTTGCGTATTCTACAATTCTCCGAATCGTATAAATCCAGAACCTTGTATAAAACAACCCCAATTTGAGAGCGCAATTTTTGGGGTTTGACTGGCATTTTCCTAGTTGGCTGCGGCAACATTTGTGAGGATTGAACTGAAAAAAAAAAAAGAAAAAAGGAAACCGGTGCAAGTTTGGTGGAAGAAATTGCAAAGTTCATCGCAAAGAATAGTACAGTGAGTACGGTAACACAACCTTCACCCGTGCCGTTCATGAAAATGAAACTCCCAGCAAACAGCGCCCAACGTTTTTCATTAAACCTCACCCGGTTCTGTTATCACGTTGGAAAAAAGGAATTCACCTTATCAGAGGGTTGTTGCAACAATCGTCAATCCAATATGTCCCAAACCCGCAAGCTTGTAAAATTCCAGCGTCGCGCTTAATGTTGAAAGTGTCTTTTGACTTCGTAATCACAATATTACTTCTCCCTTTTCATCCCCGCCCCATTGGCGGCTCAAAACCCTTCTTGCTATACCCTATTAAACCTCATCACACGTGGCGATAATTACAGTCGACGGAGCTTAACCTTATTAAGAAACCCCCTGCAGCTCCGTGGGCGGGGTAAATTATGTTCGGTAACTGTTTTCACGTCATTGAGTTTATTATTGTGGAGCTAACGCTATACTGGCTGCATGCCAAGTTGGGAGCGTTTCGTAGGTAGGTACATGCTTTAACCCGCTTAGTGTCTCGAAACGTTAAGTTCATAAGAGAGAATTTATTTCGCAGAAATCTCTCGACTTGCGATGTCGTCGTAGTCGCAAACATATGCCCAGGATTATAGAACCTTGCGGGCTTTTCCTGGCCTTCACTTGCTTGGTACCTCCTAGGCCAGAATTAGCCGTTTTGTTCAACAAGACAACAAGACAGTAGTCGCCTGCAAAACTTGGTCGGATGCTTCAGCCCATTGACGAAAGTTATTTATAACTCTGCAAATTATTTCACAACGGTTTGTGATTCTGGTCGGACCTCTCTCCTGTTAAAATTCACGCCTTTCATTTTGGTTGGTTATTTCTTCAATAGTTAACCTGTTTTCATGCAGAAAGCCGACCTTTGTGGATTTTCCCCATCATTTTTTTCTGGGCGTTTTATGGTGTCTAGAACAAAACAAGCAAGTCCGTCCGCCGTTTTTGGTTGTAGAACATTTTCTAGAAATCTGAGATTTTGGCTCTAGTTATTCCCCCAAACTTTTCAACCCAATCAAACAAATTTGGGGGGTAATTAATTTTTGAGATTTTCGGCGATCTAGGCGTGTGGGGTAGTACGTATTTCCCACTTAATTTTGGACGCAGAATCGATTAAAATGAGTCTTCATGGTCCTAGTCCGAGGAATAACCAACCCCTGTGAAAGAATTTGCAGCATTTTCCCCCTTCTCTTCGGCCCTCTTAAGATGTGTAGCAAGCGTCCGAAGTTTAGTGGAAAACGACACCGCCTCAAAAAACTCAAAATTTCCTGGGAGTGTGATTGAAGGAGTTAACTATTCAGCGAAGTGATCTTTCTGAATTGCTAGATCATGCTCAGTTACATTTTAACATGTGCTCAGACTATAGGAAGGTGAACGTCAGTGTACAAAGTTTTCAACAAGGCCAACGGAATTGATAATAGCGACACCGAAAGGCGCGAATTCCTTCTTGATCTCTTTCAAATCGAATTTCACTGTCCTTTTACCTCGACGCGACTTGCTCGTAGTTCCGTGAAACTTGTATATATAAGAGTAATGCGAAAGTTCCGTTTCCCACCAACTCGAAATTCTCTCAACTTTGTCGGAAGCCTTTGATCATGGAGGCGGCATCAGAAAAGCGGATGAAACTTCTAGTTCTGAAACCACTTGAACTCTTCACTACCGACTTGTGTGACAACAGCTGACTAAAGTGAGAAGCTGAGAAGAGAGGCCTTCGTTTCGCATTAGAGAACGGAGAGTGGGTGACGTGTCAGCCTTTTCGCATGCCTCAACTTGTCTTTTTTCCGGCAGTAACTTTCTCCTGAAGATCTCTCTTGAGGATTGTGATGACGTTTGGGTACTCGTATCAAAACTTTTTTTATGACGAGTACGCCTCAAAATCCGAAACACTGTCCGTCGGCCGCACCACCCCTAACCTGTAATCAGATTACGCCTTGACTGTTCGATCATGGTGAATCTATTCGTGACAGTTCGAGTCCTCCTGCCTCCTTTTTGGCTCATTCCCCCCCCATATTGACCCTTGAAGCATAAAACGACATGAAATGTGGGGCTGGGATAATTTACATTACATTTATCGCATCGAAAACCCAGCAATATTAGTCACAATTTATTAGTTTCTCGCGTTACTACTTTAGTGCATTTTCAAATTACTGCATATCTAAACTACACGCATAATGTAACCAAACGTTAAAAATCGTACCGTTAAAATTTAAAACATTCTTTGAGCCGGAAGACGTAAGATTGAATCAGCTTCTCAAAGATGTAATAATGACAGTTTCATCGTACAAACAGCGTTCAGAAGGCATGGAAACATAAGGAAAAAACGTTTTCACAAAACTATATAAGTAATTAGGATAATAGTGAGCTTTTAAATGTGAAAACTTTCATTTCTTCAAGACAAATTTAAATTTGATGTGGAATCGGGTGTCGCTCTTCTCCCCAATGAGATTGAAAATTCCAAAAAATGTGATATGATGACCCATTCAGGTGAGCAAATCAGTTGTTCCAGGATATAATCGAAGAAATGAGAGGGGATGGAACCCACAATATTCTGAAAACGATTTTTTAGGCGAAGCTTAACAACCTAACCGAGCGTTTCATGTTTTCCTCGAAGAAGCTTTTCGTTAATTTTTTTTCTATTTTGTTTGCGATGCTATACGGTTTTTTTTTCAGGGTTGTTAGAAGATATTTGACTCAAAGTTACGATCAAGGACTTTCTAGAGGGAAGAAAAAATAAATCCGTGGATTTGATCTCGGGTACATCTAATTTAGATCACTTTCTCTCCGCCGCAGATTCAACGGTATTTTTTCGAGTTAGATCGAACAAGAGTGGTATAGTAGGTACAGGGGCCGTATGAACGGGAGAGAATTCGACCTTTAACTGCGAAAGGATTTTCTTGAGCTGATCCAAACTTAGACTGAGACGAATAGATATAGATGGTACGTGACTTCCAATACGAGAGCATTTCTTATCGGTCTCAGTGATTGAACTCCTACCCGATTTCGCCGCCTCGACTTTTTCTTTATACAAGGACACGACACAGTATGGGAAAGTTATCCCCAACTTCTCACCAGTTCACGACCTCGCACGCAAGTTCACAGCGCACACTTCCCTGACTTTTGTACTTCGGGATTCGTGTCGACCGAAATGAGGGTTGACCTCTCACGCGTGATGCCACCGCATAGGGTCGAGGTGGCGTGGTAAATATTGAATAAGACTACGAAAGAGACGGTGGAAAGATAAAATCCTCCTTCTAACTTGTTAAAAACAATCGTGAATACCTTGAAGATTTACTTTATTTGCTCAAATAAATAAAATATAGAAATAATGAAAAATAATTAAAAAAAATGTTACGGGTACGCTCGGCTACATCCATGGAACTAAAGTAACGCCTTTTCCAGCCAATCTTTTCCAATCTCCAAAGAGTGGTGTAACGTTACAATCAGCATATGTGGCGAGCGAATTTTCACATTCCTTGCTACAGCCGAAGCCTACCGAAACATATCTACATAGAACACGTAGAAGAACATTCATCGACTCCTCGGCTCCTCTGCAGGCACCTCGGGCAGGCTCCGAACATGATATACGGTCCTCGGTCGAACCAGAACTGTCTTATAACTCATCTCGGCATTCCGTTCAGCTGACGTTTGGCACAATACTACTCGCCCCCAAACAAACCCATTTCCCTGTGGTTTCACTCCTCCCTTCCCTTCATCCACTCAAATCGCCTCGTCTTCCTCCACCGCAGCTGAAACCGATTGAAGGGCCGTAATCTATGGCTAACTCGGAATAAACGGCAATGAAAAAGGGAGGAAGCGAATTTCGCCCAGCGTGATTCGACCTATACGAATGGCCAAACTAAATCTCCGCTCTTTTATCCACAGCTGGCCCTGTACCTATAAATCATGAGTTCCTACAGGCGAGTTCAAATCAATAAAATCCGCCGAATTGTGTTAGGTTCAGACGAACAAATACACGTACAAGTTCTTGTTGAGGAAATATACACCAGATCCGTGAATCCCGAAAAGTCCAAGACACGACAAGATTAATAAAATTTGTGAAAAAAATATACCTACGTATTTGTATTGGCAAAAAAAAAACTATTTATTTAATTATCTGTTAATTTTCCAAATACCCATCTTGACCCATCGGAGGCCTATTCCAGCGCGGTTTCAATCAGTTTCGGACCACTTGTCCGACCAAAATCTCATTTTCAAAGTGCCAATTTGGGAACGTTTGTGCAACATTTAAGATTTTTTCGAGTATTTTAGAAACTCCGTTGACGGTGGCTGGACATTTCGGGCTCTAAGGATAGTTAATGGTCGCTCGCCGCTTGAATCTCCCACTGTTGCATAGTCTTGTTCAGCTCCATCCCTTCCTTCCTCTCATCACTCACTCGCTTATCTCGAACCACTCACAAGTGCCAAATCCCACTCCAACAACCCAACGGGAAACTTCATCAGAGTCAACTTCTCCTGAGTGGCAGCTTGTGAATATTACGAAACGAGGATAGGTACCTAACGTTGAAAAAGGGTCAATGTGAAGCGGAAGTGACTGAGAAACTATCGCCCATTGTAGGCGAAGCGGAGAATAAGGGCGTGTAGGCGAATATTGGCTTCCTGACGCTGACAGGGCTATTTAACTTTGCTCCCTCCGCCTTCATTCTACACTCTCCATCAATAGTTTCGAAACGCTTCTCAAAGCTTCCAAACCCTTCATCCTCATCGATCTTGTGGGTGAATGGGCTTCAATTCGAGCGATATAATCAGACAACCCACCTGGCCAGAACCACCCACTGGGAGAATATAAATATACGACTATTAAATAAATTGATGAAGCGAACGCCACGCACGCCATAGTTCACGTAATTTCTACAAAATCTCTGACTATAAGTTTTGTAATGCCCTGAAATTCACTGCAATTTGTTGTCGAGGATGATCCTTCTTCAGCTAGAGACACTACTAGTGATTTCACCGGGTGTTGAAGCATTTGTAGGTCGTCGTGGTCAAGGGACCAGCATTTGTCAGGCTGAAGACTCCTTTGAGAGTTAGCCTTACATGTGCCTGCCGCTTAGTAAGCTTCTTTACACAACGGGAAACACCCTTCTGTGATCCCCATTGAACCTATGAGACTCATCTCATGATCAAAGACCTCCTGAAAAATAATTTTCAACGCGAAATCCAATTTGATTAGCTCGTTCTAGCAAGAAATCTTAATAGTGAAGGTTGCTCGGCTCCATCGTATTAATCCCGTGTTGGGAGGAGCTGCGTCATAAATTCTCTTGTAAAGAAGACTTCCGCTGGAGAATTGATCACTAGCGAGCCTGACGAGAACGTGGTAATCAAATTATTTTACTTCAGTTCCTGGTTGATTGAAAATGCATCGAGACAGTAAAGCGGGAAGCTGCTCATCACACGATACTCCCGCATTTGCTATGACTAATCGAAACGTCCTAGTTATTGCGGTTCTCATCACTGACGACAGTAATTCTGATTCGATTTACGGGTGAATCGAAAATCAAGTTCGACTGTTGGAATCTACATTTAAATCGAAGTTGATATGCTGTAATTACCGATTCCTGTCTAGTGAGCATTGACGAACCCTATTGATTCCGAATACGATCGAAACACCACGCATACTGCTATCGGAGTTGGAATTGTAAATCGAATTATTCCGCTGTTGCCTCGATAGGTCTTGTAATGCCCTCGAATGCATTTGGGTGACGCGTTGAACTATTTGAACCCTTTTCATTGAAACAATAGAAGATTTGCCTAATAATTAAATTATTATGCAGGAGTGAAATTGTGAAACCGTTTTTAATCATTCTGTGACAATCACAACGACACTTTTTTGGTTGGTCATTCCATGAATAATTAAATAATAATAATAAAATAATTAAACCTATGCTTTCGCATCAACATTTATTTTCCGGACGTTTCAAGGTGTCCTGTTTATCCCGATCGGACCAAATTTTTCCACTATACTTAATATGCTAAATCCAATGAGACTGGAACGATTGGCGCCCACCGGAAGAGGTTATGTGTTAAAATGGGCATATATCTACCCATTCAAAAGTGGGTTTTCTAGATTTCTGCTACCTAGGCGTGTGGCGTATCAATCCACTAAATTTTGGCCGCTAAATCGTTTGGAATGAGTCCGGGACACTCCCGGTTTCTCCCCTCATTTTCTCCATGCTCTTGGTCCGAAGAATAACCAACCATACCTTCTTTCGGGGATTACAAAGGCCGTTTTCCCCCCTTCGACTTCAAAGTTTTTGGCACCTCGTGATTTCAAGTTGTCAAGATCAAAATAGGCGCCGTCAGCTCCGTTTTTTAAAAATCTGAAATTTTGGTCAGGGACCCATTCCCGGCTCTAGTTGGTCCTCGAAACTGTTTATCCCGATCCATTATTAGATAATGGCTATGTCGATATAAATGTATATCGTATCGTACCAAAATGTGTATCCGTATGAATGAGTGTGTTATCATACGATTATCAGAAAATGAGAAACCACTGCATATTTCTCTTCACCGACGCTGTCAACATCACCTTCTCCAAAAGGTTGCTACCTATCCAGTCTATGTTGATGCAAAATTTTGAGTATGCTCTGGCCGCCTTTTGCGACTTTCCCGGGGAACGTATCCTCCAGCTGCAGAGGGCCCAGAACTCGATTGATAGGTCTACAGACTTTAGATATGGCTTACGAAACTCCCTACTACCGCAAATTTGGCTAGTTGACAATGTTGAGGCGAATCATGTTGGCCTTGGGCGTTTACGCTGATCAAGCTTGTGAAAACCGGTAGCCCGTCTTACTTGGCGGATCGGTTAATCATACTCAGCTGGCCGGGAAGAACCCGTACATTCATTTAAGTCCGTAGTTCAATTGTTGGTTGTTCAACGAGGTTGCATCCCAGGGTTAATGTAAGAGAGGGAGTTATGGCCCTAATCAACCCTGGTTTCATAAATAAAAACAATCAATCAATATTTTTTTGGAAATTCATGCTCTACAGAATTTATTTGTATGAGTGCGGAAGAGGAAACCCTCGTACAAAAAGGATTTTTTGTGGATCAGTCACGAACTCACGATCAAGGGATGATGTTGTTAGTAAAGCGAAATTGAACTTGAAATCGCTCATCCCTTGCAGAAGGTTTGCTGGAAAGCATAAACTGATTTATGAAGCAACCGCTATCATTACCCCAAATTGCCCCTCGTTCAACCGTTGGGGTTGGAAGGGCAACGCACGGACTGTCTGTTTACTATGTGTAGAGCGTCTCCGACAGTGAACTACTTCCTCGGTTGAAAAGGGCTCTATCTTTTCGCCTCTAACAGGAAATGGCGACGTGCTTCTACCCGACAGCTCGGTCAAGTGGCCTGCGAGTTTCCTTTTCGGTCCCACAGTTCGCATGCATATTCAATGTGGATCGCCTCGGCGGTGAGACTCGCTCTTATTGCCACTGTCCAGCCTTTCGAAGAGGTGATGGACTAAGGTGGAAAAAACCGACTATCCCCTCTCCGCTGAAATAAGTATTTTTACTACCACGCTTTTGTTGCTGAAGGTTATTGCATCCACCTAGCGAACCTCTCTAGTTAACTCTGTCCGTGTTCCGAGCGTAAAGGGATCGCCAGCTGGTCTTTCCACCCTCGGCAATACTTACGCCCTCCGACCCGCTTTCTGTTCACAAAGCTTGCATCACAGCTATATTGTGTTTTCTTTTCTCTTTCCAGGTAAGAGCCACTCGTGTAAGCACCAGAAGATAAAAAGCGTGTAAGTAATTCTTGCTTTCTATTTTCAACGAAAAATACGTTTTCCGAAGCGTCCACTTCTGCTATTTGGAGAATCCTTCAACTCCTCCAAGTCCCGACAACCATTAGGTGTGTACTGAGAACCCAACAAACCGAACGTTCGAGTTTTCTGAAAACATATCAACTTGTATGTTAATCCGTTCTTGTGGCGCGCCTAGAAGACACACCTCGACCACATCGACAACAAAACAAACCTTCTCGAATAATTGAACAATAATCTGCAGCGTTCTCTTGTTAGATTCCCATTACATATTTGTTTGAAGTTTGCATAAAAATCACAAATCTCCGTTCTTGAAAAGAATGAATTTACGTCTGTACCTCGGAGTCTTATGCGCGAAATTTCTTGAGGCTCAATTAATCGCCGTGAATGAACAATGGTAATAAAAGGGCTCTATTTGATTCTAACTCATTTTCATCCCGGTTGTCGCAAACGGAGGCAGGGTCTGGGGAAAAATTAGTATTTTGAAAATGGTTTTACCAGTTTTTTGGGGTCCCAGGCGTGTATCTCTCATAATTTTGGACGTTCAATCGACTAAAATGGGACCCGCACCGATTTCTCATTGCGGAATGATGGTATGAGTCAAAATAAAATACTTTGACACGATAAAGGGTAAAAGCCAATAAAGTATGAACCATTGTGAATCACTTTGCTGCATTTTTTATGTTCAATAATTGTTTTCCATGTTTTCTGGACGTGAGGTCGAATCCCTCTGGGACCAACGTAAACTGTCTATAGAATAAAATCACGTTTTCCGTCGCTAATGAAATTTTGAACGTTACAACACTAATTTTCTTCAAAAATGCACTCTTAAAATGCCCGTGTGTAGCGGCTTAGAAAGTTGAGCGAAGTTCCGGACAAGGATTTCTGAGTACGATAGTTAGTCAGTTACGAAGTAGCTTCTAATCGTGATGGACTTTATAACTCCGCGAGAAACTACTTTTTGAAGTGGCATCCAACATTTAGAGCCCATCTCCGCGCCAACAACCGAGAATATAATAGCGTGTAGAGGCCCTGAAAGGAAAGCGCGTGGAAGGTGCCGGCTGAGACTATGATTAGCGCGACCTACGAAAGGAGCTTCCAAAGTTTGGGATTAACCCTGGAAAGAGCCATCCCTATCTCGAGTCCCTTGGCTCCTGCCCTGTACCCAGCTTGGTCGTTCCGACTTCAACAGGAAACTTGCACTCAGAAACATTAACTGGGTTATAAGATGTAGAGATGTCTCTCTTGAGAGGAAGTTCTCTCCAGCTATTTCTTTTCAAACGGATTTCCTGCTGTGTTAGCTATTCCTCTCATGTGACTATATGGAACTCGGAGGAACTACTTCCGCAACAAAAAGGAAGTCGGGGGGTGTAAAATTATCCGAATACCCTCGCGGCCGGATGTATCAGAGAGATAACGAGGTATTCTAGATATTACATCCTTCCTCGCATGTTTCTATTTGTATTCTGCGAATCATAAACGACGAGGAACAAATGGCGATTATTGTTATCCGCTGTTGCAACTATCCAAAAATGAAGAAGGGATTAGATGTTTACACGAAAATCTCAATGACCCGTTAGGATGAGAGCCCCTTAGGCTAAACTGAAAAATTCAATCTAACTCTTTCATTCACCATGGCATGCAATCTTCAACCCGATTATGTAATTCAATACTCGAAAAATGAATGCAGGCATACTACGGTTTTGATACATACCATTCGATGAGCTTGCTATCCATCTCTACTTGGGAAAAAAATCCAACTGGATTCCTTGAGGACTCTTCACATGCAAATTCGCGAGGTATTGAGAGATTACATCACAAATGTGGGCCCCCTCGTGAAGGGAAAATCCCAAGTGAACAGCGCTTTTAGTTTAGAAAGGGTTATACATAAATAGTGAGGGGCGCTTGCAGTGAGCTTGAATAAAAAACGAGTGAAATGCGCTGTATCAATACCTACAAGCACATACCTACTTAAAAACAAAAAAAATCAAACAGAGTTTTTGAACCCCCAGTGGAGTTTCGTGGGCCCTACCAGGTGAGACATATACGCCAGAATGGTTTTCAATTTAAACTACATCCTCTTTAATGCGCCTAAAATGTGGAAAACGTACAACAAAATCATCTCGTCAATGGGGAAATTTATTTTGCCCGCCTTGATCAACTCAGCCTCAGAAACTTGGAAATTTATAGTAAATAGAATAAAAATTAGGCTAAGTATATAAAAACTTGCTTCTGAGAACTCAGAAAACGATGAACCAATTTTGCAACACTTTATGGCGTAGGTAATAGTCAAAAGGAATGAGGAAGGTTACGATACTCTCATCATTCAAAATTAACGGGGACGGTGCTAAATTATCTATGAACTGAATGATAAAATACGCGAGCGTGCGCTTTAAGGCCGACAATGATGTTCTATCAGACAAGTTTCAATCAATTTGAGATGAGTGGAACTGAAAGGGGAAAAACAAACAAATCATTAAGTTGATAGACAACTATGATAATCGTGGAATGGATGATATAGTGAGGATATTATCTCCGCCCCCGTTCAAGACTAGCTCGGACTAGTGTAATTACAGTTAGACGGCGGAGCACGTTGTAAAACGTTTCTATCTCAACTTTACGTGAGGGGAAAATAATAATTTTTTTTTTCGTTTTTGAAAAACCACGAATATAAATTAATTTAAATCCCAATTTAATTTCGCGATTCAAGCGCAAACTCCCCGTTCGGAAAATGCGCACCCCCTGACAGATGGATTCAACCTCCGATAAAACAAGTAAGTGCCCTCTGTATGTTTGCATTGCTCCAATGACAACACCAGACCCCAACTGGCCTCAACGGAACCTTCGTAAAGCTAACACACGCTCGCGATGGACTCCCCACAACTTCAGCAGTGAGTTGGAAAATGAACAACCGATGAAATTGTTCGTCAAACTATATGAAACCAAAATATTCATTCTCCAACAAATAAACGACCCGCGTAACTGTCGGATTTTCGAACTCGGGGAAAGTTCACGTGAGTTTAACGATGGATGTAGGTAGCCATTAAAACGGGATTAAATTATTTCCTAAAAGAAAGTAACGTAATTTCAGAAATGTGAATGAACATCTAAAAAAGCGAATGTTTCCGTTAGACTTTTTTTCCGACGAAGAGGGAGGGAAAATGAACACAACTCCGGGCGGATAATGTTATTGTAACGTTAGAAGAAGTTTTTTTCACCCAAAAAACCTTGTCAACTTGTCAGAAGCAGGATTACATTTTTAATACGAAGCACATCCCAAGTTAACTTCTGCTCAGGATGCGAGTAAAACCGAATTTAACTGGGCGGCAGAACGTAGTTGCATGATAGTGACGTTGAAATCAATCCCATCATTTTCTTTTGTTAAAACGTTACCTAATTTAACATCGTTCGTGGTTAAAACATGACAGTTCAATTGTTTTCATTCGCATTGTACTTCTCGACAGGCAGTAACTGACTAACAACAACAACCAAAATAACTGTTGATGAGGAAGGAAATAACCAAAACTCGAAGGGAGGAAAGTGTTTACGTTGACTGCCAACAAAATTATACCTCCCCTTAGCAAATGTTTCGATTCCACGATTACTAACTGACGCAAACTTTCGACGGATCAACAGTTTCCTCTCTTTTCGTACAAGAGCTCTGTTTCCAGACGAGGGAAAAGCCTCTTCCAAGAAGGGTTGCTGGGCCAGGATCTGCTTGAATAGGTTACTCGCACAATAATAAACAAAAGTATCTACGCGGTTACGGTATGAGTAAAAATGGATTTTTCAGTAATGGGTATTCGAGATTCTTTTTTCGAATTTAGCGGGTAATATTATTTTCATATAAATTTAACTTGATAGGGTTCAGGGTATGGGTAAGGATGGATAATTATGAGATTTTTTAAGAAATAACCAATTGCGAAAGAAGTCACATTTGGTCCAAATCAAAACAACTCAATCGACAAAAGTGAACAAGAACTAAATTTTTCATGGTTTTGGGAAAAATTGAGGGTTATTTTGAAAACATTGTTTTTAAAATTTTGGTCAGTAGTGCGATATTTAGCTCGTTTCTAATGTGTTGTAATTTCTAGAACAAACTCATTCTCACTATCCTGATGATTGATGTTTTTTGAAAACTTTTCATTTCTCAACCGCAAGCTAAATCCCTTCATACAGTGTAGTTAATTTGAATGTTCCACAAAAATGATCCCTTCCGCCTGGATAAAGTGACTCGAGCTTAAGTGCCAAAGTTGAACAAGTGCTGAATTATAAATCGTGTAATGCGCCATTAATTTACCCCGCTCGTCTTTCTCATCGTAATAACGGAACATCAACTTTCTAAAACGTCCAATTAGAAAATATGGCTGTTAGCTCCATTTTACTCTGTGTAAAGGTGGGTTTTCCGCCCTAGTTAAACACGCTCAAGGCTGAAGCAATGTGTCATTGTTTTCAACTCGATGACAGGGCCGTAACGTATGGCCGAAGTTGGTCAGATGAGGTTGAGAGAATCTTTCCACGCAAGGTTCCTTATGTGGAGAAGGAAAACTGGAGGAAAAACTTGGAATTGATCTGTCGAAGGCGCCTGCATTGGTCGTGGGAGATTTTAGAGAACTACAGGTCCTAGAGGTCCTCGAATTTATTTTAACGTCGTTGCATGATCACGTTGAAAAATTGGACGTACTGACAATAACCAGAACTAAAAGTTGCCTATTTTGAGCAAGTGACTCACGTTGGGTTCTGCAGAAGTTAATTCGAAACGAGTCCCCAAAGGCGAATGTCAGAGCTCGGTACTTTATCAGGATACGATGCAGAAAGGCTCGTATACGAGGCGAATAGGGAGGAAAGTACCGAAGGTTATAAAGTGAACAGCTAGGAAATTTTACGATCAATAATTTGTAGGGAATTTTAAGAGACCCTCGCGATCGGAATACCTTCTTCGAAGAAATAAAAATAAAGGAAAGCCATAATAACTGGTCTTTAATATTTTTTTATGGACTCCACCTTTCCTTTTGTAGGGTTTTCGAAGGGGTGCGGTTCATGGAAAGGCTTAGATAACGTACTAATTTTTGTAGTTTTGATTGTTGGTTCGAGCGTTTTCTGGTTTATGGAAATCGTCTCGTGCCTATTTTAGGAGAGAATGCGTTTTTTAGAGGAGATCGTTCAACTGATGAGCGTATATCCAACTATTATTTCACCGAGTCAGACTGAGCCTCTCACGACGTTGTGTTTAGATACAAATTGTAATTTTGTCTTACTTTGTGAGTACTGTGTCAGTTGTCCAAAACAACAAAAATCGTGACTTGGTAAAGGGAATATCTCTCACTTCACAACTCGCTAGATTACGTTGTCAATTTTGCAAAACTCAACAAATCCTCATTCTAACAGAAAACTGTTTCAAATTCTTCCACAATGATTTATTATTCCTCGTAACAAGGGTATGGGTGTGTCAGTGAGTGCCCAGTACTCAATCAAATTATTTCATCGTCCAGAAGTGAGTGGAAAACGATGCCCTACAAGCCTGGGACCCCAAAATCCCGAAAAACCACTTTCGAAACTGGTATGTAGATACCCTTTTTTGAACTATAGCTACCACCAGGGGGCACCAATCGGTTCGGGATCCATATCAATGGACACAGCGTGCAATATTCAGTGGAAAATAATAACCATCATGCCAAGATCCACCAAAATCCCGAAAAATCGAGATTTAAAACACACATTTTTACCCATAAAAGTCCTCGTGAATACAGATTCAAACGAGGAAAAATGGTTACAATGATGAAGGGCGATTTTGAAAATATGTTTGGCCGGAAAAGCCAAGGACAAAATTAATTTTAATCGCAAATAAAATTTAACAAAAAAACGAATTTTTTTTTGAATGCTTGATTGACAGGATTTAGTTGTGACAATTGTTCTCTCGGTGTCACAAATCAAGGCGAGGTTTGTTCTTTATTAGTGCTTTATCCTTTCTTGGCCATGCCTTTAGTTCCCCTCGGGTCACCTCTGGGCCCAATTTATTCACACTTGCCATCATGCAACATTGTTAGCGTTTCCTGTTGGATTTATTCTTCTTTCGAAAAATCTGAAATTGTGCTAGTAGACCCCGCTTAGGTCCTAATTGTGCCTTATTCATTTTTACCACAAACACATGGGCATTTTGTAAATGGGTTTCGAGATTTTTGTGCCACCTATGCGTATGGATAGTCATGTTCTTGGCATGAATTTTTGGCTCAACCTGTCAACGCCGACTGATAAATGGATTTGGAATTTCCTTTGAGTTGAATTTTGCCTGTTGGCTTTCTACCATTTGATTTCCACCCAGAGGCGACTCCAATGAAGTGTCAGATGTCCTGAATCAGTGAAGTTTCTTGCGATTTTTTAGTCAGTACGAATTGGACTGAGTTAAAACTAATGGAAAATGTATCTTACTCGTGTACGATGTTGAAATATTCGAAGAAGAGTCCCATTATTCACAAACGGAGGCCTCGCAAATTTTCTCGCGAGTTTTAAGAAGCGGATTCGCGGCAGTATATAAATATGAAGACACTACTGCTCTCCAAGATAGAACGTGAGCGGTGTAATGTTATTTTTGATAAAAACCTCGAGGGGGAAGTTCCGTATTTTTGTGAAAGGCTTCCACTGTGGAAGAGAGAAAGTGTTTGACACCGTAACTTACACTGTCTCTTTCCTCTAGAGCCGGCTTCTCCTCAATAAGGAAACAAATAGGCTCTTTATTGGAAACTCAGGAAGGTTGGGACGGAATGAATAATAATATCGAAGCTCTTTTTCACCCTCCGTCCATCCCTTCGTTCGGCATATTTGAGGCCCTTTGACGACCATGATACCCCCTTTGATGAGTATCGTACTATCTAGACCGAACAAAGCGTATTATTAAGATCTAAAAGACAGTACTATCATCGCGTTGTGTCGCGCATAAAATCACGATTGTTTCTCAGGATGAGCCGGATATTTCTTGCTCGCTTTAAGTAATCAGGATATAACCCTACATAGAAGCTATTTAACTTGGGATGGCGTTTATAAAAGAAGCAAAGCGACTTTCTAAATAGGGAAATGTCTCTTTACTAGGTACCCTTTGGAAGCTAGCTATTTGAAAAGGACAGCAGGAGAGGTGACATTTAATGAAAAGAGCTCTTTGATTGGAAAAGAGTGTACAGGGGTCGCTTTAAACTAAAAGCGGATCAAGTTCCTTTGGATGGGGTCACCCGGGAAGGTAATTAACAGCAACCCGTGCAGCCCGCGTAGTTAAAACAATAGCCAATCCAGCCAACCGTTCCTCGCTGGATGCTTTTTTACGAAATCCCACATCGGTATAGTAACCGTGAAATTTTCGTCGACGCAATAGGTGTTCCAAATCCTAAACAGCGTACAAATGTGCACCTTCAACTGCAACTACAACGAAAATCTGTTGGCATTTTCCATGAAACTCCGACAGTAACCAGCTACTGACCCGTTCCGTGTGCTAATGCGACGACCCACCACTCGGGTGCCTGGCTCACTCTGATAAGGGGATCCAATATTGCCTATAATACATTATTTATATGTAAACTTGCGGGATTCCGCTCCACACCCTCCCTACACCTACGCAGTTGGAGTTTCCCCGCCGTTTCATTTCTGTTGGGCTACCAACGCGTTCAAACTCCTCCCCTTGCATCCTATTTCCATTTTGATAGCAAGGCGCGCACCTGTTTGTAGAGTCAGTCCGCGCTAAGTGGTACTAAATATTTATGGTTGAAATAAAAAGTTCATTGATTCCGGTGGCGGAATGTCAACACAATCAACCCGGAACAAATACGAATGTAAAACAGGGTATTAATGCGTGTTTATTGAATGTCAGGCCGCCCTAGGTATAGGGAATGACATCGCGTATGAGGAATTTTCGCTCAATATTGGCTGCTGTAATGGGAAAGCCGGTTATCTCTCCCCGGACAGTTTGCGCATCTCGCTCGTTCAAGTTACTGGATACTAACAACCCTGAAGATAAATTGCATCTCCGGAGGCAGATGGTTAGTACACAGTAGTAAATAGTACTAGTTGATATTTAACAAATAAAAATAAATCTGAACGTTTATTAAAATATTACCTCATCTAAAATACAAAATTTTCTTCCCGTTTTATTACAAGTATATTAATAGAAATTGGTCCCGGACCGATTGGGGCCCACTAGTGGTGGTTATGGGTCCAATTGGTACCTACCTACCTTTCTTGAAATTGGAATTTCTAGATTTTCGGGTACCTAGGCGAGTGGGGCATTGTTTTCCACTCATTTCTGAACGATGAATTGATTTGAATGACTTCGGAACACTCCCCACTCACTTATTTCTCCCATTTTTGGTACGTTATTCTTTGAATAATCAATCTATGTATTCATGCAAAAAGTCATCTTTTCCAATTCGCCCCAAAAAAATTTCCTGGGCGTTTCAAGATGTCTAGATCAAAATAAGGAAATTTCCGTCCGCCGTCTACGTCATTTTGGAAGTAGAAAATTTTCTAACAATCAGAAATTTTGATCAGAGACCCATTTTTGGCTTCAGTTGGTTCTCCAAACTTTTTATCCCGATCGAACCAAATTTGGGCGGGGTAGGGGTAAAAATGTGTATTTCGAAAAATATATTTTCGAGATTCTTGGCAATCTAGGCGTGTGGGGTATAAGTTTCCACTAAATTTTGGACGCTGAATCCAATCAAACGGGTCCCAGAACGATTGACACTCACCGGAAGAAGTTATGGGTCAAAACGGGCATCTATGTACCCATTTTGAATATATGTTTTTATGATTTCTGGAACCTAGGCGTGTTGGGTATCATTTTACAATAAATGTTAAGACTCTAAATACAATAAAATGGGTTCGGGAACGATTGCCGATCGAATCAAATTGTAGGGTGGTGGGAGGGGGTATGGGTCAAAATTTGTTTTTCAAAAAATTGACTTTTGGTATTTTTGGCGATTTAGGCATGCGTGGTATTGTTTTCCGCTGAATATTGGACGCTAAATTGATTGGAATGAGTCCAGGACATTCCACACTCACTGTTTTCCCCCATGCTCAGGGTCCGAGGAATATCCAACCCTTGTGAATGAATTTGCAGTATAAAGGATGTCTTTGTTTGAGATGCAGGCTAGGAATGCACCGCTACTTTCAATGCTTCATCCGTAGTATATTTACGGCCTCTAAAGCCTCTTCGAGTGAACCAAACAAGTGATAATCATAGAAAGCGAGTACTTCAGATCATAATTTCTGGAGCGTTTCAGCAGCATTGTCGTAAAACAAAACAACACCTTTTGACAGAAATCCTCAGCGTTCGCTTTGAGTTGCAGGCTTTGTCTTGGCTGAAAGGATCTTACTGTAACGTCTACTGTCTATTGTTGTCCTCCTTTCCTGATAATGTTCCATACTGAACCTCGTCAGTCCGAAAAAGTCAGTTTTCCTGTGGACGGTTGGGCCCTGAAATTGTTCTTGCACGGCCAATTGGATCATTCCATTCCATACTCTGCTATTTGCTCTCCGGCTCGTATGAATGGATTCATGTTTTGTCCCAAGTAATCCTGTCATAGAAGTTGTCCCACTTCGTTAAAGTAGTGATACAAACTCTGTTAGTTGCTTTGCGACCTGCTTTCGCCAAAACCTTATGAAACTCAAGTCTGTTGGCGAGGTTTGCTGCATGCCTGGAATTTCGAGAACCAGCCTGACAAAAATTTTAGAGTATGAAACATTTCCAAAAGCCCAAAACGGTTGAAGGACACTGATTCTGGAATCCAGGATCAACTTTTTAAACTGGCCTTAGTGACTGAATAAAAAGACATTGGACAATGGAAGTAATTAAAATTTTATTTAATGTCAAAACCAGCCGTTAGTGTGAGATTTTTGTGTTCACTGCAATGTAGACGGTTTTCAAACAATTTTCAAGTGCTACTTGATTACTAGCCAAGAGTTTTAAACATAAAAATATTGAAATAGCAGCTCGCTCTTAGGCTCAGAGTTTGTTGAATTTATACGACTTGTTTTAACGCAAAACTCACTCGGCGGTAACTACGAGCACATCAGTAGTGAGAGCAGTAGCTCTGTAAATATGGGTAATCATAACATCTTATAAGAGAGGTTTCACGAAGGATAATTACGAAATGGGAGTAAAAAGGGAGTGAAGAGAAGGTTTCGTAATGAGGGTGCTATCTGGGTTGGCTGTTGGCTGTCTCTTGGGCATTCAAAGGCAGGCTTCGCACTTTTCCGTCAAAAGTCGAGAGTGTATTGAGGCCTCTAGCGCTTCCATGAAAAGGAAAGACCTTGGGGGCTAAAACGTTGACGTTAAAGTGATGCGAAACTTTACAATCTTTCACTTCTGAACGCAAATCGTGGTAGCGCCGGTTTAGCATAGCGATAGAGATGGATTCAAAGTTGTTTAAAGATTGCTGAGAATGTTGTAAATGTGACACGCTAGCGTGGCCGCTCGATTCGCTCGCTTTTCAAGGGTTGCAAGTTCTCTTTATTCATCTAGTTCCTCAGCCAGCCGTGGAAGGCACACTTTTAGCTGATGACTCTCATTGAAATGATTGACTCTTATTGGAACTCGATTTTTTGGTACTTCTTGGGAACTAGGCATGTGGGGTATGATTTTCCACTAAATTTTGAAGGTTTAATCCATCGAGACGGGTTCCAGACTGATTAGCACCCTTTGGTGAAGGGTGTGGGTCAAAATGAGCTCCTACCAACATATTTCAAAAATTGTTTTTCGAGATTTATGGGTACCTATGCGTGTGGAGTGTCACTATCCACTAAATGTCGGAAGCTGAAACGATCTCCATGCTCCTGGCTCGAGGAATAACCAACCCCTGTAAAAAAAATTTGCAGCGTTTTGATCTCAATTTCACGTTAGAGAAAAAAAAGCGTTTTTACTGTCTATTACGAACAAAGGCAGAGTACTTATCTCAATCCGGATCCGGTGTTCCAATCACATGATTAGAATTTGTCGATGAAAATGTACCGAACACTCCAAGGGCTCCGAAGATCACTTTATATTCACAAAACACATATTCACCCTAACATCGATTGGAAATTGAGTTGAGCACAAACTGGGAACCAAACAAAAGTGTGCAAAATTTCCGATTTGTCAAAAAAACATTTTCATCTCATTCGATAGATGGTTTTGGGATGAAACTCTATCTTAATACGAAAGTGAGGGTGTTTTATTCTAAAACGATAATAAGTCACCCAAAATGGCAAATTTACGCTCAAGATCCACACTCACTACCACAAAGAACATTTAGGGGCGGACACGATGATTTTGACGTTTCTGATGTTGTTTAATTGCCTCATTAGCCGAGTTCCTATTACAGCGACCAAACTCTACGTGATGGCCTCGCTTTAAAATCATCCCTTTAAAGTCGAGAAATCCGCTGAGTTGAGAATCAAAGGCACAACCTGAGCGCAGAATCTCTTGAGATATCCGTTCGCCCGCTAGCTGAATAAAACAGTTTTAGAGGCTGCCGCCGGCCTTTCGTATCTCTTTGACTGCATTTCCAGATGATATTTCTCGCAAAAATTTCTTGTTATCTCGAGTGCTGCGAGTTAGAAAGAGGAAGAGACGCGCCCGAAGGGCATTTAACAGGTGGTTTATGCCGGAAGGAAGGAAATCGTTTTCTTGGCTCCTCAATCATCCGAGTCATTTCCGAACAGACTTCTTCGCTTAATTATTCTGTTCGGGGAGTCAGGTATGTTGTTATGCAATCATCATCACACAACGTCCGCTTTTCCGTGTTAGGTGTATTTTTTCTTCGGATTAATATTCTTTTCTGTTTTGATAGAAGAAGAGTGACTGATCGACGGATAGAGTTGTAAATTGAATTTAATCCAACTCCCCCAGCTTCGAGAACCTTGTAGGGCTCACGACTTCACGGTAAAATAAATTAAATGGCAATTGGAAAATGAAACGCCTAAATCTAAAATCTATCTCTACACGTACCCCTAATTCGAACGGGTTAAAAATGAGTTGGGCACAAGTAAGACTCATGATTTTAGCGTATCTTTTAAAGACCATTCAGGCCCGGGCCGAGGACAAGGGATGGTCTATGGAGAATTTGGATGGAGAGATGGATGTGATCAATCAGAATCGAACTTAGCTCTCGGAGTCATGATTTGTTTCTTTTGAAAAATGCCTCCAAAAAGCTACCCAACCGCGGGAGGTGTTTTGAACTTTGATTTCAATTAACTTTGATTTCCTCATTAAAAAAGAATAATTATTTGTGAGGGCATGTTGAAATGCAGCAGGTGAAGTCAGAGGATTTCTCCAAAATTTCCGACGGAACAAAGAACGTAGATGTTGACGCATTCTACAGCGAAGAAAGTCCCCCGCAAACTTTCATTCGAGCTCTGCTTAACTCTCGGTAAATACCCGCAAAAACTTGTAAGAAACTTCACCAGCAAACTGTAACTTCTTCGTGTCAAGACGTGAAGAACCATGAGGGAACACGGTTCTCTACTCACACTATCGTAACATTCTCGGGATTACCCTTCTGGTGGTGACCGCTTCAATTAAAATTTCCAACTTTAGCTTGCTGACGAACAACGTTGAGAAGAGTTGGAAGAAGTTAGAAGGCATTCACTAAATACTGAAAACAGACAGGCATAGGTATCCCATCTTTATGACTGAATCAGACCAAACCTTGTTCTATTGACACTTTACGCCTTGAAAATGGGATGCAATTAGCTATTAACTGTGCAATTAACTATCAAATCAATTAGCTACCATATCAGCTATATTCCTTAAATCTCCTGGCTTCAGGTTATGTTTTTGATAAAATTTGTTTTTATTGACTATTGCGGCTTTCAAGAATTAGTTTTCAATTGCTAATGTAAATCAAATAAAATGAAAATAATACTCGTAATTAAAAAAAAAAAAGAATAATCGAAAAAAAATAAATAAAAATGCAAGAAACCAATTAAAATAAAATTTAGGTATTTTCAGGAGTAATGTAGCATTTTGGCCCATTATTCTTCATATTGGATTCGTCATGGACCAAAAAACTTGCTTTTTTTTCATCAAATGTATTTTACAAAGGTGTGTAAATTAATACAAAATGTCGGCCTACAGTACGGATTTAATAAGGCTTTAATCATGCGCCGACAAATCATAAATTTTGCAAGTAAACTCCATTCAAGCCCTAGTTACTCATCATTAGACTTCTTTTCAGCCTAAAAAGTCACAAACCAAGGTCTAAAAAAAACCTCTTGCCCGTTTTAATTCCCAATTCGTACCTTGAAATGAGGCTCCACTTAAGAATGGACAGAAAAAGGATGAGGATTTCGGCAGAGAGACAGTTTGGAGGCCTAATGGTGTCTATCTAGTTTTTCGGTAGATACTGATTAATGGGTAACATCGTTTTGAGGGAACAATCAATTTGAGGACCGAAGGTGGTTGTTGTATCAACAGGGATGTTCAAAAGAAGTCAAATTGAGCTAATTCATAATATACTCGTAGATATGTGGAACAAAAAGGATAAAAAATCCATTGCTGAGGTGAAAGTAGCTGTTCTATTGGACAGGTTTTCATAATTTTTCCTCGTGTTCTGTGAATTCTCTACTCCGCTTTGAGTCGCCCTCAGTCATCTTCTCCCCAACTCCTCTCCAGAGAGATTTTTTTTCTCACCTCAAACGAAAATAAAATTCGGGGCGTTCGCTCAAAATCCCACAAACCAAACACCGCGTTGATTCCGTACTCTGACGCACACAAGCAAACATTTGTTCAACCGCCGCGTTGTCCGCAACTGAGGAAACATCCCGAATGTGCTTTCCCATCCTGTACGTTCATTTAACGTCTGAAAACGTTCGAAGTCGACTCGAGAGTTAAACCGAAATTCCTCCGGTAGGTGGCGGGTCTTTGGATTCGTTGGAGCGTTTTCTCTCACGCCCGCCCATCTCAGCCTCGGTCTTGATTAGCTCGGATATTTCTCACTCCGCCTCGCGAGCTGCCTAGCATCCGCTCTACTTATGGTAACGGGGTTTAATAAGCAAAATGTAATTTCTAAGGCTGCCAAAGCAGACGGGTTCAAATTAATGTGAGAATGAACAACAGCGGCTTACGCTTATTCGTCTCGCCTGCGTCGTATTGAAGATGAGACGTTTACTTTTCGTTTTAACTGACTCGATGGGTTAGCATTATAATAAGACAGCCTAGAGGAGGGTAGGGGGGAGGCGCAGGAGAGAGGAAGAGGGAGAGAGGGAGAAAGTGAGAGAGAGAGGGAGTGAAAGAGTGGGGGAGAATGAGAAATAACACTCTCACCCTCCCTAATTTATGCGACTTAGTCATTTAAACATAAATCTTAATTAAATAAGAACAAAAAAGGAAATTTGTCCAGAATGACTCATCACTATTCAGCATTTGAATGTTTTAGCTAGTCAATAGAATCGTGCTATTGAAAATACAACGCGTGAAAAATCGTGGGCGTTGAATAAAAAGAAGGAATTTCTTAACCATCTTAGACAAACTGGTGAATAAAATTACATGTAGAATGATAATCCACACGTTCAACTGCAGACATTAATAAATGAGCTTTTTTCAAATGTTTTGACCTGGAAATTCTCCCCCCCCCCCCCTTTACGCTCTTGAAAAATGGAGAGCGACAACCAAATAAATTGTATACAATCGGGAAACGCAAAGGTTGGCAAATAGTTCAGCCATCTGCCGCTAGAGCTGCTCAGTGTAAACTGAGGAAGGTCTAGACTAGGGATGCACAGATCGCGGCCCGCGGGCCGCATGCGGCCCGCCGGTGAAATTCTGGTCGCCCGCCGTCACCAAAATAATACTCTTATACATTCGAAAAATATTGAATTCCTTATTCCTTATTAGAAGCCCTTTGTTCTAAAAAAATTGAATTTCAAAATGTCATGAAGGTGGTAGTTTCGACTGTAAATTTCATCAAATCACGAGGACTCAATCACAGGCAATTCAAACAATTCCTTGATGACATCGAAAGCGAATATGGAGATTTGCTGTTTTATACAGAAGTAAGGTGGCTAAGTCGTGGATTGACATTTGAACGATTTCTAAATTTAATAGAAGAAATTGGAATATTTCTGGTGGAGAAGCAAAGGGATGTCCCGGAACCTAAAAATCCTGATTGGTTGTGTGATTTGGCTTTTTTAGTTGACATTACAAATCATTTGAATGTCTTGAACACACGGATTCAAGGCAAAAATCAACTGATATCCCAGCTCTACGCTCATGTATCATCCTTTCAATGCAAGCTGACTCTTTTCAGATCGCAACTGACTTCTGGAAATTACAATCATTTTCCGAATTATAAGAAAATGGCCGAAAAATTCAACAAAACTGCGATTAATATCAGTTATGTAGAAAAGCTGGATATTCTGATTCAATCTTTTCAAGACAGATTTTCGGAATTCAAAAAAGTGAAACCTCTGTTGGACATATTCAGCAATCCTTTCTCGATTTCAGTTGAAAATGCGCCAGAGCCAATGCAGTTAGAAATTATCGATTTGCAAAACGACCAAGATTTGCGCAACAAATTCAACGAGGGAGACTTGTTGAACTTTTACCACAGCATTGACAAAAATATGTACAAAGAGTTGCGCATAAACGCTCTGAAATATGCCAGCTTATTTGGTTCTACCTATATATGTGAACAAACTTTTTCAATACTGAATAATAATAAAACAAAAAATCGAAACCGCCTTGCAAATGGAAGTTTGGAAGCAGTTTTACGTGTTGCTACAAGTAAATTTGACCCGAATATAAAAAAGATTGTAAGCACTATGCGGTGCCACGCTTCAAATTAATAAATTATTTTTCAATTTTAATACATTATATGCATTTTTATTGTCTTTAATTACCTATACTTCTGGCGGCCCGCCATCAGTTCATGATTTGCCCGAGTGGCCCCTAGTTTTAATAAGTCTGTGCATCCCTGGTCTAGACTGATCTGCGCATGCCCATTCAAGGGTTGTGGGTGGGAGGTGAGCACTCAAACCCCAGCTGAAGTCTGTCACTCCTCCACTACTCGCTCCTCTAAGAGTAATGACTGTAACAAGAAAATAACATTTGCAAACTGCGGAAACTGTCAGGCCTGAATTTTTCAGTACTCTGCGTTCCTATAGTGATATCGATATAGCACAAATGTACTCCTACTAATGAAAAATTGACTCCCTTTCTCTCTGGAACGCCTGAAAGCGTTATCGGCCTATTATCGGTAGGTGCTCGAAAACACCCCTCCCCCGCCAGGTTAGACCTACGCAGAAACGCCGATATCACGAGCACTGGCTCCAGTACCCGCTTATTGGCATCCCTTATTCATGACGCATCCATCAAGGCTTTCGGACCGGCACCGTTCACCCTTTCCATTTTTCTCGCTTGCTCGCGAAAATGTCCAATATGTTCGAATATTGTCTATAACGTTTTTTTCTTTTCGGCCTCCAATGAAATGCTTCCGCTACTCAAAAAGCTGCCGACCTTTTTGTGCTACAACGGGCGGACCCCACCTGACGTACACCATACTCAAAAATAAAAGGGAAATTACAGAAAACCGCTGCAAATGTTCCACAAAAATTTGAGATCTTTAAAATAAGCACCATTTTTATCTGTGAAACTCAGAATTTCATCTTAATTCTGGGATGTATCATTCCGATAAGAACAATAAAACAAAGTATATGCTTTTATTGACCGTATTCAGATTAAGGGTTCGCCAACTGAACTGTAGGGATTGCCATCACAACATCTGGATATACCGCGTGAACCTTGCCGCCATTTTTGAATTTGTGTCCTGTTCGTGGCTCTTGTTAGTTTTACATTTCCTTCGGGATAGCCACACTGTCAGTGTTGTTGGCCGTGGAGAGTTTCATTTCTCGGTATGATTTCTCAGGTTGTGTAGATTCTCTCAATGTAAAATCCAGAGGAAACGCGTCGCTGGTCAAATCGTTGCCGAGGAAGGCTCTTTTGGGTGGGCCTTGAACGACCGTCTGTTCGCAAGGGCAGTCGTCACCCAAGTGTTGGCCATCTTCCGTGAGGAGACACCTGGTAGAAAGGTTGCCTGGGGTTCTTGTCACGTTCGCCTGTTGATCCTTGAGCAGGTCGAGGTAGGCCTGTTGCTGCTTGACCGTGAGAGGAATCCCTGTCGTGCTGGTCATGTTCTCCAACTGCTCTTTATGAGCGTTCGTCATTGCGGCGCTCTCTTCTACGAACAATTTGCACGGTTCCTTGTCCCTGTCTTCTGCATTTGGCATGTCCATACTTGGAGGAATATCCTTCGGCGCCGATGAGCTTTGGCCCTTGCTTTCCAACTCTTCCTTGTTCGCCTGTATCGCTGTTGGCTCTTGTTGGTACGATGTGCAAGATCCCGTTCCGTTGCTCCATGGAGAGTCCTCACTGACCATGTTGTTCCTACTCTGATTGGTTTTTTGGTCCATGATCAATTTTTTTCCGTATAAAACTTAATGTGGATCTATTGTAACCCGATGAATATTGAAGTTTGTGAAGAATCCTATTGCTTGACATGTGACGGTATTGGAATATCCATGGAGTGAAAGCGGGCATTGATGCTATCTACTCTGGGTTATGTGAAGACGAAAAAACGCCCCGAAAATACCAATACTTTTTTTGCTAATTCTTATTATTACTGTTCAAATACTTTCTGAACTTGGGCAGCGTCTTTCACAGTTATAATCTCGGTTTATCATCATTTTTGAGTTAGACAACACCCCTCTATTTATAAGGACCAAAGAATAACGACTCATTTTTAGCCAAAGGCAAGCGGAGGCGGGATATTGGGGGAAATGGGTATTTTGGATTGTGGATTTTGCGGATTGGAAAATGGACTTTTAAGATTTACGGAGAAGATTTACCTCGTCGTGTGGGGTGTCATTTTTTAACCAAACGTTGAAAGCTCAATTGATTGAGATGGGTCTCGTAATAATTACTACAAACCAGAAGAGGTAATTTTGGATATGATTATCATCTTGGATATTTGTATTGACAAAAAAATTTAGTCTCCATTTCTACTTAAAACCTTAAAAACTTAAAACTCATTGAAACCCGTCGCTCGTTGATTCGAGATGTTTTCAATGAAGCGATAATTTTATCCATTGGTTATCAAAAGCGTTAGCATGTCGCTTGAAATGGTCCCAATCGATTAGGAACGGTACAAAAGACGTCCAGAGGACTGAATACACCCCGTAATTTATTTGACGGGAACGAACCCGATGGAGGATTCGACTCAAAGGCCTTAGCGATCGCATCCCTTGTTTTAACTGAGGGGTGAAAACGGTAAAGACTGATGGAAGAGCGGACAAACGAACGCACCCCCGAGGGCGGGTACCAAATTTAATTAAAATAAATGCCCCCGTAGTCAGCTGTCTACCCGTTCGTGGGCCATATGAAGTGCGTGTCTTTTGACCAATTTAATAAAGGTTGAATTAAACTGAACTTAGGTTAATCTCACTTGAGGCCTCATAACCCGTCACCATTCCTGTCAAGACTCTCTTATTCATTTTTTGGTTTATTATTCTCATAGAAATATCATTCCTGGTAATATTTGCATCACCCAAAATGTTTTCCGCCCAAACTTTTTCGTTTTACCCTTTAAATAATAGAGATTCAAAATCCAAAATATTCTTCGGCCGCCCAGCACGAAATTGTCGTTCAAAATGCTCAGAAAATTATGAATATTTATTTGACTACAACTTGCTCTCGGGCCTTGATAATTGACTTGGTGACATAGTGGATTTATGGACATAGTGAAACACAAGATTCAAAGGAAGTTTTGGCACTAAAAATTTCTTTCTTCTTGTTTACAGTGGAGAATGGATGATCACGATCAAGTTTAATGTCATGCGCATGTGTGACCGATGTAGATAGATATTAGGAGATGTATTATTTTAAAACTGAGTCACTGTAGAGCTGAGTGACTACCAACTGGAGTTGTTAGAGATGACTCGGGTGTTTTCTGCATGGGCCGCGTGGTGCGCTAACGTCGACTAGGAGTTTTTGTCGAGTAGCTTGGAATTACCTCACTCGTCAAGGTCCAAATACCAAATTTCCGAATCAACATTAGCAAATGAAGCTGCTGGTTGGAGGGATGATGATGTGCTGATGAATGTGGAAGAAACCATACTGATGATGTCACTGGCACCCATTGGTCTGCGCCATATTGGCGTCAGTCAGCCTCCTAACCTCCCAGATCCTAACCTTAACAGGCGGGCTATAGAGCGCTATACTAGGCAGGTAGGTCAAAAGGATTTAGGATTTTCTTTATTTTATTGACAGGACATTGTTGTTCTTTTCCAAATTACAAGAAAAAAAATTATTAGCAAATTGAAAACTGAATAGTATGGGAATTATTTGTCGCTGGAAGTAAATGACGATTGGACTATTTATGCCAACAAGATGGCGATCAAGTTGTCACGAGTTTATGTTTGGTTCAGTTCTGCAGTCTCTCGTCACGAGGATTGAAATGCTCCGTATTCGATAGGACAACAGAGAAACTTCATTCCGTTGAGCGACCAGCATTGATTCCACATAGTCCGTTTCCTCTTCCACAACCCATTCGATCAGTCACTGAGAGCCGGTACCTAACGGAACAAGTAAATATGGAAAGACTTAATCAAGACTCCTTTCAACTCCGCGTTTAGCGTGTATAGTCTTTCCGCATCGTGTGTACCGTGCTCAAATGTTGGAGCGAGTCGCCACGTCTTTACTCAACTGTCCAAATAGGCTTTCAACGGAAGTACCCCATACATTGCGGTCCTCTGTCAACAAAAGGGGGATGGGGGAGGGGGTGGCTTTACATTTTTCCACATGGACGGACAGGCCGAGTTTTTGATGCGCTGTCAATATGCAGATTCTTCTTAGGTTCTTCAGCTTTTGTATTGGACTGGACTGGTCGTCGCATTGACCAGAAATGATAGAACTGTGGAAATTACTCTACAACGGTTTATTATTCTGGATAAAATGTAACCTTTGAGGTCTTCAAAGTCGATGGGTTAAGACAAACCTCCCATCCGGTTACTAGAACGCAAAACCACCATATCCACTTACTGCGTCGTCGGTAATTCAAGTCCAAAAATATGTCACATCGAATTCCACTTCGAACTTATAGTATCAATTTCCGAGAAGAGCACCGTTCCTACAGCGTATAAAAATAAGACTTCGGATCTAGAATGAGTCTGGAGAAAATTGAATCCCACTCCAATATCGCCAACGCCGATGAGAAATAGAATAGAACGCCAATAAAAAGGGTTGTAGAAGAGGAAAAGGAATGTTGGAAACAACGTCGGTTACTACTCACTTGTAGCTATTTGTTACTTTTATTTTGGAAAACCAATGCGTAGATTATAGATGAACGAATGATTACCGGTGATTCTCTATATTATATTTGAATGATATTACTTCAGATGTGGTAATATTAACATAATTTCATGTTTAAAAAAATCTGCAAATTCTTACACACGGGTTGGTTATTCCTCGAATGGGGAAACAGTGTGTGGCGTGTCCAAGACACATTCAATCGATCAGGGTCCAAATATGAATATACCAAACGTCCAAAATTCTAGTGGATACAATGACACCCTACTCGCCTAGATCGCCCCAAAATCCTCGACAATACCAATTTAATTCATGGGTGACATACGTTTGGACCCATTAATGACACCCTTCGCCTGGCCCACCCCCCACATTTTGACCCCCCCCCAAAATTGGTCCGATCGGCTGAAAGTTTGAGGACCGTGGCCGGGAAACAGACCCTGACCAAATTTCAGATTTAGAAAATTTTTTTACCAAAAACGGCGCGGACAATGGACGGCGTACGGCGTACGGCGGACGGACATCGACCTTTTTTGATCAGGACACCATGAAACGTCCAGAAAAAAATTTTGAGCCGAATTGGAGAGGTTGACCATTATCATGAAAACATAGGTTGATTATTCAAGGAATAACCAACCAAAAAAGTGTTGATGAAAGTTAAGGGATTGTCGATACTATGGTGTATTTTAGAATTAGCGAATTTTTTGTTCAGAATTAAATTTACAGTCGTGTTTTACGATTACAACATTATTATGATGGTAACGTAATTATCACGTCTAGTTACACTCTCGTTGACAAGCCATGGAGCTTGTGATTTCTCACTACAGAGGCCGCTGATTGAAATGGCTCACGCGAACAATGGTTTCTGCGTAACACAACGTTATCGACGAGGTCAGGCGGAGGAGGCTGATCCCCGGCGCAGTTCATCGAAAGATGATCCCGTTGTGCCTGGCAGGATTAGGGATTAGCGCGGTGCGGCAAAGAGAGGGAACAGTGAAAGGTAATTGTGGAAAAGGTTTCGGGGAAAAGGGCCCGGCGGGGGAGATCCACAGCCCGGGAAAAGCCGAAGGAAGGGAAATGTCTCCCTCATTACACTTGCTAATACCGGTCCCCGGCATCGATCAACCGTAATTGTTTGACCCCCGCCTGCTCCCTATCCGTCATGTCCCGGTTCCCGCGTCTCTTCTCGCCGAATAATGTAAATCCCTCAGTCGTTGAGAAGGAACTTTAGTTCCGAAGGGACGCGACGGAGTAACAGGGCGGGGGTATAGGTTCGCTAATTACTCCCGGAGCTTCGGCAGCGTGTGGTTTGTTACTCCAGCGGTTTTCGTGGAACTCCCCTTTTCACGGTAGACACTCGCTCAGCCGGGATCAAGGGGATGTTGATAGGAGGTCGGTGGGAAAAGAGGACGACCCGGGAAAACTCGTGAAAGCAGAAAATAGAGGGACAACGCCAGATGACAACGGTTGTCTCCCAGTCACATCCACCGTTTTCCTCGGTTTGTTGTTGTATTTAGTTGTCCCAACCCACGCCGGGTTCTCGAGAAACAAACTCACGAATACCAGAACCGACTATACAAACTACACTGCGTCAAAAGGCCGGTGAGCATTCACGTTTCCATCTGAATTACTCCTAAGCACAATACATTCGTTAGAATGACTTCACTAATGAAACTAATCTAAATTAACTAATTTATTTATATGCGTATATAAATATGTTGCCTGAAAAATGATGTTTCAGAACGCATTTAAACTGCAAAAAGTTTCCAAAATTTTTGAAATTAAGATAATTTTTTTTTTCAGTGTCAGTTTAAAGTAAACTTTTTGAAAAAGCTTGAAGAAACCTCTTTTTTTCATCTACCGTAACTAAACGGTGAATAACTCGGTAAAACTCTCAGCGCTTAAGAATCTTCTAAACAGCGGAGGCCTCGCCTGAAATTTTAAAATAAATAATGAATTAACAATAAAAATGATTAAATAAGACAATTAATAATTTAAACGAATTAAGGAAAAATGTCTTAAAATTAAAATAACTTTTAATTCAACTACTGATGTAAGGGTGAGGAGTAAAATTCAGTGATTTATGCAATGGGTGGATGGGTATGTCTGGAAGGAGCCTCAAAAGGATAGCTGGAGGGGATAAGCATGAAAGAAATGGTTGGATAGTAGAAGGAGAAAGGTGGGTGGGTAGGGTGAGTGTCCGGCTGCCCCACCCTTCCACCAGGCTCCTTCGAGAACCTTCCAGACTCAGCATCGTGGGTAACGCACCTCAAATTTTATTTTAATCTCATTTCGTTTACAAGACTGTTTTCATGCAGCAAGAATCACTCAAGCAAGACTCATTATTAATTTAAATTACAATAATTTCATCTCCCGCGCTCCACAGATGCCAGAAATGTCCTCGAGAGCATTCGGATTTACTCAACCGCTCTCTTTTAGAGAGAGAGAATTTCATCAATTAAGAGTAACACGCTTGGAGTACGGGAGGGGCGTTCGTTAATTTCACTTTGTCTTTATATCCAGCGAGGACTTTAAACTGCTGTCGCGGAAATCGCCATTGAAAACCCATTCGACGGACCATTCTTTAGCCGTGGGAGGCGGAATGATAATTAGCGAGTAATTGGTCGAGGATTAATAGAAGTGGAAGCTGTAACCGATTTAGAGATCCGAACCGCGGGAAGCTTATTTCCATACAAATTAGGGGAGAAAGGAAATTTTCGATCGAGTTGAAAGGGATTGGGTGGGGATTTATTCGGCGTTTTGAAACAACAGGAGGAAACGTGAGAGGGTCTCAATGAACGAGATGAGGCGCCGCGGGGGGACGAAAGAACGGCGGCGACTATTGTTCGCGACGGAGACGCCAGTGGAGCGGTTCAACAAGCCCGTTTCTCCGTCCCCGTATTTGCATACGTTAAAACCTTCGAGCCGCTCATCACGGGGCATACGCCGCGAAAGCCCATCTGCCTCGAGGGCAATCCCCCCCTTTCCCATCATTTCGCCCGTAATGAATCGGGAAGTGTCTCCACCCAGAGGACCTCCCGTCTGATTGTGCTCCGCCCGGCGGTCACGCTTTGCCTCCGTTTTCCTCGGTTGCGCTTATCACCGCCGTTCGCGCGCGATTATCGTTCAACTCCGCCGTCCAACGCACCTGTGGTCTCAGTAAGCACGGCCCCATTCGTACTCACGATGCGGGGGATACTCCCCCGTGTATTCAGTTGTGTCGATTCAATTGAATGTGAATCGACAGTATTAACCAAACATCATTCGAAGAGACATTGTTCCTTCTCATCACCGCTAACACAACCCCATAAAAAAAAGTCAAAGTCCATGAAAGCGACCTGTGTAGTTTTATGTTTTTCGGGTCGCTGATTTCGAATCAATTGCCAGTTTTTTCAGATCAGATCGTTTTCAAGGACATTTGAAAGTCAAATGTAGAATATATCGCTTGAAAAATCTGAAAAAATTCAGACATAGGTTTTTTGGAATGCTGAATCCGAATCCAGTGTTGTTTGACCTTCATGAGGTCAAGGTCAAGGTAATTTTAAGGTCAAACCAACAAAATAACCTCCAGAAAAATTGTAAAAATTCGACCTTCAAATGACCTTATATGACCTTCAGATAACCAGACATGATCGAACCAACCCTGCCTGGATTTGGATTCAGCGACCCTTGAAACACATACATAAATTTTTACAATTTTTTTTGAGGTTATTTTTTGGTTTGACCTTCCAATGACCTTGACCTTGACCTCATGAAGGTCAGCCGACACCGGATTCGGATTCAGCATTCTAAAAAACCTCTGAATTTTTTCAGATTTTTCAAGCAATATTTTTTTTAGCTATATTTTCTCCATTTGACCTTCAAATGACCTTGAAAGCGATCAGATCTGAAAAAACTGGCAAAAGATTCGAAATCAGTGACCCGAAAATCATAAAACCCCACAGGTCGCTTTCATGGACTTTGACTTTTTTTTTGTGGGGTTGTGTAATTTATCATGCTGTTTTACTTCATCTCTTCCTTTTAATTTAATATACATTGAACTATACACTTCATGTCCGACTTATGGTCCAAAAATCAGCCATGGGGGGCTAATTTCAGTTACCAGCATCTATTCAATACCTTCAAAAACATCTACAAACTCGTGGAAAACCCAATGGTTTGTTGGAATGAGTCAAGTATGTCGTTTTATCATGTCATTTGATTTGGCAGTCGTCAAATCTACGTATATGACGCATTAACTACTATCGGTTAATTAATGCAATTTCAGACGACGACAAGATCGTTGACATCGCTAAAAATAATATCTCTCGGAGAGAAGAATTTGTTATAAAAATTTTCAAAATCCTAAGAAATTAGGTTGAAAAGGATCACAATTACTGTGAAAGTGGCAAGGAAATATGGACAGACAGACGGAGTGGCTTTTAAAGTCAAAACTACGGCAAAAAGGACGGTCCTTGAAACTTTTCAGCCCGATCGGACCAAATTTGGGCGGGGTAGGGGTGAAAATGTGTTTTTTGAAAAATGGATTTTTCAAGATTTTGGGCAATCTAGGCGAGTAGGGTATTATTTTCCACTAAATTTTGGACGCGGAATCCAGTGAAATGGGTCCCAGAACGATTGGCACCCTCTGGAAGAAGTTGTGAGTCAAATTGGGTATTTATTACCCATTTTGAATATGTGTTTTCGGGATTTCTGGTACCTAGGCGTGTGGGGTATCATTTTCCACTAAATTTTGGACCCTGAATCGATTGGAATGGGTCCGGAACCCGCCACAACCACTGTTTCCCCCATTCGAGGAATAACCAACCCGTGTGTAAGAATTTGCAGGGTTTCTTTCTAAGTTTTAATACAGAAAACCGATAAGAGAGTGTAATTTGGTAAACCTTCGAAGATCGCGTTAGCACTCGTTTCGTAGACCCAGTACGTCCGAACAGGATATTAGAATTCTGGGAAATTGAATCGGTGCATTGCGAAACGCTCGAGTTAACTTTCCCTTTCTGCCTGTTATCTCTCGGTTCACGGTTGTCCGAGCTAACGTTTTGATGCTTTCATGCGTTTCCTTCAGATGATGTGTTCTCTTTTTTTCGCGTTCGGCGAAGGGTGTTTTCGACGTCGGGTTATTCCGAAGGCTGTCGCGGGGGTGAGCGAAGTATTTTCGATCAACGACAGTATCGTTTCGTCTCATCAGAAGTTGTGACGTTGACGAGTAATTTGGGAATTTGTCGTTATAATTGAGTTTTGCGACCAAAATCTGAGAATGTTTATCTAGTTATGGAAAAGAAAAGTCAGATTTAACGGGCGTAAAACCTCCCAAAATGGCAAAATTTGAAGTAAAGTCATTCCCAAAGCAATAAACTGTTTCAATAACATGCAGAAACTACCTAAACCACCCAGCATATCACACCTGGTTAAAATGAAGGGTTTGAAAAGTCAAAACAAGCCAGCAAGTCAAAATCTTACAAAACTTTTTTCTTATTTATTGTGATTTTTTTTTCAATTTAAAACAAATATTTTTGTATTCCATTTATTTTACTTGAAAGGGTTCATAATGCTTTCTACAAATTATTTCATCCTGTTTTTTCCACAGGTTCAATTCAATTAACGTTTTTTTTTAAATTTCAAAACAAAACAGAAGTAGATATTATTTATGAAATATAGAAAAGGCCTAAACGTCTAACTACATATTATTTATTTAATTCATTTATTTTAGTTATTATAAAAATATCAGTCCCAAAATGTACAGGTTACGGTAGCGTAACTTCCTTTTTTCAAATCTTGATAAAACACATTGTACGAATCAGAAAATTATCATTTTTTAGTATAGTATAGGTACAAACATAAAGTTTTGTTTAACTTGGTTCTGAAGATCATATCAGTTAGGGGACGTCCCCCATTCAATAAACAATGGGTGAATCGATTTCTGGCATTTGTCATATAATTCTTATCAGCATAGCAGGCGATATGTTGGCAATTTCATGTTGTTCTTCAAATTATGTAGGATCCTTGGTTTATCAAATTCCAAAAAAAATTAATTGAAATTTTAAAAACCCATAGAAAAAATCACATGAGGCCAAATCGGATGATCGAGCCCGGAGATTCCATGTCGCCTCTAATTAAGATTAGGCCACTATTTCACCCAGTGTGCAGAGAATGGGGACGTCACCTGACTGATTTGATCTTGATCGTCAAAACCATGTTAAATGAAACTTAATGTTTGTACCTATACTATATTAAAAAATGAAAATTTTTTGATTCGTACAATGTGTTGTATTAATATTTGAAAAAAAGAAGTTATGCTGCCGCATCCTGTATTTCTTTCATTTTTGAAAAAATAAGGCGACAAATCTCAATGACTATTATGACAGTAGAAGAGGGGCAAATGGTTTACACAGTTGAGTCAAGAAGGTTCTGAAAAGGGCTGAAGTGGACTGCTGGAGGGGATAGGCAAGGGGCAAGGGCTGGGTAGTAAAAAAGGGCAGGTGGGGAGAACCCAGGCTTCAAGAATATTCCAGACTCATTATGAGTCAAAGTTAAAATCCAAAATACCCCAAAAATAAATTGTCCTAGTAATTAGGTTTACTATATATTATTTTTGCAATAGTGAAAGACTGTTGTTTAAAAATATAAAATATATAAAAAATAGTTTTTTCCCTGCAGAACGTCCCGTTTTGGGGTAGGTTATTCCTTGAATAATCAACCTGTTTTCACGTTTAAATGTAGAAAATTTCGAATCCAAAATGTCCGTTTGCCGTCTGGTCCATAAAAAGACGCTTAAATTAAAAAAAAAAAAAAAAAAAAAAAAAAAAAAAAGGTGATTTGGGTAGAAACTACTCCTAACTCATCCCCTCCCCATTTGACCCTATGGATGAAAATGAGTATTTTGAATGAGTGTTTTTCGAGGACCAGTAGGCGTTGGGGTGTCATTTTCTTCTGAATTTCGGATTAAATTTTAAATTTAAATCGATAGAGATGGGTTTTGCACATATTGCCGCAAACCGATCCAGGTAGGGGTAACAATTGGTATTTGAAAATAACGGACATTTTTGTAAAGCTGTTTTAGTGCATTTTTGTTTACATACGTCTTCAATTTTCTGCGTGTTTTTTAAACTTAAAAAATATTATTTTTGACTGTTTTGAACGTAAGTCTTTGGTTGTATTGCCAAATATTTTAAATTTGATGCAAATTTCCCGAATGTTGAACCGTTACTACGTTCAATCCGTTATACTCGGATTGCATTGCACTTAAGAGAGTGTAGCTCTCGAGTTGTGTTATTGCGCTCGTCAGCGTCGTATAAGAACATCAAATCATTACATGAATTATCGTCATTCACAAGTCGGTTTTGAGGAAGGTCCAAGACGTTCGCCCAAGTCGCGTTAAAGTTTAGAACGAGTCAAAACGGCTTTCATTATCATTTTGGAAATTCACCAAAACAACGCGGTCGCCTGAGTTTACAAGTAATAAACCATTTCCCGCCCACTTCTCATAAAGGACCCACCTGCCGAGGATAATCCTCGTTATGAATGTTTCAATGCCGCCACTTCGGTTAATTACTTCTTTGACAACGAAGTTGAAAAGTTTCCCCTCTTCGGGGGTCGTCTGGTTCGAAAGTCGGCCTCGAGGAGGGAAGCGAGTTCTCAAAGTTCGCCACCTAAGTAAGTAATACCTACTAAATCAAGGAGAGAGAGAAAGAGAGTGAGAGTGTGGCGAAACAGGGTAGAAGGGTAAGTTTGGGGGGCGATTCGGCTTCGGGACGAGGTGTGGCTTTGGAAGTTGTGCTCATTTGATAACGCGGATGCGATTATTGTTGCTGATCTTGTTACGCAACGGGTAATCCAATACCGAGTGATTATCACTACCTGCCTACATAGAACTGAGTCTGTCTTGAGCAGATTAATTGCCTCTATATCTGTGTTCTCCATCTGTTAGGATCGCACCAATTTTACAGCACGTGCGTGGGTTTGATAAGAAAGGTATGACTAAGGGATGAGGACGCCAAGGGCGAAATTTCCCTTGGCCTGAACTAAACCATCGGTCATTTGAGGGAAGAGCAAGCAATTTCCTCAAGAATGCAATGCAGTTTGTGTGAATCAAAACAGTATTCTTTAAATGTGAAATTTGCATAAATTTAAAATATTGAAAAGCGATACAACCAAAGCCAATTTTTTGATAGAATCAAAATATTTGTTAAGATAATGAAAGAACGTGTATTTTGCAATCAATTATTTGGCTAAGTGGATCAGCCAGGAAAATAAACATATACAAATGAATTTATGAATTCTCACCCCTACCTCGCCTCTATTTGTGGCGATATGTTCGAAGCCCAAGCACCTAATTGTCCTTGAACAACCCCATTTTCAAAAGTAGAAAACTGCTTACTCTAAAAATTTATTTAGGGATTTCGGCTCATAACTTCCGAATTTGTTAAAAACCGATGTAAAGAAAAAATACTGTAAAAAAATAAAAAAATAAATAAAATAATAATAACATAAAAAATTGATTTTTGAATGAATAAAAGGTGTTTATGAACTTTTTTGAAAAAAAGTCTCTCAAAATGAGTAAAGTATTGAATTACTGTAGGTACATAGTGAGAAAATACAAATTAGATCGTTTTTTATTTACACGGAAATACTGTTGAGATAAGGGTTGTGATAATCTAAATCGATTTTACGTCCAAATGCAGCCGATTTGCAATCTTTGACATTGCGATAATGATGGATCGAAACGCTCCTAAACACTCAGTTGACTGACGAAATCAATCTTTATTAAAATCTTCTTGTATTTTATTGATTGTGTTGTTAACCACGCTTCTAAACTTTCAATCATGACCGCCTCAGTCGATTTATCGACTATTTTTTATCCAAGTACTGACCATCTAGTGGCAATTTTGTGATGAAAATAATAACTTCCAGTTGAGGTTCCTTCATTGCTCTCAAAAGCACTAATGCTGTTAAGGTTCACAGCCGTTCATAATTTATAGTGACAGTCGTAGAATATTGGTTTATAATCTAGGTGGATTTGTTGAGCAAGGTCGGCCGAAGGAAGAAATACGGTACAGTGATGACTCGACCGAATACAAATTGGTTCGAAAGGTAAATATTTGTTTTTCATCTCAATTTGTGTCGAAAGCATCAACCGAATACACGGCCCACGTGTAGAACTATATTGACTGAGTACTTAGAACGGTGCTCGCCTTTGGTACTGCAAGCCTGTAGTGTTTGTACCGAGTTTGAAAGAGACTGTCCTTTCTCAGAATAGTCCATTGAATGTATCACGATCACCAGCCCTTTTTCGTAAGAGGGTCAAAGGGCTCTGAGAGAGAGAGGGTAAGAAGGAAAAAAAATAGTGTATTCGGTTTGGAACAGTTCGACGGAGCGGAGGAGTTATCGATTCTCTGTCTACGAGAATTAGCGAATGTTAACGCGAAAACCTTCCTCGTCCGATTATACGGTAACAAAGACCGACCGAACAATAAACCGGCTCTCCGTCAGGATGTTGTACGTAGGATGAAACGTTGAAGTACCGTAGGTGTATATCTGACGAAAACAAAGCGCAGTCGTAAACCCCTGAAGGCGTTCATTTGGATAACTCAACTGTACACAATCGGTTTCAAAGGCCGAATGCGCTTGAACGGTGTTGTAGATTATTTCATCCGGACAGAGTAAACACGAGTTCGTGTAGGACACGTTTGACACGCGCACGATGTGAACAATGTTAACATTTCCAGTTCGGCTAAACTTGAACCATTTGGTCATTATTGCGTTGTTTTCACCCAGAGGCAAGAAAAGCGCTCCAAAACTATCTTTTCACAATTTTTAACTAAAGTTCCCGCTTTTGCTTAGAAGTGACATGGAATAAAAAGTATAATTTTTTCTCCCATAAATGTGATTTTGAGGAATCTTTCCGTTCATTTTTTCTACTTGTGTGTGATGTTAAAGGTGGGTGGATGATATGAAGATATCATGCATGTGAGACCGTGGGTTCGAACTGAAGAACTTTTAACAGATAATTGAACTTTTAATAACTGATCGAACAGGTGTAAACGGATACAGATCTTATGAACACAGCGAGACGAACACGTTGAAGCCCAGAACAATAAGTAACAGTCAGTGATAGGTTTCCTTGACGGCGGAGGGTTACCCCCTTAGTTCACAGAACGAGCGAGCGCTGATGTCGGGTCCTACCCTGGTCGACCCAAACGGCGGGTAATTTGAACTGGCTGTTCCTTGGCATCTTTCGATCTTACAGGGAGGCCTGGGGCCGAACAATGCACTTTTTATACGTCTGCCCTGAAGATTTATTGTGGTCGCAATTCCCGCAGTTAATACTGATAAGACCAAGTTGATATGCTTTTGGAAATGGCATGAAGCCACTGGTTGGTCTAGTAGTGTCTCATGGGCAACTACAAGAACAAATCCTACCCCTCAGATGCTTTTGTTATACGTTGATGACATGGTCCTGCTTGGTGACTTAATCGTCGATAACAACAAGAAGCCCCTGAAATCAGGCTGCCTGAACTAAAAATTCATTGTGACATGAACACTGATATGACCAAGTTGATGTGCTTTTTGAAGTGGCATGAAGCCACTGGTCGGTCCAATGGTGTACAAAGGGCAACTGCAGTGGATCCCACCCCTCAGATCGAACCCTTGTTATACGCTGACGACATGGCTCTACTTGCTGACTCAGTCGTCAATACCAACAAGAAGTTGTTTGCCCTGAAAAAACTATCGTGATCGCGATGGTCTCCCAGTTAACACCAATGAGTCTACGTTGGTGTGCTTCTGGAGGGGGCACTAGACCACTGGCCAGCCTAGTGCATGTATAATGGCCAACCACTAGAGCAGATCATTACACATATTTCGAAGTCCCATTTTTGAGCTCAGGAGTCATAGCCATTGCTTGCGACCACTTGCCACCCAAGGTAGCGCAGCGGCGGGTGCTGCTATCTCACCAATGGTCCAGGCTCAAATTACTGGCTGTCTTCTCGACATACTACTGCTCCACTGGTCACTCAAGTAAGTTGATCGAAATGAGCGTGCTCAATCCTCGTTCTTCTGCCCCTTCGTCCTGCTCCTGCCTCGCTCAACGCCTCACTTTAAGGTGCGCCTCGAATCTGGTTCTCCCCAATTTGGTTTCCTGCATTCTTCCTAGAGCCCTGAAGGGGACTGTGAATGTCTTGTGCATGCCAGAGGAGAGATAGCCGAAGAAATGCTTGGACCGACTAATTCCCTGCATTGTGCCTGTACAATATTGGTATAAGCAGTTCGTATTTTTGAAAATATTTTTATTTCCTAATAAAATTATCTTCTCTGAAAACGGCGGAAAATGACACAAAATAATTCAGTTTTTTTAAAAAATTTTGTTGGGGTTTTTATCCATTGGGACCGTAAAAAGTGAAGTTTCTCTCCAAAAGTCTGGTCGTTGCGATTGCTTTTACGCTCAAAACCAATTTATTTTTCGTCAACTGGTCATGGCGAAGTCACCCCTGATTGACACTGTACTTTTTACGCTTTAGAGGGGAGCGTCTGTTCAATATCTTTTTTTGTCATTACGTGAAGTTTAATTCTCCTCTTCTCCGTCCTATCAATTCCACCATCGAAGGCTGAATGATGGCGTGTCCGCAGCAGACATCACATTTTGTTTGATCCTTTTATCAATCTGTGAGTCTCTGATGAAGTCGTTATAGATGAAAGAAGCTTGTCAGAGGAGGGGCATGTTTCATCGTTATTATTTATCATCAACGTATCTTGACTGCCTTTAGAAACACATGAAGTCAAGGGAGTACGCCATTGGCGTATGGCCGCACAGTGAGGTCACGTACAGTCGCTATGGCGCTCGGGCGCGCAACGAACTAACAAATCGCTCACCCCTTGTTTACTGTTGAGGATATTTTTTCATTCAGACCGACTAATAGTCAACTCTGTCGGAAACATCTCCAAGCAGTGAAATCCGTTCTAATTGCTTATGTCTCCATCATTAACGTTTTCCAGGTTTCTTTCTCACTATCCGCTCCCCCAAAATCGCCCCACAATAGTTTTCCGAAACATTTTGCTCCCCAGCCTCAACGTTTGTTCAATAATTCATTCATCTAGTGCCAAATCAATGAGATTCAACGTCAAACTACATTTTGCCCGATCCCGTAAGATTCCGATTATTATTAATGTTGTTATAAAATCTAAAGAAAGGAGGAAAATAAACGGTTTTTGTATTCGTTTTAATTAAAAGTTGGGTTTATCGAGTGTCGACAACGACTAGAGAAGATGGTTTCTGTTCTCAACATCTCCTTACAGAAACCGATCTCCCGCTTTCATGAGCTTTCCTAATTTCTCCACTTTGAAGCCGCGTGCGAGCCTCAAGTAGGCTCTTCAAAGCCCATACGATCCCACCCGGTTCGTATCACCATTACAGACCTTTCGAGCAATTATGCAGATGACGCTCAACGCTTTGGCAAAGCTATCCGTGAGTTTGACCCGGTATTGGGAGACGAGAGAATGTTAGCGTTCCGAACGGATTATCAGGCCCATGGGAAATTCATTCGACCAAATTACCCTTACCGCGACCAGGTTTGGGAAATCCGGGGTCATTTCCAGTTTCCTACTTCTTCAGAGCAATTAAGCAGCTCGATCGTTTGCAATATAAGAGATCATCAAATCCCAACAAGGGGTAACTACTTCGACGGTATCGCAACTTTTATTGAAGATGATAACGGTAAAATTATTGCTGGGCAGTAGTAAACAACTTGGGTCATGAACTGAGCTACAGTGGGTTTCAGTGAAAAGGAAGGAAGTCACTTTTTTCTTGACGCGCTTTTTCAACTCCATTCCGCCTCCGACAATGTCTCTGCGTCCCAAACGACCCTTCTGTTCCGGTCGAGAAAGAAACATTTAGTTAATTTAAGATCGGGTTCCATCAGGCGGAATGTGTCGTGGCCGCGGACACAAGAAAGCTGTTTGCTCTACATTGCCATCCACCCTCCCCACAGTCAAATAAATTACCTCGCCTCCCCCCATCCCCCTTCGCCCAGCCAGAATCCGACCGCAGCATCTGCAACGAAGGATACAACAGGGGGCGCTTTGTGCGCCCTTGTAAACCTTTCCACTCGTTTTGTCCGTTCGACGGGATAAAAGCGTCGTGTTAAAAGTGGCCGAAGAGTTAACGGAAGTGATTACTCCCTCAAAGAGAATCCATCCCACCATCAGAGGCTCCTGGCTCTGCTATTACGTTCGACCAAACCGCCAGGGGCGTCGGTGTTCCACTGATTTGCTCGAACGCGGCGAACCAGGCTCCCCTAAAATGGTCGGCGAAGAGGTAAAATGTCACAGGCGATTGCTGGAGCTCGTCAAGCGTGTTTGATGATTTTGGGTGCAGATCGGTTCTGCCCCAAGCGTCCTTAACCGATCGCGCTTCCACAGCTAATGTGATGAGGTCACCACATAGGGGTGGATTTTCCGAAGACTACATCCGAGACCAATCAAAGAATGAAGGATAGATTGTGTGAAGGCAACGCAGCTAATATCACGATGTACTACTTTTGAGTGGGTGGAACCGTAGGAGGATGTCTCAAACTGGCGGAGCTAACTCCTAAAAGGTGGCCAATCGAGAGCCAAGCTTTATGGTTGCCGGAAAAGTGCAGCAAGTCTTCTACCTTCCTTGAGACGGGCATGTTGGATCATTACTATGTATTATTGGTTTGGAGAGACGTGAACAATTCAAATATCCAACCTATGCAGTAGATTCTGAAGACATAGCAACTATTTAACACAGTTTTCGAGTTTTTCTGCTATGAATAAACTTGTTGAAGGTAACACCGTGAAGTATTTGACTTAGGCGACCATACTGTGCCATTTCACCTTGGCGACGCTGCTGTTGAGAGCCCGAGTGAACAGAGATCGGAAGTTTATAGAGTGCTTCCATAGTGGGCGAAGAGAGGGGGTGCAGGTTTGAATTGACCTCTCCCGTGAATCGGTGATTTATTAGCTCTCATCGTACTCGCATTCAGGTCAATGAGGTAAATTATTGTCCTCTCCTCCGGAGGTTTACCTCACGTCGATTTTCCCGGCTTTGTTCCTCTTCAAAACCCCTAACACCTCTTAAACACTCCACGGGAGAATGGGTATGTTCCATGGCGATTCCATTCATCGGGATTAAGTCGCCCAAGTACCTATTGGTGTAATGCGGCCATGACCAGCTCCTCAGAGGAGTAAATACCTGAGGAGAAGGTACTCGTACCAAGAAGGAGTGCCCATATCGCGTGAAATCCACGGCGTACGGCTTGTAACGTTAGCATATAGCATTATTACGTAGTTTTAGGCCTCGACGTGCGATTCCTCCAAGAACAAACATTATTTGAGGATGTGTTTTTTTTTTTTAATCTGTAGAGGGGTAGTCTAGTCAACTAATGAGAGAAAAAAGGGTGCGTGAGAAGCGACTTTGCTGATTACTTCGATAATTGTTTAGGATGTGGATAGAATGTAAACATCCTAAAAGTCATCACGTGTGGGGTGTGAGAGGAGCCGGGAAGGTATAATGTTTAGGTTTTTCACCTGTATGTCGAAAACGATGCGTTTTTGGAAAAACATTTGTGGAAACGAATGGAAGCTGATAAGATTCTCTACAATTTTGATAATATAGACTTTTTGGCAGCTCCGAACGATTTTCAAGATATTCCTTCAGAAAAACTGATAGTACAAATTTCACGCGCGTTGGTTCTGCAAACTGCACATAATCAGAAGAACAAAGGAGGAGGTGTTGACTCAGGAGGTCTTTACATAAATAGGCTGATCTTGAGCTTTTAATCGTAGGGTAAAAGATAGCTTGCCTCTATAGCACTAAAAAATATCGATAGTAACCGGTCCTTACATGGCTTTCTGTCGGAATTATCAGGGAGTATGGGATTGTGAGTGGGAAGTTGTTGAGCACGTTCTACGTCCTTAAAGTAATAATTAGCGACTTCTCAACTGTTGGGAGGCGTCCTTTGGAAGTGATAATAGTCTCAGTTCCACTTTACCTCCCCGATTTCCTCCGTCTGAGAGGGGACTTACCGTGCATGTTCAGACAAGTCCGTAACCTTCCTCCACTCTTCCGCTTCAAACCACAAGCGCATTAATACTAACCTCACGTACGGCCAAGTTCTACAGTTGCCTCCTCGCCAACCCTGGGCCACACGTTCCGGAGGAGTTTCAAAGCACTGCGTTTCTCCAACCGAGGAAAACTTCATTCTCTAGGTTCTTTGTTACCATTAGCGAGTACGGTCGAATCTAAGTGGAGAAACCTCTTGGTTGGAGCTGAATTGTCTCGCCGGTTACTGAAAGTCTCCGGTTAAAACTAATATTGTTCAGATTTATGGTTCTCGGAGCCTCAGCTCGTGCTGGCGTGGGCTTTACAAATGCTCGGTTGTGCCTCAACAGACCACAATTCAGTTTCATCTCCAGTGACTGCTGCTTCAGCTACTCGGTCATAATATGTGACGTATTTATTATCTTGAATTGAAAGCGATGAAGACTATTCCACAAATGCTTCTCATTTTATGGGGCATCATTATTTGAAATTTTCGGAGTCAAATAATGTTCAAAACATATTTGATATTCTCTTCTTGATCCGCCGATAACGTTCTACAATGTGCGGCAATTTGTCAGAAACCCACCTGAATCAATCCATTGGCTAAGATTTCTTGGAAAACGATATTTCACAAGACTAAATTTCCAAAAAGACCGAAAACTCCAAAAGCCCGTTTTTAAGCCACCTGCCTTCACTTTTTACCCGCCTCTATTCAGATTAATCCGATTGGGACCACTCTCAATAAATTAACCATCGTTAAGTTATTGGAGAATGATGTTTCATACGCTTAGGTCCCAAAAATATCGACACGAATTTCAACATTGTCGAGGACCAACAGAATGAAAGAAATTACCAAAATTTCCGTTTTATAGAAAATGTTCAACGACCAAAATCGGCGGAAACGGACATTTTTGGATTTGGATCTAAACATCATGAAGCCAAAACTGTCAAAATTTCGGAAAAATCGGAGGAATTTCGGATTGATCGGCTTTCAGCCAAGGAAACTCGGATCAGATAATACCTAATAAAACAAGAGGCTCATTATCCACGACTTCATTGTCTTTCTCTCAATTTATTGATAATTGAAGAGAAGCATCGGGTGTAAGATTGACATAGCGAGGAACTAGAAACAGAATGTCTTTAGAAATTCGAGCTTAGCGAAGATGCAAGGCTCCAACTGCCGCGTGTACGAGTTGTATTATGAGTCGCAAACCTAATAAAATTAAGGAAAAGTGGATGAGGTCTCTTTTGTGAAGATAATCCACCAGCCGGTTCCCTAGAACTTTCCCTGTTTCTCCGCTTATCGTTAGAGTTGCTCTTATTTCATTCCACGCTCAACCGTCTCCCTCTTAAATATTTTCACCAGATATGAACTGTGAAAGGAACAACTTTGTGAAGCAACGAATATCAAATTTTGGGATACATTTGTTTTTTGTTTCTCCTGAATAAGTATTAGTTGTTTAATTGTTAAGAGAACTGGGTGCTGCCGGAGTTGACTACAACGGAAATAAAAAGAAATAATTCTCTCAGAAGATTTTCAGAAATCTCTTGAATAATTAATGGATGTCTTATTCTGTAATATCTTAATCGTTAGAGAAATTTAAACTCTTCGTTCAATTGAAAAAAAAAGAAGAAATTTTTGCTAAGCAAGCTACTCGTAAATAAAAATGCGAACGGTAGCTAAACACCCCAAAATTTTTTTTCAAAGAAATAGCGAATTTATGGAAAGTGGCCTGACCTAAAAGGCATGCGGCTGATGTCAAAAAATAATCAACCAAAAGGTGATCGCCGCCTAAAATGAGGCAAGTGGGCCATTGCTGTTATGCGGTGTAAAGTTTAGGCAGACTAAAGATATCAAAATTCAACAGAACTGAAGAAGAAAGTAAACTTAAAGAAGGGAGATAGGCTGGCTTGTCTTGACAACATTAGGTCGTCTGTGAAGAAAAAGATTATTTCTTAATTTTATTCAATTCAAATTCAAATTTTGCTTAAACATGCTTGACTCGTGTTATAACAACTGCCGAAGACTTGATGTTCGCTATTCTACTGCTAGAAGAATCATCAGAAAAGCGGTAATGGTGATTTTTCCTTTTCTCCTTTCCGTCGCTCGAGCGTCTTAAAGTGAACAGTTCTAATCATCTATCCGGCAGAAGCTTTTCGAGGGATGGTACAACGAATAACGCGTATAAAGATATGTAAGAAGGAAGAAGTATTATCCGCTATTAGCGTTCTCTTGGCGGGAAGGCGCCTCGCGTAACAAGCGTTATTTCATTGTCCTGCGCCGCCCTTAGCGAGGCACTGGGGAGGGGAGGGATGTGAAATATATGAGAGATTTCGCGGGAGTTATTGCCGGGTTATTTGCTCCATGGCCAGGATATAAGCGCATTGTTACGAAGGAGGCGAGAGAGAGAAAAAAAATTCATTATTTTCAGCTCCTTTTTATAAATATCGTCTCCTTTATTTGAGAGTTTGCGTTCTCCTTGTGTTCGCGAATGGAACGTATCACGTTGCGGACAGGGTGGCGGGAGAAATATGATCGGGGCCCATTTCGTGTTGGTAATGGAATGGTGAGAGGAGAACCAGCCAAGGTTGACAGAAGGAGGAAAATCTCATCTTCTTCTTGAGTTTTCGTATCGAATTCCGCGTTTTGATGTTATTTATTAATACTGAGACCCGGGAAGCCGCTTAAAATAATAACGAATTTCACGAAGCAAAATTGAAGGATCTCACAGGAGCCAGGAGTTTTTGATGAGCCGTGTCACTTGTCAAAGGAACACGGTAAAAAAAAATCGTCCGAATTCGTTTGGAGGCTGCCGTTCTAAATTCAGAGGTCGTTCGTCAGCCTTCCAAATGAGGGAAGTGCTTCGAGGGCAAATCGCTCAGGAAGGACGAGGAACCATTGAAAGTGATTACCCCGGTCAAAGAGAATCCTTAGCACTCGCTGATCACTGGCCTTTCGCGAACCCTTCATGAATTTTGCAAGACTTTCCTTCTCCCTTCTACTTTTCGCAGCACTCCGATGGGGGTGACAACTTGAGAAAACAGCCGAACGAATCAAGGGCGATTCGAGAGGTGTGTTTATAAAGAGACGCGTCACCTTTCGATTGACCTGAGAAAACTCTGAAACCTTGCTATGAGACAGGCGTAAGGAATTTATCAATCGACACTGTTGACGACCTCAAATGTGACACAAAACAAACACCGGCTAAATTCATTAGATTAATTATCATTAACCGACCTTGGCTATTTTGATGAATCGCTGTTATCTCTGACGCTTCTAATTTGACATGAATAACATGAGTGACGTGGTTTCATTTTATTTATATCGAATTAGTCAGCAAATTTCAGCCTAAATCGAGTGGATTTAATCGGTTTTTGTAGTTGGAATACCTAGCTACGTAGTAAAATTGGTTGAAAAATTGTTTCCCAAAATTTCCAACAAACATTTAAAAATTGTTTTTTGGGGACCTTTCATTAGAGACACTTTGTCACGTGGTACAAATAGATTCTGGTTATCAGAGGTGGTTGTGTATGCTGGGAATGAACGGAATAGTCCCATAAATTTAGGCTTTTGGTTTGTGTACATACAACTTGCGTAAGTAATCGATGTTCTGTCGAGAAGATTTAAATGCCTATTGTTCGATTGAGCGCGAGATAAATTCAACTTTATAAACTGAAACGTGACATAGTGTGGGGCCAATGTTCTTTTTGAAAGAAAAAGTTAACTTGTCGAATTAAACAACATTGTTGATGAATTACTAAATCATCACAAAAGTGTTTCTCAAGGTTCCAGGAGTTCTTCAGAAGGAATATAATTTTTTGATTAGATACTTAATTTCGAGTATAAAAGAGAAATGCCTAATTTTCGTATGCATTAACGAAGTGAATTATATAATAATTATCACTACAGTACATTCCCAGAGGGAAAATTATTCCGGTGATACAACAACAGATTTAGATGGTTTTAATAAATAATTAACGACAGCGTAAACATTTAAAATTTAGGGCCGGTTGTCCGGTGTTGTTTGAACTATTTATTAGAATTTATTGAATTTGTTGAAACCTTGTCGTACAGCTGCTTGCTCTTGGATGTGCCATTAGCGTTTGGGCATCACGTTGGACTTAATGTAATTTTCAAAGGAATCAATGGACATATAAAGTCAGGAACAACACCACACTTTCAATACTTAAATTTGTTGATTGACTGATGAACTTGCTACGTAACACCTAATATAAAAATGCCATGCAAGTTTATGTTCTTATACAATAACTTGGCTCAAAATTATATTTTTACATCGTCCATTATGTTCAAAACACTCGGAAAATGAATTGATATTCAAGTCTAATGATATCTGTGTGAGTAGTGGATCCAGAAAATCATAATAGGAGCAACAGTTGCCAGAAAATATGAACTGCGATGGGTAGGGAAAATCACTGCCGAGTGTTTTGACAAGAATGTCTCTTGGATTTTTTATATTATCGAAATTTTTTCCCTTCTAAAACCAGTGAAATCAAGCTCTTTTAGTTGGCGCAGGGAATGGACACGACTTTAATTAAGGTATACACGTAGCTCGATTGACTCATTTTCAACAGTTCCTCCTTTTTCATTTCGGCACTGTAATATTTCAGTATCACGAAAGGAGGACATTCACGAACGCAGATGCGGGTTTGGTTTGAAGATGAGAAATTTCAATCTTTCGTCTCCCATCCCATCAACCTGTTTCTCGCTAAGAGGAAATGAAATGGCTTTTTTATGACGGGAAAACCGGACGTAAAAGTACAAGCTAAGCTTTAGAAAAAAAAGATAAAGAGAGAAAAAATACGAGTCCCCTTGGCAGATTGCAGAGAAAATCCGACCGCAGTAAAATAAGTTGTAACCTCACGTCTTGATGTTCTCTTACGATTCGATCCGTGAGATATCGCCACCTCTCCCGATCTCATAGCCGTAAGTAGCTTTGGTTCGAGCGGAAATGTTACACTCTACGCCTTATTGATCAAATAGGATTGCGAGTCTTTTGTGCTTTTCTTTCGACGTTACTTTTACGAAACTAGAGTTTTTTTCAGGGTTGTTTCGATTGAACAAAGTACTTCTTGCTGTACTCACGTGGTTGACTGTCGTCAAGAGACGTTATCATTTGAAATCGTCACACTTGTTATCCTCTCAACGGCTGTAATCGTCGACCATCTTGTACTGCATTTTCCCGGAGTGGACGTCGTTAAATCCGCTACGCTGAAGATTGGTCTTGTAACTGGAGTTGTTGGTTGTATGCTAATGTCGCCACTGTTCCGAGTTCAAGCGATAAAAGGAAGTTTATGAGCTCTAACAACTCTGCTGACTTCGTACACCAAAATCCCGTGGCCGAGCGTTAGCGAGGGTCTTTTTAGATACGGTGCGAAAGAGTGCCGCGTTTTCTGAGACTATCTTTATCAATTCTAGTGACAAAAATTTGATAAAAAATGCCACTCCGCGCCCTCAATGGTAAGTACTCCGAATAGCTCCAAAACCCAGTTTCGTCCGTATTTGGCTCCTGGGTTTTGGTTTATTATTCCTCAAACAGTCAACCTATGTTTGCATGGCAGGGGTCAACCTCTTCGATTTACCTCAAAATTTGACACATTTTGTTTCACTACGCCCAGTTTCGATACGCTGCGAATTCTTCCACAATTGTTAATTATTCCTTGAGCAAGAGTATTGGGAAAATAGTTAAGCTGGAGCGTCCAGGGCTCATACCTTGATACTCATTTCGACCTTTTCCCACCCCCGGTGATGTTAATCGGTCCGGGACCCATTTTGATGGATTCAGCGTCCAAAATTTACAGGAACACATTTTTCCTCATGCCCTCACAAACGCTGGCATCAAAAACAGTCAATATTGTAGTCAAGACGTTACAATCCAAATCTATTTTTATTCTGATGGTTGTTTTTCGTGAACCATTTCGTCTACATTTCTCGAACTTCCAAACTAATCGATCCTCGTCTTTTTTTCATTATTATACTTGAAAGATGGAAAGATTATTTCCTCGTTTGGGTAAAATAAAAAAAACTGCCAGTGACCTTGGTAATTGCTACAAATGTCGTTTGAGCTCCCAGGAACGCTCTTCGCTACCATTTGAGGAGTCCAGAAATCAATCTTCCCTTGAACAAGACAGCCCCTTCTATTTATGTTGATGGATGACGAACTTTCAGAGATGACTGATGTCTAACCCTTTCCGCGTTTCTCGATACGCTCTGCTTTTCCTTCAGGCGCTACGGCAACAACAACTTTTCCTCATTCGAGACTTGTAAATATCATCTGACGTTTGCAGTTCCTTTTTGTTGGACAGCAAAGCTGTACGTTGACATTTTGAAGTAATATTCTTATCATAACGACGTATTATTTTGACGAATTGTCTTCCAGTATTGACTCGTTCTGCAGTGACAATGTTCAGTGCTCTCTTATCCCACTTATCTCACGATAAGAGTGTAAAGAGAGTACAGAATAGAAGAGTAATGAATATGAAAATGATCAATATGTCACCTAAAAGCAATTAAGACTTTTTTGATCGGCCATGCATTTCGTCACCCTCTTTGTTGATGCATCTATCTACAAGTATATGTCACATTTTCGTAAACCATTCCTCTACATTTCTCGAACTTCCAGACTAATCGATCCTTGTATTTTCATCATTAGTAAAAAAATAAAAAACTGCTTGCTAATGAATTTACTCACTTGATATATCAGATGGGGTCTCATATTATCTTGTGTTGTTCTGCTGTTGTCTACCATTGGGCTTGGATTATCCCGCAATCATCGAGCCAGCCCAGAACAAATAAATATTGACACCAAAAAATAACCACTTCCAGAAACTCCAAAGATTTTCGTCGTGAAAATAAATCGCAGCTTTTATCTCTTTCATTGCGTATACCTCCCCCTTTTAATAAATTTTAAAAGTCCCCTTTTAATAAATTTATGTAAATGTAAGATAATCTCCATTTTCAGGGTAGGTACCTTGCTATGAAGGTCAGAGGCAACAATGGAGATAAGACGGTTGTTGATAACGTTCAAGAGAAAAAATATCGGATTGTTTATTAAATTTAGTGTTTTTGAGATCTCATATTTCCTGATAAACCCTGAAAGAGTAGACTATAAAACCAATTTTTTCAAGGTAATGTACTCTTTTTACATACATAGCTAATTGCATTTTGTAGCTTATCCAAAACTATACTGGATTCCCGTTTTTAATAATAAACATTCTTTGAAGGGAAATCCTCAGTGATATTCAAAATTACTTATAGCTACCCAGAATATCAACATCATGATTAGGATATATAGGTTTTATTAGGGAAGTAATAAGACTTCGAAGACTCTTCTCACCCTTGTTATCAACTAAATTCTTATCTCCAATGTTGCCTCTGACCCTCTCAGCATAGTACCCCCAAAATGAAGGTTATCTCACGTTTACGTATATTAATGATTTGTGAGCCAAAAACACTCAAAATACACTCAGCTTAGCCCTTTTTCGACTTGTTAGGACTTGCTAACTCGTTGTCACCTAACTATAGCAGTCCCACTAGAGTAGGTCATCATCAGTATTCTCACTCACGTCACAAAGAAAACCAATTATGGAGCCAGGAAGTAGACCACATAATCAAAAAATCGAGGAAAACATGCGGATTTTTGGAGCGTTTGTTTGCATTTTGAAGCGCTTGACGGTTTGAAGTTAGTTCGGGTGGGTTTACCGTGACTTTATTAAATCGTAAAAGGCGTCGCTAATCTTTTTTCATAATGTTTCGTTGTATAAGGTCCGGAATAATAATTTGTACGTACACGATTGTTGTGGTTTTACGGCTAAATCCAGCACCTACCGCGGTTGTTGAAAAATCTTTAATGGTTGTGTTGCAGTTTGTAATCGTGAACTGTCTAGCTGTATTCTTTTTTTTTAATGTTGAGCTGAGAGAAAGATAAATGGGCGTTAGTACCACTAGTTGAGAAAATTAAACGTTTTCGCTCCACTTTTATCATAGTTCGTACAAGTGGGCTCCACTAGACCCGTCCTCTAAGAGGCCCTCGAACAAGTTTCTCTCAGCCAGGGAAAAGTACAGGAAGAAAGAGGTTGTTGATAGGATAAAACTCGACTCTATTTCAGCGGGCTCCTCGCGACGGGGCCTTAAAAAGAGAGTAAATACAAGGACAGGTTGATTTATACGGCGAGTTTCTTAGAACCCGCATTCTACCTAGGTTTCGTGAGGTGTTTCTCTGAATCCGTCTTCTCGAGGCGAGGATAATTTATCTATTATTATGATGGTTTACTTATGTTTATATAATCCCACCCTTCACGATGAAAGAAAAAAAAGAAGTGTGCTCTGATTGGACTCAAATTTCTGTTTTTTTTCTTATTGTAACGTACATATCTATCAACTAAATAGAAAAACGATCTCAAAACAGTTTAATTTGAATTCTCTTTTGTGTTGTTCTTGAATTCTCTTCATAATTCGGTCTAAATATTTCACGGTTGTGCACTGTTTCTCCTAGTCATCTCACCCGTGTAATGTGACAAGTGTGAGGCAGCTTGCGATGACAGTTGACCACTCGATATCAGCGTGCAGTGACTGAGAGCACTATCATTAGGCTATCAGGTTTCGCTCCATTAATTCGATGGACATCTGTCGTATGGTGGGTGATAGCGTGCTGGCAAACGCGGGAATTTAAGCTGAATGCTACTGAAACGGTATTGAAAATTGAGAAAAGATTTTAGAAGAAAAAATAGTAAATGAATAAAAAAACGTTTATAAAAACAACTTTTCTTATACACTAAAAAGTAGAAAATAATTTTCCTATGAGCCTGGCAGAATTTCTGAATAAATTGGTCACATTATGGTAACAGACTTTATAACAATTTCCAATTCTTATAAAACGAAAAACGTTGGGCGCATGTACTAAAAAATCAAGATCTTTCTAATACGCTCACATTTCTATAAAATGAAATTTCTTTATATTAATTCAGTTGACATAATATTCAGTTAATACAGTTTCACGGAATTGAATTGTGAACATTAGAAATCATTTGATATAATCATATGCAATAATACTAATCATCATTAACGAATTCAAAATTTTTCATATAAATGAACATTAAAATCATGATTTTTACAATAATTCTTCAAATACATATTTGTTACATAATTTTGCAGAAATAAAATTTTACTTTAAATGAATTAAATATATTCATAAGTTACTATAAAAATGTTTCATTTACAATCACAATTAGTGATTTATAAATAATATAATCATATGTTCAATTATATTAATAATAATACAAAATGCGCCCAACATTGTTGACGGGTCCCAACCTAGTGATATATAATTTTATAATTTTATTTTATTGAAATTACTCAAGAAGCTCTTTAAATCATCATCAAAGTATTATAATATTGCATTGTCATCTGGTTCTGATCAATATGTAAAGTTTCAGAACTATAGATTGCCGATAAATGGTCGAAATTTGAGTTGAAAGATTTCGCGGACAAACAGACAAACAAACAAGAAAGCGGGTAAAGAAAAACGTTTTAAAATAATAGACTTTGTTTATGGTAACAGTTTATTATTCTCAATGAACGATTTAACCGTTTCCCACTAAGTTACGACAATTTGAGTTGATTAAGATGGGTTTCGACCCAGTTACCCCAGACTGTTCGGTTCCGTAAGTCCACCAAATATCAGAAAATATGTAGATTTGAAATCCATTTCAAATTCCTCTTTGCTCCACGAGTGATAAGGGGTCGTGATTGCCAAACTATTAGGTACTCCAAGCAGCCTTTGTATGTCATGAATGTCTCGTAATTAGAGTAAATCCGGTAGACAGGGAGATATCCGTTGTTCCAAGGATATTTTGATCCACAGAATACGTTTATTAATTCGTGAATAATTACAAGAGCCCCCACCCCCTCTTTGGGCATCGTCGGCTAGCGTAGTAAATTCACGAGGTTATTATGCATAATATATTATTGTCTACCATAGGTTCGTACCCACGCATATTATACGATCACGTCCAGATAATCATTCCGATCAATGCAATACCGTTTCAAACGTGAATTACGTATGAGCGGTCCAGCGGATTCTCGTGTAGGACATTCATCTTGTGTTCACGATAAGCTGGGCTTTGTGAGTTCATGCGAGCTCGATGGTCTCAAATGGCGTTGTCACAACGGGGTTGAGAAAAACTGTTTGTTACTGCTTGTCAGCTTTCTTTCTGTTCGCCATTTCGGGTGAAGGTTTACCGGGCGGCGTGAGAAGAAAAGTGACAGTACAATTTTTCTTTCCGTTTTAACCTACTTTCCTTTAGAACTCTCATTTCAAAACTTTGTCTTCTCTTTCGAAAACACTCATCATGTGAGTTTTCCGAGCTCAGCTACGGTTTGTTTCTAAAGAAGCTCAACTTGAGTTGAAAATTTGCTGAAATGAAGACTCGCAATTGAAAGTGCAACACATACATACGTCTCCTTTGTGAAAAATTTCGTCAACTTTTAGATTTACTCAATGAGCCCCATTACAGCCGAATTGGAAGTAGAACCATAACGATCCACAGTTACATGTATGAATTCGAATTATATCGAAGATTCGCATGTTTCCAAGTCGCATTCCTCACTAATTTCATCGGCTCTCTCGATATAATAATTTTCCTTGCTTCATCTTTCACTCATGAGTTTAGGTAATTTTAATGATTATTTATTCAGGACTAGTGTTAGAAGCCTCTAGAAAATTCTCGTATCTCGTATGCAAAATTTACGATTTATGATCGAAAACGGAGATTGTAATACATGTCCACAATATGGTTTTTCGTGCAAATGGCAACTTTCTACTTCATGTTATCATTCAGTATTGCATCTCCACAATTTTTGAAGTTAAGGTTCATGATTGTCAGTCATCTTCATCTGAGCGACGACCGACCCAAGCGAAATTTCCAAGTATTCGTCTCAAACCGTTTGATTAGCAAATGAAATGATTAATCACGACAACATGAAAACATCCGCCTCTATCACCTGCCTTCTTCCTTCTTCTTCATCGTTTATTTACTGTTTGAATGTTAAGAACAAGAATAATAATGGTTTTCTTCAAAACTTTCTGATCTCAAAAATTGAGGATTGAGGAACCAGTAGAGAGCCACAACCCTTGTGCAGTTGATTTTAATTGGCTCTCCACTTTAAATATGTTTCTGCGTCCTGAGTATGCGCCTGGTTTATACATTATAAAATTCGGTATTATTTGTTCCTTTGTAATCAATTGCCTCATTGCAATAATGTGCAAAAACTAAATTCCTTTTTGAAATATTCTGAGGAAAAACATATTAATTGAAAGTTTGTATGTTTAATACGGTCTGATCTTCCACAGCTTATGCAGATGTTAGGGGGCGATTTCGTGTACAAATTACCCTAACCACCTGCATACAATGTAGCATCTATCTCCGGTAGATAATCACAATGGATCCTTTAAATACCCACGTATTAGCATTGTACTCGTAGAAGAAATGGAGAAACGCGTGAATGTTTTCACAGAATCAGCTTCCACTAGCAATGGTTCCACGCCACGAGCAATTGTGGGAAAGTACATAAAACGAAGAGAGAGGTTGGTGAGATAAAAAAATATATATGAACACAAAAAAAAAAAAGGAATAATAATATAAAAAACGTTGCTGCGTTGTCAGAGGCGGATGGTGCAATTCTCACAAGTGCTCCCATCATCAAGAACCCCTAACCCCGTCATCGCCTCTGGAGAAAAAGAGATATCTCGGGTCAACAAAAGGGAGCTCCAGCGTTGTTGACCCTTCCAGGGCTCTGTAATGAAAATAAACCACGTTGAGGCGGCAGGAATTTTAATTCTAAAACACGTTACGTTATTATTTATTCAATTTACTTCTTCATTAGGCGAATTCCTGGAGATCCATTCTTTGTTTCGCTTTTCATTCCAGAGCTCGTTTTTTTCTCGTAGTTCCTGTAATCATAGTATGTATTTCCTCCATAACTAGCCCCTACGTATTCCCTCGCAGGAAACACTAATCCGAAGAAGACGATAGAATAGAGAGAATAAAACAGAAGGGAATTCAAGAGATTGAAATTTTAAAAAAAGTACAGTAAATATAATTAAACAGGTGGGATCGCTCTCCAAAAAAGTGGAGAATTTACAAAAGATAAATTTTAATGATGTAAAGCTTTGGCGGGAAAGGCAAACAATGGGGTTTATAATAGGCAACCAATGAAGAGCCATTGCTGTTAGTTACTGTGACAGTAATGTTTTCATTGAAAACAAATTAATGACGCTTATCACACGAGGAAGGTAATGCAATAAGATAAGAGCAAACTTGTATATAATTTGTTGGATTATTTTGACGCAGTGTTGGCACTTGACAATTCTTGGCAAATGTACACCTAAACACCAGTCAAAGTCAGTACCAAGGCATTGTTGTAAAATTGTCAACAGTGTATATACAATAATAAATTTTCTATCATTTTGAAATATTTTTTGAAAAAAGTACTGTCAAAATAAGAAGGACAATATCGAGTACAGGAGACTAAACTAAATCCGTCTACCTATGATTGTCATCTTTTGTTGTAGACTGACTAAAGACGTAATAAAATCCGTAGAAGCAATTTCAAAAAGCGGTGGGCTACCTGTGGTCCTTATGTCTTCTGACTAGTGGTGATGGAGGGGGGAAAGAGAGTGTTTGGCAGGGTAGCCTACGTTTGCAGGCCAAAATACCGTACCTACAGATGTTTCTTGGACTAATGAGTTCTGCTGGTTGTTTTCTATAATTAAAATTAATTAATTATTTAAATTAGTTGTGATCTGAGACTCATATTATGTTCTAAAGGCAGATCTCATTAAAAAATATCGCTGTTTTATTATACTCATATATATTAGCCAGAGGCTTGCCAAGCCTGTTCCCTACATGAAATCCTACAAATACTCGCGTTCAAGGCCGTTTCTGAATGGCGATGGTGCCATTCGTTTCTTGACCCTCCCCTCCCCCACACCTGGACCAACGCCTGCATTTTTACTGATGGGCCAGTGCTCTTGGCTGAACCACAATATGGAATTATCATGCAAAAATCGATACAATTTCCCCAATTGCGGGTTTTTCTCGAGTGATCAAACTCGACATGTAGTGTGGTGTTACAATCCGCAGTCTGGGGTGGGCTACATCTCTAGGAGATAGAAAAAATATTTGATTTTCCCACCTAAAAGAAGAAACTCCCTGCAGATAAAACGTTCTTTCTGAGCATCGATCCTAATAATTTGATCGGGCTAACATCTCTCCCTAGCGCCTTCCGTCGAAAAATGTTATTGTTCCATCGCTTTCTTTCGGTCGGGCGACTTCACTTCCTCTCAAACTTCTTCACTCCCACTCCTTTACCACCCTCTTGGCTATCTCTACCGCTCTTATAACGTTTATCGCTTAATGGCTTGAGCAATTAGTCGCTTTTTAGTACCTACGCTCTGCCACCATCGCTGTTTTTCTTCTGCAACCACTTCTGTTACTACAGCAGTTTTTGCTATCATGAAAGAAAGTCAGATCACCAATTTATTTATCTCGAGTGTTTTTTTTTTGTAATTGTATCTTTTCATGATCCACTTCATGGACTTTGGTTGATGTAAGGAGCCGGAACGAAAAATCCTTGTCCTCTTTGATCGCAAAACGCCCTTCTTTTGAGGAACTGTTGTCAGTCAAAGTGAAGTTGACTCGTCAAACATCCGAAAAAGTATCTTAAATTTGTTCAATAGACGTTGTTTGTCGGAGGTGAAGGTAAACTTCGAATAGACCTCCCAGACTTGAAAACTACCATCGAAACAACTGTCGAAGGGAATCATTTTCCCTCGGTCTTCGGGCTAGCACGAGACCCTGCCAACAAAAAAGGGTGGGAAAAAATCCATCTCTTCCCATGTACGAGTATGATGGAGAATTGAATGGTGCATGACAGTAGCGGTATGAACTCCATAAAAATTGTAACAGCCCTTCGCTGACCTTTCTTGAAACTGACAGTCTTGCGATGAAATTGACGGAGCAATGAAAAGGTATAATAATTATTTGATGGTACCTCAGGCGTACTTACGTGCTTGAAAAATCTGTAAAAATCAAATCAAATGTTTAATTGAATGTAATTACATACATGGTACGAACTCGGGTAACACAGCAAAACAGGATACATTTTCAAAGAGATTTACCTTCTTGGCTACCATTAGCGCATTTGCTCTACATAGATGTATTTACGGCTTTTATTTTCATTTTTTATTCAAATTATCTTGCATTGGCTCCTAATTTATCCTTGTTTACTATTAAAATTTAAAAAGGTCTAGATTAATTGAACATTTGAGTTTAGTGAAGTTGAAGTAAAAACGATTATTCAGTCAAATGAATATACAGCCAGCAGTATCGATGGCGTCGGACTCAACCGTTTTTCACCTTAACTTTCCCCGTTTGTGAGGAATGTGTTTGCGAAGTTTCAACTCCCGTCCCACCTTTCCCTCTCTCGAGTAACAACTATGAAATTATTTATGCCTAGTGCCCATGAAGTGAAAGACCGCAGAACAGTGGGAGCGAGAGGAGAGGTACATCGTAACGGCGGGTTATCCAAAGGATACAAATCACTATCCGCGGGAACATCTGCTTCGTACCCTCAACTGTGTTTACTAAACCAACAACCCATTTAGGTTCTTGACAATTGCCAGATGTAAGCGGTTCGCTTTTGCCGTTCCCTACAGCGGTGATTCGGATTTTGGGAAACGTTAAAATTATTGAGATTAGTTTTCAGTACATCAAAATTGTAACTAAAGGGATTTCCCCTTGGATTTCTTTACAGAACCGGAAAAGGGGTATTTTACATTAGTTAATTATCATTATTATTCCTATTGGAATAAAAATGAGATATATTACGATAAATATATATTTATTCATAAACAACCGGTGAGTACCCAATAAACTTTAAAAACGGCGGAACAAAAACGGGCAGGAACAACTTGTGGAGGAAGAGGAGATCGGTCACAAACCATCGATTGACCAAGGGAATCAGGCTGTTGTTAGATAGCAAATCGCGGTAGTTCGCCTTGTCCAGGAGGATCCTTCCCTTTACCGAAGAAAGCGATTGTGCCTCCTCAACCCGTGGAAGGGCGAATCAGAGATTTGTAGAGAGCAACGATGGTATTGATGGAGGTGAATTCTAGAGAAAGCCACGAGCTCACATGAATCTGTTCACAATGGCGTCAATGTGGGTGAAGAAGGACAGAGTTGGTAGAGAAATGGACATTGAGGTTTCGAGCCTCCACCACCCTCTTGAGAGGAACACGGCCGATGTGATAGCTGTGTGTGGTAGGATAGTTGCCCCAGAAGGACGACATGACAAAGCACTTTATGGTGTTCAAGAAGAGGCCACTTGCCGCAGACCAGGAGAGAATGATGTTGAGGGAAGCCTGGAGAGTGATCTGATGTGAGCAGATCTTGCGGAATTAGTTCAGGTCGTCAACGAACACGAGGAAGATGGCACCAGATGACACACGACAGACTGAGTTGAAGACCATGACGAACAATAAGGGCTCTAGGTGAGAACCCTGGGGAACTCCAGAGGAAGCGAGAAATGGCTTGACACCATAAAGACGTCCAAGATCCACCCGAGGAAGGAACCCTGAACACCCAGTTGATTGAGCACCTGGAGGATGACATGGTGAGTTGGTCAAAGGCTTTGGTGAAAGCGGTCGGCACCTTTTACAACTGGCTGCCATCCGGTTACGACCAATCGCCCCAAATTGGAGGAGTTTCTTACATCATAGCTAAAAATAATAGCCAATTTTGAAAATGAGTAATTTTTTGAAGAGAAAAATTATAGTCGTTACAAATAAAATGGTGAGGAAACCTCTTGGTTCAATGTTTTTGTTTGAATAATGAATATTGATTGATAAACCTGATCTTTTTTTCTCTGAACTTCAAAATTACCGCCCTCCACAAAAAATCCTGAATGCTCTGAAAAATCTGGAATTGTGAAAAAGGGGTCTATGAGGTATTCGATGTTTGATACTGGGCAAATGAGATTGTGAGGTATCACGTATTGCTGAATTTTGGACGCTGAATCAGGTTAAATGGGCCCCGAAGTGATTAGCACACATCAGAAGTGGGTACATATGGGTGGAGAAGGATGTGGTGAAAATGAATGTCCTACTGACACGAATAGAGACTGGCTGACTTTTCCATTGTGCAATCGGCTACGGCCCTTCTGGCCCCAAAATGATTGACATCTCGACATAAATCGTTGCTACTTGAGCCAACACCAAGTCCGAATGTCCGACCAAAAAGAAGAAGGCAGCTGAAAGCTCGTCCTTCCAGCGATGTGCTGTGGTTGATGTATTCCCCTCTGTCGTATATCGTTCACACGGAGAATATATATCCAAGGAAAGGGAGTGAGTGATTCCAAGAAATACCATCGCATTATTGAAGCAATCTATCCCAGCGGAAGGCAAAGCTCTATACGAGGAGAACCCAACGACTGCCCGGCTCAAGGAAACGAGGTAGGAAATGAGCTGTTTTCTCGCCAATGGTTGTATCTGTTTATTCAGCAAAGAGCCCATCTCCTCGGCCAGCGCATCCAGCGTAAGTTCGACCTAGATTTTTTTCTTCTTTCTTTTTTAAATAGCTTTCATTCCCTTCCTATGGCCTCTTCTGGTCGGGAGGGGGGGGGGGGGGGTATTAACCTGGGGAACTCTTCGGTCGGTCGACTTTAATCTCAGAGGTCGTCCGGGGAAAGAGTTTCATAACCCTGGCCAACCCGACCCGGTAAGACTTCCAGCCTTTTTTTGCAAATGCTTTTCCCTTCCAGCGATGTAATCACGTCGTTAGAAGTGTAGCTTTCGCTTCTCCACTCCCTCTACGCCTCCTACCGCCGAAATTGCGTTAGAAAAAGTCTTATAACCTTCGGAGCGCATCACAACTTTCAAAATTAAATTTTCGTGGTTCATTTCGGAAAGGGAGCTAGGAGGGAGGTGAAGTTTATAAACGCATCTCTCACCCTTTTTCGCCTCCACCTTAATCATAGACCGGACGACCTTGGGCCGGTTCGTATGAGATGCACTAAGCGTGATGAAAAATCCTCGGCTGGGTGGTATGCCCGAGAGTTCTCCACGGTTGCTCACTCAAGGCTTAGCCGTCAGCTCGAATGAATAAAACCCTAAAGTTGAAATAATCCCGTGTCTCCGGCGTGGGTCTTGATTAAGACAGATTTTCGTGACACGGGCTGGTCCGTTCTCTCATCTTCTTGACGGCTGACCTAAGCCCTCATGAAGCAAATTTATGAAAGCTCGGAGGACATTGGGTTTGTTGAGCTGGACCAATATTCAACGGATTAAACCAGGGTTTGGCTCGCTACATACAGTTTGTTCAGTGTGGCTCAGGAGATAGCATTTTATTCAAAGCTTTGATCACTTATTTCCTTCTCATCAGTCAAATAATGATAATATTAACGAAATTATGACAACGTATTGAGTTGGGCGTTGGTGCGGGAAGGGGGGTAATCACCCCTTTGAGGAGAAGCCCTCTAATAACGAGCTAAATGCGCCGTGACCAATGAATAATGTTTGTGGCTTCGTGGAAAAGAAATGTCCCCGTTTTACTCGGTAGTCGCAGATAGTTGAAGTTGGAATTTTGAGCAACGCGTGAGCTTTCTCATGATACGCTCAGTTTCCTCGCGGAATCTCATTTTGAGCTTTTCATTCCGAAGTTATGAGTTGGAAGATTTTTCATTCCTTTCACCATATCCATCAGAGAAAAAGGCTGAGGGAACACTTCTATAGGATTATTCTCTATTTTAATTCCAACTGAGTTATCACGTCGGCGTCGACTGGATTTAAAGGACTTTACCTTCTCTCGCTTCTTGAAAGGAGATTTCTTCATTTTTTTGCTGGCTCTTTGAATCAGAGGTCGCATATTTTCACGGGAAATCACGACTCGTTATTGTTCGTCGTTATTCCTGAATACGGAAAAGAAAGTAATTTCAACGGGGAGAAGTACTTGCATTGTGTGTTGGTTGGCGTTCAAAACTGATGAAGAACGTCGTTTCTCATTAAAAACAGTTCCTCGTGATTGAGGGATATAAAAATCGGAATGTAATTCTATTGTTATTGTGTTATGGCGTAGAATTTCTATTCTATTTCTGACGGGTTTTTGTCAGGGTCGGTTGAAGCAGACGGAAAAAGCCATTTTATTCAACTCCTTTATTTATTGGATGCCTCAAATGAATCGTATTTCAAGGAAGTTAATTAATGTAGAAATTGCATCACAATTCCCCTTTATGTAAAAGAAAGGCCCTCAATTTTCAATCTTCCAAACTGGTGTCGTACAGTCCAGTATTTCATCGTAAAAGTGAATCTACGTAGAAAGCGATGTTAGCGCAAATTTCATTTCGTTGTTGGAAAACCCTTACGGTCAGCGCGGCGAAGGGAAAATACTCATATATCCTCAAATGAAAAACATTCCACATCCTGTCATGATAAAACTGGAACGGTCCTTGAAGCAGAGTAAAAGAACGCGCCAATCTTAGTTGAGTGCAGAGTCCCCGTGCACCTCCGAAAGCGGACGAACGTCAAGTTTCAGCCAGTATAGTGGGTACGAAGGAGAGAAAGAGAAAAGTTTCTTCCCCTAGAGACGAGGGAGGTTTCGAGTTGCGCGAGATTACAGACGAAGTGATACCGCTTCACTCTCTGGAATCCGAGAAAATGACATTCAACTGAGACATTGCATTTTACATCTCGTTACTCATGTATCTCGTACAATTTTCTCGCTTTTGTTCTGTATCTGTCTCGACCTGAATTGTTTTCATCGTAAGAAATAATGGGTAATATTGTTTTTATACGCAAATCGCAATACCCTAAAATATATTTTAGAATGAAATTACCAAAAAACTCAATCCTCTTACGTTTTGGTTGGCTCTTACGTTATTCCTTGAATAATCAACCTGTTTTCATGCAGAAAGTCAACCCCTCCGATTTGCTCCAATAATGTTTTCTGGGCGTTTCAAGGTGTCTAGATTAAAAACGACCTTTTCGATCTAGGCGTGTGTATTTTTGAAATCTAGACGAGTGTGGCATTACTTTCCACTAAATTTCAGTCGCTGAATCAATTGGAATGAGTATCCATGCCCCTGGACCGAGGAATAACCAACCCCGGTGAATGAATTTGCACAGTTTTTCATCGTTATATATATTCTACAGAGGATTCCTCTCGACAAATGAGCATAAAATACATTGATGGTTGACTCATAAAACGTGGTTTTACGAGCTGGTGGCAAAGGAATTTTTATTACGTTTTTTCACCTCTGCAAGATAAAGGCTCCTAAATATTTAATTTCGGTTTTATACGAACTTCGAAAAAGCCGAAGTTTTCGACTTGTTTTCCTTCTTTTCCTTTTGTTTGCACTTTGAAACACCCAAGACCCTAAGGTTTTTCTTCTCGTGTTCACCTCGGGTAGACCGTTCATGTTTTTACACGGAAAATAAAAGGTTTCGTCTGAACTGTTATGAGATGATCGTGAAGGACTTGAATAATGTAAATTCGAGGAAGTTGACCCTGGAGATGAGTAAAGGCTAGGTGTTTACCAGCGTATTACATTTCCTTTTTAGCCCACCTCCCCCCGCCTCAGCGTTATTTCAGGAAAAACTACGTCACAATGCTATCAAATAACGAAATACAACTAATTATTGAGCGTCAGATTTGATAGCGATTGGTACCTACTAATCAGCTTCAGCAATAAAATAAAAGCGTACAATTTTTTTGTGAATTTCGTTCCCAATATTCGTACATATAACACCTAAAAATTTGATGAGAAGTTTAAACTAAATGAATGAATCATTTTTTCTCACAACCAATTTGAGTATAATATTCAGGTTCTGTTAGATGGATGCTGAATGTTCAGGGTAATTGTTTTCCAATGTTGGATAGTAATAAATTAGTAAGACACGTTTTGGACTACGGAAAAAGTCATATGGTCGCTGTATTGGAAAGAGATGGTTGTAGCCGCTCTTAAGTAAGGCAAAAACTCAAGTAAATGGCTGATTTGGGGGAGAGGGGGGGTTAGCCGTAGCCTTTGCCCAACTTGAACTATAATGTTCTAGGGGACCCTCAAGTTCGGCCAGCTAGGAAATGTTGTCTTTGAGTTGGTGCCTACACCTGAGCTCGAAATCCTTAAATAAATTCAGCTAATATTCCCAGCGCCGAAATCCCCTTTCCTCGCCCAGCTCAGAGCCTTATAAAACCGTCTACCGCAGGGAACTTTCCGCGACTCGGGCGGGTCTTGTTCAAGAACAAACTCAATACCGGAGTTATGAAGAGGAGATATACTGTTAAGACCTCGGGGGATCTGGAGTAGTTTCATCGCTAGATTCAAGAACCCAGTCAGTTCTCCACGCAGAAGTCTCTCACCTTAGTTATTGCCTGCTCTTTGCTATCTTAGTATCTTTTCAGGGGTTTGCAGTATTCGCGGCTTGATAGTTTTACTGCCAATTTTATTTGACTTTTCGCGTTTGATGTCCATAAAACTACGTAACGCAATCGTTCAAATCGATACCAGAATGAAATAATTTCCATGTTTTTACACCTGCGCGATCACGACGCCCGCACCAAATTGGAGCTCTCTATCTGAGGGGGCTGCATCTGCAAGAGGGAACCCCTAAGCATCTCTCCTGGTAGAACTTTCCAGCTGATCAGTCGCCCAGTTGATTGGTCTCTCAGTCAGCACCTGCTTAGGTGCTATGTAAGTTGTTCATGCTCTGAACATTTTGTCATAGACTCCATTCGGGTCCTGGTTGCCCTCAAACGTAGACTAAATCAACTATGAAGAATAGAGATGATGAATTTCCAGAATGGTTTTTCGATATAATCGGGGATTGAGGTTTGTGAGAGTATCATTTTTGAACCGATCATTTGCAAACCATTGTTAAACCATTGTTTTTCAAGCTAAATATTGCTCCATTGAACCCGGCATTTTGATATAGGATCCGACTTCCCCACGCAGACCTCACTCGTTCTCGGTCTTATTGGTTCATCGCCAGAAGACCCATGAGAGGATATATTGAGGCCTACGGCCCTTTCGATAATGATGAACGAAGCTGCGGCTCATTTTGCTTGCATAGGGCAGATATAAGTTCGCATAAGGGAACGTGATTTCAACACTTGAACAGACACTTTGCCGGAGAAAATAATATTACAATCAGTGTCTGAGGGAGGAGGATCAGAGCTTTGCCGCGGGCGTTCCGTATTAAAAGGAACGCCTTTCATCGTGGAGAAGCCAGCCCAACATGGGAAGGATGAAGACGCCGAGGACGCGGGGGTTGCTTTTGCTCGTCCTTATTTCAAAGGATAGCAATATTGTTGGAATCCCAATAATAAATCTACTGATATTGGGGTGGAAAAGACGAGAACGTGAAGTTGTCAGTGGAGGGGCGGGGAAGGAAAACTTCTCAAAGAAAGTAACATGGCTCGAGAACGGGACTTGTGTTTATTTGACGTCATTTGTTATTGAAGGGAAAAGAAGTTGGGTGGGTGGATGGATGTTCACGAGGATCCGCGGCCCTACGCAGCCTCATCCTCTCGTCGGTACAACTATTGACCCTGGAGAAACTGACCCTCCCCCAATGGCGCTGGAGGCTCTGAGGCCAAGACTCTTTAGGGGTAGGGTGCGGTCAGTTCGTCCCATCTGCTTGCCATGTTCGGCATCAATCCTCGCCCGTGTTTGTTCTTCCACTTCCCGTCTTACCATCCTTCGCTCGTCGTTCTCTTCGTCATTTGTCTTTTTCTTTTTCGTGCTCTGATCCCATCCCTCGCCCTCGCCGTTCTTAACAGGGGAGAGCACGCTGTTTGGCACGTCAAGACCTCATCCCGAGCACGACGCGTTCCCCAGTACGGTACGGTAGCTCCTTAGTTGCCTCCAGTCGAAATAATGGGCGAGAGTGGATCTTAACTGAATCAGGTGGACCTTAACTGAATCAGACACACCAGGCTACACCCCTATTTTTCCTCCCCACATGCAGACGGTAGTCATAGGTAGTGTACGAGACGATTAACCCTAACAAAGTCTCACATGATTGCGAAGCGCGAAAATCCGAAATATTGAATTGATGTTTGATGGTTCTACCAATGTCATCAAAATTTTATGATTTCGCCCTTTTGCAAAATAATTCAAAAATGTTGTTTCGGAGAAATAATCACTAAAGAAATAAATCAATTTTGTGGATAAATAGACAAACACTTAATTATTGCAGTGATTTATATTTTGTGGTGTAGTAGAAGAAATCGTTTAATCAAATATGTTCTCGCAGTTTTGACAATATTTTATTAAATGTGACAGTACAGGGTAAATGGTATACCTAGTAAAAAGAAGGTTGTAATGTAAATATTTTTCAATAAACATACGTATATGCGTTACAAAATGATAAATGCACTTCAATATTTCCGATTGTACAAGTTATATAAACGATTCCCGGGGACTTGATCCTCGATAAATTCCATTTCCCACCTGTTATACTATTCTAGGGATGAGGAGTATATGGATGTTGAACAGGGGGTTAACCGCTTTGTGAATCATCCAAACCCTGGGTCCTCCGGGGTATGTTTGGCCGTAACCAGAAGCGGTCACAGCTTGCGTAGTAGTACGGTTATCGATCGCGGTCGTCGGGAATAAACGGACTATAACTAAGTTTAGGGGTTGGGGGGGGGGGGGGGGGGTGCATTGAATATCACGTGTGAAAGAAGGGCGGCGTGCGGGATGCGGTGAGGCTCGAGTGGTACTGGAAAACTTCTCTGTCGAGTCGGATTGTGTGAAACCGTCCCTCGTATGGTTTTTGAGCCGTACGCTTTTGTTGGTTAAAATGTCTGGCTGGGGGCTCGTTCAAGGATCCAACTCCTGTGCGTCACCTCGCTTTTATATCCACCTGGGACAGCCACACCTCATCCAATTGTGAATCCACTGTGTTTTATGTCCCTGCTGAGACATTATTTTACTTGTAACGGCCTCAATTACGTGTTTTGATTAAGGAATCAATTAATCGAGTCTTAACTTAGCACCTGATGATTTAATTTACGGATCAAAACTAAACTTTCATATTATTTATGTAGAAAACACCAAACATTCTGATACTGGAGCACCGTTCGGGTATGTGGAGGCTGAGGGAATGAAGGTTCATTCGGTGGCGGGTCTCGGTCATGTAGTTGGCCTACCATCAATCACTCAGGTGCTTGAACCTGCGGGCCGCTTTACCGCACGTCAGTGGCATTCATCACCGATACACTACCCACCTAAATGACCTGTACCCCTCGCCGCTTTTTCCATTTACATTGGAAAAAAAAAAAAAAAAATCAACTTCGGTTTTGGTCTGGTTATTTCTCGAATTCAACTATGTTTCATTGGTCAAACGATTTGGTCAAATTTTTTCTGGACGTTTCATGAAAAAATCAGTCGTCGCCGTACGCCGTCGCCGTCCATGTTCCGCGCCGTTTTAGTAGAAAATTTTCAAAAATCTGAAAGCGGTATGTTTCTAGCCGAGATGGGTCCTCGAAACTTTTCAGCCCGATCGGACCAAATTTGGGGGGGGGGGGGGTAGGGGTCAAAATGTGTTTTTTGAAAAATGGATATTCGAGATTTTGGGCGATCTAGGCGAGTAGGGAGTCATTTTCCACTAAATTTTGGACGCTGAATCCAATGAAACGGGTCCCAGAACGATTGGCACCCACTGGAGAAAGTTGATGGAATATCTTATACATTCCATGTAACATACGAACTACATATTGCTCTCCTTAGACTGTTAGTGGTCATGAGGGTTTGCAGCTCTGTTCATTTAAGTCTCATGTCACTCCTTCTTCTAGAGTTGTAAGAAAGTGAGTACGAAAATATATTGTTCAAATTGTGATCCGCGAGTTATAATTCCCATTTTCTCACCAAGAAAGTTCAAGAGAAGTAATGGGTCAAATTGGGTATTTGTTACCCATTTTGAATATGTTTTTTCGGGATTTCTGCTACCTAGGTGTGTGGGGTATAGTTTTCCACTAAATTTTGGACACTGAATTCAATTAAATGTGTCCCAGAACGATCGGCACCCACTGGAAGAAGTTGTGGGTCAAATTGGGTATTTATTACCCATTTTGAATATGTTTTCGGGATTTCTGCTACCTAGGTGTGTGGGGTATAGTTTTCCACTAAATTTTGGACGCTGAATTCAATGATGTGTGTCCCAGAACGATTGGCAACCACCGGAAGAAGTATGGGTCAAAAGGGTATGTATCCACCCATTTTGTATGTGTCAGGATTTCCGGTGCCTAGGCGTGTGGGGTATCATATTCCACTAAATTTTGGACCCTGAATCGATTGGAATGGGTCTGGGACCCGCCACACCCACTGTTTCCCCCATTCGAGGAATAACCAACCCGTGTGTAAGAGTTTGCAGATTTTTATGTCATGTGATGTGAGCATAACAGGTGGTAAAAAGCCTGTCCAACTACACAGGTGGAGAGGTGAGTTAAAATTGGGATAAAAAACAAGACTAAAAAAAAGGTGCGTAAGAAGAAATTAATAAAATATACTGAACGGTTTCTTCCTAATGACTGTCTAACGGAAACAGGCATGGTCTCATCCATAAAAAGCAACACTTTGCACCTTCGAAATTTGTTTTGAAAGCAATAGTCTGAATTTGATGCTATCAGGGTGAATATATGGTGAAAGCAAGTGATTGATGCGGCCATCACGAAGCATTAGTCAGGGAAAGACCGAATCCGAGCACCACTGAACGAAGTTACCCAGGTGAAGCTGCAAATTAATGGAGTCAGAGGGAGGGATCAAGCATCTGAAGGAAGAGCTTCATATCATCAGCAAATACGAGATAGTTGGCATCGTTGAGGACAGCGACAGCACCATTAATAGCAAATGTAAAGAGGAGGGGGCCATGATGGGACCCCTGGGGAACACGTAGTTCTGCTGGAAAGGCTGCAGAAACAGCTCCACAAACCCTAACCAAGGACGACCGACACACAAGGTAGCTCTGCATCCAGGCAAGAAGACTACCGAAGACACTCAGAGACTCAAGTGCGCTAAGGATGATACTAGGAGGAATTTTGTCAAACGCCTCAGAGAAATCCGTGCACACAGTCAACCGGAAGTACGACTTCGTGGAGGGACAATAATGTTTAGGGTCGAAACATTGAAACCTGGCAATAACAGGATGATGGCCTATATGGTCTTTGATTGGTCTTCAAATCCGTTGTTTTGTTATTCGCTTTGGCCGTAGCTAGCGGCAATATTCAGTCCTCAGCTGAGCCTGTAGAACCAGTGAGTAAATTGCGCCTAAAAATCGACAGAAGATCCCTCGTGGGTGATTTATAATTTTTCAATCATATTTTTTTTGTGGGGAAATTTAACGCGCGTCAGTCTCGTTTCCTTCAGGAATGATTTGGTGTCAAATCGCTCGGCGAGACCGATAATCCACTTCTCGATATCCACTATCAGGCTGTCTCGATGACACATACGGCAGCGAATACATAATTAATTGAACCAATCAGCGTCAAATAAGCCGAACCGTCCAGTTCTCCGCTCTTCAGACGTAGCAGACTCGGTTGGAATTCACTGAAAGGAATGGTATCGAATTGCCTACAATAACAACATCCATAGGGGGCTAATTCTGTCGGAGGTATTACGTCGATGGGCGTCGAATAGTAGCAGCACGTTACTGGGGTTCACAGTTGACATTCAAAACAAGGGAATTACGCCGTTTTCCCCGAGTGTTTATGCGGCGTTCAAATAAAAGCGGTGTCACACAGTGAAAATCGAAGAGAAGACCTCGTCACCTCATCGCTAAACAAAACTACTCTTCAATTTTGCCGCTTTGGGAGCGATTTAATAGCCGAAATGATAATCGCACGGGGGTACTTTGTCCGAAGGTATGAATTTATAGATGGCATAGCGTTTAAAAGTGAAACTCATCATCCATTGATAAGTACGGCCAAGGTTTCACATAACTAAAATGCTAAATAACGAAGTGAAACCAATGCAGAAGATAAAATGTGGTTGAACCCCGCTAAATGTGATCAGGAAATGTAAAGGGGGGAGCGAAAACGCTGTCAATTATTCCACAGTAGCTCATCATTCTGATTGGATGTCACTTATGTGGTGGATCCTTATCTTTGAGTGATATCATCCCCTTGCAGTAAATACCTAAGGGAAGTAGAAAACTCGGCCCTCTGGGCCTCGCCAGGGGGCAAGCCCCCTGGACCCCCGTCTGCTTTCCGCTTAGAGCCTACGGCTAAAATCCGATAAACATGGACCCATGTTTTAGCCGTCTGCAATCGGAATGTCTATTACGAATGTCTATACGAGGTGACTGATGACTCACTACTACCTTACAAGGAAGTAGGTACGGTATTTTCTGATGACTCACTACTACCTTACAAGGAAGTAGGTACGGTATTTTCTTCTTGTCTTATAAAACCCCGTGTGACACTCCCGCGTCACCCTTCCGGCGTTCCCTTCCCGCGTCACCCTCCCCGCGAACGGTTTTTGGTAGTTAGGTCATGGCTAAAACATGAGTCCATGTTAAAATCAGCGTGGTTGTCAAAATGCAATTCCTTGTTGGATAAACGTACGCCATGAGCGCCAGATATGTGCTCAATGAGATCACCACGACAGGTCACTACGGAACTACACATATTACAATTCAATGAAACAGAAGTGTGCTGTTTCTGGCATCCTCGACTGCTTTGCTGGTGACGATCCAGATTAAACTGTTTGTCGGTGACATGGTTGCAGTTCTTGCACTTAGGCATCACAGGAACGGAATAATAACGAATAACTAAATTAAATGGAATAGTAAACACGGAATAGTTAACGAATAAACTAAAACACTAGAAGCGAACGAGAATGAACGGAATAACGAACAACGAAATAATTACGAATAAACTAAAACACGGAACTAGTAAATGGAATAGTAAACACGGAATAGTAAACAAATAAACTAAAACACTCGAAGCGAACGTGAATGGTGACGTTGTGAAGAAACTATAAGTTCGTTCATCTATGTTGTGAAGATTCAAGATAAGGGAGAGTTGATACAGAGAGGTTGGGCCGAGGAGGGCCGGAAATGGCCGAGGTCGCTCGGCTCGGTACCCCCCAGACGCTCCTCCATGTGACACTCCCGCGTCACCCTTCTGGCGTTCCCTTCCCGCGTCACCCTCTCGGCGAACGGTTTTTGGTAGTTAGGTCATGGCTAAAACATGAGTCCATGTTAATAAAATCGGTAATAATGTCTATAGGTTTATTATTCCAACAAGTTTTCATACCAAAGGTCGACCTTTCTTATTTGCCTCAGAATTTGATAGTTTTCAATTCAATCTCTGGATCGAAAACACTGTACATTCTTCCACAATAGCTCATTATTCCTTAAAATATAATATAAGTAAAAAAAAAAAAAAAAAAAAAAAAAAAAAAAAAAAAAAAAAAGTGAGTGTGGAGTGTCTCGGACTTGTTCCAAACGATTTAGCGCTTACCAGGAAAATGATGTCCCACACTCCTAGGTACCTAAAAATCTCCAAAACCCACTTTCGAAATGGGCACGTAAGCATTTTGTCCCATACCCACATCCAGTGGGCACCAATCGGTCTAGGACCTACCACAATGGATCCAGTGTCTAAAATTTAGTGGATATTTTCAACCCCACATGCCCTATTTTCTTAACCGCATTGTACATCCGCCTCTCATGCCGTTTTTGGTAGTAGATAATTTTCTAAAAATTTAAATTTAGCCTTGCCTCAATGGGCTCAATTTAGTTTGGCAGTCTGTTTCTGGTCAATCTCTCATGTTCTTAAAGAGTATATCGCAGAGGGCGTACGCTCCCCTATAGCCATAACTGAAGCCTACAGGAAAACTTAGGTATCCCCCTTTCAAACAGGAATGCGAAAGCAAGCGAAGGGTCCAAGATTGCACCTTTGCTGGGTCAGTAGAGCAACGTTTATTAAACAGGGAAGGTGTCTGCTCTCCTTTGGGTACAACCATCAAGTTTCACGCCTTCGCTCTTCTATTGGAATATTAAGGACACTGGTCCTGACGCTCGCCTTTCCCATCTCATCCCACTTTCTCTCCGTTGGGTTTTCGCTTGGACTTTATTGATCTCCTTCCAACGTCCCTTGAACAAAGTTAACCCTTCCACTTTCCCGACTTGATGTTCGAAGTTCCATTATCATTTGGCCTATTAGTTCATTCACGGTGGAGTCTTTAACTCTCCCCTTTGGTATAGAAGTTATTACAGTAATAACGTTTTCAGGGGTCCTCGTCCTAAACCAGTTTCCCGATAACTCTTATGACATAGGTGGGACTTCGGCTGCAGATAACCTCATGTAGTGACGATCGCAATTTCTGATAATTTTTCAGTCAAGAATCAAACCACTTGTATTCTAGAGAAAAGCTGTCAAGTATTTCGAGATATATGCGTGGTGATTGCTGAATCGGATTGAATTTCATTGAGGAAATGAGTGCGCACCGAATAATGACACGATTGAAGAAACCTGATAAATGTAATAATATAATAAAGTGTTGTTGAAGAATTCGTAGCGTTTCTAGTTGTTTTAATCATTTCTGAATCACTCAGCCGCAATAGAGCAGAAAACAGTACCGCGTGGAACTTCCAGAGGGCGTTGTGTGTCTAGAGAGGGTGTAGAGGCCCGCCACAATGGCCTCCTTCCGTGAATGTTAACCACCTCATTATGGTCCGTCTCTCGGCCTCCTTGGCACGAAACCGTACCGGAGAATGGGGGACGTTCATCAAAGCCCAACTGAAGCTGAGAACTGTGGAGGAGAATGCGAGCAAGCGTCTCGAGTGCTTACAACTGACAACCGCCTCCGTCATCTGTTCATTTTTCATCCTGAAACACTCGGTCGGCTCTCACCTACTTTACCTGCTCTTTACCCTCTCAACTGTCGGCCGTTGTTGAGTACTTTGCTGAGATTGCTTCTCACGTCCGGCTAATGTACTACTCGAGGGCTTCCTCAGCTGTCTGCATTCTATCCGCACCTCGATGAACCGGTCGACTGCAGTCCTTAGGTCTCTTCACTCTGCTAAAGAGTGGCTTTTTGTACCAAAATGAATGGAAACATTTAGAATCATCGTTCCCTAAATCGCATGCGATATTTCAAAAATCCTAAATTTCTCAAATTTAGGAAAATTATGAGTTTTGCAAAATACAAAATTTTACAGCGTATAAATAACCTTAAGCGTACCTAATTAAATTCACGTTCATTTATTAAATCATTTAAATGGACCTTTTTATCGAAGAGGAAAACAAAAATTAACTGGAAAATACGTTTGCTGGAACGTGATTCTACTTATCCACGTTGCGCCTACGGTCAAAGGATGACATACAAAATGTCCAACAATATACGATTAAAAAAATCGTTATTTGAAAGTAAATTGGAAAAGAACTACAAGAAACGAAAACTAGTTTGTGTTAGACAATTATTCTAGCTTCCCAAAGTGCAAGTCTGAACGTGTGACGTTACTGAGAGGAAAAAATAAAGCCTCATAGCAGTCTCTCGTGGCTATTCTTTGGTCCGAATGACTGGCCAAATGGTACATACAAGTATATATAACTTAACTGTATAGATTTGCTTCCAAAGCTCATAGGGATCCGTTCCGGTTGCTGATCCGTTTTCAAGTCTCCACGGCTCCATAGGCACTTGGAAAATACATTCTTCAAAATGTATGTTGTTCGAACGTTTTCAACATACCCTTATAGAAATGACTAGTTTGTGGGATGCGTTTTAATTGACCCCGGGTTCAGAATTTAGTGGGAATGCCCCATGCACCTATAAGCCCCAAAAAATATTTGAAAAAAAAAAAAAAAAAATCAAATAAAATTTGCGATTGCGTTAAAAATTAGTTAAAGACGACCAGAAACCAAATAAAATCTATACTTACACAAAATTTCCTATTGTTTTACCTGAATGCTGTCAGGTGAATAAACTGTTTTTATTTATTTCCAGTTACAATAAAAACAATTCATCATTAAAAGGATTAAATAAAAATAATAATAATAAAAAGCGGATTTGAAATAATTATTTTATTTTCTTGGATCGTGTGTCAGCTTCTGGAAAGCCGAGAGGCATTGGTTGATGGTAAGGGTCCCTTGGCAAAATTGCGGTCACCGTAATTATTTCGATCGTACACGGACGATCATTTATATTATCCGAATCAAAATTATATTTTGGACGATTCGAATGAATTTCTCACTATCATATCAACTTTCTCGTTGAATATTCAACGCGTTACTCCATTGTGTGCATGGGATGCCTGATTTGGCTCATTAGTCCCCACCGTGTAAAACTCCTGGTGAAATTGAATTCACCCGGTTGGAGTTGCAATCACGGCCTACCGTAAAGCTTTTCCACGCAGAAGGGGGTGAGCTCATTAAAACCGCTCCATCGGGATACACGCGATGTGCACATTTTGGCTCAAGTTACACGAATGCCCCACACATTTAGGTCGGTCTGAGTGCTTCGGATATTGCGCTAGACAAACTCGGATGTGAATCAATATTTATGAACCGCCCAAGATGGAAGGAGGAAGATGGTTGATGAATGGCTCGCCGGTCTGGGGGCTTATTTCCTGGCGATTCACGCTTTTGAGTTGTGGAGCAAATTCAGACCGTATCCGTCCGAACCAGTGTACGTTTAATTTGTTGAAAGACGAGAGTCGCCGCAAATGACCTGCTGGTAAAATGAAACCCGTCCGCGTTGGTGAGCGAATAAAATCGAACTCATGACAGAAGAAAAAGGGAAAATTTAATTAAAATTTCAATAGTGAGTCTCAATATTTCTGTCTAAACAGGTTGAAGCTAGCCTATCGGCAAAATGATTTTCTCTTCTTGCTACCCCCTCTACCGTTCTGATAAGCTGGTCCCAGCCAGTCTTTTAAATTCTCGCCTTTTTCCCGTTTCAAGATCACAATTTAGAACTTATGAACCGCCTGCGACGCCGTCTATACTGAAATTGTTCTTTCGAATCAATGACAGAGGAACGTTATTGCTTCTGGTGATCCAGGACGTTGTTCCATAGCAGAAGGTTCTTTCTTCCTTGAAAATCAATTTGTGCCATGTCAGGGGGGGGGGGGGGGTTCTGCGAATAGTGCCCTTGTAGGCAGGCCTATACTTGATATAAAAACTCATCTCAACTAGAGTATGTTTCATGCAGAAAATGTCATGAGTAATCAAAGAAGTCGCGGTTCACCGACAGAACATTGGACGCCTATAAACCGCACGGGAGAATAATGGGATCGGAGGAAATGCCTCAGAACACCCCTTTTTCTCGACCTAAGACTCCCAAGCGGATACGTATACATTACAATGGAGATGAAATTGTGGGGAATACAATTATTATTAACGCTACCTTAATTAATAACAAGGAATATCCCTTAATATCTGACGTTCTTGTTACATTTGGAAAATCATTAAAATCGCCGAAAATCTCGAAAATGGTAAAAACAATGTGTGTGGAGTGTCCCGGACCCATTCAAATCGATTCAATGTCCAAAATGTTGTGGAAAATGATACCACACACTCCTAGGTACCAAAAATCTCGAAGGCCCACTTTCGAAATAGGTAGATAGATACCCATTTTGACCTGAAATTTCTTCCGGTGGGCACCAATCGTTCCGGGACTCCATTGGATTCCATTGGATTCAGCGACCTAAATTTAGTCGAAAATAATACCCTGCACGCCTAGATCGCCGAAGATCTTCGAAAATATTCGCTTATCCATCCATCATCCATCTTAGTTGTCTTTCGCTCGTACAAACTTTATCGAGCATAAAAGCCTTCGCCATAATTATTGTCCAAACTGGCCTATACGCCAGTTGCGTTCCATCTCCCAAAAAGTGAACAAATTCTTGTTGCCGACTTTTACGCTATTCTCAATTAAATATTAAGTATCAACTGTTATCTCGCGGTTTGTGGATTCTCAGTCTTACACACTGTTTAGTATTTCCATTAAGAACATTATATAACGTCCATGCATGTTCATTGGACGTAATAACACTGTTTGCTAACAAAATCGTTTTTTTTTTTCACAGGTAAGCGCGATGGATTGTCTTTTGTAAGTGCAATACTCAGTATCATGTCAACACTATTAGAGGGTGAGTATTATTTCCCAGCGAACAACTTAATAATTTTCCTGATGATACGAATTAACGCTAATTTATCTTCAAAAAAATGGTCTTCCTCTGTGTACCGATTTTCTCGTAATTTTTTTGAGACAATACGAAAAGGTAACGACTGTTTTAAACATTTTTAGGAGTTGTAATCCCTCGTTTGCTGGTAGCTGTTTACGAGAGCTAACCAACTGAAATGGTTCCATCAATTTTGTTTCTCTCAGTTCCCCTCAGTAGTAAAAATTTTACGCGACGAAAGTGTTAAATATTCTGATGATGGTAATAAAATTTATAAAGAACAACGAATTATCAGTTTACTCAAGTATTCATGAGCTGTGGCTGTAACTCAAGCTTCGTAATTATGTTCAAGATAAGAGTTCTAATGTCCGCAGATTGATTATCCCGTCATCTTCCTACAAATGTTTCAAGCTCTCATGTTCTTTCTTGCTCTCTAAATGTTGAGGTAAATGAAAAATCCACCAACCCCAGCCTATCCTCGAGGTTTTTCAGAAACCGCGGGTCTTGAGCGGAACGGTGAACCAAATGGAAGAAAATGGCTTTTGAAATCAACGAGGAAGCTCGTTGGAAAATTTACGACACACCTTTTTGACGGATATTCACCTCAGAGAGTTTTCCACTCTCCAAGAATATCCTAATTTGTAGTAAAACTGGAACGCAGTGGCTGATAGTTCGAAGCTCGGGGGCGAAAAAAGAGGCGAGAACCCTCCCGGAAAACTTTCAGCTCATCGTAAATCATTTAATTACGGGATAACATGCTTCGAGGACGGTGATTTATGGTTCACGCTCGCGCTAAATGTTGTTGTGGTCGACTTTCAGAAATATTTCATTGGTAACTTTGGGTCGGGCTTGGATGTAGTCTGAAGGCAGAGGGTTTGGACTGGTGCCCAATTCTCAAAGCTCCGAAAACCCATCGGACGCGGGAGGGGGTTGTTTCAGGTTTTTACTCGTTCTGGGCGCTTTCTACGTTCACCCACGTTAAAGCCAGACATCTGAGGGAAAATCCTTTAGTTCCGAGTTTTGGGGAAGCTCCGAGTTTTCCCTTAGTGAAACTTATCTCGTCGAGGGGATTCAGAGCCCATCTCCTCCTCTTTCCCTTTGCCGAGCTGTCGTCAACTGAGCGTTTTCCTGCCCAATGACGGAAGAGGTAGGCAGGTAACGTTACTGAAGGACCTGCTCGGAAGGCTGGGATAAAAGGGAAAATCTGGTCATCCATTTTCCTCTGAGCTCCAAAAACAAACTGACGAGCCGGCCCGTCAAGATGGCGGCCTTTGACAAAAATGTTAATTACATGTGCTCAGTTATTTCCACCCAAACGGGTTATTTTTGTGACCACCCGTTTAGCTCGGTGAAAACATGAACTAGCCTCAAAAAACAAATTTTTCTTGGAATAATCAAAATGTACCTTATGTTCTCAAGCCTGGGGTCAATCTATCCGATTGTGCGTTAAAATTTGACGATTTATGTGTTCTGCAATGCCTAGATCTCAAAACCAAAATGCCCGACGTCCACACCTTTCTGAACAAAAGGAGTTTATAATCAGTGGCTCCTTCTTCTCCATCCAGTTATGGACGATGATTTGGTTGAGATGGGTTTTGGACCAATTGCCGCAATGTTGTGGTGCCATTGATATCGATTCCCAGAAAACCTTTATGAGGCAGTTAAGTCATTTGTGGGTATACAAGTTGATTCCAATTTGATTATATCAAGGAAGAGATCATTCCTGTATTTTATCTGTAAACTGTTCATTGTTTGCCCCAACTGGGCTGTATACACCCACACATAATAGGTGTTTAGCATTTTAAGCCCCGAAAATTCCCGATGCAGGTCGTAAATAGTTGCTTACTATCTGGTAGACGTCCCATTTGCGTATAATGGAGTTGACTGCACATTGAGAACAACCGCGGTGTAAAGACGGAAGAGAAACTGCTATATGCGGGAGTGGGTGGATAAACAAAGCTGTCACTGATACGAGTAGTGGGAGGGTTTCGCCCTGGTCGCGCTTTCCCTTTCGCTTTCACTTTTCAACCCCCGAGTGGTCTGAAAGCCAACGTGGTCACAAATTAGGCTCAACCCATCACATGCAGGACACTCGGAGAGCGGTTCGAAATTATGATTACGCCAGGTCGGATGAGTTTCACGAACTTGGAGTTGGGTTGGTGTGAGGAGTGACACATCTTGGGCTTAGTGAGATCGTCATGGCCTCCCTAGTGTAAGAGGATTCTGATAATTCTCACTCGAGAACCGACCGGTTGAGGTAGGTATCCAATTACAATTAGAGAAAGGACCCTAGGAGGAATGAGTTTCGTATTCACAAAAGCTGCGGTAACGAGAAAAAAGTACTGGCTCGCTGGTTGATCCAATCAGAATGAATGTCTTTCACCCGCTCCAGTAGAACTGGAAGATGCTAAGAAGAACAAACTATTAAATTTCAATTCGTTCTTTTCCGTCTTTCGTGAGTTTTTGACGGATGAACAGTTTTGGCTAAAATTTGTCCGAACCTATGTGTTGATGAGTATGACTGAGTCCACCAAATTCAACCAGAATCGTAGCTTAATCGTCTCATTTTGAGAAAGGACTGAATGTCACTGAAAACATTAATCACTCTAGGGTATTGGCCAAAAAAGTTCAAAAATATGATTCAAACTCTCCAGGGTTTTATGGGTTGCAAAAATGAATTTCCATCATCCATCAGAGAATCCATCCTCCAAGAAATGTGATCACAAAATAAAATATAGTAAATAAGGTTCACTCACCGCAATTATGGCATGAAGCTGCATAAGAACATTTCTGCTCACTAAAACCCATCCTTGGCATAATATTTCCATGTAAATTCTGTATTTCTTCTTTCTAAAGACACTCATATTTTTTTGCATAAGGCATTTTTCTCATCTTATAAAAAAGAGTAGGCAAAATGCGAAAATACCGAATGAATAAATTAGTCTCAATACAAAACCCTCCTGTTTTTCTAGGGGGGGAATCAGCTATATTATAACTATCAAATTATTAGCCATAATTACGCTGACAAGAGAGGAGGAAGCGACTCGCGATATCTTGAGCTCTCGCCAACTGCGGGTCTGCCATTTATTAATTGACCCAAGTTCGTTTGAAAAGTCGCTGTTTATCTTTCCACTAATCCTAAAGCTTGATTGCTCCTCCGTCGTCGAAGTGAATTGTTTCGCCTTGCTTCTCCTCACTTCTCTCAAATGTTGGTTCAAAGATTCACTAATTTATCCTCTCTGATTCCGTATAAATAAGCAATGAAGACGAATGAAGAAACCCTTTTTATTATCATCCTCGAAAAAAGAATGTTTCTGGTTCCTCTAATCAAATATTTGAACGAGCCCCACCTGGATGGGGAACTTCAGAGAAAATTACAAACCTTTTCTCTTTGAGTTGTCGGAATTGATACGGTGTCGTATACTAAATATAAAAGACATGAAGTCGTTAGAGTTTCGATGCAATCTAGTCATTCTTCGAGAATCCATGAGCTGCGACCGGTCCTCGTATGGATGAAGGGAAAATAAACTGATTTTCTTTCCTTTCCCCACCCTGCATTGACCATTTCAAGTCTTGCAAATTTCCCTGGCAACTGGCTGGGGTACTTTTTACGGACCTCATTAGGCAGCCCTGTTAGGTCCTTGAAGGCTGGGATCGTCGAAAACTTGCTCCACCTAGGTCATCCATCACGTAACTGCCCGTTTAAAAGCCGTCAACTTTTAAATCAACCTGGATTCTTTAGGGCACGGCTGAATCAGCTATCTGATGGTTTTACTATTGAGGAAATTCCAGACTTTCAGCAACTATGATGGATTGTCCTCACCCACTTAGGGGTACTATAGTAAGAAATGCGAGCAATTCAACCTCTTGTAACCTTCAGAAGGGCTAATAAGGCCATGTGAATCTAATGCCATAGTCTAAAGCAGCCCTTATAGGCCCTTGAACGTCTCCGTTTTAAAAACGTCAACTTAAAAATGAACCGGAATTCCTTTAGGTACGGCTAAATGTTTCTCTTAGTGGACATAATACGATTGCATTCCAGTTAGGGCTGATGTTTAACGTAATTAAAATGCAAAGAGCTTAGATGGGAATGGTGGCAGCGGAGGGGAAGGCAATAATTAATATATTAAAAACCTTTTTATGTTAGGGAGTCCTTCTACTAAGAGAAGAAGAAATCTTATCCTAAAAGTATTTTTTTTTTTTTAACCCTGTGAGTGAATCGTGTTAACTTTCCTGAAGTGAATTACCGGTTTTTGTGTTTTAGAGTTTACTACTCCCTAGAGAGGAGTAAGTTAGTGGGAGTGAACTATCGTAGTTCGTCCAAACTTCGCTCAGATTGTTCATCTTCAATCGGTTCGGCTTCATGAAGAGCCAACTTTTAGAATCAACCAGGATTGCTCATCCACATCTGAATGCTCCCGTGGGAATATTGTGCGTTCTTTAGGAATGAGATGCGGGTTTTCGACGCAATGATTAAGCCGGGCATGACTTTTTGGGATTTTCGGTTTGTTTGTCAGCCACTGAAAATATTTTACCGTTTTCTAAAAAAATTAGTTTGACGCTTATTTTGCAGGAAGTGCATAACGGAATGGCCTTATCGCTAGTTCGGTTTTCAAGTTTGAAAGTTGCCAACTTCCCGAATGTGCAGTCCTTCTGAATTGATGATTCGAAATTAAAATTTGTTTCTATAAGAGAGGAATGGGAAAGCTCCATAGGTGTTTGGTGATAACGATGTTAAACACTCACCAGTACAGTACGATCTTCATTATATATTTTAAAAGAAGTAAAGGCCAGGCGACAATGACCATCCACTAAGAAAGGCGATAACGAAGAGAGACGGGAGCTTAAAGTCAAGACAAAGACAGGGCTTACCCAGACGAAAAAAAAAAAAAATTAATTCCACGAGGGGGCGGAAGAGATGATCCTTCATCAGGTGGTAGCACCTGACGGGCGACAGCTGGAAATTCATCTATTTGTAAGGCCGCGAAACCGCGATAAATTTTGAACGGAGGAGGAAGCGGGAAGTTTAAATGTTTCACGTCACGGTTTGTATCCTGACACCAACCTAATTGTTGAGTAAATATTGAATTCAACGACTTGGAGGTGTTGGAAAAAAGGATGCGGGCTCGGTTTCTCTAACGCAAGAAAAAGTGTGTTGTAGGAGGTTTCCTACACTCTCATGAAAGTAAGGACTAATACGGATGTAATCTTCACTCCGCACGCATTCAACGATAAAACGACCATTCGGGACACGAGACGCCAATCTCAGATGTAAGCCCCTTCGGCTGTGAGGGACGAAATTACATTCTTCCCCAATATTTGCTGATTCAGCTTTGATGCGCAGCCAGGAGAAAATCGAGAGCTCGAGGAGAGCCAGGCGACCGATATAATTTCCCCCAGGGCAAAACGTCGGAGGCTCAAGTGATGGGATTGGTTCGCTCGACTGTTGCCGACAGCCAATGGCCGCTCCAAGTGGCCTTAGGCTGGTTCGACGTCCTTCGGCTTCCTCGGGGTTCTCGTGGGGACCCAATCGCTCGTCGCTTTTCGTTCAATGATAATCTCGGGCGTGCTCTGAATCACTAGACGATGCTCGGACAAACCATATCCATGTTCATCTTTCGTATTCAATTCCCGATGCGAGCTAAGTGCGAATATCCCAGATCAAGATGGCGGTTTATCCTAGATTTGATCCAAAAACAAAGCTCCTAACCTTATCTCTGAATATTCCTTAAAATATAACATTACCTATAATTCCTCCAACAGAATAATATCCCCTTAAAGCATATTCCTCTCATAATTAATGGGCAGTAGATTTTTTTTGATTTCTTATTTTTATCACAATAGCAACAAGCATGAAGCCACCATCATCGTAAGCAGAATTATAATTTGCTTGTTATCAAAAGCTACTCGTTATTATTTTTATTATTATCATAATTAACTATTAATGAAATCAAAGATGAAATAATTCACAGTTTTGAGTAGGTAATACGCAGACACCTTCCCACAGTAGAATTTTCGCAGAAATTGTAATATTTACAATGAAATTAGTCAAAGACTGACGTGTCGCTTTTCCACGGAAACCAGCAACAGAAATTTTCGCCCGCCTGGTTAACGCGGTGATAAATTTCGCAAAACAGGAAAAGAATGGAAACTCAAATGGCTCGTTATACTCGGGTTGTTATTTGGTTTTACCATCGGTCGTTTGGTAGTCGTTCAGACCGTCCGCCTCCTTATTTTCCTTCATTCTCTCCTTCCGCTTCACTTGCCTGTGGGATTACCAAAATCCTCGAGGGGCCCCCGCATTTCTCGCTCTCCTGAGTTGAGCCTAAGCTGGGAATCGATTGCCTTACAAAAGAGCCGAGGAGGTTCAATATAATTCTCATTTCCCGGACCGTCAAAATTAAGTTTGACAAGTTGTGAGAAATGAATACAAGTGAAATTTGAAGAAATCACAAACTTCGAAACGTTTTCAGACATAAACTTTACCAGTTGGTCTCCTTTACGACTGCGTCCGTAATAGAAATGTCGTATCCATTCTAGATGGTTGCATAACGGTCAGGGCGATTGGAAACTAACGTACGGCTTCCAATTGGCCTATTTACCGGGGCTTATTTGTGTATTAAGTAATTTTGAATCCAAAGAGCCCACGTGATTTGATCCTCTTATATTTAGAAAACTGAAAATTTTCATTATAACCCTAGTCCCCACAGTATTTGATCCGATCGAGCACAAACATTTCGAGGATGAACTAGGGCCGGGATCGAACCCCTGACCCGAATTTCTGATTTTTAGAAATTTTTCTACTACCAAAATCGGCGTGGACGGCGGACGGACATTTGCTAATTTTGATCTAGACACTTTGAAACGTCAGTGATTTACTCTTTGCATGAAAACATAGGTTGATTATTCAGGAAATAACCAACCAAAATGCTGCAAATTCTTTCACGGGGGTTGGTTATTCCTCGGCCCAGGCGCATGGAGTTTAATTTGAATCGATTCAGCGTCCATAACCTCTTCGGGTGGGCGCCAATTGTCCCAGGACCCGTCTCATTGAATTCAACGTCCAAAATTTAGTCGAATGATACCCCCACACGCCTTGATCGCCGAAAATCTCGAAAATTCATTTTTCGAATTACACGTATTGACCCCTACTCCCCCCAAATTTGGTCCGATCGGGCTGAAAAGTTTTGAGACCAACTTGAGCCAGAAACGGGTCCCTGACCCAAATTTTCAGATTTTTATTTTTTTTTTTTTTTTTTTTTTTTTTTTTTTTTGCGGCGGACGGACTATTGTTAATTTTGATCTAGACACCTTGAAACGGAATAACCAAGGAACAAGGAATAACCAACCGAAATGGAAAAAAAGAAATGAAAAAAATACAAGTAAAATACGCGGGAACCTTGGCTGAGTAAAAGAAAAGAGAATGAAAAATGAGTCAGGTGGGAAGCTGTGTTGAATTGCCGGTTATCAGTCTTTTCAGGGGGTTCCCAGCCTCGTCTCATACTCTCTTCCCTCTCTCCCGTCCTTCCACGACACGTTCTTCGTCCCGCTTTTCCCCTGAATACACAACTTTTCTCCTGGGGGCCCCTCGTCTTCCCTCCTGACTGTCCTGACGATTAATTACCGACCATCCACCGTGAAATATGGCCGCCTGAACTTGATTTTACGGATCGTTATTAACTTCGCCTTGACCGTCCCTCTCGTGTGGAAATTTCAAGCAGTTGATTTACATGAGTGATTATAGGTACCTGAGGATGGTCGTTCGTCAACTGGCCATTTTCATGAATGAAGTGACGCGTCGGGGGAGAAGTCAACAGATCAATTTTATACTACGTGTTTCGTCTAAATGAGTAAAAATGGTGGAAAAAACAAACGAAGATTTAGTGAGCCTGGGAAAACCCCATCTGCTGCTTATCTTTTCTGCTACTGTAGGAGAATTTTTAGTTTTTGACGGTATCAAGCCCTTTTCGTTGATTCGAGTATCCCTAAAAATGGACAGATTGGATGGGATGGATTTGTTTATTAATTGGCTGCAACAGACTCAGAAGGTACACTGAGTTAAATAGCTTCATTCTAGTCTCAGTTAAAACAGAATTTACCAAGAAAATGTAAGAAATTGGATTCATGGTTGAACCGTGAACAATGCCCGTGAATGAGAAGTCCATATCACATCGACATTGGTTTGAGACGATGAATCACTGACTACCTAACTACATCAATATAAACTTGTATCAAATTATTTCGGTCTACAAAACATACCATGCTCACTAATCGTATATTTGCGATACAAATGGGAAGTTAATTACGTACTCAAAACACCGTTCCACTCCCAGCTTCAATCTAGCAGAGCGGTTCAATTGTTTGGATGAAATTGAGAATTCAAAGGAAGACGTTGGCTGAGAGAATCATAACATTACGTTCATTACGTCGTTCCTTAGCCCGAGATCTTTCTGAATATCAGACAAGCAGTAAGAAAAGTGAAACGGAAAGGAGGGAGCTCGGAGGGGTTGGAAGAGTTAACAACCGAGTTTCTCGGTGCAAATGAAATGAAGGGGCGTATGGAAGGCGAGCCAAGAGGGGATTGAATCAAGAAGCAATGAAATCAAGGTGACTTAAATCAAGGTACAAAAAAGATTATTTTTTTTCTTCTTTCTATTTTCTGTCTTCGACTCAGAACTGTGGAATTGTGGTACGGAACGAGATGGGAAGGAGGAGTTTTTACTGTGGCGAAGAAGAAAAGGAGCAATAACGAGCTTAAATGTTCCCCCGGCGAATTACCAGGAAACTCACAAAACCAACGGACCGGGGAGAAAATTTTCGGAGGCTGGGTCGTTTCCTTTTACGGGCTCCCGGTTTAATTTGCTAGCCCCCCCCCCCCCCTCCCCCTTCACCGTTCACCAACACCAACGGTAGTGTCTGGTTTCCGAAAAAGATGAAATTCTTGAAACCATCAAAGGCCGGATTCGATCGGTCATGTTGAAGGATTGATTCAGCCAAAGCCTCCGCCGAAATCGTGGTATCATCGAGTCTGAAAGGAACTGATGACCTAGATTCATCCTCCATTCAAGATTTGGTCTCTCAAACTGTTCCGATTCATAAGGGAATCCAGGGGCCTATTCCTAGAAACTCTTCACTCCACGCTTTACGAATCTTCATCTCATACTCTTCACATTGTAATTACGAAGAGTAGGAGTACTTCTCCTGTTCTACTTGAAATGTAGAGTGAGTTGTTGTTGTGTGTCTATTTTGTTGTAGCCTTCCTCGCGCTTAGGACACATAAACGAGCAAAACTCAAGACTTTTACCGCCGCCACACCGCGATGGCGCTTCATGTTTTGATTACGAACGGATAGTATGCCCAACGCGTTATTATTATTTATTTCTCGTCCGAGGATTCAGACGATATAAAGCCTTCCAAATAACAAATCTTTTTCTTTTTTGACCACTTCCTATGCCACCTACTTCTTTCCTTGACTGTTTCTCCTGGCCATTACACGTATAGTTGAGATATGAAAGGTGTAAGTAAGACAAAGAGTTCAATCACTACGTTTCAATTTCGGATTTTCGTAGCAAATAACGGCGCACGATTCCTTGAGTTGGGTCCCTCAAGTTAAAATTAACACTTTCTCTGTGTGTACGTGTACCATAACATTGTGTAACATAACACCCGGGGGAGCATCGTCGTCTGAACCATTGGGCGGGAAATAAATGTACGAGTTGATTGGGGTTGGTTATTCCTCGGACCACTCATTCCATTCGATTCAGCGTCCAAAATTTAGTCGGAAATGATACTCACATGCCTAGATCGTGAAAATACATTTTTCAAAGTATACATTTTGACCCTTCTCTCTCCTGAATTTGTTCCAATCGGGCTGAAAAGTTTTGAGGACCAAAAGCGGGTCCCTGACAAAATTTTCTTCATTATTTGTAAAAACATAGCTACAAAAAATAGATCAAATTACCAATCCAAAGATTTATGATTATTTTCCTCTTCCAATAAAATCCATCCGAAATAATAATTCAAGTGTAAATTATCTCCTAAATGATGAAAGTTGACTGCTATTTAGCAAAGTCATTGGATACTCTTCAAAAAATGGACGAATCTTCATTTGCCACCCACAGTATTGGCTCTGCGTACAAGTGTGAAGAGTTTCTTGGAACAAAACCCGAGTAGAACACTGAAAACGCTGTCAACATTGACTCTTCATTTCACTCTAGATCTTCATAACGCTCTGCACTTTCTAGGAACGAAAAGTTTTCGTTGAGTGGGGAGGTTACACTTTCAGAGTGAAGAGTGCGGAGTGAAGAGCTTCTAGGAATAGGCCCCAGGAAAGGTTGAAATTCGTTGGCTCAGCTATGATGAGACATGAAATTGGTGTTGAATTGTCTCCTTGCTCTTATAGAAAATAAATACATAGGTTTCTGGAATTTTCAGTCATTTAACTAAATTAAATATGGACAAATATTGAATAAGGGAGTGTACTTAAATGAAATTGAATACACTTTAATGAAATAAGGAAGCCTAGTTATTGTGTTTTTAAAAATCATGATCTAATCTGTGGTTTGATGTATTAGGCCTCTAACCCTCTGCTGCACTGTATAAAAACAAACAGTACATTTTTGAAATGAATTGAATCGATCAGGGTAGCAATGTAGCCAATTGGGGGCGCATTGATGATTTAGAAATAATAATTTTTCAAATTCCTTTGATGCTCAACTACCGAAGCAACATTTTATAATAGTGACAGATTACCTTTTGTTGTTATTTTTCAATTTATTCTCACAGGTTCCTAGTGAACTTTCACGCTGTCTGTTTCGCTTCTTATTCCTTTGCTTGTGTTTCACGATCGCTTCGTGCCCAAGTAAAATTCGTGCTTACATTAGCACGAATTCCTCCCGTCAATAATAAATTCCGAAGTGATTTCAATCCCTGTGTGATAGATTCAATTAAATTTATACACTGTCTGAAAGTTGTGACGAGCAAATGCATCAGCTTCTCCAGTTGCGTGCAATGTCGTGGAAGTTTTTAATTAATCACGATACCGTCAACTCGCTCGGTGCCGGTCTCATTTAACAGACGACAAACTTTGGTGTTATGGAATGAACAACGGGCGAACAAGTTTGTAATACGGCGTAGGTGTCTGTCAATGGTGGAGGCATCTCAGAATAAATTTACTTGGATTTCGTGGGTTTGACTGCGCTGTTTATTTTTGGGGAATTTACTCGTATTTCTCATTCGATAAACTTCATTATTGCCGATGGTCACACAATGTAGAATTGACTGAATTATAGAAAAGCATCGTGTTCGATATTTCCCCTGTCGATGTTGTTCCGTTTGCAAATTATTGTTTTTGTTTTCACCCAAATATACCGCCCACTTTTGTAAACAAAGCCATCATGCCCCCGAGGCTTCTTTACCCAGGACTCGCCAACTGATTCAGAACGCGCCTTCTTTACAAAAAAAAAAAAAAGCCAGGAAACTCAATACAATTGAATCAGAACCTCCGAGACTGCTGGGGGGAATATCAATGACTCGGAAAGGTGTAATCTCTACATGGATCGAGACTCATGGCTACGGCTATTTTTCCTCGCGGCAACAATGTAAACATCGCTCTCTCCCGTAGTGCCGGGTTCATTTCCATGCGGCTTACGCGAGGGGATCGGAATCTAATTGACTTGAAAAGCTCAGAATAGTAATCTTCTGCTTTACTCGATTTAAAAAAAAAATATAAATCCGACTTAGTCTCTTCCTTTAATACATATACAGGTTTTTGAAATTTATACATCGTACCCTTATCCAACCCCTCTACTCAAAAAAGGAAAGCCTAGAACGAGATTTTAGCTCAATTCGATCCCCATTTTCACATAACTTACTCGCTCAAAATTACTAAGTTGAGACAAAAACGCCGTTCAAAATCTTATTAATTAAAATACGCTTATGTGCATTTAGAATCAGTCGATCTTTAATGAGGCATTAATGAACAATCTACCCTAGTCATTATGCAACGTTCATGGATTCTGTCAAGAAGTGAGAGAAATATAATATTTACAAACCTCAATTTTGGTTTATTACTGTATGTTTCAATCGTGTGGGAATTTAAAACGCGAAATGCCCATCCGCAGTCAGAGCGAAAAAGGTATTAGAAATGCTACAATGAATTTGATATGTCTCATATAGACTTCTTTTGGGCTTGTCCTTACTCAGCCCAATCATCAAATTTTGGATTTTAGATGGGTTTTGAATCATTTGCAGCAAATGGAGGTAGGAATCGGTGAAGATAGGACGTGAACTGGAAAGGTATGGAGGGTGGAGGACGACTCTGCATATCGAACAAGGCAAACGAGTGGGCATTTGCTGTTATTTAATTGCCAATTTAATCATGGTTAAGGTTGAAATGAATTAACAATGCTGATTGCCTGCACTTCAGATGATACAACGGGAAGAAAAAGCGGTGTTTTCGTTTGTTTATGAAGCCGGTTTTGTTTTAGTAATCGAAATGATGAAATAGCGACCAATTGATATCAATGATCTTTTTACGTGTTTTCAATACCCCCGCATTTTCTCGACACATGGCGGTTTTCATTTCATTTTTCCGCGGAGACGCGAGGTTAGTCGAGTTCAAAACACGCAAAAACTCGCTGCAAATGACGAGAGCTCTGGAGGTGACGTTTCATCCCGACGATACTTTTCTTCCCTGCTTGATCTTCATTCTACGCATAACACTGAAACACACTCTTCTCTTCCTCAACCTCTTCTTTCTAAAGGGTGGAAACGAAAAACCGCCTCCGTTCCCCATTTTCTACCTCTTTCTCGGAGTTCTCTTTCGAAGGACGAAAGGGAGGAAGTTTGAGACTCTTCTGTGAAGCTCCAAGAACGGCTTGAGGGTATGAAAATCCATTAAAGTACTTCAAAGAATAAACGTGAGGTCTTGGTCTTGGAATAAGCTTTGGGCTGTCATTTTCTAACCTTTTCTACAAAAGAGGCGCTGGGAGACCAGTTTTTCTTTGCTCTTTTGTTACAAATGGCACAAACTTATCGTTTCACATTTTATTTGCGGTACCAAATGGGATAATTTCTTTGATGTTTTGTCACTTCATCTGCGTTTATGAATTTTTGTCTTAGTCAACCGAGGGGTATTTACACAGGGTTCCACTAAGTTTGAGAATATAATAATTTTTTTTTTTTTTGTAGAAGAAGACATGAAGCAGAAGAGGAAGGCTGAATTGCCAAAGCAACAGCGATGTTATAAAACTCAAATCTGGGAGGGGGAGTATTCAAGGGGGAGGGGGTGTACAGGCCTTTAAGGCTGTTATATTATATTGTTTGCACTAACCTGGAAACGGACAAGTGAAAAAAAAGAGAGGAAGATAGGGGGTACTAATGAAATGTTCGGCGCTCATAATTGTAGACTGGGTATGCTGTAGGTGTAGTTGAAGCGATTTACTATGCTTTGGTAAGTTTCCTGGTTTCTTAATCATCATAACATCATCAGAAGCCCAGAACTCCCCCATGCCTGCCTCCTCAAAAGACTCCATCAACTTCGTGACCCCGTTTAACCTCGAACCAGAGTAATTTCATGAATAATTGGCAAGCCTCTTGAAGAAAATCTGTCCGAGGGCGTGCATAATAATAATTGTTATAATCCACCATCAATACCTACATTGCTCTCCCTCTAAAAGCTTGAGATAGCTAAGGCCCCGGCCTCACCGGGTAGTCAGGTTTGTTGAAGGAGAGAGAATGAGTGGCTTGTGAGTTTTCTCACAGACGGGTGCTCCATCAAAGCGCCTACGTAATAAATGAGGGTTTTATAAATTGATGAACTGCTGTGTACCTAGAGACACTCGTATTGTTGGTAACCTACTTTTTTGTTTGTTCCTTGCCCCCTCCCCCCTCCCCCTGAATTGATTAGTAAAAACAGTTTATAACTCACCCCTTGAAATTGAAGACATTCTTATTCCACTTTTGTTCAATTGACTGCCAACTAGACTAAAGTCGATTCCTTTACGTCATCACTGTATGACCTAATTATGTTTCTTCATTATATTTGTAAAAAATGGGTGATTCTAGAGAGAATTAACCCTTTTTGATGACATGTGGATTCTAATATGACTAACGCTCAAGACCGCCGCTTTTTTTGAAAGGTGCCATCGGTTTTATAGTGATATTTAGATTAGTGATATTTATCCCCTTTTGAAAAGCCACTTTTCCTTCGGTTTAAATAGCTAACATCTCCCTTCCTCACCTAATTCCGTATTCAACAAACTGTTGCGCATGATTTTTGGTGAATTATTCAGGATATACTCGCTCCAAATCGATGCTCCTCCTCACCACTAATAGAACTCGTAATGTTTCTCTGAAATTTCAAGTACTCACTTTAGGCCTCGGTTCGCTGAGATATTCATTTTAATTACAATCTTTCGTGCCAACGAAATCCCACACTTTGTATCGTTTGGTTCACCACTAAGTTTTCTGGCTCCCTTTTGTGTTTTATAAGAGGGGCTGAAGACGAAAAAGAGCGGGGCACTTGAGTGAAAACAAAAGGCTACATCCAACAATAATAAGAAACCTCCTCTTCAGTACAAAGAAGAGAGAAGAAATTAGAAAAAGGCCGAGACTTGAAGGTTATTCCTTCCCCCGTGAATTCCATCTAGGATGAAAATGGTTTTTTGTATCCTACTTCTTCACTTGAGAACCGTAGTGTACTTATTGCCGACTTGGTTTTAACCTTATCCCAGAACGTCTTCGTATCTGCGAGGGGGGATGGGGGGTCCAAGGGTATCTTATTACTTTACTACGTTGAGCTAATCGTACTCCCAAGAGAAAGACAAATAAAAAATACTCTTTTTTCCACGTTTTGACTCACTCAAAACATGTACCGGTTCTGGAAACATTTTTCAAACCTAGATATTCGATTCGATTTAATTGGATTGCCTCATCACCGAAATAAGTAAATTCCATAATAATGACGCTGAATTCTTCCTATAAAATCATTGAGCGTCTGCTCCATGTGATTTATCAAAAAAAAATTAAGGCCTTTCTTCAAAAGATCGCTGAACATATTCTTGTTGGGATTATGCACTCAAGTATTTGTATCGTTTTAAAAAAATCTTGAAATATTAACTTTAAACAAAGTGTAATTCTAAACTGAAATCGAAAATCCTTGTTGAAGTGTAGTTAATAATGTTGCTACTCTATTTCGAGTTGTGTTTAAGGAAAGTTCGCTCTTATTTAACATTTCTCTCACTGTTCAAATTGAGGAATTCCTAGGATCAAGTGAGAAACGATTTTCAGAAGAGCTACCGTAGTAAACAGAGGAATATCTCAAAAGGCAATGAACTTTACGTCAATGTAATTATGTTCCGTCATTTTCCATTAGTGCGTTAATCGAAGGCTTATAAGCTGATTCATTCGTTACAAGAATTAATTATATATAATTTTCTTTCATCACTGCTAGTGCCTTTTGAATTGACTTATTGTCGTTCAGAAATGAATTTGTGGACTGTTATTTCTTCGGTGGGTGACTGCGAATACAGGAGACAAAACACAAACTTAAATTTCAAAACTACCAGAATCCATCTCGACGATAGAAGTATCTTTGAAAGGGAATGAAACACAATCAAAATTGGTGGACCGAATAGTTTTCAAAAGGTTCGCTTCTCTTTCATTCAAATGAAATCGCTCAACAACCAGAGTGAATCAGATATACAGTTTCAAGGGCAACTCTGAAAGCAAACGAATTCATTTCCTTTGTTTTCGCCCTCTCAGCATTTGGAGTGATCTCGACTCTCACCTGAAGATTTTCTAATCAATTCCTCTTGAACATCCACCCCTCCTCCGTTCATTTGTTTCGCCATTTATTAAATAATTTATCATAGGCCTGAAAAAAATGTTTAGGGGGAGTACTTTTTTCACTAATAGTACCATTTTTTTTGGGGGGGGAAAAAAGAATAAAACGGAGTAAAAAGGAGGAATGTTTCTGAATTAATTATTCCCTCTTTTTTACGTATTGAATAAATTAAAAGCAGCGGAAGGAAGTGGAAGCTTGGAGGGGGGTACGAGTTTGAAACTTGCCGAACTCGACTACTCTAATTATAAATCCTCTGAGGATCTTCTCGCCTACTCCCTTCGTCTTCTCTCCCACAGTCTCCGCTCCATCTCGAACCCTTAGAGGGTGAATACTTTGTTATAACCTACCCTATCCACAATTTCAAAGTCAATTTTTTAATTAGAGCATTGTCGAGAGGAACCGGATTCCGAGAGGAACAAAAAATTCAAAGGAGGCAAAAGTGGGTTGATACAATTTTTTCCGAGACGGGAAAAGAGAGAGAAGAGAAAAAACGGGTAAAGTAGCGGAGAAATAGCTTCGAATGAACCAAGTTTTCTCCAGTTTTTACTGAAAGAGGGAAATCAGGATGAAACTCGAGTTCTGGCGCTTCGGCCATCTTGAAAGTTGCGGTGAGTTTTGAAGAAATGAAGCGCTTCCACGTGCATCGAATCACCTCTTATTTATTTTACTCTTAGTTTTAAGTGGGGAGTAGGAACTTGAGAGCTTGAAACTTTATAATGACCCTTCACCTTGCGAGAGCTGATATTGCTCCGGTTCGACCCGAATCTCGACTTCAAGTTCGAATGGGTCCAAGTAGCGTTGGGAATTGATCGAATTGATGTCTAACATAGTTGGTCGACCGTTATTTTCCTGAACATCGGTACACCGGTCAAAATGTTGAAATTTGAGTCACGAAAATTCTCACCGGTCAATAATCCAAACTCTGCTCAATCTATATTATCTTCTTTAAATGTCTCATGCTGGGTTATCAACGAGAATATGACGGAGAGAGAACTTTGTGAGTTGTTTTTCTCTTTGTTTTAACCCCCCCCCCCACCCTCTCTGTTGGCCACCAGCAGCTAATCGTCACATGGGTGATTTGCGGAAAAACATGAATACCGGTGGTCAGGAGACAACATATTTTGAGAAAATTACCTTTTGTTCATTCCATAGCTTCGGTTCTTATTCGAGACATGCAATATATGAACGGAGACACGCTTTGTCACCTAAAGGGACTCCTCTCGAGCATTTTGACGCGGCTTATGAGGTTATTCGCCAACGATTTGCTCGAAGGATTTTTTCCCCTGCGTCAACAATATCTTCTTGACGAGCGGCCGAACGCTCCATTGCCAACGATTCCGCTAACCGGAGTGATTTTCACGCATTATTTATCCGCATTTTCTGCTTTAAAAGCTTGTTCAAATAGGGGAGCAACTCCCTGTCTGTAGCTTTTGTCATACCGGTAGGTCCGCGGGTTGGCAAGAAATTGGCTGACCTTAGTGGTGTAAGCACGAGAGAAAGGCGTAGGGGTAGTATAATTTCGAATTGAACAAGTTTTTGTGAGGAATCCAACGATATCTGAGACATTTTCAAAAGTTTGGCTATTCTGATGTCTATGCTAATAATCGCCATTTCCGGACTTAATATCGTATCCTTTCGAATTAATTCACAGGGGTTGGTTATTCCTCGGACCAGGCGCATGGAGACCCATTTTAATCGATTCAGCGTCCACGCCTAGGTACCAGAAATTTCAAAAACCCACATTCAAAATAGGTCGATGGATACCCATTTCACTCATAACCTCGTCCGGTGGGCACCAATCAGCGTCCGAAATTCAGTGGAAAATAATACCGCACACGCCTAGATCGCCAAAAACCTTAAAAATCCACTTTTCGAAAAACGCATTTTGTCCTCCTTCTCCTCTCCCAATTTGGTCCGATCGGGCTGAAAAGTGTTGAGGCGAAAGAGGGACTAGAGCCGAAAAAGGGACCCTAATTTCAGATTTTTAGAAGATTTTCTACTACCAATATCGGTGTGGACGGCGTACGGTGGACGGATATTTACTTATTTTGATATAGACACCTTGAAACGTCCAGAAAGAAATTTTGAGCCTAATCAGAGAGATTGCTTTTTTGCGTGGAATTATTCAAGGATATACCAAGGATAACCAACCAATAAAAAAGGGGTTCCTGTCCAAGTGTTTACAATACCTTGTTTTATCCATAATTTAAACTATTTCCGGATTAATGACACGAAATTACTTCCATATATGTACATAGTAAATTCCCTCTGTAATCAGCTCCAGCTACTCAATATTTATCAACGAGCAACCTCCTCACCGGATCTTCACAACGCCTTCCCACTTATTCAAAATAAATGGCCCAGGAAGTTGTTCAATTCATGATAAAAACATACTTTCACGACGCACAAAAATATCCCAGCGTCTCGATATAAAAATGATTTTTGATGTATGAGATGAAAATGAGTTGACTGGTTTGCCTTGTTTTTACTAAAATAACTCAGGGAGGGAAACGTAGTCTCCGAAAGCTTCAGAGGCAGTATGACTTGTGTATATTACTGCAGAGGACATTATGCAAATCAAATGCCGTCTGTTTGCCGTAAATTTACATATCCACAACTCTCAAGACGGGCTTCTCCTGACCTCCCTAGGCCCGTTCTATTCATTAACGATTGATGAGAGCACAACACTCGGTCTCTCCGTCATTGTGTGCAGGACTGTAAAGTGACTTTTATTCGACGGTTCGGAAGAATCTGGGTTAACAGCTCAAACTGTAGTGTCTCCTGCGCTTTTCCATGTAGAATAGCTCAAACACAATAGAAACTGGCGAAAAATGTAATAAAATCAATAGTTTTTAGTTGAAATTGTTCAATAGGTTGTATCCTACGCATATCGTGTGACACAATTCAAGTAAATTGAGCTGCTCCAATGTGTGAACTTCCAAAGTCAATTGGCCAACCAGAGTTCGAGCCTTTGTGAGGACGATCACGCTTTTTCTCAGTATTCTTCAATCTTGGACACGGCTCATCTTTCTCATTTCGTCCGTTTCATTTCCCCTCTCTGGCTCATGTGAGGTGAGAAAGTCTCATTTCCACCTTGCAACGTCAACACGCCTCTGTCGCCTAGCAATTCCCTGAAGGTACTCGTGTTGGGGGATTGAATGTAGGGACGTGTCCATCATTCAGCTGCCTACACAATCAAGGTTTTTTGACGTATAAACGGTGATTGTTTCGAGTAAGTTGAAATTCGTCTTTGTAGTTATGTGGAGAAATAATGGTTCGTTTGACACAATTTTTGAACATCGATAAAAATTCACAAAAACGCTGCAAATTCTTACACAGGGGTTGGTTATTCCTTGGACCAGGCGCATGGAGACTCATTTCTTCAACATGGGGGAAATGGGGAAAACGGTGGGTGCGGTGGGTACCAGACCCATTCCAATCGATTCAGCGTCCATGATTTAGCGGAAAATGATACCCCATACGCCTAGGTTCCAGAAATCTCAAAAACACATATTCAAGATGGGTAGTCTATACACAATTTGACCCATAACTTCTTCCTGTGGGTGCCGATCGTTTTGGGACTCATTTCATTGGATTCAGCGCCCAAAATTTATTAGAAATAATCTCGAAAATCCATTTTCAAAAAACACATTTTGACCCCTACCCCGCCCAAATTTGGTCCGATCGGGCTGAAAAGTTTGGAGGATCGTCCTAGGCCGGTATCAGACCCCTGACCCAAATTTCAGATTTTTAGAAAATTTTCTACTACCAAAAACGGCGTGGACGGCGTACGGCGGACGGACATTGACCTTTTTTAATCTAGACACCTGGAAACGTCCAAAAAAAATTTTTTTTTTGAGCCGAATCGGAGAGGTTGACCTTTTGCATGAAAACATAGGTTGATTATTCAAGGAATAACCAACCAAAAAATCCAGCAATTTAAAAAACCGGTCGATTTGTCGGTCGCATGAAACGTCAAATTTTTAATGTTTGGAGAGGTATTATTAATAATGCATAGGTGTCGTATTCCAACGGGAATTACAAACCAAAGGTCGACATTTTGCGTGGGGAATGGATCGCTGTTGCCCTAGACGAGAGAGAAACCTACTCAAAATAACATCCCAATGGGTTTGGATGGGCTAAAGATGAGATTGAGGTGGAAGAGTGATCGAGGGAATTATACTGACGAAGGGCACCGGGCGAGTGGAGGTGTTGCAGGGTCACCGCTCGGAATTAGTTCGTTGTTTGGACAAGTCCTGATAGAATGAAGAGCCTGAGGGGAAGAGAGGGTGGAAGAGAAGGATTTAGAGTAGTGGAGAGAAATGGTGAACAGGCGCGAGGGAAGGAAAGGCTAAATGGATTAAGGGTCTAATGGTTTGAAACTGTGGTTAATCAGATCCGGCCGGTAGTTTCGGCTGACTACAGAGGGCGCGGACTCTGATTGGGGGTTGGCCTGAATTTCTCTGGACCTTGTGCTTTCAAGAGCGTTTCTCCACTTTGCTGTCGCAGCGCTCGATCCATTTGGTGTCATTAAAACTTGAGCGAGAGCTGAAAACCGTTTCGATCGGATGATACGCTAAGTACTCCGCTTGGTCATCGGTCGTCATGATGGACATGGATTTTGTAATCAAGACCTCGCTGCTACAATAATAATTTCACCACCGAACGTATTCGATTTTTAATTTAATCGGCAGTCAGTAGGTTCAAGTGAAAATAGAGTTGGCTGCGGTAACGTGGTCTTCAAAACCTCTCTTGTGGAGAATCATATATGTAAAGGGCGGGTGATTTAGGCCCATCCACTCTCCTTAAAATATTTCGATACATTCCGTTACATACTTCTGTTTTCATAAAATAAAATAAAAAGTGAATTCTTAATTTTCGTAGAATTTTGATTTCAAATTGCGAAATTTTGTTATTTAGGCAACCATTTAAATTGTATTCCCGAATTCCCAAAAAAGGCATATTCTAATAATTCAATTCTAATGTCACATTTTCGTTAACGCATTTCAGTCCTAAAAGGAAAAAAAAGCCTTGCTTGCTTTCTATCTAGGCAGAATGTATGATGTTTGTGAGGGTGTAGTCGCAGCCTATGACCCGATCTCTGTCTCGTTTTTCGGCGGCGGTGCTCATTTTACGAACCGCGACCCTGGGCTATACTGTTTCTTCCATCCGTGTTTTGGCTGAAGGGGTTTTTTCTCCATCTTGTTTCAAAATTGGCGCTGTAAACAAAGACACTTGACAACAGCTGTTAGTGAGAGGGGTCCGTCGTAAAAACCAAGAAGGTATTTAACCCTCCTCCGCTCACCCAACCGCCGACCATCTTCTATCGTAACGATCTTCTCCTCAAACACTCCTCTCTGGGATGATGTTCTGCCACTGCTGCAATATGGCATCCCGCCCAGTTGTCGAGCTCGTAAACGTATAACGACGTCTGGTTAGAGGCTTGTTTTGTGTTGGACACGATATCACGGGAAAAGAGACCGCTTGCATTGCGACTTTTATTACGAAGGAATTCAGGTTGCTGTTCGCCTGATTGCTATTCACCAGTTACAATCGTGGAAATCGTTATTTGACTGAATGTTCACCGTGACTTCATCAGAACGCTGCGTTTGATTCGAGCCTGTTTCCGAACGGGATGATAAAACTCAGTGCCTCGTCGCGACAACAGGTAAGATCAAACTAGACTGGGCTTACCACTCGAAGATTTCACTCAACCTCTCAAGCCTCCAACGACACAGGAAGAAAGCTGAAAGGTTTTCCTGGTTGAGGAAGCACTAAAGTGACAATTACTTGACAAATCCATCGACTCGAACGCAAAATTTGTCTATGAATTGCAGTGTCTCTGATGAAAGAGTATATCAATAATTATTCAACCATTTAGCCCAGAATATGCTGAAGCTTTCCACCTGTTAACCGTTTTCAGTTGATTGTTTTTATTCGAATTATTATACTCACTTGTTACCGTATTGGCACATAATAATAATAATAATATTAAATGAAAAATATGAATGTAAATAAAATCCTCCTAAAACGTTCACTTTTTACGTTTCAAAGCGTGAAGTTCAAACTTTAAGAATTTCGTCAGCTAGGTATTTGAGCAGAAACCTTTAATATGCTACGACAATTCTGAAATTTTGTATACAAAATCTAGTTAGGCATTTTGGTTCTAATCCTTTTTCAGCCCAATTGCTGCTTGGTTTATATTAGGTTTTTGGGGACTCGAGGTCGTGGAGTCAGGTTTGCCACTACATTTTGGATACTGAACCAATTGAAACTGGCTTAGGAACGATAAAGAGTCACGTCATGGTAAAAATGACTGTTTTAAATTGGTTTTTTTTTCGGGATGTCAAGGTTTTTGGGATCTAGGCGTTTAGGCTCATTACGCGGCTTTCGTCAAGCAGAAGCTCCACAAATCAATTTTCCCCCCGCCCCTAATCCGCCTCAATCAATACCCTCATTAGACGGGCCGCCCTTTTGTTCACGGGTTGTTATTAAACCATCGCTTCGTTTTAGTGAAAATGCCCCCTTTTCATTCCACTACGATTAGTCCAGAGCTCAACTTAATAGGAATCAGATTTGCACGCTATTCCATATAACCTTACATGTTTGTATAGAACGGTGTTGGCCTCAAACACGCGACCACGCGAACAGGATGTGGATAGCAATCAAAACTGAAGCGACCGCCGACTTTCATGGTATGAACTCATAAACTTCGATTCCGATAACTTCCGTTCATGTTTGTTGCTCCGTCGATATTTTCCGAGTATCCCGATTGGCGCACTTCCTATTGTTTGTCAAATAAACTGAGCGTGTTCGATATCGCAAAAATAATAAATAATAAATTGATGAAAATTCTAGACCAAGTGCGCTTTTCACCTCGGTCCTTTCATCACAGCCAACGGGGCAGAATATAGTTAAAAATTGGTATTTAAAACTTTTTCCATTTTCCGGGACCTAGGGGACGTGTAAAGTATTAATCCCAATCAAATACCAATGAAATCTGAGAGACAACTTTTGTCAATGTTTTATGCGACATCCAAAGGAGACGAAGAAGTCACTTGCTATGATTTTTAGATCAAAATTGTCCGAAAACTTCTTCCTCTACAAGTTCTGCGACTTTCGAAAATAACAAGGGAGAGGTTTTTTGGTCGGTTCCGACTTTCGTAGAGTTGCTAACTTCCAACAAGTTCGGTAACATTACAGAGTAATGTTTTACAACGAGAAAATATTCGGGACTGCTTTCTTGAATCGATTTTGGCAGCTGTTTAGAAGTTTAACTACTTTTGATGATACTTAGAACGAAAAAGATAGGATTAATTACGATCTTGTGTTTCATGTGAAACGCAAATTTGTATTTCATCACGGTGTACCTAGGAAGAAAGAGGATGGCGACGTGAAATTACAGCAACCATTGTATCATGAGTCGGCAATTAGGTAGGTACGAAACTCGTATTGAACACCCTACGTTATAACAAAGATGAGTTTCCATAAACTTGAAACAATAGGTCGAGAAAAGGGGCAAGTTTATCGGAAACCCCCGTTGCCACCCGGTTTTCCGAGTGTTTCTATTGGAAGGTAATTCAGTTATAGCAATTTGCACTGGGCAATAAGTTGGTGGCTGTGGCTCACCCTTCGTTCGCGTTTATGACTAACTTATAATGAACAAGTTTGTACGCTTGCCACTTAAAAGTTTCCACTGCGCGGTTTTGAGATAAATCTAATCTGAATTGATGGTGATGGAAAGGTGAAAGGGTTCGGTCGGTGGCTTTCCGCAGCTCTTCCATCGCGTCTTTCCTGATGAATATTGCATCAAGTCGAGGGAATTGCGGGCAAAAAGTTCTTCCAGGTAAGGCTGAGGACAAGATGTTCTCCTTGGTGTTCAAAAAACCTTCTCAGTGCTGTCCCACATTACTGACAGGGATAGTTCTTCTAACCTCAACCAATTCATCCAACTGGCCTTCCTTTGTTTTATGAAATCTGGAAATAAAAAAAAATGAGGTAAAATTGAAAAATTCATAAAATTCATAAAAAACGAAATCTATAGGAAGAGCCCCCCCCCCCACTCCGTCTCTTGTGGCGTTTGGCCTGATCAGGTCTTTCGATTGAGCTGAAGCTGAAATTATAAAAATCAGTTGTTTCCCTGGCATTTAGTTAAAACTCAACTTAGCGTATGTCAATGAGTTAAAACAGGAAACATTGCGGATTACCTCGCCACAATACGTTATATTAAAATAAAACCAGGGCGACATTCTTTCGGAAACCTAACTGTGCTTTGGGAGATTTTGGGAGCTGAATTTATTATTTACTCGGTGAGAGAGTAAGCAAACGTTCCATGTAATTTTGCATCATACTGTGTATTGTACGTTCTTCGTTCGTGCGCACGATAATATTTACCTTGTGAATACCAACAGAAATACTCAATGTAAATTGATATCATACATATAAGTAATAACAACATCCGGAATGTCCTTTTTTTAAACAGCGCAGCGAATATATTGGGGGAATCGAGCGCAGTTATTGCAAGCAGATTCTGTTTCTAGTTTGATTTATTGCATGATGTTGAAATATTTTGCGTTATTATAGGAATGGGGCTTACATCACTAGAAGGGAAATTGTGAGCCTGCGTAGTAGAAAAGGGTGGAAAAGTCTCAATTTTGTTAGGTGTATATTTAATCCAAGTGCTTAAAATACTCAAATTAAAAATTTACAATGAAGTAATGTAAGAATGGTGGTTCTTCGCAGTAACCAGCTGGAACGTTTCAGATAACAGTCTTTTGTGATGCCAGAGGCTAGATGATAGTAAAGTATCAGTATCGCCAACACAGTAAGCGAGTTAAGGCATTTAGTTTCTAGAAAGGTTGCTCTCCATCCCAAAGTAAGGGTTGATTGCAGCCCCCATGATATGGGTAGATGGCGACAAACATTTTGGATATTGATTTAACGGAACATTTCCGTATTATAGTTCTTTGCAACGCTGATTAACAATATTTTCTCTGAACCCTGATTTAATGCGGTGCCAAGTCAATTAGGGGTTTGCCTTTTGGCGGCCAGCTTCCAAAGCTCTGCTTTTATGATGGAAATATTTGTAAATTATCATTCTCTCACTTAGTTTGAGACTAACTCTATACATCTACTTTTAGCCAAGAAAATCTTTGAACTCTTGAATGTAGGTGTGACTACGTTAAATGTGAGTCTAACTCACTAGAACCTTAAGTTTTTTTTAAAGATTTCTCGTTTCTCTACTCCATCAAAGAACGCATATCCTCGGCAATATCTTTTACACTGAATTTAAAACGAGCGCGCTGGACCAGCGTTGTCAATAAAGTAAAATATTCATGAAGACTAATCAAAAGGAAGTTCCGTCTTTGAGCTGAAAACGTTTAAAACGTGGGTGTTCAAATGCTGTTTTACGTTGAAAACGTTAGCAGAGGGATCCTCGTTTCACACTTCATATTTATCATCGAACCCATCTTGTTCAAATTTGAGGAATATAAATCACCCTGTAGGAATTTAACTTTGTAATGCCGCGAGATAAAATATAACCGGCGTTAGCGGTAAAGACGTCTGCAAAAGGGAAGGCGATTAATAAACTGCGGTGAGGTCGGAGGGGGGTTGGGGTGGAGGGGAAGGGGTATTCCTTTATGACTGAGGTTGCAATGGGGTTTGAAAAGGGGATGAGGAGAAGGAAACTCTCTTCCGGCTCCACACCCTCCGCTCAGAAGGAAGAGAGAATAAATAGGACGAGACGCGCAAAAGGATCGAGAGAAAAGCACCAGAGGCCTTCCTCCTCCTGTTCCTAGGCAATTTACATTAAGAGGAAAGACGGAGGCCCAACGCTCCAGTTCTCGAGCCCAGTGGGTCCCTCACCACCAGCTGATGTTTACTAAAACATCTTCATCCCTCAGACCATCTTTAATATTCAGCCCTTTGTGCCTCCTCTAGTGAATTGTAAGGGAAACTGAAACGAAAAAGGGAAATTCCAGGATCTGATTGGACTTGGATTATGTGGAGGGTTAAGAAACAGGGTCTCGTCCCTAATATCAATATGCTGGCTTTGTTGGTTGTCCCGAGAGAAGCTGGTTTGGAAGGAGGGATTTTCATTGGGATTCAACGTCTCGCTCGCGACCCACCGAGGCCACAAGGTGGATCACTAGCGGTCTATAAACCTCACTTTTGTTTCAGATACGAGGTTATCATTGGTATTCGGGCCCTTTCAACTTGTTACTGAGTCGAGGTATGCGACATCCTCTGTCGGTGTGAGGATCAATTAAGTGAGTATTGATTTCGCTCTGTCAATATTTGCGGAGTAAACACAGACAGAGGAAGCGTCATGTTCACGACGGTCCGTCGAATGAGTGCCTCTAATACTCATACCTACCTTTATCAAGGATCATTTTTGGCTAGAAGGAAGACAACCTAGAAAGAGTATTCTGGTTTTTCACATAATTCAAGCGACCGCTTGCGCGCTCCACTTCCAAGTCGAATTGAAAATTTCCCAATCTCATAATGTTTCATAATAACAAAAACATAGGTTAATTATTCAAGAAATAACCGAATAAAAAGAGGGAATTTACGTTCACGTGACTATTTTTGTCCAAGATAAAATTAAGTTCTTTACATGCCAAGAATTTTTCAGTTTTTGTGAAATGTTTTTAGATAGGAAAATTCTCGAAAGATTTGAGGTTCTCAAATTGCACCGGAAAAATAATAAAAATGACATGAAAGTCGCAGGATACGCATGACTTTTCTCTCACACAAAATCTTCCTCGTTCGTGTTCCTAATTACTCCCATTTACTTCAGAGGGTGAACCTTTACACGGTACCTTGTTATCCTCGGACTTCATACGGGGTCGGTTGTCGTAACACGTAGAAAAGTATTAAAGAAGCGAGAGAACGCGAAAGAGAAAACGTTATGAGGAAGGACCGCCCCAGGACGATGAGGAGGGGGTTGAATGATAAAGAGAGCGAGATAGAGAGATAGAGAGTCGTACGTGCAGTCTATATTGGTACGGGGAAGACGAACGTGACCGGAGAAGTAATAGCGATAATGGGGCTGTTTATCTGAAAAGCGAGAAAAAGAAAAAAATATGACGTATTTATGAGTTGGAAGAACCGCTATTATTTGTCAGTAAATAGGTGGGTTAGATATATCATTTTCAAGCAATGCCATAATAATTGATACTGGAAGATGAGTCAACCTTGGCGTCGAAGGATAGCAGTGAGTTCATGCTGTTAGAATCGGAATAGAAACGAAGACAATAAAAATAGTATTGTTGTAAATCGCTAACTTGTCGACAATGACGAAACAGGTTAAGATTCAGAACAAGAATGACAACTATATTTACATTTTTACCGCCAGGTGATGCGTCCACCCGGCAACCCTAGCAGTATTCTGTGTGTCCTTTAGTCATACTTACTCTAGTGATTTTTATTGGCTCTCTCGTTTCCGGATTATGGACCATATATTTCATTTCTTATGTAGTTTTTTATTTCATGTATTTAGGCCTAGCCCGTCCTCATAAAATAAAATAAAATGACTCCTAAGAGGCTCAACCTCTTGTACCAAGAGGATTTTTGATGGGCTACATAAAACATGACATTTGATTAATCCCAAGAAGAATGTCACTGACGATCGGTTTCAAGAAATAAAAATTGATTATTATTAGGAAAGTAGGCATGTGGGGTGTTATTTTCGGCTAAATTTTGGATGCTGAATCGATGAATTCAACCCTTGTGGGAAATTTTGCAGCATTTTCCAATTTTTCCGGACAGATTCAAACGCACAGAGTAGGTCATGACGCAATAGCCATTTTTCATCAACAATTCCCGCCCACTCCTTTCCCATTAGAAGACTCCCACCCTCGTAAAATATTCACTTTGAAGGCCTTCGACGTCGCTATGTTGAAGGAAAGTTCATGTTTAATACCGCGGTACCCCAACCGCCTCTTCCCTTGGAGTTGTTGAAGTTCTTCCTCGTGAAGTCTTCCTACCTAGTTGGGCACGACACAGGCACAGGGTTAATGAACGCGAAGGAATTGGGGTGTTAGCCAGGTAGTGCTCCTCGCTAGGGGTATCCCTGGGATCTCAGCATCCCCTTCCCGAAGCGTTTCTTCTCCGATAAATTGCGAGCTCCCTTCACCCTCTTCCTTTAACCCTGGAAAGCCGGTTTAAGGCCTCGTAATGAAGTGGCGGAAGTGGAATTCCTTCACACTTGAAATTACCGACTTTCTACGAAAGGGATCTTGAATTATACGCCTACGGCCTGGAACAATTGACTTTCTGAATATTCTAATTTTTTGAAGTAAACTATTTCAATGTGAAAATCGTTGGGATCAGTAAATGCAGTTCTCTCCCGCTAACGATTTTAATCATTGGTTTGATCGTTCTACTTCGGTTTGCACCCTAAATCCTGTTATAACCAACTTTGGTCACTAAAAAACCATTCTAGCTTTTTTTTGTACCTCAAAAACTGTCATTCCTACAACGAAATTGCGTTTATAGGCTCTTGGGTTCAAATTATTGAGTCCTGTAGAGACAGACAGAAACAGTGAAATGTCAAATGTGCTTGGGAAACGCCAAGTTTACAAAATAATTCGTTTGCTGACCATACATTTTGCACCATACAACATACTAGCAATTTATGTAACTTTAAATCAATCTCTAGCGATAAAGTTAGGGTTCTATTCCTAAACTAAACCACAATTCAATATGCTCCATGTGAAATGAGCGAGCACACGGCCCGAATGCGTGTTCAGTTCACCCTGAAGGATGATCCTCTGTGATCTCAGGGGCGCGAGAGGTTACGCTCCATTAATATTTATACGACCTGGTCCTAGGAAAGGGCCTCGTTGCAATGCATAACGTTAGCTTAATCAACAATACCATCAGCTCCACTTATGTATATCACGCTCTAATAAGTTTCCATCGGAGAGCTGTTCAATATAGTGATTTTCACCTGCTAGGACGACAGACTTGAAGCAAATGTGGAGTCATTAGACGCTGCGAAGAGAGACATCCTGAGCTCTTGATTCAATCGAGAAGACATTGAAAACGCCTTCTGCTGACGGAAGGTATCCAACACTTGAGTGCCCTACATAGTGAGAATAATGATGACTTGGATAAGTTCTCCTTCGTCTAAGCGTAGCAATCACATGGTTGAGCTCCGTATTCCAACACAACATGCCACGATCGTTCCTTTAAGCAATGTAATGAAGATCAGGAATATTACAGAATTATACAGTAAAATTGATTCTTTCATGAATCACTGAAGGGTGGCCTTAAGAAGGGCTTTGAACCAAAGGCCTCGTTTATTTCAGTTCATAAGCCCCGGAGAGTAACTAATAGCAGTGATCAAGTCGGAAGGTAGGAGGCGAATTAACGTTCTCAACTCCATCGAAAAGAAAGAATTGTGAGGAAGAGGGAGAAACTGAAGAATTGTGGCTCTTAAATGGAAGGGAAAGTAAAAGGAAAAAATGCCACTGAGGAGATGTGAAGAAGAGAGGAGCTTTTAAGAAATAGATCGAGTCTCGGCCGTATCGTCATTTTCTCTTCCCGTTTTCAAGGCAGAGAGGTTTAAGAAGTTTCAAAACAACTTACTTCTCAATCAACCGCGGGTTCCCCTCCTCCCCGAGCTTCGGGGTCCTCTTATTGTTTCCTTTACAACTTGCCAAGTCTTGGCAGCTGCCGGATCAGCGGAAGGATTTTCAAACCCCCCAGGCGCTATCTGGCGCGACAACTCGAAAGCTTATTTTTTGAAAGTAATCTCACAACTTGTATCCATGCTGTTGAGTCTACAATGTCCTCCCTCCGTCTACAACGTTCACGATATTCACTCATCAAGTTGCTCCCTCAAATATAGAACAGACAAAGACTGTAACTGAAATTTGACTGTAACCAGAAATTTTATGAATGTGTATCTTTTCAAAAGCATACACATTCAGTCGATCGCCACGGAACTTTGAAAGTTCTTGAGTACACTAAGCGGAGGTTTCTGCTCTGAAACCCGATCCTCGAAACTTCTCTTCCACTACATTCCAGGCCGTCCTCAAACAGCTTTAGTGGTGAACTTTACCGTAACTACGAAACCGCGAAATGGTGAATACCGTATGGAAGAATACTGGAACAAATCCGTTAGGAAAATGGGGGAGCTCGTGTTGCTTTCAACTTGTTTCTCTGACGATGTATTAAACTTCATCACGTTACAGAAATGATAGCTAAATGACAAAAATGGCTCCATGAAAATTCGTTGTAAATACTTAATGTGGGTAGATTTTCAGACGGTTTCAATGGGGGAATACGGGCAATTACACCCACCGACGTGATTGGGTTATCCATCGTGTTAAGCATTGTTCGTATTTATCATCAGAAATAATATTGTAAATTGCAACAACTCAACACCGGTCAAAAAAAAAAATTAATTAATTAATTAATGAAAAAGAAGTGTTTTAGCGATTTTTTGGACTTAATGTTGGTACTTCACTCTTTCAACCTTGAAAAAATAAGTTCAATGCAAGATTAATCGATCCACCTTGGTTTGATAAAGCATTCATTCAATATTCTCCGGCATTTGAATATTTGAAATTTTAAATAAGTCATAGCTTTGTTTTAGAGATGGGAATTTTAGAAATTACGGCAACTCATCACATTTTCTGTGGCGTCACAACTATAAGAACGTTTTGAACATTTTGAACTCCTCACCTAGTTTATTTACAAGGCACTTTTTTTGTTTCATGCTCTTCCTTGCATTATTTGCCAGTACCGATTTTCAGATCGAAGTACCCGATTTTATTCAATTAACACACACGCGTTCTTTACACTCATATATTACTTTATCATCATTACTCAAAAATGTCAAAAGTTTTTTGATCCATAGCAAATGAAAAGGTATAGCAGGTAGCATCACGAAGTTTAACCATTATTACCAAATCAAATTTTCATGAGTAAATCACTGATATAGTTATAATAATTGGCCTGATCGCGCCATTTATATCATTGTTATTTTTGGTATAGGTTCTGATTACCTAAAACCTATGTAAAATTTACAAGGGACAGCACAAAACTATGCCCACTAAACCCAAACAATAAAAATAACTAAAATAATGATAAAGGAACCTCGCCTTTTTCGTTAAAAGTAATTTAGATGACACCAAGTTACAATCAGATTTATATCTGCATTATTTGTTATTTAATTTTTACAAATTTTTAATAATTTTCATATTATTTCACAGGTTCTATTTTGAGAAGTTACACGTATACTCAAAACGTTCTTAAATTCTTAGCCTTCACTTAGAAAGAATGAATTTCCGTGACGTAGCGTTGGCCGCTCTAGATACATACTGTAACGATTTATGTTCTTCGTAATAATTTATTACAATCGTTCACTTGAATACACTGTTCTCATTCACACACTTACACAACGACACAATGACAATTCACAGTTGTCGCACTATTTATAACACGGCACAATTTATAACACAAAGCGTCTATATCCAGACTCCAAACTAAACTGAACTGCAGCATTCCTTGGTCCCCTTTTATACTCGCTGCCTCTTGGTCGAGTACCTTCTCGAACCTTCCCTGGTTCTGGGAACTCGACGTGTTGTCTCGAGCCAATGGGAAGGTTCCAGCCAATTCATTGAGAGCGACCCTTAGCCCTCCACAGGTCGTTGACCCTGTGATGCTGGCAGCCCATTTGACCGGCGCAGGTGCCAGCTCGCAACAATACAATCAACTGCAGTCCGGATATTAGCAACTAGTACTAAGAATCCAGAACCCAAAATCTGTTAAGTTTTTGAAGTATGCGCTTTCCTCGGCATTTTATTAACGAAATGATTTTTGATACGAAAGTGTACGAGTACTGTTTGGCACGTTTATTTATAACCCTAGCTCAAAGGCTCACTCATCTCCGCAAGCAGAAGTAACGGAAAGAAGAAGAATTTGGAGCAATACCATGTTGGTTGTACAGCATTCATAAACGTTTATAATATCACAAAAAAAACCCACCGACTTTCATTTCTTCATTAGCGCAGCCAGCAATTGAGCGCAATTCCATTCCAGGATTTTTTTTATTTTTATTTTTTTTTTTAAGCAGAGACGGGAGGAAAAAATCCGGTTGTCGGTATGCTTGCGGGAGAAAAAGCAGGAAAATTAGCAGCACCGATTTTCTTTTACGCTCTTCCTCCTACGCTTCGTTCAAACTCCCTAGCACTATCGGATGAGGTAAAACTCGAGTTTCTCCCGGGGGAAAAAAACCATCTGCTCAAAATTGAGCCCCTCAAAGGGAATGAGCTTTTTCTCCCTCGCACCTCCTCCCCCCTCCAGTTTTTTTTCTCTCTCACGAGTTTTCATTTCGGAGCGGCGTAAATAACCGGAATTGCCAATAATTTCCAAGACTTTTTACCCCCTCCCCCCTTCTCCGATACCAACTCTACCACTCAAACCTCCCCTCAAGTCCAGACCTTGCTTATAAGAGCTTGATGGAAAAAAAAAAAAAAAATCATCACAGGCATGAGTACGTGAATGGTGGAAGAGAGGAAGGCATCTACCACAGTCCTTTATAATATTTTTATTAATGTGATGGCTCCACGCCAAACAGCTAAACCTCAAGTGCTCAGAGTTTCCTCAGGATGGAATTTTTTATACCTTCATTTCTCCTTTTTCATTTTTTTTTTTTTTTTTTTTTTTTTTTTTTTTTTTTTTCGTTTCAACAAATTCAAATCTCTCGAACTTTGATGTAGGGCGCTTTTATTGCAATCGTCGAGGCTTTCGGATAAAAATCAGAACAGTGATTAGCCCTGAGAACTTTTAATCACTCTAATGGTTTATTTTGCCCTTAGTGGGTGCAACGGTTGATGTGATTAACAGCATGGCTCGTTCAATATTACGATTTCCCATCAACTATCAAAAAGGATGCAACATGTACATGTAATCTAGAAGATAACGCAAGAATTATGTTTTCTTTTTCAAATAGTATATCTAAAAGCATTCGTTCCATTAAAAAAAAAAAATCTGTTTTAACATTTCCAGAAATTAAATCAGGCTCTTGTTGGAGTAATGAATCATTCAAGCCATAACACATTTTTGCTGTTGCATTAGGTAAAACCTCTTATAACGGTAAAATCTGCAGATCTAGAGAAGAATCAAGGCAAATTAATTGAAGAGAACATTCGTAATGTTTTCGAATACATACGTACTTCCTCACTGAGTAGTGAGTTATTACTGGAATCACACAGCATTAAACCGGTTTAAGGGTTCTTGCAAAACTTTGGGAATCATCTGAAATTCCTTGAGTAGGTTTTGATACTCACCCGGGGAAAGTAAAGTTGAAAGTATTCAGTATTGAACGTTGATCCATGCAACTTGTTACAGATTGTAAAAAAAAACGTGGTATGAATTTGCTGCTCCGATAAAATCTGTGACAAGTACGACCGCGTATTTAATTCCGATGGCGTGTGGAGGTCCTGATGAGTTGAGGATCGCTCACTTGGAAGCAAACGAATCAGTGCCTACACGGTCAACATGCGAACTAATCGCGAAAGTCAAACAGACTCGTGACACTTTTGATTGGATCGATCTGCGCTCGAGGCACTCGACAGAGGCTGAAGGAAGACGTCGATCTCTATTCCATTGTATACCTTCGTTAGGGAAGATGGAATCGAGTTCAGGGCTAAACTAAAACATAATCCCAACTCGCCCCGACAGAATTCCAACATCGCCTCGCGCCGGATCAGCTCAATAATTGCCAACTATCAAGTTTGATGCCAACTTCTCGATCCCTTTTTCGAAACTTCGCTAAGCTCATCCCACCTCACTCTCGCGCTCTGTCGGTCCCTTACCTGATAGTAACTCAGTCAAAGTTTCCCCCCTGACTTAACCCTGGATCTACAGAGCTGAAGCTGGGCTGACGAGCTTCGTCTTGTTGGTTTTTGTTCGCTCTGGGGATGGCCTCGCGGAGATGGTCGACAATTCTGTCACGCTCCAAAGGATATTTTATAAGCTGACACCTAAACGGCCCCCTTCTCTTATCTCTTGACGACAACTGACGAAGTTTCTAACAAAATTGAGCTGTTTGGCCAGTTCAAACATTTTTCATTCAGAATTTTTTTTTTTTTTAATTAGTATGGATGTTTTAGGAAATGGGGACGACCATTCTGAGTGCAAATAATTTTTATTCTCTCCTTTTTCTATCAACCATGGCCAAATTCTTCCATTTAGGCATCCAAAAACCTTCTGAGAACCACAAAATATACCAAAACTTCAAAACCAGCACTGGCAAGCAACAAAACTAACTTCAATTAAACTTGTAGGTTTCTCTGAACAACGTTTTCCGACTAATTGTTTCCTAAATCTTGAGGCTGGATAGACGTGGAAGTATTTTTATAAAGTGTCAGGAATTGAGGGACAAATCCTCCATCTTATCATGCCTGGGAATCTTCACCCTCATCCAGGAAACCTATGAGCTGTCCACAGTAAAAAATGAGCTCTTCTTCGATGGTAATTATAGACTTCCTCAGCTCTGAAGCCACCCTTTGATGTCCCTATCGTTTTCGATGTCGTGATGATGACCAACAGAACGCCATATAAACGTAAGCCTTTCCAGTGAGTTAATTTGAGAAGTTTTAGGAGTCATTATTGCGGCTACAGTCATGTATACGGTGTCGCGAAGTAAGCGCACAGCGAAAAAAGCGCACAGCGAAGAAAGCGCACAGGAAACCCTTTTGGCGTTCCACAATGAATATGTCCCCTATCTTCTTAGAAATAAGGAATGTTACACACACAGAAAACTAAAGATGAATTAATCTTTATCCATGCTTTGGTCTGGCTAAATGACAATCTTAACTTTTAAAATATTTACAATCCTAACAGTATATTTAAATGTATTAAAGTTGAATTAATTAGTTTTTGATTCCCATCACACTTTATCCAGGCTTTGGACTAAAAACTTAATAGTTTTTAATCATTTAGGCGTGTTTAAAATCAGCATGTAGCTTCGTCAATATTATTTGTTTACTATTTACATTATATTTTTCCTCTTCTTGCTTTTCTTGTTTGAAGGTCTAACCCAATTTTTGCAGGTACGAAACTGTCTTCAAACACTCCTTTATGCTCCCATTTTCTTCATATTTCTTAACGGTTTTTGCCAGTTTCTTATCCAAGTCGACATATGTTTTCTTCCTCTTCTTACCATCTAAGTTTAGCTCCATCCTCATGTACATGAAAGAAGATACTTCCGCTTCGCCCTTCAAGCAAACTATTACATCTCTGATTTTGGGGTTGGGTCGTCCAAGAAGATTATTGATTTTATTATGCCAACCTTCCACAGCGTTCGTTGTTCGGTGTCGCCTGCCGGGTTTCCTGTGCGCTTTCTTCGCTGTGCGCTTTTTTCGCTGTGCGCTTATTTCGCATATTCATGTATACGCCACGCCAGGTCAAAATAAAACCTGCCTTGCGGATTCTGAATCAAAATGGCGTACGAGGGACTGAATCCTCAAACTCCTTTCGTTCGCATTTACATAAGAACTACTTTCTGGGTCGTCCTCTGAAATACAAATACCAATGAATTTCGATTGGATTTATTCAATTATTTACGGGAAAACGGATGCAGGAAAAGGGAAACGCCCTAAAAGGGGATGACGAGTGAGGGTGAAATTATAATCTTGAATGTAGAAGTTCGCACACATCACACATTCAATTCTTCTATTCCACGCCTCGATAATTAGTTTTCCATTGACAGTCAGTTGATGAAGGATGGGAAATGATGAAAACGGCGAAAGCGAGAGTTGACTCGTTGGCGGGCACGTCGTTGGAAGTGACGAACTGATGAATACTCCGGCCTTCCCGATTCCCGAGAAGTCTCCCTTCGCCCGCCCATCTGAAATGAGTCCACTTCGTATTCAGAGCCAAGGCACAATCACACTCTCTCCATCCCAGATGATGCCCCTTCCCCTCCCCCCAACCCTCAAGTAAATGCGTTAGGTTCCTCCCTCCCCACCCCTCAGGCCTCATGTCTATTCCTCAAAGTTAATTCTAAAACCCCCTCCCCACTCTCTTCGAAAATTACATGTGTTTCCTTCTGTTGAAGAGCGGGGGGATTTAGACGAATTTGATTAGAGGACCCCTTCACCCCCGGCCGCCACACCACCCTCAACACGAACTCTTGATATCAACGTTACTATGGGAACGCTATTTTATCTCCACCTTCGTTTGTAGGTTCCGAAAATTTGGTCGCCCGTGTTGCTCGCTCACCGAACACGTTGGTACATGGGTGGTTGACCTCCGGCGAAACGGACGGGCTCCGCTGAGCGTGGCGACCATTTTACTGAACATTTCCCATCCACTCCTCTCCGAAAGGGAAAAACACTCGCTCCGTTTATTTACGTCGATTGTAAATAAGCTCAACAATAAATCCGGCCTTGTAAATGCGAGCACTTCCAGGAGTCCACCAATTTATATGTTTCCACTGTTATAAATAACCTAATTAGTTATTTAAATGCGGGAACAGGACTTACAGAACATTTAAGGCAAGTTAGGTCGTTCATTTTCAACTTTTGTTTTTAGCGCTTTTAATGAGGCTACACAATCTCCAGAACATTTTGATACATTATTTTTAACTAAGGCTCATTGGCATAATCTCAAGGTTGGACGTAGAACTAGTGTCCGCCCACATCGTATGTACAAACCCCCGCCCTCCTGCTCAGCAAAAGTCTCCTCTAGAGCTGAACAAAATTGCTAAAGAATCGCATGAAATCTTCGGCGTTGATATAGTACTATCCCAACATTCTCCAAATCAATTTTTCGAACGCTTATAATCATGTACAGCCACGGCAGAATTCTTCCCTTCAAGCTTCTGAAAACTCTTTGAAAAAGGATACATTGCCAAACGAAGTAAAAAACTGAATGGAGCCACAAAATACACCTTCACTGAAGGTTCACTCAACGTTGAAATACTCCTCCTCGGTTTGCAGCAATCTCGAGGTTGCTCACCATTGCTAACGCATATGTGGCCGCCAAAATGTCTTTGGCCTACGGTATTCTTCAGTTGTCTTATGTACGTATTCACTCAATTGCCAAGGAAAGAAACCCATTTTGCGGTGACGCGATTTGGTGCGAATTCGTGAATTGAAATGACCAAACGTCTCCTATTTCAGCGCTTCCGAGAAGATTGAAGGCTTGAGCGATTTATGGACTCCTCACAATAATCAATTCCCGGGTAAAGCCGGGCCGGGAAAGTCGTTGAACTAATCGAAAGGGAAACAGTTGAGGGATTTTATATTCTAGCCGTTCTCCCTTATTTACGGCCGGGTAATATGTAGTGAGAAGGCAGTCGTATCTTTGAAGGAAGAAAAGCGGTTCTGAGGGTGATTTATTGGATTAAAGACCTGTTAGTTGTTTCTTGGGAATTGGAAGAGGAAGGAAAACTGGAGCGAAAAGAAGTAAAGGGTGGAAGAAAAACGTTAAAACGCAGGGAAAGAGAGTTTCAGGAGGCATAGATCTCTTAGGAGGAGTGTCTTAGTGAATAAATGAAACCAGGATGGATGGAGGTGGAAGCGATTGAGATGGGAACGAAAATGGGTGGGTGGTAGGGGTTGTAAAAGGGAAGGATTAGCTCTGGGGAAATAGGAGCTAAGAGGTCTCGGAGCCTCGAGGAACGTGCCTTTGGCGAAGGTTTGTTTCGCTATGAGCCAAACAGCGCTCGAGAAAAAAAAAGATCCACCGATCCATCATACGACCCTGTGATTCACAACACCCAAGAGCTACCACTGTGGGGGAAGGGGTTGGGGAACGGAACAGAAACAACCAGAGATAGAGGTATGGATTTACAACCCAGGGCTCGCCCCACTCGCCGCGCCTAACGATCCTGTGGCGTTTGTATGTAGGTCGTGTTTGGCATCCCCTCGCTTCGTCGCGTTTGGATTCTAAATGTCAACGAAATATCCTCCTAATTGTAAAAGATGGAGATGACTTTTTCACCCTACGACTCGAAATAGTTGACGCACGAGATGACTGATGCGATTTCTCACGCGACTCTGGGAATGTCCACTTGGCTCTAATTCATCGAGTACATACGGTCGAATTGAACATTATTCATACTTTCGTACTGAAATAAAAGAGGTCTAAGCCAAAATGAGGGTACTGAGGCACTCGAGATTGGTGAGAGAGAAGTTCCTGAGCACGGGAGCCACTCATCACCTACCAACGTTTCTAATTCACGCTATCGAAAAAGTTCAACATTCAGACACTGTTCACACACAGAGAGTTAAGATATCGAGAATTTTTGGGACTAAGCCGTGTGAGGTGTCGTTTTCAGCTGATTTTTGGACACTGAATTCACTGAGATGGATCCTTGACCAATTGTTCCACACCTTTGGTTCAAGAAGAATAAGATAAACTATTCATAATTATTTAAAAAAAAATCGCTCTTATCAGTACATACTTTGGAGACCTCAAAGATCCATCTACAATGATAGCCAGAAGCAGAATAATTTCTAGCCTTTACTCCTCAGAGTCGACCACGGCAAAGCTCCGTCAGTTTCAATGATACAATGGTCTTGAACGGGTGTAGTTGCCAGTGCCAAGATCCAACAATTGTGGTGTTCGTAGGTCGTAATGCCAGTATACTCGTATTGAAAGCTCAACCTTATCTTTCGATGTGGGGATCGTAAAAATAAAAGGTCCTCCGAAGAAATTCTTATGGGATTAAATTTTGTCGAGTTATTCTTGAAAAACTCCAGACGGTTATTCAGAGACGGCAGACGAATAAAAAAGGAGCAACTCAAATTTATTAGAACTAAGATTAAAAAGAAAAAAAAACTTGACAAGGAGGAGTGGCGGGGAACTCTCAAGTCGAAAACTTACTACAATAGTAGTCGGTGATGTTTTGGGTATGTCTTTCAGCTCCGCCTTCTTCTTTCCCGAGGAGATACGACTATTTCTCGAGGGCTATTCCTTCCAGGGCGGACATAACGAGGTACTGGTAGCGTTTTCTGAGGTCGTAACTCCGGAGTCCTTCCTCTTTAGGCAGGCAAGGAAAGGGAGCTCCTTCTTTTCGGTCCTTGTTCCCTTCCGACTCCGCTACCCTTACGGTTTGCACAGCGACGATGGAAGGGGCTGAAGCCAAAATGTAGGAGTTTACGCCGGTGGTAAAATGTAAGATTGAAGCGAGGGGTCGGAGCCCGCGGAGTTTTTATTCTGACTTGTCTTCGCCCTCCATGACCAAATGTCGATAAATCCCGGATCCCCGTATCACAGTCTCTTCGGTCTCCATCTTTAGTCCGAACTTAAACGAGAATGAGAAAGCATAAAGGGACTCGTGCAACGTTGAAAGAGTTACTGTCTAGGTCACGCCTAAAATCGTCACCAATTTTTCTCTTCATATACGAATCCTCTAAAAAAAAAAAAAAAAAAAAAAAAAAAAAAAAAAAAAAAAAAAAAAAAAAAAAAAAAAACACGAGTGCTTTACTCGCTATCCGTTTTTTGGATTCAGGGTTGATTACCTGAAATTTGAACGTACAGAAATGTCCCTCTTGGCTTTGTGGACGGTTGTTGACAATCAGCCGCATGAGGTTATTTTTCTGAGCACAAGTACACGTTAGACCACAAAAGATGCACTAATAGTTGAAAAATTATTATTATTTTTTCTTCAATAGAAGCTCTTGAAGATTGAATCATTAAGTGGAGAAATTCGGTGTAAATCAAATCCTATGTATGCGACGAGGCGAAAGACAACAGCACTTCTAACACACTTTATTCATGATTAACAACATTTCTTGGAATATTTTCATTATTCCAATTTCAGAGAACAATTTTATCAAGCGTTTTCCTAATGAAATTTATGGTTTTAATTAATTTAATAATTTTGAAGGTTAAGTTAAGGTCAAGTTAAGCTTGGAAAATATTCTGACCGAATCACCTGACTCGACAAAGATTGATTTTGAACATGATCCTGAAATGGACCAACAAGAATTCCAAATTCAGTGGAGATGATACCCCACACGCCTGGGTCTCCGAAGATAATGAAAGATCAATTTCAAAATATGAATATTATTTCCACAGATTATCCAAATCCGTTGGAAGCGATTTGGAAAGTTTTGAGTAACAACTGGACCCTAGAATTTTAGATTTTTTGGGGTAATCCACACATGCTTAATGGGCATCCGATTTTCAATCTAGACCCGTAGAATCGTTTTGGTCACATTTAGGATCTATCTCTCGACCTCAGGCATGACAGCATGAAATTAATATTCAGAGAACAGCAAACTAAAAGGATGTAATTCGTAGAATCAATGGTGTCTAAACCAACTCAAATTAAACATCAAACGTAAAAACGATTTTCTTATTGTCTGGAAGATTAAAATTCCCGTATAGTAGCAACACATTCTCATTTTAATTGTTGTAATTTTACCCAATTTAGTTGAAGGCCAAAAGTTTTACGATACCGCATATTTTCTATCGGCAATTTTCGATTCTTTTCTCCCACCATTTTCACGTTCGACATAAGGAAGTGGCTTTTTTACTAAACCAGTGACATCTTGTACTCACCGTTTCGAACAATTCAAAGAGGAATCCGTATTCGAAAACAGTTGTGTACTCAGTTGATCGTTTGTGCGTAAAAGCGTTCAAGCCGAACCGCCCACCCAACACCGTTAAGCCCCAATCGTATCCATTCTAACAGCCGTCGCCAGGGAGATGGGATTCCACGTTTAGGATCACCGGATTGATTGACGTTCAGATCACATTCACATTGAGTGGGTTACGTGAAACATGATTGGTAAACGCGATTTTACTACTCAAACGCTCGATAAATTGAGAACAGAAAACCATTCAATAGAATGTTTTATGGCAGGCTGAAAACGGGAGATATATAATTAGGAATAACTAGTTGTAATATTTTCCTTGGATTTATTCCTTACTACTCTAAAATTACTCAGATGTAAGCTGGATTTAACAAGGTGTCTCATTCGTCAAGATAACAAGTTCAAGTTTCTGGATTCAAGTTTTTTCACGTTATTCTGTTATCTCGGTGCTTTACCTACATAATCGAATCTGTTTGATTTGTTTTAAGGGTTTCAGTAAGATTTGAATTCCACGTAACCTTATAGTATGTTAAAATCTCCTTAAAAACCCCGATCTTACAGATTCTCCATTTTCCTATCGAATAAAAGTTCATTAAATTGAAAATTATGACGAATTTCTTTACTATCTTCGCAATACGGTAGGCTACTGAGTTGCAGAGCTCAAAAAGATGATTAACCCCCTTTTGGTTGGTTATTCCTTGAATAATCAACCTATGTTTTCATGCAAAAAGTTGATCTCTCTGACTCAGCTCAAAATTTTTTTCTGGACGTTTCAAAGTGTCAAAGGTCAAAAAAGTCAAATGTCCGTCCGCCGTATTTTATCTAGAGCTACGGGCATATGAATACATCGTAGTAGCTTTCGCAGTGAAATTCTCGTGCATCTCGTGAAATCATGCCAGTGAACAAAATAATGCGATGACCGCTTATATTATACACGCTCAGCAGTTAGATAATTTTCTTTTTAGCTTGGACTTGATTATTTAAGAGTCTATGATGAGATTATATGAGCCGGAGCTTGAGATAAGATCGGAAATAAACGTATATCTTACCGCTCCTATGATATGACGAAGTGGATTTATATCAACTCTTTGTGGTTCCTTCTCATGGCTTTCTTCGTCTGAAATCGTCAATTGCACGACGCGTTTCCGCATAATGCGTTTAGTTCGCTTTCTCTTCCCATCTCCATCGACGTAAACAAAATGAACAAGAAACAAGAGAACATTTTTCTGTTTCACCTCTTAGGTGAAATCACTCTATCCAAAGGCTCAGTGTACTCGTTTGAGATTCTGGGTTCGTGGATTGTTCGTGACGGATCACATTAGTGTAGAAAAAATCGATTGTAGAAGACGAAATTACCTATGTAGTTGCTAAATATCTCAATGCAACAATGAAGTGAAAAATGTAAAAAAAAAGGAGAGTCAGTAGTTAGTTACACATTGTTAACATGGATGGCGTTATTAACTTGATTGGAAATTGGTTTCATCCACATTCACGTCTCATTATCATTTACGTTGATCATTCAGTGACTTGATCCACTTATCCGATGAAATACTGCCGTAATCATCGTTACGGAAATGCCCCTGATAAGTCTGGCAATCTCACTCGTGGCTCCTCATCCGCTGATGCTACATCGCGCCTCAGGGACACATCTAGGTCTTTCCACAATCTCAGACGTGTAGTTAGGAAGAGCTCCGACCTTCCTCTAATCAGTCTCTATTGCTCGGGAAACCCCCCCGACCAAAACGAGCCGAGCCGAAAGGTTCATACGCTGTTTTCCTTCTCGAGTGCCGTGAGAAGTAGTCCGAGGTCATTTTTGACCGATAAAATTCAACACCGCGCCCTTTTGAAAAGGTTGGAAATCGTGTTTATTTCGAGGGATTACCGAGCGGCTTGTCGATTTCACGCAGTGCTTGTGCTACAGCAGCGAAAACGATTCCCTTGAGGGAAGACATCAGAGGAAAATCTACGCATTAATATTCCGTTCCACGTCGTCACTCTATTCCAACTCTCTTCACCTTTGGATCTTTCCGCCCTGTTCGTCTGACGCAATAAAACGTTGAATTTCCATCACAAAAGAACGAGAATTGAAACAAGTTGTTTACTACGCTTTTGGTTACCGATAGAATTTAATTTCATTGTTTGTACTGGTTACTCGTACAACATATTTATTTTGACACTTTAATTCTTTTACTTGGCACAAAATCGAGAAAAGCATTACTTCTGAGGTGAGCCCTCTTAAAGGAGGTAGAATTTTCAGATTATTATCCTCACGCAAGCAGATTCCTTTGCCCTTTCTTTTTCATTTTTCACTAGCTGGTTGTGAAAGAATTGCGATGGCAGATTGAATAAACCTTCATTTTCACACTCCTTAATCATGCGTTTCCATCACGCTCAAGAAAATGGCTTTGACGATTTTTACCAGCTAGCTTCTCTGGAACTTGCTGTTTGCGTTGAAAAACTCAACATATTTCTCATGATAATTTCCATAATTTACTCATTTTTTTAAATTCCATTCTAGTCGGAAAATCAAGGTCCACTTTTTTTTAGATACCCGTTACAAACCATTACCTTCTCCCCCTTCAACTACCTGAACCTCATCCACCCCCCTTTCATTGTCCAGTCCTGGCTGCTTGCCTTACCCTCACCCCCTCACCACACCCTCTAATCACCCCTTCCCTATACATTCCCTACAACCCTCCTCTCACCACCCTCGAGCCCCAGCACATTTAAACCCCTGAAACTCCCTTCTTACCATTAGTAGTTGGCTTGAAATCCTGATGTCAAAAGTGCTTCCCGCCGCATTAAATTTGTTAGGTGTAAACCACCCATAACTGACTTCTAATGTGACTTTAAAATACCTTACAGACCCCCTAGAAACATGAAAAAATGACTAAATGTTTCAAGGTAAAATTTGGATTCTCAGAAAAATTATTTCCTTTGTTGGTGCGGATGGTGGACGGTCACTTAGGTTTTGAATATTAGACAATTTGGAACACAATAAGTCAAACTTTTGGCAAAACTGAATAGATCAACCTTGCACATGAATTTATAGGAATATAATTCTGATAATTTTATTCCTCTTAAGAAGCAGTTTTTACCCAAATGCCCCTAATTGGTCCTTTACAGGTACTTCTACTTTGTATCGAAGCTGTCACAATGGGAACTTATTAATTTCCTCGGAGTAGTTTTCCCCACATCACATATGATGATATTGATCATTGCGGGCAACAAAAGTTATTTCCCCAACGTAGAACAAAATTGATGACAATGTCCTCTTTTTACAGCTACTCGATCACAATATTGTGACAAAAGAGAGAAATTTCAAATGATGGTGACCATTGTAGAACGTATTGCATTGTTTTTGTTTACCCATTGTTTTCTAGTTCGAGTCTAAACATTATAAATGGAGTCTGAATGGAGCATATTTCATATTTAACACGCCTGCCCTAACGTTGAAAATACCGAACATGAAACTTTGAATTCAACACAATATAGCTTCAATATTTCACCCGGCAAATGCTCCGGTAACTTTACAACAAAATTATTAAGCTGTTCAGCGCTCAAACCTGCAAACAAAATCAATCTGATAGCGCACGAGGCTTTGATTTCCCTTCAAAACTAGTTGACTATGCTCTTCGAGACCGCGTTAGTAAATATCTCATTTCACGGTTGTTTTCTCGCATAAATAACCGACCGAGTAGAGAATGGAAAGCCTGAGCATGAGACGGGTTGGAAAGGTCGAGCTCGCCTGGTTCGGAATTTGGAAAGTTATATTACTTATTTTGCCAGTCGGGTGCATCGTTTTATAATTCAGTCTGAGTCGTTTCCAAACTCCTTTTTCCCTCGTATTTGGGGGGTGCGGTTCGGCTCTTCCTTCTTGTTCTGAAATTGTGACAGGCGAGGTTTTTACTTCAACGTGAAAGAAGTTCCGAGCTGAATGCTAAATAAGCTGAGAATCCTTCCCGTTCGGGAATGTTTTCTCATTCTGCGGATTTCCTACCGACTTACTACATAGAATGGTTTCGGAAGAAGCAGCGAGTGGATGTGATATATAGTGTTTTCCTCGGCATTTTCTCATGTGGGTTACGGTCGTATCCGCGTTTTTAGTGCGGTCGTAAGACGAAAATTTTCTGTTCAACTTCTCCAGTGATTGGTTATAGGCATTGAAAAACAAATTACAGTTCAAAAGTGTAACTAAAGTGTCACCTTCACAAGTACGAATAACAATGAAAACATATTCCACTATGGATTATTATTTAAAGTGGATATCGATCGTATCTTAGAGGAAATTTATAATGAAAATTAAATTAAAAGTGAACAAACAATTTTTTGATGCAATTAAAACCATATTTTTGCACGTCATTCGTTCTTAAACCCATCTCAAACGACACAGCCTTCAGAATTCATTTTCCAATATTCTGCCTCCGTTTGCGACCTTCAGCCCCAATGAAGTCCATGTGCGGCATTTCACTTTTTGTAGTATCCTGGAGGGCTTGGAGACGGCGTACGGACGTCACGGATTTGGCACCGACTTATTTTGAAACATACCCAAGGTAAAAGTTCGCAATATTGACACGAATAAAAGAGTGCATCATTTCAATTGGTAGATACAATTAAAAGAAAATAAATCCGGTTATTAGAGTAGATAGTCTTATAACAAAAATAACCTTTTGAACGCCTGTCTTAGTGGAGTAGTAACGAGGGAAGACTGGCTCCAAAAATAATGTTATTGGTTGCCTGAGTACAGCTAGCTTCACACGGATACATTAGTCGAACCTGTTATCCGAGCCAACACTCCATTGGCTCTCTGAAGGGCCATCGAGAGGCCAATTTTCCCCCGAGGACCTTCCGTCGCCTCCATTTAGACCTCCTAAACCTTGTTCCGAATTTTTCTAGAATTAGATTTTATTTCCAAAAAACAGTTCTAGTATGTGTCACAACCCGTGTCCTCTCACGAGCGCGCGTCCCAAAACAGCGCGTACCACTTCCCCTTGGGAATTTTATTGCTTTTTGTAGCATGAGAGCGCGCCTAAGAATATTTACGTGAACTCTGTCTCACCACAGCGCGCGTCTCATGATATCACTGTTTTCCGGTTGAAGGTTGCGTACAGTTCAGTTCCTCAGTCATAATCGTGCGTGCGAGATGAGTGCCGACCTCGTGTTCCTACAAACTAATAAAAAAAAACCGTCTCTCGTTCACAACGGTTATGAATTCCGGGTTAAGCGGGAAAATAAAACAACCGTGAATTGGGAGTGCATGAGTGCTACTTGTAAGGGAAGATTGACTACGAACAAAGAACGAAGCGAAGTTTTGCGTTTTTGCAGTGGTGCGAGAGCAGATTTCCATATCCCAAACGAACTTTTACTTTTGAACGACGGCTCGAGCTTTCTGGTTGCTGACGATGGGACTGAAAGTCGGGTACTGATATTTGCAACACCAACCGGTATGGAAACCCTAAATTCGCACGATACTTTCTTTGGTGATGGAACATTTAAAGCCAGTCCTACACAATTTTATCAAGTTTATAGCATTCATGCAGATTTGGGAAGTACCGATGACACGACTAGTACTGGCCCAGTCTTGTTTGCACTTTTGCCTGATAAGACTAAAGACACCTACCACAGACTGTATCAGTGTATTTGGAAACAAGTTCAAGAAAAGGGGTAGAGAGCTGGAATGGTAGGTTGAAAAAAAAAATGCCTAAAATTAACCCAAACTTGGGAGACCTCATTCATCTACTCAAACAGGAAGCGTATTTAGTCGATTCCAAAGTCATACGATCAACCCATGGTGTGGAGGGCGAAAAAAGAAAGAAAAAGTATATTTCCTTGGACAAGCGAATTAATAAGATCGTTGGGAATGTTGGAACCTCACTTATACAAACTCTGACCTCTTTGGGCTTATGCATGAAACTGGCTGGGACAAAATTTGAAGAAAACAAAGAACTTGAAGATGAAGAGTGAACTACCCTGCACTTATCGACGCCTGTTTGTCGTGATCAACAAATACACATTTAAGGTAAGATTTTTATTTAAGGTATTTTGAAACGCGCGCTGTTTTGACACATGTACTTTTGCGATGAGAGAAAGGCGCGCTGTGGTGAGACAGGGCGCCAGCACGCGCTGTTCTGGGACGCGCTGTTTCGTTACGTCCTCGTCACAACCTATCCTTTCAATAAAGCCTGAATACAATTGATGTAATTTTTTCAACTATAGGCAATTATTTAGGGGTAATTGAGCATAGGAAAAGCACAGTACTTACGTATTCGAGAGAGTTCAGTTCAAAAATGTTTATTAATTGCATAATTAATGACGAATTTTGACTCCACACGTCTTAGATTTTTGCAAATTGTCCTACGAATTGTATGCGCTCTTTTTTCCCCACACCATAACGCTGTTTTCCTTCCACACTGACAGCAAAATCAACTAGAAGTTATGCATTAACCGAGCGAAACAGCATTTGTGTTCCTTTACAATTCACAATATTCTCCCCTTCTGAGTTGAAGAGTATTTTCGCTTCTGGCCTTTTACCGGAGACAAAGACAGCCACTTGTGTCTGTCGAATGGAAAATCCCTAATAGGATTTCTCGTCGTAGGTCGGAGTGAATTGACGTTGAAAGGAGTACTTGCTCGGTGATGTTACCAGAATAGAGAAACACGTTCAACTAAACGGGAAGATCGACGTTGACTATTGAGGGTTTCTGTTTGTTTTGTTAAGCGTATGTGGGAACCCAACGCGCGTCAATAACCTACTTGAATTTTCGACGTAAATTGTGGTTTATTATGGTTATTGGAACAGTAAACCTTTACAGGGTGTTAACGTTTAAGGATAGCAGCCTTGAAGGGGTCGATTTTACTGTTCATTTACAACAAAAAGTATTTCCAGGACTTTTTTTTTTTTTAATTAACTTCGTTTCCCCGTTCATTTTCGATTTAAGATTTTTCTTTACGGGTAGTCACTAAAAACGACATAACTCCCTTAATTTGCAAGATCTGTAAAATCTGAGTACATCGTTGACAAGAGTGTAAAATTTCCCTTCTGATGCGCTCCTTAACGTATCTAATAATTGAGTACTTTTATTAACTAATTCAGTTAAAAGTTAGGACATGAATGAAAACGCGAAACCTTGTCAACATTCAGCCGGGTAACGGAAGCATCCCCCCCCCCCCCAATGCCGTTCATTCGTGGAATAAAATCCTAGGAATACCAGTTTTTCAACGGTTCTCTTACGAAATTACCAAATTCCGCGAACCTTAGAGGTATATGTCGACTATTGTAATGAATTAGTAGGTAAGGTATGGTTCATCACAAATGGAGGCGGGAATCGAAAGACATATAGTTCAAACCATGTCTTAAATTATTAAAAAGGTATTTTCGTGTTAACGCCTACCAGTTGTTGAAACAGCATTGAAAACCTATTCGATATATTGAATCAGGTATGTTTAACTCCTGGTTGGTTGGTTGGTTTGAAGGGGTGTTTTCCTTACTTACGGAGATATAACCTGTAGGTAAAAAACCTCTTTGCACATAGGAGTCAAACATACCTGATTCGATATATCGAATAGGCTTGCAATGCTGTTTCAACAACTGGTAGGCGTTAACAGGAAAGTACCATTAAAAATAAACAACACTAGTTTTCAAATCAATTTATCTACTATTATATTCCAACGAATTCATCATGGCTGTAATTTAATTCTAATTGGAGAAAATTGAAACTAAAAAAGGGTGATGAAACCCGTTATCTACCAGCGGACATTTTGTGTAAATAATATAATTCTCCTCTTTGCTGTATGTGGTGAACACTTGAGGCCGAAGACGTCACGGTGGGCTCTAATTACCTTACGGTTACCATTAGAGTGCGAGCCGAGCAATGTAAGGTCTCCTCGGCAGGGTCTCTTTACCCATTACGCCATTGTTCTTTTCAAGCCTTCCTCTTCTTTTTGCTCTGCTTCCCGCACCTTCTAACGCTCTTAAAAGGCTTTTGTCACTTTCTCGCTTTTGGCTCTTCTCGCTCACCGTCTTTCCATTACTGAATTCGCTCCGTTGCTTTTTCTTACTTGAACGTCGAGTTGGGGTTCCTTCAGAGCGTTCTCAACGCCTTCGAGTTCACTATGCTCTAGCGTAAACTGATTATGACATCAAAATGGAACTTCCAACTTGGGGAGAACGAACTTGATCGTTGTGAACTTGATGGCGAACCCACTGACTTAGGGGGAACGAACAAATGGGATGTAAACCCGATAAATGATAAAAAACGATACGAGAAGAAAGTACTCTGAGGAAAACTGATTGGAGGAGATAAAAATAATAACTATTTCTAATTTTATTTTATTTATTTTATTTATTTTACTTATTTTATTTATTTTATTTATTTTATTTATTTTATTTATTTTATTTATTTTATTTATTTTATTTATTTTATTTATTTTATTTATTTTATTTATTTTATTTATTTTATTTATTTTATTTATTTTATTTATTTTATTTATTTTATTTATTTTATTTATTTATTTATTTTATTTACGTTAATTATTAACAAAAGTCCTACTTCATTCTGTTCAAAAACCAAAGCGGCGAAACATCAGTGCTTTTGTACATTTTTCAAAGACTTCGTTTCGAGTTATTTTATATTCAATATTTCTTTCTTGATTCCGACCTTAACCCCTCAAAATTGTCCATAACTTTCCTAATGTACTCATGCATCAGAGACATTTCTTTTTCATATTTTACTCTACCGTTGTGAAAAGCGTTGACCTGCATTATATATATATAAGATAAGATACTTTGAATCAGTCCTTCTAAATAAATAAAAATAATAATAATAAATGGCCAAAGTTTGAAATTTGAAAAATGACAAAAACTCACCGGTTTTATTTATTTTTTGCGCAATTATTACAAAAGTTTATTACAATTTTTTTTTAAGAAAGTTTTGATGTGAATGACGTTGGTTTGGATGTAAAAATTAATCGTAGTCTGTACTTGCAGGAAAACTTTTGATAATTTTAACAATTTGAATATCAGTAATTAATATGAGAAAAAACGAGAAATTGAATGCTCTCTTTCAACTTAAGAGTGTTGTGAGTGTTATAGTAAACTAAGACCGAAATGTAAAAAATAAAAAAAAATTGTTTTAAACAATAAATCATTGGAAAATTTCTATATATTTCGGTCGAAAAATTCGTTGTAGGATCAACCCTCAAGTTTGTCCTAATATCGCCCTAGTGTTCGGTGTGTTCAACATAGGTAGGGTAATCATAGGTAGGTGTCCATTCTTCCTTTTTGTTTCATTACCAAGCTGGAAAAACGTACTTAACACGGTTTTTTGAATCCCGGTGGTAAATATTCATGTATTTATTGCTTAAGCTTATTGTCACAGTTAAGGGGTTAATTATATCCCTTAACTGCGCATTTTATTCCTTAACTTGGAGTTTTTGTTTTAGTTTCTTGAGCTTGAAATTGCGTCCAGGGCTTTTGGGGTAGGAAGCTTAAAAGAAAGTATAATGCTTAGCAGCGTTCCGTGAGGAGGCAAAGGTTCCAGTTGGAATCGTGTTCCTTAATCCTTTACCCCCTCCCCTCTCGCGACACCCCCCCGCCATCTTCCCGCCACTTTCGTGAGCCCTATTAATTGGTCCCGGCATTCATGGCCGCGCTCTAAGGAGGGGGGGGGGGGGTCCCTTTTCGTTCTCTACGACCTCACGCTAACTCGAGTTTGGAAACTTTGGCCCATTTAAGTGAATAAGTCCCATGAAAGATATTACAAAACTTACTTAAAAGACCAGCTTCTCACCTTTTAAGGAAGAACCGCCCCAGCTTTCGCCATAAGGCTCTACGAAAATTCAGATAGCCGAGGGCTCTAGTAACATTTCCTTGTTAGAAAAAAAAAAAAAAAAAAAAAAAAAAAAAAAAAAACACGAAGGGCCGAGCAGAAGGGAGGAGTGCGCAATGAGAAAACTTTTCCTCCAAAAGTGGAAATATTTTTCTTCACTTTCGGACTAACGTATTTCCACCGAGGACTCACTCTTAATCATGAACCTTCTTGCCGTTCGCCTTATTATCTGTCAGTAACACCTTACCGGTTGGTTGTTTTTCGTGAAAGGCAAGGCAAAAAGTGAAATTAGCACGTGGGGGGCTTTCAACTAACGATTACACCCTCCTAACATTTCAAACAAACCAATGTTTCCGTCGCCTGTGCAAAATAAAACGAAATAGATCAGGTTTCGTTTGTGAATAAGCCACGGGATTAACTTCTCCAAATCCGCTAATCCTGTTCCAAGTTAGTACGAGTACGTGAATACATGAAAAAACGTCTATCATTCAATGTATCACGTCATGAATTAAGTGTGCTGAAAAAATGGATCATAACGGGTTGAGAGCTGTAGAATCATTTCAACTTAAGAATAGAATGTAATTTTAATTCCAAAATAATGATAACTCTTCAGAGGAAATGTTATTCTGGGGTATTAATTAAAAAATCCGTAATATTAAAAATATATACATAAAAAAATGATCACGTTGTTAGAAGTCAATTCAATAGGCTGGCCCGCGTGTAGGCTTTTCAAAGCAGCTTGAAAGCATCAGCTCGTATTTATTTACCCTTTCCCCTCCTTTTTGTTTCTTTTTCACTGACTAAATTAGTTTTGGTTTCCGTGGGACTGACCTTACGGGCCGACAACAATGAGATTCTACATAAAAGAGGAACGAAAGACAAAAAAACAGCGAAATGAAAACCGAATGAGTTTGAAAGGTGAAAAGGCAGTCGGTGAAAATGATTATTTTCTCGAACAAACAACACTGTCGGGCAGCTTCTCCGCTACAATGTGATTTTTGCGAGGGTTACTTGACGGTGTTTACATTTCATTTTGCCCGACATCATTGTCTGCTGTTTCGCGTTGGTAGAACATTTCTCAGGAGGGATTTGACGCGTACAGCAATACAGTGTTTGGTTGTGTAGAGCGTCAAAGTTTATCAAAACCCTGAAGACCTCTTCAAACTCCTGAAGCTCGAAACCAATTTATGTCCACGAACCTTGAGCATTTCGATCGTTAGAATAGGGAAATGTTTTTTCGATTAAAGAATATTTATTTTTTAGACAGAAAAGAATGAGGAGAAAAATACCAACGGTAGAGAAACTTGCCTCAAAGTAAACTCCGCTCATCTCCACTTGTGAACCTGAATATGATCAGGCCTCCTCTCGAGTGTACTACCCTCCTCACTCACCTCAGATGTGATTCTTATCCCACCGTTAACCATGAAACAGGCACTACAGAGATATTGATGAATTATATCTCAATGTGACTTTAATTCATCCTTGAACGATGGAATGATGATCCAAGTGACCCGAATTCTCTCAGTTATCATTGCATACATAACATGGTTGCATTTGAAAAATTACTTGATCCCTCTTTACAATGCCTACGTGATCATGTGTTACTTTCGAAATCCAACTAATAAAGACTGAAAAACAGCAAGGAAATGGAAGCAGGTTTTTCTTTCTTTTCTATACTATGTGACTGCGAAAGGAAATTTAAGGTTCTAGGAGCAAACAGCAATAAATACACAGCTCCGACCTAATGGAATGGCAAATGTACATAAGAGGATTCCTCTAACAGCCTCTTTCTGAGAGGGTGGGAGAGCGAGATAGAAATAGCGAGGTCGCTTGGATAATGCCGGGTGAAAAACTCGGCGAGTACAACACATTTTATAGGGGAAAAGGGATAAGACCTTTGGAAACGGTGAGGGGCGGGGTTCAGTTGGTACACGCGTGAATTGTCACGAGGGGATAAGGGGCAAATGTAATGCTCCATTTATTTATATGAAATTTTTATTTTGTTTTGCCTTTGTGAAAAATGGTTAATCAAACTGAGTAGATGTTCCGATAGGCATATAAGGACGATTTATAATGTTAATTTCTGTCGTATTCTTACATCCTAATGGAACTACACGGACGTAGGCTTTGGTTTTTTAAGTCCTCTCTATGGGAAGGTCACTCCTCACGGGGATCGCAGCGTTGAGGAGTGGAAACCACCCCTAGCACTGCACACAGTTGCCCGGTCTGTTATTTACCCTGTCCATAATGCGTCTTAGTGCATAAATACATTTTTTCCCTGATTTTTTTTCCCCCACTGAAGCAACTCTGCGGTCGTTTTTCCGTCTCAGACTAAACTACATCAACGATAAAACGACGCCAACCTTGATATACAAGGGCACGGCACTATCGTTCAAGAAGTTTGAAAACAGATTGGTCGTGAAAACTAGGCGAAGAGGAATTCTCAAGCCCGCGAGTACTAATTTCCGCGCATTAAAACTTCCTCGCCGAACCCGAAGGAAACCGAAGAGTTTCCTCATAAATTCAGCCCAGTTATAATTCACGGGAGACCTTAAAAGTAAAGTACCAGCATAGACTATGGTTTTCTTTCTTCCATTCGGGCAATCGATGGGAACGCGCTAACCATAAAAGCCGTATTTTCTAAGGGAGGAAGTCGGTTTTAGCCGGAAATGGGGTTGTGAGCAAAGTTGGGGGTCCAATGGGCCGAAAATGTCGAGATGAAGGGGAGTCAGGTCGCTGATAATAGACGAAGGTTGTAATTTGCCGTTAGTCGTACTCTAGATCGAGTCAAAGCAATCGTGAATTTGAATAAACCGAACCGTTGGGGTAATGGATTGTTTCCCGTTTCAATCAACCAGAAATAAGAAGTACATCCTGCCCTTGTATTAAAAAAAAAAAACTTTTTGCTCATTATTTTATCAATGACCTGAAGGATAATGAATGTATGGGGTTGGTTTAGTCAGGCCATACATATTAGAGGTAGTCGTACTCCCCATACCTAATATAATAAGTGAAGTGAGCAAGCGCTTTTGACACGTGAACATCATTTCCAAGACAACAACTGAGAGTGAGAAGGAAATTTTCGCGGTTTATATGTGCTGGGGGTGAGTTAGAGGAGGGACACAGGGAATATGAGGGTGGGGGTTGAAGGGAGAGGCGTTTAGATGAGGGAAGTAGTATGGCAGAAGCCTGGACAGTATTTTTAGGGCTATTTTTCAGTGTTCTTAGGACTTAGATGTTAAGCAAATTAGCATAACACACCAATGTGTGGGTTCATTTTGTACACATAGGTATATAGTTGATATAAGGTACGGTTGATGGATAAAATAACTAAAATGGTAGGGATGAGTTCTAAGAATTCTTGTTTCTCCTGTTCGGGTGTCTTCTACTGGGCGCGTAATGATTGGATTGATACATCATTAGTTACAGAATGATATTGGTGAATGAGTATACAATTAGGGCTTTTCACGAGTATTTTACGTTCCCATCACAATAAACACTCAATCCACTAAAACATTTTCTCAAACTGGATGAAAACAATAATTATTACCTGTACGTAACCTCAATACGTCAGTACGTCAAACCCAGCGCGCAATTTTCTCTCTTACCATGACGTTTCACTACCGAGTTATTTGTTTTTAATTCTCCCGATTGAACACGGCTCTGTCGAATCTTGAGGGGAGAACAAAGACTGGCTTTCCGAGTTTCGTTTCCGCTATTCCTTCAATGAAAAGGCTGATACTTATTATCAAGCCCAGAATGAGGCGGCCACTGTCTTGACCTTTTTTCCTTGGCCGGCTTAACTTTTCGCTTTCTCTGAAATAAAAAATACTTCTGATGTAAAAAAATGTTGAAGGTGTTAACTATTTCTGACATGCCATCGGCACGCTCGAAAACACATCACAATGATCACCAAATCATGCACTTTTGGGATTTTAAAATTATTCTATTTAACGAAAAGATGGCTCTGATGTATTTTATTATTATTACGTATTGACATATTTGAAAATGTTTCCTTTTTTCATTAACCTTTACGAATTTCACGATTTTACTTATTGTCAGATTTTTTTTTAGCGGACTTCAGTTTAATTTTTTTTTTTTTTTGGAGAGGCCTTTTGTTTTATCTCAAATGTAAAATGTAAAAATTTAGATCAAACCAAGTAAGTACTTGACTTTTGCTTTCTTGGGATTTATTCAGTCAAGTTCCCAAGAAACCAATTATTCCAGTATTCTCACAACTGAAAGCAGCTTTCAAGGCACCCATTCGTTGTTAAACGCCGCAAACGATAACATAAGAGCTACAAAGTCGTCAAAATGCCCTTTCTGTCCGACCTCCTCTCAGCAGACGTATTCATTCGGGGAGAAAAAGAAACGTCCTCAACAAAGCCCCACTGAGCCGGGCACTTCACAGGAGGACCGTTTAATTGAAGAGCTAAGCCGAAAACACCTTTCACCCGTGGAATGTTCGAGTGGAAAACGGATTCAATTATTGTTGGGTTCATCAAAAAAGGTTGTGAAGTAAAAAAGAAGGGGAAAAAAAGAAAATAAAAAACCACCGCCTCTAGAGATTGGACTGGACGCTTTGATAAAAAGTTTTTTCAAGATTGAGTGAGTAAGTGGAATTCATTTCCAGTAACGCACCTATAGATTTTCTTTATTGACTCTGAACCATCAGCCCTATAGGCCGTCTAGTTTATTATTCGATGATATTTCAACCGGCGCGAATATTGTGGTTTGAAAGGATGAAATGGACGAGAGGAGAGGAGAGAATCCATCAACACCCCTCCGCTTCAAACGTCAGACGATATATTTATGTTTTGCGATATTCATTACCCTCATTGGGGGGGAACTCGAATCAATTTTTTTCACATCCAAGAGGAACGCTAGGGGTCAAATTATTTTTAATCGTTTCTTTCTTTAACTCAGTCTACTCCGAGCTTACCTCCAATCCTGAACCCCAAGAGTACGAGTACATCGCTAATTCGATCCTAATTTGCTGAGTAGAGCAAACAGACGGTCGTTCGTTCCAGGAATCCATTTAAAACGCCAAATCAAGAGGGATTTAAAATTTTTTCTTCTCCCAATTAAAATGATTTGAAATAAATAAATAAAAGTAACTAAAGGAATTCCAATTAACAGAATTGTCTCGTTTTAATTAGAAATTGTTCACCGTCGGATGGATGGGAAATTCGCGTCCCGTCCCCGATCCAGTTATCTATGGAACGTCTGGGGTCCAGCGACTCAATCCTTGAACCTTTTAACAAGATTTGGATTTATCACCGCTTATATGAAGTGGTAATGATAATGTGGTCTTGTCTAGCAAGACAAGAAGTTGCCCAGCGTATTTGAAAGATCACTAGTGAGTTCATTTTGGATTTTTGTTTGTCATGTAGCGATGTACATGTCTTGGATATCATAATGTTTACGGTACGGTTTGTGGGTTTTAGGCGAGGAAGCTGATTGGTAAATTAATCATTTGAGGCACAAACACAACGCGCTCTCACGGAGTGATGAAGTAACTTAATCTGCGAAACGTGGATTAGCTCGTTAAATCACTATCTTACATAAGCGCTGTTTTCGTACTAGGCCTTAGTTCCTGGAGTGGCTCCTTGTTATTTCAGCACGAGGACAAGTCGTACCCTTGGGTTGGAGCCCATTTGTACAGTCGGGGACAAGTATCTTAGGTTGGAGGCCTTATGGAGTCACGACGGCATATAAAACCCTCCTGTTGGAGGGGTTGGGGACGAATAGCACCCTGGGCTAGGGGTCATTTGGATCGGGGACGAGTAGCTCCCTTTCTTTGAAGGTTCATTGGTCTATGGGTACGAGTAGCACTCCTTGGTTGAAGGTGCTTTAGACAGTCGGGGACAAGTTGCGGCTACGGGTTGATAGCCATTTGAACAATTGGGGACTGGTCACACCCCAGGGTTGGACGCTCCTTGTAAGGTCGGGGACAAGTTAAACCTTAAATGACGCATATCAGTGTTGCTAACATAAAATGAAAAACAAGGTCGAAATGATTTTCGGGGGTCTCTAGGGGGTCTTGACATCCATTGTTTTGGGGACGGGTGTGAAAGAGCACGGCCTATCTATGACAATCGGATGAATTCTAAGGAGGAGCTCGATAAAAAGTTTTACTACTGAGAAAAATCAGAATATGTCCGAATGGGTTTAGCTAAAAGACGATCCTTCTTGGTCTTCATTCGAGGAAGGAATGCTTGCCAGTCTACCTTCACCTGTAGGTTGACCTAGTTGAAGCCCCCTGGTACGGGTCTCAGCAATTTCGTAGTCCCGTGCTTTTAGTTTCCCTCTCTCCATACCAACGGTTCACTCTCACGAATTGCAGAGGCTGGAAACGTCTTCGTTCGCTGAGCCTCGTACAATTGCAGCTACGGACAAACACTAACACGAGGATACAACCCGCCATAAATTTCCTTCCGAAAAGGATGGAATAAGGGGATCCCAACCTTCTTACCAGAGATGTGTATTATAAACGCACTCGGTATAACACTGACCCGCATAAATCAAAACCTTTTGCTTGTCCAAGTTTTATCTTCTTCCTACCCACGGACTTCACTTGGAGAGATGAAGTATTGGAGATATACGCGGCTTTCTCCCTTGGTCTCCCTTTTACCCCGTCCGGCGTTTTCCTTAGCCCACTTTCTTGTTCGATGTAGGAATATTGGCTCGGTACAGCACTTTTCCTTGACAGTATCTATCTGAGAAGCTTTTCCTTGCGGAGCTTGACACCCGGAAAATAAGATGGCCAATACCCGCGTTGGAGATAAATATTGAGGTAGTTTGCCATTTTTCTCGATGATCTCAAAACACATGGTGCGCAGCAGAAGAAAAAAATTGTTGGCTCGAGCCTTCCTGTCTACCAGCCTTTGTCCTATGACAGAATGTGATTTTCTGTAGGCTCAAACGAAACACGCTTTCCTGGGATGACGGTTTGCAGGCTTTTTATTATTTTATGCCCCTTTGTTATTAGATTACGCCCTTCGAAGAATTCTCATATACGCCAGTGATACTGTCAAACTCAATTTTTAACTGAAAAAAAGCCATAATGTATTAGAGGTGAAAAGAATAGCGCTGTAGGACTTGAACGTTAAATACAGGATACCCAGACTGACCTTTTGTCCGCTAGGTGCGTCTCAATAGCTGTCATTATGTGCAGCTTCCCAATCAAAACTGTAGTTCTGTACATTACTGTTCTATATATTATGTAGTTCTGTATATAACTATTTTCCCTTAACTCCATTCAGAACAAGTTTGATTCAATGCGGTCCGTGAATGAGGCCGTTGGTTCAAATACATCTCAACCGGTTCAGCTTTCAATATGAAGTCAGCACACCTCGCGTCTAAATACTCAAAAAACGTCCTACTTCTTAAAAAGAGCGGAAGGGCATTTCGGCTTGAAATATGAACATTTTGGAACACAGTATTTGTCGGAAATTGTGAGAGATCAGCCCAGGCATGAACTCATAGGTTTATGCATTATTCAGTATCGTATTATCCAGAGAAAATGAACCAGCGTTGTGCCGATAAAAGAGAGTTCACTTTCACCGATAAGTTCATACCTCGTCAGTTTTTTAAATATTGCTCTAAATTTTTGGGTAAAAATGGGTCCGAAGGATTTCTTTTTCCTCTGGAAGTCTCTTCTTAAGATAATTCTTATTAGCAACTTCTTACACGACAAACTAGTAGGGTTGAGTAAAGAAAATACGGTGAATTGTCCCATTCTGACTTGAATTGAAAACATGACGTTCGAGTAAAACCGCGCAAACCGTGTGACCTCAGAGCGTATCTCGTTTGTTCCATTGTACGAGAGCGATATTGATTCCACGCCCTCGCACCTTCCGTTTTTAATGAGGGAGAAAACCTCCCGAGTTTGAAGTCCCCTTTTTCTGTCTTTACGCGAGATATCTCAGGTACCTTACGTTGTTTACACTTTATTCACTATCCGACTTTTCTTTGGAATCGCCCGCGGGCGAAAATATCTCCCTTGGAAAAATACAAAAGAGGAATGCACACGCAATTACCCGCGACGTCGTTATTTGAATTTTCGTTCTTGTAGCCGACTTTCCTTCTTGTCTTAAGATTGCGTTTGAGTACTTGAAAATCAGTTGAAGTTCTTCGGTGGTCGATTTTTTTGTTAACCTTTAGAGGACGCGAGAAATAACGAGTTTCTCTTGAAATAACGGCAGGAGGAAAGAGAAAACATAATTTTAATGAAAGTTGACACGAGGAACGAGTAATAGAGGCGTCAACACGTTCGAAGAAAGGATAATGATGGATTTTTTATTGAGTTTCTGTGGAAATTCTGAGATAAACAATGTCTTGACCTTCCCTTCATCAGTTTCCCAGGTAGAAATATCCTATTGGTTATAGGAAAAAAAGTTCATGATAACCTATTTTCGGACTAATGAGCCCGTCATCGGGCCCTAGAGGGGAAACATCACTTTTCTAACCCGCTCAAATTTCATTTTGAGTCCAGAGGTTCTACACAGGTCCACCGATAACAATCATACGGCTTAACTGATTCAGAAATTTCTCTTCATCCAACGTTTCGTTCTATAAACCCGTCAATACGCAATATTTTGATTAACTTTGTAGTTAGACTGGATTATAAGCAACGAATTGGTAGTCATTGCATCGGTCTATATCCTACTTCGCTGGCATAATCTCAAACTTGAGGGTTTCACTGGTGGAGATGATTAAAGGCAGAATGACAACGGTGATCTTAAAAATCGTTTACAGAGATTTGCAGTGAAATGCCTTCAACCATGTATATCGCAATTGGTTCACAATATTACGATTTTTTGTTTCTCTAAATTTTGTGAGGGGAAAATGTCTGACACATGATTTCCTCCATGATGACCTCATTATGATACAGCTCAATTAAAATTTTACCGCAATTAATAAGAATTGGGAGGACCATTTGATGAAATCTCCCGACGAGATTTTTGACTTGAAACGGCTGTTATTGTTATTGTTTAGACTTAACTTAATATAAAATTTCGAGACGTGTTGGGTTATCCGTTTGGCGCCCGTCTGGACCTCCTTCCTTTTCAGGAAGTTGGTTTTTTCCTGGGGTGTAATCAGTTGAGTTGTGTAGTTCTAAATCATGAAATTGATCGGGAACTGGGCGATTGATAAAAATATCAGGTTGAAGCTGTCACTGGAGTCAGGTAATTACAGTTGAAAGATGAAAAAAATTACTGATGATTAAATTCTTGGAAATTAATGGCGTGGAAATGTTCCTTCGTCCTACGCTAATAGAACTTGTTAAAGATGGAATCGACTCCCTTTTGCAGCCTCAACTCACAAAAACAGAGATTTTGATCAATACAGCGAAGGGAGGCTGTGAGGCGGTGAGGGGGGTGAAGGGTAGGAAAAGTGGTATATAGGGGATGGGATGTGGGGGCGGGGGAAGGTGTAGATGATAAGGAGGGGGTCCGTAGCGGGGGTGGGCGCAGGAGGCATCTGACCCCAATACCTTGCCCCGACGAGTCCCCCCACCGGCGCACAGGATCCGTTCTTCCCCCCACGAGCCCCCCTCGTATTCTTTTTTCCCCAAGCGCCCGTCTCACCGCACCACTCGTCGGGGTGAACAGCCCCTCCTGTCGAGGGATGTAGGCTGCTCCCGGAGAACAAAAAGCTTTCGCACCACTCGAATCGAGTGCTCACCCTCGGAACCGGTGGCGTAAAGGGGTGAAAACCCTGCGAGAATATAGAAGAACAGACGTGGCACACTTTTCCTGGATTTTGATTTCCACACCCCCTCCCCCAACCTCTTCTTCAAGTCTTACTCAACAGTCGATTCGAGAGTCCTGACCGCATCGGCTGTTCCCTACATAACCCCAGATATTCTACAAAACGATAGTGACATGAATAAAGTCCCTGTTGCAGGGATACTTCTACCCATTAGGCTCCCGTAGGAGCTATGAATGCCAGCTAACTAAACGTACTCTCAAATCTTTCCAAACCAATAACACGGCGAGTGAGGGGGGGTTCCTGGCTCAAAACCCAATATCTTTTGAGGTGGGGTATTCTGCCACTGTGGCAAACTCCTTGCTGCTCACGGTGTCGGAATTCTTCGCTGATCGCAATCGTTTTAAAATGAAATGGAGTTTTTCTCTAATTTTCTAATCCAGTCGGTGAAATTACGACAGACCAATAAGAGAGCAAACAACGCTGTCCACAACCACCTTGTCGTAGCTTCATTCCGACCGAAAAATCCTCCTTCATCTTACAAAACTGAAATGCCATCTTAAACGGAGTTGAAAAATATAATGACACCGTTATCGTGAAATACGACTAAAACCCTCGAATATATTGCAGTATCATCCTCGACCCGATAAATTAACACCGTCACACCACTCGGTATATTCTCGAGAATGATATATCATCTCTGCCGTCGCGCTCGGTAATACCCGCTCCTTGCATGCATCCCATAAACGGTTTCGAATGAGACCACGAAACCTGATATCTCAATGATTTACCGCTTATAAACTCCAATTGCTCCGCCGGGAGTTCAGGATATTTGACGCTCTCGGGGACTTATCGATAGTGGTCCCTTTATCCTCGAGTGAATGTCCTTCTGAAAGGTCTCAGAGGATTATCTAGATCGTTTCAAGTCACTTTTATTAGTGTTTCATATTTATTTTTTTACCGATGAAGAAGTAATTCATAACATACAATAACCGTTTATTAAGTTTCAGCCATCCTGTCCTCGATACAGAGAATACATGTAGTAAGTGTTTTTAGGTAGGACTCCGCGACAAAAAAAAAAACCTAATAACACGTACTACATGTATTCACTACATCTTCGGACAGGAGGCTTCACATAATCACGATTGAACTTCAGTGAGTTCCTCTTATCGAAGAATTATGTATTAAGAAAAACAGCAAAAAGGCAAACAGCCTCCTTAAAATTGCTCTGGTATTTTTGATGTACTACAATAACAGATGGGGGTTGAAGACTTCGAGTTTTAGCATAACCTGAGTATGCTTAACCTTCCTTAACACATTACAAAACTCAAAACTGGGTACAACCCATTCAGAGAAAATATAATTTGGCACTAAACAAAAACGACGTTTTTTGAGAGTGAGTCTGATTGGAATTTTCAAGTTGTACAGGAGACAAAAATGAGATATTCGTAATGAAACATAACAAATCCACTCAATGTTGGCCAGAGGAGGCTATCAATAATTATTCCATAGTTTTTCAGTATTTTTGAGGTCCTTTTTTCAGATTTTAAACTTCTACTGTTACACACTTTTTTATTAAGAAGGTACCAAAAAGAAAACTGATATCCCAACGACGCGATGAAATCCCATCTTTAATCAAGCCTTATCATGTTTCAGGTACGTGACTACTCATTTCTTTCGGCTTCATCTCGTGGATTGGTATGTACTTTCCTACTCGTACTTATCTTCACATGCATTATAGAGTAGCATTTTCTTCTGTTCAATGTAGCATTAATATTATAATAATTATTAATAATAATAATTATAATAATATCTATTCTCTAATATTTGTAACTTACAAATTGTATTATGACTTAGCACCCCTTCTCTACTCCTATTCCAAATGATTGCATAGGATATCGTAAACAGCCACTTGTTCCTCCACATTCCTTTCTTCCTTTTCAGAGCAAATTTATTCTGAAAAATCGCTATTACGCCCGTTTAAATCGTCCTTGCAATCACGCTAATGACGTATTCATTACCGCAAAATCGGTATCGCTCCTAGTCGTTATTTTGTATCACCCGTGTTGTCGGATAGAAACGAGGTCGAGCAAATAGATGACGGTTCCTTCGCTCGTCTCGTTCATTTCACACTAACGAACCACCGCTGTCGTGCACTTCTGGAATGAACTTACTGCAGGAACATAAGTTCTATTTTGAACGAAATCGTCCGAAGAGGAGCGTTATAATTCATTTTCCGCGCGTTTCCTCCCACGGCTTTAACTTTCTCATTCAACCGGCGTATTTCATTCGAGCGATGTTTCTCTACAATTCTACTTGTGACGGGTTGAGAGCGATTTATCTCAAAGACTTCCTTGTTCGGCATGGCTTAATGATAGAATATTTAGGTTACTATCGTTTGAAACGAACTAAGATTTGAATTCCATCGAAAACCGCATCTCTACGTGGATACGAATTCCACGAATGCCAAGTTCAATGAGAATCGTCCACAATCTTCCTCATCGTATAATCATTTCATACATTTCTTGGACCTTGAACCTTGCCGAGACATCTCTAGTTGAATTCCTTTCAAATATTATGTAAAATACTCTTGAACCCTTCAACGTTGAAAATTCGTTATTTTATGCACCCAAGCACCACAATTCAGCAAAAGCTTATCTCGCCCTAACAACAGTTTTTCGTGCCTGTGGATTTAATATAAATTAATTAATTAATTAAAATTTTGAAAAATAGCTTAAAGTGGTTAGACACCGTTCAGGGAAAAATACCTTCACAAGTCGAAATTTGTGAAGTGTGGCCTTACTGCCTTACAAAGCTACATGTACTTGGTTCCTTCTGAGCGACATATCGGCGTTCCATTGCCTGTAATTCTGTCAACATTAATTGTTTATGTAATCATTAACTTGACAAACTTTAATCATTTAATCTTAATTTAAAGGGCTAACTTGCTTGCAATTCAATATAATATCACGAGAAACGCTCACTGACGTACCATAATAACAACCTAAGGTTTTAGCACGCGGTATTTGGAAGAAATTGGATTTCGGTAGATGTGTTGGACGGTGATAGGATTAGGATTTTCCGTCGTATTTTAGTTGGTTCTTCCGTTCAAGTATACTTGGGCCTCACATTTGAAAAAGATATTAGGATTTAGCTCAGTGAATGCGGAATTCGGCGTTTATACTCGTAGAATGGTTTTTGACCGCGAAAATCCGTGGGGTTTAATCCTGGGAACGAGTGGTTGCAGGTAATCAACATCGTTGTTTAGTTCCCCGGTTTAACTCGTTTTCTCAGAAAATCCGCTGACGAGCTAATTACGTCAGCTACTTGAGTTGGATGAGCTTCAACACGTAGATAATGTTCACCGATAAATTAATAATTGGTAAAACGGATGAGTTCGCGAATCATCAACCTTCTTCCTTTATCATAGCTTGTCTTCACTTCATTTCCTTCTCAGTCAGTCGGTTTAATTTATAATAGAGCGAGACCCTTCGAGGTGAGGCAAAAGTGGTTCGGGGATGCTAAGCCTCAGGCAGGATGTCATTATGAATATCAGCTTCACGTCCTCCTTCCCCATTCAACCCTCAGGAGTCTTGATACTATGGCAGGCGGAGATAGCTAAGCTTGTGAGGAGAAAGGCAATGACGGCAAATTACCTCCGAAGTAAGGCTTCCCGTACTGCGGGTGGGGTCTCGGGGGAAGCTCTTATCGCGTAGACGATTTGGAAGTTCTTGTGAGAAGAAACTTTGCTTCTCCACGTGGACACTTGATATTAGAGACTTCGTCGCAATCTGAGAAACAATGTGGTGACAAATGAGCACGCCTCGCCAAAAATATGCAGAAGAAAAATGAGGAAAAATTAAATTTGGGGTACATTTATATATTTTACGACAAATTGTATGCATTCTGTGTGCACTCAATAGGTCGAGAAAACACCAGCTGATTTTTGAACCACCCTAACATGCCTTTTTCCAATTATTGCGAAAACTAGGAATTTCACTCTATTTTCACTAACGACGTTCAAACGTAATCATCCTATCAAAACAGATTCTGAATATGAAAAGCCAGACTACACGGAGAGTCATCCCTTCAACATCTGAATTCAAAGTGCATCGGGCCTGATCATGATTCAGTTTTTTGCGTTTTGGCTGGAACCATTTGCATTAGCCAATATAATTCATGTTCCGTATAAAGTTCATGGCAAGTCCGCTCGAGAGCAGCATATTACAATGTGATGGCATCTCATATAATTAGACTCATTCCCTTTATTTCGCTGTGTTGCGGACCACTATGCACATTTCAAATTAATGTTTGAATTATGATAATAATTCCATCCTACATAATAATAATATAATAATATTACTGTAACCGTTCGAGTCCATTTACGGACTAAGAACATTGTTTATAATTAAAGCTATTCGAGAAAATTGCGTGCCAAAAGTTTGCAATCGATCAAAGCTCCATACTTGGCGTTAACGCTTTTATCTGGAATAGAGAATAACATTTCTTTTCCACTCCTCTATTAACTCGTAACTTGGAAGAGGTGCGATACAAAAGGATCGTTGAATTAGGTGCTGTGGTGCAAGTAAACTCTCTAAAGCGAAATAACCCGTTGCTTTTAGATCGGACGGAGCCTTTTCCGAATTAATTTTCCGCCGATCCCTTTGTTCTTGTTAATCTTCGAAGGGAAATCCCATACGCTGGACGCGTTTCGCTACAAATTTATCAACGGAATAGCGGTACTAAATTGTTTAGCAGGGGATTAATGGTGGATATAGAGAAGAGAGCGATCCTTTTGCAATAATTATGCGTAGACAGGTATGATCAACTGATCAATACGCTACACCGTCAACTCTTTTGCAATATATTTGAACTGCTTGCAACAAGAGGAACTTGTCAGCATATTGGATGGTAGTTACGTGGCAACAGGAGTCTTTCAAAGTTTTCATGGCCTACTAAAATGAAGCAGAGTTTGATCCCCTGTCGCTTAATACTCGTATTTCCTCCACGTTCAATATTCAAAGGGTAAGATAAACTGCATTTCTAAATGCGTGAGCACGCCCCGTACAATTCCGAGGTACTACAATGTGTCACCCCTCGACATAAAATACGTGATCGCATTTGAGATCGTTTCCACGCAAAGGCAGTATACTTTGATCGATCTGTTACCGCCTTTCTTCGACCTTTTTTGTCGGTCCGACCCTTTCCTTCAGATAGTGGAAAGATGTGCCGAGGCAACAATAGCCCGAAAGAAGATGACGAAACGACGAAAAAACTCTTCGGAAAAAGTAGTTTGCCTCTGAAGAGTGATCAAAGTTTAGCTAAATCACGTGAGAGGTGGCTGGCCGCTAAATGCTTCGGTGACTTCTAAGAATTGAAATGATTTAATTTAATTCAAAACACGATCTTCACGTACAAAAAGGTTTCTCCACAAGAGACATGCGAGATAAAGTTGAATCGAGGAAAAACAAAGAAAAGAAACCGATAGGAATGAGGCGAGAATCCTAGAATTGAAGGCGTTTGTGAGAGTTTAAGCAACGGGGTGTTCTTCTTTTCAGAAAAATCTAAAGAACAAGAGCCGCGGTGTGACGAGGGGCGAAGGGAAGACGGAAAAAGAACGGTTTATCTTGTCAACATGTCAGTCAAACTCAACTGAATCCCGCGGGATAATTTATCAAGCTCTTTTTCTACCGCTCGTTGACTGAATTGTGAAAAAAAAAAAAAAAAAAAAAAAAAAAAAAAAAAAAAAAAGTCGACGAGGGAAACTTGGTGAAAAGAGAAGGGAATCAGTCGGGTTTTGCGGACGAGCCTTCAAAAGTAAATTCGAGTTTATAGAAAAGTACGTGCACGGGAGCTACGAGGGTGTCCGGTGGAGTCCACTCGGTTGAATGTAAATTACGTGTGAAAGGACTGTCAGAGGGAGCAAATTGTGGATACGTTTTCCTTTTTTCCGTCCTTTCCACATGAGACGATCATTTTTAGACCTTGAGGTCAATTCAGCGCTTTTGACGGTGGAGTCAATTTTTGTGGTGAAGCACCGCACAAACAGGGTTAACCCGGATTTTCCTCGGTTTTGGTTGGTTATTCCTTGTTTTAACATCGAAACATATTTATGTTGCCGTTGTATAAGTACAGAGTAGAGTATGAGAAGATCAATACCACCAATAACAATGGGAAAAATCTAATGAAGCTGAGATAACATTGATAAACAAAACGCTTGTCTGAGAAGAAATGACGACACTTTAGCACATGAATACGAGAAAACTTGTTATGTTTGCTGGAGATGCAAAGATTGAAGGATCATACATTATTGAAGCTGAACTATGTAGAAGAAGAAAGATAAATTATTTATGTTGAACATAGTTTTTAACAAGAGAAGATGAATTATGTAGAAGTGAAAGTTCAGCAATTTAAAGATGCCGCAAATTATATCACAGGGGTTGGTTATTCCCACCTAGGTACCAGAAATCTCGAAAACTCACTTTTGAAATAGGTAGATAGATACCCATTTTGAATCATAACCTCTTCTGGTGGTCACCAATCGTTCTGGCACCCGTCTTATCGGATTCAGCGTCAAAAATTTAGTCGAAAATGATACCCCACACGCCTCGATCGCTGAAAATCCATTTTTCAAAATACACATTCATGTTGACCTCCCTCTCCCGATTTGGTTCGATTGGGTTGAAAAGTTTTGAGGACCAATTAAACCTAAAAACGGGTCCCTGACCAAAATTTCAGATTTTTAGAAAATTTTCAACGACCGAAATCGGCTTGGACGCCGTACGGTGGACGGTCATTTCCTTATTTTGGTCTAGACATTTTGAAACGCCCAGAAAAATTTTTTGGTTCGAATCGCAAAGATTGGCGTTTTGCATGATAACATAGGTTTTCAAGGAATAACTAACAAAAAAAACAATCCTTTTGGACATAGTGCATTGAGAAAAAACCGACCGAGATTTAGGAATGTAAATTTTTCTTTTCTTTCAATTTTTTTTTTTTTCTGCGATTGAATCAATGAATTGGTCAAATCGGTTTTTACCGAGACTGAAAAGATATCCTTAAATTTTTTTTTGTCTTTACTGTAATTTATTGACTAGCGAGATTGAGTGGAGCGACAAAATCTATAAATCATGTAATGCACTCCTCACTCCTCCCTCCATTATTTATTTATTAGCTTATTACGTTAAAAGAATGCGTTCTATCGGTGCGTGCGATTCAATTTTTACCCACTGGCAGCCTATCCTTTCTATTTTCTATCAGCAATGGCTCCGGTTTCCGCCCAGTTTAGTTGGCAGCTCCTTCACTCCTTCACCAAAAAATTTCAGGGAACAACTTGATGATCCAACAAAATCATTCATTTTATAATATTAATATTTTATTATTAATACAAGTAGTAAGCTTTATAATATTAATTATTCATGAAAGTTATAAATTAGTATTTATGTTTTGTGCTGTATTAGCTAACTGACCGTGAGGTGCTTACATATTCCTTATTGTTGAGAAAGGTCTCGATCCATCTGAATATGCTCACTTGCCCTCTAGTGGTTTTAGTTTGGAGTAGTACACTCAAGACAATCCAAGCAAACCAGATCCAAGGCGCACACTGCTGGTTTAGAACTTGAGCAGTTTTGACTCGAGAGCAGAACACTTGAGTCGGTTCAGAATACCTGATTTTCTACGAGATGCGCAATTTATATACTGAATGGATACAATTGCTAGAAGGCGTATCATACGTCGGATTTTGCTGTTTATTGGACCACCAGTGCTAATCGCATTGTTAATCATGGTGTTGAGTTGTGAAAGAGTTTGGTGTTCAACAAGAGTTATGTTCAAGTGGCATGAGTGGCAAGTGCGAGTATCTAATGGCCTTCTTTGTCACTTGGAAAGGTTCTAAACAGCCCAGAAGTGAGAATTCCGTCTGTCAGTCTTAAAGTGGGGCCCAGTAGTTTTTTTTTTTTTTTTTTTTTTTTTTTTTTTAACCCGATGTTGAGTTTCTACTGACCCGTTCCCTTTACTTGCTCTTTCTCATCTTCATTCTGCTCGATTCGTTTCCCATTCTAGTTTTATGTGTGCAGAAAATCACATGCAAGCCGAACGATGTGGTTTTGCTCTCGTTATCAAGTTTGAATGGTGATAGGATCTCTAAAACCCCTCATCAATCGTGAACGAGCTTCTCTTTGCAGTCAAACTGGTAGGTTGTTGTTGTGTATTGCATGATTGAAACACATGAATGAGGAGTGTGCATATTGAAGTGTACCCAATTAACCAGTTTATACGATCGGCCAACACCACTTCTCAACCAGTAACCAGCTATTATACGTATAAAAAATTCCAATATATAATGTTGAATGAGTGGACGCTAACACTGGAGTGTGACGTAGAGAAGTGCGTTATATCGAATCCTCTCACTTCATTTATCCTCATCAGACCTAATTACGTATTTACGGCAAGGATTATGCAAAAGATAGGTACTTGAAAGAAAGTAACTGGATACCTGTTACCTGGACAATATTGGAGTTGTTAGATTCGGGGAAAAACATGAGGGAAAGTCCAACGAAGATTCGAAGGGGTTTCTTTTTACATAAACACTTTAAGGAGATAGCGAGGCTAAGGGAAGAAAGAACATTTTAATCTCCCCCGCACACCTTGCCGGCCCAATTCCACCTGGGTGGGCGATAAAACAAGCTGTGAGGTCGGGATGGAGAGGAGAAGGAGGCAGCTTAATTAATAATTTATCGGAGCTCCATCTTCACGCTGGTAACTTTATGCGCGGATGAAAGAGGCGGCGGAGGGAGAATAACCGGTGGAGGGAATTTCAAGGAGGGGTGGGAGTATTAGTCAACTTCCTCTTAAGGGAGAGATGGGAAAAAATTCCTAAGCCCAGGGGAAAAAGTTGTTAGAGTTACATGGTCCTTAGGGTCTGAGGTGAGATTAATTTAATTGGGAGGGTAATTCAGTAACGTATTGGTGATTCAGAGAAAAACACGGCCAAAAAAGAAGTTTTTCTACCTTAAAATGGGGTTTTAGAGAGTTAATTTTTGTGCTAAATATGAAGAATTAGGCATGCTGAACTTTTGAGTCAACTTTTAAGATCATTGCAAAAAACAATCCGGAAACAAATATGTGGAATTTTCAAATGTGTATATTGTTTTTTTTTTATTAATATTGTTCGAGCCATTTTCTGCCCTTCAAAAAATTGTTGAAGTCAGCAGAATGAGAGATGATGCTTTTTAAGCTGGCCTTTTGGTACAAGGGATCATGTGAAGAAGGGAGTTGTGGGCAAATAAGGGAGGTAAAGTCGAAAAAACAAAAACAGTATGAATCGTAAATAACTCAAAAACGGAACTTGTACGAAAAGAAAAAAAATAGAGAAAACTATTAGTAAAATGCGTACCTGCCAGTGTGAGAGCTAAACCGTTTCGCTGCATAACGAATGGTGATGAGGAAGGGCTGGACCACCAAATGTGGAGGTACTGAAACGTGACGTGAATCATGTTGTAGCTGCAGGAGTGTGTACGTATTAAAAACTTAAGCACCTTTTGGGGTTACGACCGCTGAACCTGCGTGCCTCTTTGCGGTTCCTCGGGCGAACATCTAAAACGGTTTGGGATCCTTTGGGATGCGTGCAGAAAACCTCATACCGCACCTTCCTCGGCCGAGAACAGCCTAAAACTCTCGGAGCAATACCTCCCCTCGACCCTCGAGCCTTTTCAACCCCCTTGATCGCCATTAAATCCCAAGAATGCACTCTGGGACCTCTTATCCAGGCCCGAGCCATTAGGAAGGCTCGAGAAAGGCTGGAGTCAAACCCTCCCGCGACGGTAATGAATAGCCTTGCGCTCTGTCCTCATCATGACAAGTGTAGCAAGTTGTAATGAAGTTAATTTCTCGGGTAGAACTTCCCACCCTCGAAAACCCCTAGCTGATATCCCCAGACCCCTCAATGCCTTCGCCTTTCCTCTCAACGCTGGCGCGACTTCTTGTTAGCGAAATTCTCATCTTGATATATGGCGGACTCTCCTCAGGCTCGAATGGTCCCAGTTTCGTAGATTAGTCTCAACCTAATCCGTAATAACTAATGACTATCACTCCCTTTCCGCTCTTCTCTTCACCCCATTCTCTTCTCTTACGCTAATCCTTTGGCGCACCATAATCCACCTCACCCGTCTATGTTTTTAACAAGTTAATCTAACTCTCTTGTTAAAAGTCGACCCACATCAAGCCACTCTGAATGGCTTCCCCGATGGGAAAGCGTCGCTCTCGTTTATTTCTCAAGTTCGAGGCTATAAAAACGAATGATAGCTTCAAGGAATGAATGTATGCTGCGTTCTGTGACAAACTCTCCACGCTTGCAAACATTTTGGGTCCCTCTTCTGGCTCTCAACTTTATTGAAGTCATTCTTCAAACACCCTTTCGTCTATTTTGATACGTTTAGCGCTGAACCGCTTCAATCGCGATCTTCCTTACTTTTCCGGAGTTTATCACCAGCCATCTACTTGTCGACGTCATTTCACTTGTCGGCTTTTTTTCCTTTTAACGCCGAAAGTCCTTGAACCGAATCAATACCACTTCGCAAAATTAATAAAGTCCTATCAGAATCCTCTCCGTAATTTTCTATTTCGACGGCCTTCCGAGAAAAAAAAATTCTTTCCGGGTCGGCCAGAGAATGGGGAAAGGTCAATAAATTGGAAAGGACTCAGTATAAATTGGAGGTAAAAGCTCTCTCGTAACTTTTGGTACAGGGAGGTTAATTTTCCTCCATTAAGGCTCAGATTTATTGCCGTGAGGAGGCCGCTAAATTATAGAATAATAATTTTTGATAATCAGATAGCATTGGTAGCCTCGATGTTTTAATTCTAAATGCCATCTTTCAGATCGCCCGTCACCGCCAAGTAGCAGAAAGCTCCGTTTTCAGGAACTGGCTGCGCTGCTATGAAGTCCTCAGCCATCGGGTGGGTGGGATCCGTGAAAGGCAAATTTGGATGCGTCGCAGGATCGATTTTGGCCAACTCGGCCAACGGTGGTAAGGGGCGAAATAGGGGTGGGTACTCTTGAAAGGGACCCGTGAGCCTGGAAAAGAGAATTTACTGTTGGTCTAGATATAGCGATTCCAAACCTAGGTTATGACCATCCTGGACTAAGCGTATCACTATCGCACCATTTCTTTCCTCGCGACCCGATCCCTACTCCCTCCACCCTCCCATTCTTTTTATGCGATCTACTTCCTCACTTTCAGAAAATCCGATTTCCAATCCTTGGATTTGATGCAAACAAAAGAGTTTATTTTACGTTGTTTTTTTTTCTTTTTCAATTACAATCGAAAACACAGGACCGGCACGCTCCAGCAATTATCGCCGTATTTCTTGTATTTTTTTAAATTCAAATTTAGTTGAAAAACTACTTAATGTTCTGAAACTAAAGAAAGAAGTGCTATCTAATATTGAATGTCCTTTCCCTCTAAAGGATTTGGCGCTACGTGGCTGTAACAGCAGTCTCTTGGTGCGTCGGGCCTTTTGACACGTCCTTCCTCGCTTATTCTCTTCGTACCCATTGCTGTTAACATTCTTCCTCTTTTGTCCATTTCCAACCAAGTTCCTCTTCTCTTCAAAGTGTCACTTTACCCGCATTTTTGAGATTGAACTGCGCTTGGTATAAGCGAAAACTACTGTAGAAGAATTGAAGGCCAATAAACTGATTTTCTCACCTCAGCTCTTGAAGGTATCCAAGGAGTGCTTGAATGTAGTCGTTGCGAATACCTTTCATGGCCAAACAAGAACAGCTTCGGATTTTGGCCAGAGTTTGAAGCCAAATAGACAGTCTGGCTTTTTCAGCTGGCCTTTTGAGAATTGCGGTGTATGGCTTCGCCATGTAGAGGAAAAACCTTCAGAAACAAAGAAAGGCTTTTTAGCGTTGTTTTATTTTAGATGAATTAAAGTGAACGCCTTAGTTAGATATGACCTACCTAAATTCGTGATCCATCAGGCGTCCGGCAACTGGTTGACTTCCATGTTCGTCCGTGTTTTCGCCACATTCTTCATGAGCACTGCAGCCCATTTCACTCGATTCGACTGGAAGGTCTTTAATAAGTTCGGGCCAGTACTTGGCCAGCTCCCACCGAGCTGGAGGAAGCTCCATCATGTATTCGTCCATACGAGGGAGAATGCCTTCGGGTGGTGGCGACGCGAAAATTCCTGTAACCTACGGGAATATACGAGGTCAAACACCATACTGGAAGACGCCATCATCAAATAGGCTTGCAGCTCAAACCAAAGAGGGAAACACAAATGCTCGCGATTCTATTCGCTTACCTCATCGTTAATAGCGTTGAGGCACAACTTGAGCATGTACTTATTCCTCTTGACGCGCAGTCGAGCCGTCTGATAAGCGGGAGACGCCAATTTTTCAACCCAACTTGTCACCAACCTCCTGTCGTTTCTTCTTCCCATCATATGTAATACATTCTGGTGATCATTATGCAAGGAATTTTATCCTCATTACTGTTGAATGCTTACATGAGGAAAATACATATTTTTGATTATTCCGTTACGAGGATTTGTATTGCTGTTTGTTAAAATCGTTGTAATGATTGTATTCCTTATTTAAATGTTCAGGAGCTTGAACGGTTTTTAGAAAACAGAATGTTTAATCGTGTTCGAAAGTATTTCGCAAAATTATAAGTAGTCTACAAATCCAAATTGAAACAAATAAAAATGGATATTCGTCAAAAATTAGGTGTAGAAAATCCCCGACTTCTTGGAGGAGAAAAATACCGAAATAGCCTTCAATTCGTATCAAAATTGATAGGAAAATTTTCCACAAAACAAAACCAGATTACCTTGAGGAGAACCGTATAGTAGAGGTATTCCGTGTTCAGGCCGTCCATTCCCGGTCGGAGAGGTTTGATGCCTTTGCCACATCTTTCGACGCGAAGATCTTTGTTTGCTCGGTTGGTTCGGTAAAATCTTGGTATTATTGGCGAGTCGAGTTCCCACATTTTCTCTTCGTATGGATCTTCAGCGTCGAACGATGGTCGCTCACTGAAATGAGGACACGCGGGACTTATTCGAACACTGGTTCGTAAACAATTTTCTACAAATTTGACATTTTGAGCCCAATCGCCCAAAAGGCTGTATGGGTCAAAATGAGTATTGTGGTAAATTGATATTTCGATATATTTGAAAACCTTGTGAGGCGGTGAATCGATAAAGTTGAACCACGAATGTAGGCAAGATATGGATACAACATTTAAATTAGTTACTTTTTGAGGCGGAAACCATTAAAATAACCAACATCTAGTTTACTAGCCATCTAGCTGATGGTGATGATAGTATTCGGATTCACTAGGTGTCCTCACCCTCTGTGTTGTCTTCTCTTCCTTCGTTCAGCTTCTTCCATTTGCTCTTCATTGCTAGTAATGCTTCCTGATTTCACAATAAGAGAGCCAATGTTTACACAATATAATCACGTCTGTTGATAATAACCTTTCAAATAACCTCATACATTTTTAGATCCAAATTAGAGCCAATCAAGGCCAGTTCGTCATAACCATACGATTCGAGGTAAAATTATTGAAGCGTTCACCCTTGTTTTTGAAATTATGTCAAGCATCAGAAAGGTCATGTTATACTTGAAAGAAAATATGAGAGTCAAAATTCAATGTATTTCAATTGATTTTTTTTTCTAATACTGTCTAATCCTGCTCTCTATGTAGTCCATTCTTTTATGAAAAGCGCGCTTTTGAAAATCGACGGTCGTACCCGTCCTTCCTCGCCCTCTTGTGGTATCAGCCGGTCCTGCATCACTTCGATAGTCATCTGCCATCCCGTTTGACAAATTTTTCAACCAAATCTCTTGTGCGACCTTTTACCAATTTTGACGTTATTTTCCTCAAAATTTTGTTGTTTGCGTCGTTACTTGTACGTTGCGTAGCTCTTAGAAACTTGATGGTGTTGAGGTTGTATATGTACATGGTAATAAAAATGACACCTATTGCAATAAAATGAACACAATAGTAAAATTTTTTTAAATCAACATTACACTGAAAAATAACATGTCGACCTCAGAAATCCTGATTCTCTGTCATCAAAAGTAGCAAATGTCCGTCCGCCGTCAATGTTGGTAGCAGACAATTTTCTAAAAATCTGAAATTCCGACTCTAGTTGGTCCTCAAAACTTTTCAGCCCAATCGGAAAAAAGTAGGGGGGGGGGGGGGGGGGAGAGAAGGGCCAAATTTGTATTTTGAAAAATGGATTTTTGAGATTTTTGACGGTCTAGGCGGGTGGGATATCATTTTTGACTAAGTTTTTAACGCTTAATCCAATGAAACGGGTCCCGGAACGATCGGAGCCCATTGGAAGAGGCCAAGGGCCAAAATGGGTATCTATCTACCTATTTCGAAAGTGGTTTTCAGAGATTGCTGGTACCTAGGAGTGTAGGGTATCATTTTACACTAAATTTTGGACCCTGAATCGATTGGAATGAGTCTCCATGCTTCTGGTCTCAGGAATAACCAACCCCTGTGGAAGAATTTGGAGCGTTCTTTTTTTTTAGAAGTTTGGGTGGACCTCACCATATTGCAATTTTTCTGTACTGTATGGTGGATCTCAGGCTCGAAACGGATGCTTTGCATTCCCACTATGACGTCTATTCGCTAAATGTACTCCTGAGGTCGACTGAAAACAATGGTTCAGCCCTTTTGTGACGCATTCCTACTTTACTCTCGCCTCTTTTCCGTTTGCGATAAATTTCCATCCCGCGCCCTCTGGCACTATGATAAATCGTCCCATCATTTTCTCATTTAATTTTCGCCAAACGCCGCACACCCCACCTCGAGACCGAAATCCTGTCGTGGTCCCGGGCTCATCACCTCTGCCCCGACAGAACTCGGGTTCCCCTCCGGCGCTGTTATTATTTCTTGGCGTAAAATGAAATTCCATTTATTTTATTGTAATCTAAATATCATGTTGGAAGGGAGATCTGCAAATGTCCGCTCATAATTATTTCTGAGAGTTTAATTTGACGAAGAGCCGAGCACTCTGCAATTCCCTTCATAGAGTTTCAACCGTAGAAAAATGGCCGGGTCAAGGGTTATTATTTCGAGCGCCCACTAGTCAATAAGAGTTTCTCATTTTCAACCTCCTCTTGTGGAAAAGGTCCAGGGAGTTGGTATCTGAGCGGATCATCCAATTTTATTGAGCCTCCTAAAAGAGGCTTCCGGTGAGCTCGGAGTCGTTGGAGAGGGAGATTTTTTCTTCTCCTCAGAGAACGAAGATAAGAAAAGACAGAATAAGTGCTGGCCCTCGTTCAACGGAAATGGTCGCCTTATTTTGAAAGGTCGGCGCCGCTGGGGATTTACTTCTGCGACCAACTACCCCTCTACCGCTGAACTATTATGTATTCTAAAATAAACAAACTCACTCCTAGAAACAAGGGCAAAACGAGTTTTTGCAAATATTCAAAAAACATTATGTTGAGCATGGAAAATATTTAAAACAATTACTAAAATAGGATGTTAAGGAACATAAAGGACAGTTAGGCACCTCAGCCTTGACAATGCGTATTCATTCTCCTGTCACTCCCGTTTAAGTAAAAATCGTTTTGAATGTTTTGGAGACTAAACGTGGTTCGCATACAGTAAAACATAAATGAAGAGTCTGAAGTGTCGAGTTGATCATGTAATTTACTGAAAAACGAATCGTAGTGAACACAAATTGTACCCCTCAGGCGTCCAACGATTCCAATTAAATAAAACTGCATTTCTTCTCAGGAGTCGGAGTTCTCCAGGGCGACTGAACGAGGTGGACGAGATGATGGGAAGATGGAATGAGAGGGACGGGACAGATGGCGTGACCGAGAAATCAATAAATGGGGGAAGGGATGGGACACTTTATCTGCTCATCCACAAACTACCCTTCAAACCCCATCCATTTGGCGAGCCACCCTCTTACTGTAGGAGGGAGCTGTTCATTGTTCATTAGTTTTTATGTATTTAGCGTTTCTACTCACTTTTATGTACGTAGGAAGGCAAAGAAACTGAAAAGAAGCTTCATGGGAAAGTTTCCATGAACTGTTTTTCCGCTGTTGTTTTCTTCTCTAACTAGGCATGTTTTTATCTCAGTGAATTTATAAATGAAAAGAAAATTTGTTATTGGATTCAATCGAATGCGAGAGAGTCCCAATCGAACATCAGAGACCTCTGCAAGGGTAACCATTATATGTGTCTTTTCAAGAATTGGAATTATCAGCCCTTATTGTTTCGTTTTTTCTGTTAGTTCAACCCATACATGGCCATGATGGCTTTGATGATGAGTTAGAGCTGGATTTAAGCAAGATTGAGTCTTTACAGAAAAAAAGAATTTCTACGGACTTTTTCGTAGATAATTCAGCTGGAGCTTCATTTATGTTGGAGGTGATTGGAGAATGGCAGATCGCTCTCCGAATTCGGCCCGCGATTATTTCCATCGTGGGTACATAAAATCCCTCATTTATAATGTTCCCAGGGCCTTGGAAGGTCCCTCAAAGTATAAATTAAAACCCTTGAACCCGAATCCGCTGGACATTGCGCACGAAAACTTACTGCATAAACCACTTTGTTTAACAGGAAACGACAGAGAATTAGAATATTATAATTTCTCAAAGGAGTTATTACTATTAGGAGGTGTAAATTACCACTAGAAGTTGTTGTAAAGGACGATTGAAATTCACAATAATTTTTCTTCAATTCGAATCAGAGTTTTATTCTAATTAAAGTTGGAAATGGGAGTTCACAGTGTTAATTAGAGACAAATGAGATTAAATCGGATTGAGCTGATTAGATAAAATTCGATGAACGAGAAGTTCGCACATTCAGACCAAGGGTAAAGCAGCATAAATGCAAGAGGGGATTCACTCCTCACAGAACTATGAAGAGGAAGTGTTGGCAACTTGACAGTATTATATGTTTGGGTGGTCATTAAAGAGTTCGATTGAAGAGCTAATGCACATAGATGGACTGTCCTCAACACCCCCCCAAGTTTTGTCAGCGCATTGACTGTTATAAGCGCCATTTGGCTGATTGTCATTTATTTAGTTTTTCCGTCCTCTGTGCTTCACCCTGAGCACAGTCCAAGGGGTCTCTGGTCTCTGTCGTAACCATGCGGTACAAACGTTGAACTCATTGTTAAAAAGAAAATTCAACGTTATCTACAATTAGTACCTATGAAATGGGTGCAAAATAAGAAATGAGTTCTGCTGAAGCTAAAAATTTAGTGCAGGTACTGATGTTAGTTGTCTGTATTTGCCGCAGCCTCTCGGAAATCAATTCTTGATGGCCAACGCGGTCTTGTCGAAAACGCTCGAAAACCGAAGTGCCAACGATGTGTACCGACGATGTTTACAAGGATTGTGAGTGTGGTAGAAAGTTCTGTGTGAACAGGAGGCCGCGGGGGAAAGCGGCTACAACTCGGGCTTGGGCGTGGCTAATTTAATAACACTGTTGTTGACACAAAACTCCGTTGTGTTGCACTCCTCCGTTTCCCTTCACTGGGGCAAATAGATTTCCCATTTTCTCATCCCTCGGTTAAATTCTCTATTCGAGAGAGTTTGTACGATTGAGGAATCCGACAGCTTGTCATCAGTGGCGCGGGATGGTGGGAAATTAATGTAACGTGAAACGTACCATTTCGAAAGGGCTTGCCTTAATCTAATTTAACTCAGCCGATGGTTGATTCAAATTAACTGCAGAATAACAGAGAGGCTTTAGAACTTTATTATGGTAGGCTGTGCAAACAAATCAGTCCAAGTAGCACCACCAACTGTGCTAGTTGGTTCCTCAAAGTTCTTTCTCATCCAGGGGCCAATTTTGAACGCGAGGCGATGAAGGTGTCGTTAATATATAAACAATCGACTTTTCTTTAACCAGGAAACGTTATTCTGAGAGAATTTTCCGATATTTGTAGAGTTGTATAGACCTAGATTGACGGACTATAATATACACTAATCCAGTTACAAATATTGACCTTATTACGGTCATCCGAACATAATAATATTATATTCCATTTCTGTGACTTTTTTAATGCAAAATGAGTCCAAAATTCTCTCTCATTCTTATTGAATAAACAGTGTAGCCCCGTTTGAATCATCCGTGGTATAGCTCAACGTTCTTCAAGGTTTTCAGAGTATAGTATTTTCGAACCCTAATCTCTAAATAAAACATCCGGTATCCAATAATATTATTCCAGGACCCATGTAAATCAATTGAGCGTCCGAAATTCAACAGGCTCCTAAAAATGTGAAAACCTACTTGAAAAACACTCATGTTCACATATACTCTGCCCCTGATTGATATGATTGGGCCGCAAATTTGTAAGGTACAACCACCACTCGAGTATAGCCTTCGCAGTTTTTGACTTTTCGAGGTATTTTAAAGATTTTTTTCCGACCTGCGTCGCACTAAACAAAAATTTATGTGGCAAGTGGTCGGTGATGGAATGATCAAAGTAATTTAAATTATTTAATTATATATTAATTAATTATATTTAATTATATTAACTATTTAGTCATTTAAATCGATATTTTCCCGATAATTAGTATTACAAAAATATTATTATTTGGAATTGACAACGTATATCTCCTTATTTCTCAAATTCGGTCAGGTCAATGCGATGTTGCCGTATATCTTTTTCACAGGTTCATTCAATTGATTCATTTGATTCAAAGGGCAAAGGTTCATGGAAAAGCAAAGGGTCTTGAAAACACTAACCACGTTATTCGTTGAATTATCAGTTCGCTGTCCTAGGCTATCCCGATCAAAAATAAGACAGTTCAGAATGTCATCACCCAGAAGATTCATTTCCAAAGCCATAAAACATACCACGCCAGCCTACAATTAAATTGATTCGCATTTTTAGAAGTTAGAATGTAAAATGAACCCAAAATTCACGCAACTTCTTACATGAGTAGGAAATTGAACTTTATTTAAAAACTTTGCCTTTTCCTTGACTGATTCATCCAGCGTATATACGCACGAAGCAACACTAACGATTTTATGTGGTATTTACTTTCTCACTCAAATCGAACGTGGCGTGTGAAATTCCTGCAAATGTTCTAACAAGGAAACAAGAAGAAGGAAAAGAGGAGGAAAACCCTCGAACCCACGAATCAACGAGCCCAAAATCGGAATCTTCCCGCTCATTTCTCCTTCAGTTCCCTTCTTCCGTGGGAGTTCAGTGGCAACGGCCCTTCGAGGAAGTTTTCGGCGCGAGAAAGTATTCCCCGAGCTAATATTATCAAAGCTAATAAGACAGCTAGAGCTGACACAAAGGGCGATGGCGGCTGAAATTGATCAGAAACAGTTTCGACGAAAATGGTGGGGTGGAAAACCGAGGAAGCAAAAGGGATCTGAAACTTATCTTGTTATGAAGATTAGTCGGTTTTGAGGACGAGGCAGTTTGTTAAAAAAGAAGAGGCGGAGGAGCCAAAGATAATGCCATTAAAGGATGTGCCATTATCACGCCTTCTTATCACGCTTATTCCTCAGGAGTTAACTTTCCCTTGTTCTTCATCCTTCCGCCCTGGTACTTTTTCGTTGCACCCCTCCCCTCACCTTGTTAACCTTCTGTAAGGGCTCGCTAGCCTTTTCCTACCACCCTTTTGCCGAAGGAGAACTGAGAAGGCTAATTTAAAAAGTGATTCCCTCAAGAAGAAGTGGAGCTAGATTTCAAAGAAAGTTAATAAAAGGAGTTATCTTTTTTTTCAAAGCTTCTTTCCTGTTATCAACCCCTGTTTTTCTACAATTGTATCGAATCGATGGATGGAAAAATTGTTTATTCCTTTGTTACCGAATGTTGAAGCTATTAACGGTAAATCACTACCCATCTCCTACTGATCACAAGGAATAGTTACGTACAAATTATGCTACTTCTGAATATGTGTACAAAGCGTGTTCTCACTGCTGAACGATTTTTTTTTCTTCTGTGTTTGTCAGTAGGGCCATAACCACCGCAATTTTCGATTTAAAGGGAAATGTGTGAATATTGATGTATCATGTCCCGATAAGTTCCTTTGTTTCATTCTTTATAGTTAAACCCCACTGTTTTGATCAATATTATTGTGACAATCACATTTAATCAGCTTTAATGAGCTGCCTGAATGATCCTTTTCCCATGCATTTTCATGTAGGTACAGTATTATTTATGTTATTTTGGTGTTTTAATTTTTTTCTATTTATTTGAAATCGTACCAACTGGCTTTCCTAGCTGTTAATGATTTTAGGATCAATTTAAAGACTTCTCACTAATCCACTTAATTCGTCCCCTTTCCTTCTTCTTGCCTTTTTGTGTAGGTCCCGCCATGAAGAGTGTGACATAGACAAGAGACAAGTGGGGATGAACCCTCGGCAATGTATAAATAAAGTGAGTAGGTAAAGAAGGAACTTGAATTAAATTGAATAGAATAAAATTTATTTCTGTTCAAGGAAAAAAAAAAAGAAAGAAAGAAACGAAAGCCGATACTTCTCAGGGTATTCTTGTCACAGGTATAACCAGTAGATGATAAATTGCTAAAAAAGGAAATTAGAAAAGGGAAATTAAACGTTACTTGACTATCTAGCAGTCTTTGTCTTTATCTGCTAGCTAGCACAGATACATACAGCTACTATACTCCTACCTGCTTCCGACGGCCGTGGAAATTTATACTAGAATTTTAGTCCTACCGATTTGTTGGGTGGAAACAGATGGGAAACGATACGGAACAGGATAGGGAACGAGACGGAATGGGATATTTTAAAGTTGTCTGCACGATGTTCTGGACAAACGGGCGAGGGATGGCGATAAACGGTAGACGCAGTATTTTCGAGTCATCCTTGCCACGGTTTTCTGGGCGACAGGCGACGATTGACGATAGCGGTAGAGTGGTAACCCAAAACTGCGGGAATCAATTAAAAGAAAATTAAGGATCGGCTTGATGAAAGAGGAATGGGAGAGCTCCACAGAGGTTATCTTTGAAGGAATTGCGAAACTCACTGGTATGAGACGATCCAAAAATGGAATCCAAAGCGGCGGTGACCACCACGACGTCGATGAAGCTGAACGAAATTTAAATTCAACGAAAAAAATAAGAGCAACCAGCAGGCAAAAGCGGAGACAAAGGGATATCGGAACGGCACCACGAGGAAGATGATAAAATCGAGAAGACGCCAGTTTAGGAAAACTTCGCTCAGGTGGCAGCACCGGACAGATCGATGAGATACGGAAGGCAGCGAAACCGCGCTCAGTTTGAATTGGGAGGGAAGGCGAGAATTCAAATTTTTCCACGCCACAAGAGCTGATTTTTGAGCTCTGTGGAATAAAAAAAATTTAGTTGAGTTTTATGAACATTCAGGAAGCATATCATTTATATTAGTTTTGATTTTTGTCGTAACACTATAATTTTAATTTTATTTTTGGGATTTTAGATAGCAGTGTTAATCAGTGATGATGTACGACGAGTAACGACAGGTGTTCGTGTTTCGGGCTCATAACCCTCCGACGACGCGATATTTCTAACTCAACAGACCCCATAATCATGCTACCCCCAGACAGAGAAGTCTCTTAGCTTCAACAGCCGCGGAAATGAATTTTCACTGTGAATTATTACCGGTGGCGTGAATGCAATTTCCGCGGCCGGGTATCGTCTAAATCAATCAAGCTGACCCTTCTCCGGTTAAGCGAACCGACGCTCTACAACGAGCTCACATACGTAGGATGCCGAGCAGCAGGAACACGGAACGGAGGGTGGCTTGGAAAACGTCCCTTGGTCCTTCCAGATCCCTTTCGTACAAGCAGAAATAAAGCGAATGCCCATTCCGTGATCTTTTTCCCCCTTGTTACGAGAATAGTAGAGGGCATAAATAAACTTACCGCTAAGTCCCAAACCTTGCCCGACCCTTTCGTGCTTGTTCGGTTCCCCCTCCGGAAACAACCTTCTTTGTAATTGCCGTTGCTTTATCGGCCGTGCTTTCGTAAATAGGACTATAAAAACGGCCTTGCTTCCGCAGTAATTCCAAATCCTGTCAAACTGTCGGGTAGTGACTTATCTCAGTTGTACTCATGTAGGAAGGTACTCAAATCGCTTCATAAAGAGGCAGCTCCAAAAGCAATAAGGCGAAAATAATGCATAAGATATTTAAGGTTCGCTTAATTTATGAGGTGTTAACGCTTTTTGCTTTATTGTTATTATACTCATAAAGTATCTCCATTAATATATCGCACCCGAACGCTTTCAGTAATTCTCATCCGTCTAAAGCCGGGTTCATACTCTCCGTTAACGTTTGATGTTGCGGCGAGGAGATGTTTGGCGCGCGTTGGCCCCGAAATCATGGTGACCGTGCATCACTACTGCGTGCGTTCTGTGAGCTCAGCTTCTTCGACTATCGGGTTGGCCTTATTAAACTATAATCTGAGTGCTTGAGGTGGTGACGTAAGTGATAAATAATTATTGTGCGAATACTTTGTTATATGTGGTGTTTTTTTCTTTTAATTCATTCGTTATGGTTTTTCGGGCAAACGAAGCAAGTGAGTACCAACCAACCTTCCAAGTCTTCATGTTATCAATGATTATTGCACCTCCACAATTTTCGAAGTTGTAATTCATGATTGATGCTGTGTAAACTATTTAGAAAAAATTTGTGTTGGAGAAACACTTCTAACGGTCACAATGTTATTAACTTTGTTTTCAGTCTTATTACCAATTGCTCCAAACTCCCTGTGAATGAATTACAATGAGGTGCACATCCACTTACTCAAAGCTCCAAAATTACTGGAAATTATTTGTGCTGTTGCAGGTGGAAGCAGCATCCAGTTTGACTGCGTAGAGTAAAACAACTCAGGGCTAGATGCAATAAATATTTACTAAGTAGTACTTGACAATCATTTAATTTCCGAGAGAAAAAACTATTTATTTACAAATTATTTGTAGGAAAATTATCTATGAACAAATTGTTATTTAAGAAAAAATATGATTTTGTAATATTTTAATGATGAAGAAAAATTATTTATGTACAACTGGTCTTCACTCTATTCTTCCCGTTGCAAGCGCAGTTAGTTAACTTGAAGGTACCTATCATGAAGTCCACACAAGTTTTTAAATTTAATTTTTTATTAACGACGGTTAGACGAAGCTCATCACATTGACGAAGGAATTTCTTGGCCTCATCACTGCTCTGGCGATACACTGCTCTTCATTTTCTCTCAGCTTCTCCTAGAATGTACAGATGTCGAATAAATATTTCTGTTGTTTCCTAATATAAAACAGTTGTAACCTTTTCTATTCGTCAACTACATACTTTCATCGAGAGTGGCCCATTTCAGCCCACTATTTCTTCTGTGGTCCAGCTCCTGTAGAGTTGGTGCCGCAAATCGACGACGCCGGATATCATCCGGCAAAACTTCTACACTACTATCTTATCACATATTGCAAATCACATAATACGAGTACTGAACACGAGTACACGACGTCAATATGGGAGAAAACAGTTTCTATTCCATGACGACGTGAATTGGAACCGAAAATCTTTTGATAAAAATGCTCCTATCACTTCTCTGGGCTTCTTCTCCTCCCTAAAGTCACCTTCTTCTTCTTCGTCTTCGTCGTTGTCATCCATTTGCGCACGTTTCTGCGTTTGAAAATCAAATCTTTTTGATCTCGAACGGAGGAATCCGTACGCGGCTCCGCCCACTGAATGGTCGATTCTGATTGGCTCTTCACCCAACGCGTATACCTGCGTAGTCCCTTACGGATGAGTATGAACCCGGCTTAACTGAGAGGTATGTTTAATTACTTTCGGAACACGCTGGACTTAATAGAAAGGAGAGCCGTTACTTTAAGTATGGTACACAAACGTAGGACTCTTCTTTGGAACAGTAGCAAGCGTGAGGGGTTTGTCATATTTTTTATGGAGTTGTTCCTCCAGTGAAAAACCTCGTATCTCAGAGCAAACGTGAGTTGTCCCGACTCTTCATAAACTTTGTTTTAAGCGAATGTTGGCGGTAAATGGCTGATATAAGGTTCTGGAAAACCAGTATTTAAGTAATAATATTGTTTGAATCGTAACTGCAAGAGCTGATATTGGGTCAAGTTGCGATAAACCCAAACCCATAATTTTGTGAAAAGTATGGCTATCCAGTCAATCATTTTATGGCAAATCGTAAGCTTATAATGTCCACATCTGCACAATCAGATTCAGTTTCTATTTAGATAGAATGTTAGAGATGGTACGCGTCTCGTGGGGTACACTGTACCAGGGGTTTGTGATTGCTCTATACGCTCCTATTTTACCTTTGATCTTTCAACCCTTCCACCGCCCAAAGGGATCAAAATATCCGTAATTCAAGAGATGATTAAATTGTTTCCAACCTTGGATTTCATAAGCGGCCAACGGGAAGTGGGGAGGCAGGAAGAACAAAGAGAATATTCAACGAAATATCAGAGATGCGGAGGTTAAAGTGGATGTTTTCAATGTAAACTCGGAGAGAGAGGTCAGCGTGGAGCTAGGAATTTCATAGTAACCTTCCTCAGATTACGTCTTCCCCTTTTCCGTGATTATCCAGCCCAACGAGTTCCCTACTCGACGCGTTCACACAACTATTCCCTTCTCGGTAATTGGGAGGCTGCCTGAAATCGCCGGGGTGAAATCCAACGTCCGACCTCTCCAGCCAACCTCTCTATTTTTCTCCTCTTAAAACCACCCCCTCTCATTTCAGTCGCCGTGATTGCAATAACAATATATCTTTTTTAATTAACTCCTGAGTCCGAGGGATTTCAGCTTTATGCTCGAAAAGCGGGTTTGGAGCTTGGCCAGATCTGATAATTGCTTCTGGGAGGTTTTCATTGTTGGAGGCAAAACTGACGTGCTCCGTTGTGTTGTAGGAGCCTCCCATGGAATCTAAATGTGCCGAGTGACACTGCGGATATCATTGAGAAAATCACAGCCACCTCATAAAACTCAGTGACGCCAATACGAAAACATTGGCCTTGAAACATCGGATGTGTGGTGCAGTCGAGGAATCTATCATAAACGACTAGCATAAAGAATATCCTCTGACGTTAAGTTCCCTCATAAAGTTCTAAATGCAACAATCGAGTCAAAACAACCAAAACCGCGTCCCAGCGAATATGACTTATTATTTGGTTACCCGCATACATTAATCCTCCAACAAATGGGACGTATTAGCACCCGTTTTCAAAATCTGGTCGCATGAAAATCTCTGAATTTTAGATAATTTCAAGCGTTTTTATTAAATTGTCGATGGACATAATCCCTTCGAGCTTTTCGGTTGCTGCACCCTCCAACATTCCTGGTCTTTCCCGGCAATCTGCCTTGTCTTGAGCCAACCGAGCCTACCGTAGTTAGCGGGGGCTGTTCCTTATTCAGAATAAATTAATTCATGTTCACGACAGTTTTGAACAGGCATCGAGGGGAAATCAATCGTGATTCAATCAACGCCCCCCAGCTTGAATAAAAATCTATTCAATGCCCAACCCCGCATTTTCGGTGATCTCATGACAAAGTTTAGCAGGGCATTGTTAACACAAAAATACGCTTGCAGTGGTTTATTATCCTAGCTGGTTCTCGCTCGTGAAAGGGAGTGTACTTTCTAGTTTCCAGAGTATTTAAAAATGAAGTGCTCGGACAATAAATGATTTATTAGTCTCGTTGGCGGTAATCGGCCCAATACCGATCTTAAACTAAAATTAAACGTTCCAATTTCAGTGGAAACTGTTTCCAACTTGGTTCCCAAAAATATCAAGAAACTATTTTCAAAATACCATAAACGACATTTCTTCTTGAGATCCCAGCTGAAAAGCTACGGGGTGGCGGTACAACCTGATATCTAAAACAATACCTATTACAAACCAATTTACCAAACTAAAGAAATCTCCCAATTTTGAATTTTCAATTTTTTTTTAAAGACATCTAGGTATATTTTCTAACTAAGCTAATGTTTCTCTTTCCCTTCTGCAGTTTATTCTAAATTCCTTCGATCTACGTTACGCCAGGAAATTATTGATCATAAAAATTTGTTTCTCCGTTACCTAATAAGCACAACATTAAATCTGAATTAACCCTCTTATGTGCCAAGTTACAAAATATTACAGAAAATTTGCTAAAATATATTTTATTTAATTTTTTCCTCACTCTGAAATGGTGGTTTTTACGAGGCACCTCCATACACTGACCATAAATTACAAGTAGTAGGAGTACACAATAATTATATAAATACTTCGTTTCGCAGATAAGAGCAGGTTGTGAACATTGAAATGAATGTGAAAATAAGGGTAGATTACTTGGTGCAATTTTGATTTGTTTTCAATTTCATTTGAGCATGCGATAATCACGATGTTCCACCAAATGTTTGGGGACAGCAGATTGAATTCACTTTTCTGGCTGACGGCAGTTAATATTCGGACACATACACCTTCCATATTAAGTAAATCAATCTCAAAATTGGAACTGTTGCGTTAATTAGCTCAGGTTTCAAGAATTTTAACCTAGTCACTTCTGATATTCATTGTAATCAATTTTCATCTTTTCGTCCGAACTTCGTTTGAAAGTATTGAACGAGGGTTACCGTAGGCTAGCGTTTAAAAAGTTATTAAACGGGGTTCATTCTGAAAATATAACGAAACTTGGCGCTCGTCATAAATTGGAAGGTAATGGCGGGCAGGGGCGTAATGAGGTTGAGTGCTTCGTTCGCAGGGCTTTCACCATGAACAAAAGAAATGAGCACAGAATTGATAATTTAAAAAAGGTTAGGGCGTGGAAAATTGAGATTCGCTATCTTATCGCTATCATTTTAGAACGGAGAGTTCAAATTTATGGTCAACTGTTTGATAACGAGGCTTTTCAAATTCCCTCGAGATGAAGTGGATTTTATTCGTATAAAAATGAGAATAGCGGGGTTTTACTCCCTTTTCATGCAATTTCCGAAGTTCAAAGGCATAATCAGCTGATAATTTTTGTAGCAGAGGTTTTTGCTCAAGTAGATTCGTTGAGACGGAAATAAACGTCTATTCATCTATTCCACTACTGAGGTGTAATTACAGGAACTTGCTATCGACCTATACGTGAACCAGTGATCTTGATACCGTTTGTCAAGTTTTAGCTCACTTCAAAGTGTGACAAGACCAATTCGTGGAAGTCTGTAGCTGGTTAATTAGAACTCGCTTCAGATTACAAGGGATCCGTGGCTTTCCCCAACTTGTTTTCACTCCCGCAGACGCTTGACGGTTAACCTTTAATCTCTTCTAATTTGATTCCTCGACGGAAGAAGACAGGATCTAATATTTGTAAGCTGGGTCCGGCTCAACAGTTGACAAACCCGCGTTTCTCAATTGAAATACCGTTCGTTCGAAGCACATAACCATCATCGTGTAGATAGTTTTCGAGGATTTGTCGATTGACGATTCACTGAACAAACCTTCTTGCTGATGAGCAATAAATAAACGCTGGTAAAGGGATGGCAGGTAAACATATCAAGAGGTATCAAAGACCATCAGTGTGCTCTGAAAATTCACAAAAGGATCTGAAGTGGTAGAAAAATGACTTTTTGTAGTGTTTCCGTAATATTGGACTTCTTCTTCTTTTTATGTGTCTTATTGCCTTTTATTCTCTTCGCTGGTCCGGGACTCAATGGATTAGGCGCGTACAATTAGTGGGAAATGACACCTTTAATGCCTAGTTCCGATAAATTTCCCAAAATTGAGTTTCAAAAAACACATTTTTACCTATACTAACCCCACATTTGGTTCGATCATTATTTCCGCACTCACATTTTTCTCCCCATACTCTTGTTCCTAGGAATTTTCAACCATCGTGGAAGAAATAGCAGTGTTTGTTAAATTTTATGTAATTTACCTTTGTTTTTTGATTAAGCTCTAAGGAGTTGAAAAACTTCGCCATTTCCAAAATTTGCATAATGGCTGTATCTAGTTAATCTTAGGGAGAGAAGTCGTATTGGACTCAAATGATTTTGTAACTTATCATTCTATCCCTCAAATCCCTCACGTTAGAAACCTGATATTCTTCGAAGAGGCCTATGGAAGGGTAGCTCTTGCTTTTATTGAAGAGAATTTTTATAATGAGCTCCTGCGCGTTGAATACTGTTCCATCAACTCCTTGCTGTATCCTTCCTAACCCACGATGCCGTAGATGATGAGGGATTGCACCATAGCATGGTAAAACGAACAACGGCATTTTTATGGTTGCACGGATCTCATATTTTCACAGACGTGCGCTAGTTTAAGAGTTTCTTCATCCATGTGTTTACATGAATGTCCTATTTCATTCGTTGGTCTATTTCCGCTGCTAAATATTTCGAAAATCGTCCTTGCTGGATTCCTGGGCACTTGTAGAGGTCTAATATACTGCAGACAGCTTCATGGCTTATCAACTCCTTGATTTGTGCTAGTCCTCATGACATAAACGAAAATGCCAAGAATTTAGTTTTTTATACGCTGAGTTACATCCCCATAAACCGCAGGCGCTAATAGACTTTCCAAAGGCTCAAGTCGTTTTTGGTTGGTTATTCCTTGAATAATCAACCTATGTTTTCATGATAATGGTCAACCTCTCCGATTCGGCTCAAATTTTTTTTTCTGGACGTTTCATGATGTCCTGATCAAAAAAGGTCAATGTCCGTACGCCGTCCATTGTTTTGGGTAGTAGGAAATTTTCTAAAAATCTGAAATTTGGGTCAGGGGTCTGTTCCCAGCCGAGACGGGTCCTCGAAACTTTTCAGTCCGATCGGACCAAATTGGGGCGGGGTAGGGGTCAAAATGTGTTTTTTGAAAAATGGATTTTCGAGATTTTGGGCGATCTAGGCGAGTAGGGTGTCATTTTCCACTAAATTTTGGACGCTGAATCCAATGAAACGGGTCCCAGAGCGATCGGCACCCACTGGAAGAAGTAATGGGTCAAATTGGGTATGTATCCACCCATTTTGTATGTGTCGGGATTTCTGGTGCCTTTTTTTTTTTTTTTTTTTTTTTTTTTTTTTTTCCTTACTCCACGGAGGCCCTCACGGGTCTATTGTGGGTGGAAGGTGCCCCCATGGGCTCCTTCCTTTACCCTAGGCCAGCCCTGCACCCCTGCCTAGGGTCCTGGACTCGTCCAGCCCAGTAGTCGCCAGGCTCTAAGTTGGCGTGGTAGTCGCTGCGGCTCACAATGGCTCGTCTAGCCTCTGATCCCTAGCCCCAGGACCCCTGCACTTAGACCTGGGTGGTCACAAAGCAAGCTAGCCTACACAGGCAAACACGCATGTTGTGATATGCCCCCGGACAACCATTTTGGATACTTACTGCCGGTACTATTTTGGCCTCACGACGTCGAGTAAACGCCGGGGGGTGCTGGATTCGAACCAGCAGCCTCGAAACTCTGACCACAGGAATCTCAAGTCCTTAGAGACTGACGCCTTAACAGGCTCGGCCACCTCGGCCCCTTTTCTGGTACCTAGGCGTGTGTGGTATCATTTTCCACTAAATTTTGGACCCTGAATCGATTGGAATGGGTCTGGGACCCGCCACACCCACTGTTTCCCCCATTCGAGGAATAACCAACCCGTGTCTAAGAATTTGCAGATTTTTTTTCACGGTCTCTTCCCAATGGTGGCCAGATACGATAAGAGCAGTTTCTCTTGATCTTCCTGAAATATCAATATTTTGTATCATATCCGCCAATGCACAGGGAAAATTGAACTTTTTGGTTTCCCCAATGCTGTCGCTCAAAAAAGAGGACCGTTATCGTCGGCCGCTATTCAACGTTATGGCGTCCACCACTTTCCCACATATGTGTAGTTCCCCAACAGCGTTCACTTATTCGGAATCCAACGACACACGAGCGTTTTCATAAGGATGTTCACCAATATATTCTTTTAAGTGAATAACAAAACATTTCAAAAAACCACGAGAGAGGAAATTATTTCCTCTAAAAGGAAACCTGCTAAGCGGGTTTGTCATTATTGTGGATGTTGATGGACTGAGTTGACCGGGATGAAGGCGAGCGAAGCACGAAAATTAGCATTTACAGTTGGGAATGCAGTCAACTCGAGCACCAATGAAACGTTAGGTATTTGAAAGCTTTTTAAGTGGGCAAATCGTCCTGGAGTGATCGAACACCACTATCGAAACTGGCTCTGTGATGTCCGCTTCAATTGTGTCCTAACTTGTCTTGTTTCTCACCCCTCGCTCGGGGGTCATCCTCTGATGACATTTGCGAATTCCAAACTACCTTTACCCTATTCAACAACGAGCTAGAGCTTGTATATTTAAATTTTCAAAATTGATTTGAATAATTTAACAGTATTGGGAAGCTCAATTTATTGTGTTATCATGTAAGTTGAGTTTGCAAAATTATCTAGTAGAACAAAGAACCCAGAACCCTGATTGGTCCGAATAATTGGAACAACATTCAATCCGATGACGTTGCATGCCATCTACACTGTGTATTATAACCTTTTGATTTGACGTTCAATTATTTGCGGTCATTTCTTGGAACATCGTGCTGGGTAATATTCTCCACTGTATTCTGTCCATCGGTGAATCATCAAAGGCGAATAGTTGATAGCACATCCATTACAGGTGCATCCCACCATTGAACCCCCGAAGATCAATAGATCGGTATATAGAGCGGAGATAATTTACGCTTGAAGCTACCAGCCCTTAGAAGGCACCCACTCACCGTTTAGTGGGTATTGGGGAAGCGAGGTAGGAAAGGGAAGTAATAACCTATAGATTCCTGAGAGTAAAGGGAGTCTTTATAGAACAAAAACTAAACTCCTATCCCACTCACCGGTCTCCTTCCAGCTCTGGCCTGACAGCTTCAATGATTCCCATGGGTGATCGATGGTTTCCGAGTTCCATTGTTCCAGCAGATTGAAGCACCTCGGGATTTCCTTCTACCTCGAACCTCGTCGGGTTAATTTAGGACAGATTTATAGACGGTAATCTACCGCAACTGTCTTCGGGAGAAATTTCTATGTCGAATTAATCTCGTAGGGAGGCCATTAATCGCGATGAAAATATATTCTGGGACTTCTTAGTTGGTTAGACAAAGGAAAGAGAAGGAGCTTACAATTTGTGAAGGGGAACTAAAGACCTACTTAGAATTCAATAAATCAATAAGTCGGTAAAAGTAAAATTTCCTTAAAATTTCGATTATTCACTGCAGCTACTTATGACAACTTTTAGTTCATGTTTTCTTGTGAGATGTTCATTTGTTTTGTGAATAAATTTCATTTTTTTAAGGGAAAGTTCAACCCATTCTGATTAATGTTTTAATGGGATGGGCAAATGTCGTATAGAAGCCTCATTTCTCACTTCGTCCTAAGACAACTTTACAACTGGTGACCTCATCGTGACCCCAGTTCGCAGTCACCACAACACCACTGATCAATTTTCTCAAAAAAAAAAAAAAAAAAAAAAAAAAAAAAAAAAAAAAAAAAAAAAGTGTTTATTTCAACTAACAGATATTAATCGAACCGATGATAGGAAAGAGGAGTTTATAAGAGCTTGTTGAAAACTCACCCAGCTATACACCCGGTTCGAAGAAGTCACGACGAACGGGTTTCTGATAAAGTACTTCTAGAATTTTCGTGAACGTGGATTGCAAACGAAACGTAGAGATGAACCCCGGGTTATGAAAAAGCATAAACTCAGCACGTTTGTACGGTACGTATGTTCAAAGAAGCAGTCGTTGCGACTATGTGGATAAAATGCGCCAAAGGAAGGAGGAAAAATGTCTCGTCGGGGGTGAAAATCTTTCAAAAAGAACGTCGCATATTTGTTTGACACTTTTTTTTTTTACCGTGTCGTCGTCTTTATTCTCTTCAGAAAAATAACTGTACCACCCCTTTGGGAGGAGTTATACGAGGGAAGCAGAAAGAGGCTGGGGAGACAACTCCGTTATAAGTACCAAATGCGAGCAAGGGAAATTGGAAAGAACGGCTCTATAAAACATTTTCCGTTCTGTTCCTCGTTCGAGGGAGTGTTCTAGCGAGGGGTCAGGGAGAAAAGCGAGAAAAGTATTGATATGAGTGTAATAGGAGGGCTGTAAACCTAAAGTGGAAGATACTGCCCGGGTCGAGAGAGTGGTTTTCTCCTTGTTCCGCTTTTGTTTGTTTCATACTCACGTGTAGAGTTTAGGAACATTTTTTTCTGGTCTCCTTCAGGTTCACGACAGGTAATGTAATGCTGAATTTCTGTTAATAATCAAATACCAACCACAAGTGTTGTTGCAGAAATATATTTCTCGACGCGAAGTTTTTGCGGTTTTCATAGCCTGATATTTCTTTCTTTTGGTTGGTTATTCCTTGAATAATCAACCTATGTTTTCATGCAAATGGTCAACCTCTCCGATTCGGCTCAAAATTTTTTTCTGGACGTTTCATGATGTCTAGATCAAAAACGCTGCAAATTTTTACTCACGGGTTGGTTATTCCTCGAACTAGTCGTATGGATAAAGACGGCGTACGGCGGACGGCGGACGGCGTACGGCGGACGGCGGACGGCGTACGGCGGACGGACATCGACCTTTTTTGATCAGGACATCATGAAACGTCCAGAAAAAATTTTTGAGCCGAATCGGAGAGGTTGACCATTATCATGAAAACATAGGTTGATTATTCAAGGAATAACCAACCAAAAGGTCAATGTCCGCCCGCCGTACGCCGTCCGCCGTCCACGCCGTTTTTGGTAGTAGAAAATTTTCTAAAAATCTGAAATTTGGGTCAGGGGTCTGTTCCCGGCCTAGGACGGTCCTCCAAGCTTTTCAGCCCGATCAGACCAAATTTGGGCGGGGTAGGGGTCAAAATGTGTTTTTTGAAAAATGGATTTTCGAGATTTTGGGCGATTTAGGCGAGTGGGGTATTATTTTCCACTAAATTTTGGAAGCTGAATCCAATAAAGTTGGTATCCCCCATTTCCCCCATGTTGAAGAAATGAGTCAACTTGCGCCTGGTCTGACGAATAACCAACCCCTGTGTAAGAATTTGCAGCGTTTTTTAAGAAGAAATCAGTCATACTAAAACTTCCAAAAAATCCAAATTATGGCGAACACCATATTATGTATTCATATTTCGTGGATATAGTTATTGCCACTGCCTTGGGGCTGAATGCCCACTTCATAGTTCACTAGACTCGTCTTTAAGTCCTTGTTCATCATTTTTTCAGCGCAGGTTAGACACTGGTTGTACTCGTATTATTATGAACTTTTTTTTAATTAACAACGTGGCTAATTGGCTGTATAGTATTGATCCAGAAGGGGGAGGTAATTTGGACACTCGCTAACCTCGTTCATTCCTGGAACCTTCTCGGGCTGAGAGCAACAATACAACTGGGAAAATCAATATATTTTAACAGCTAAACTTTTTTTCGCATCTTATAAACTCTTCCAACTACGTCCGGAATGGGAGAATGCATTTGAAAGTAACTTGTTGAAAATACTGAACATGCTCTCATCTATACAATTGTTAAATCTCTGCTTATATATAAAATAAAATTAAAAAATGCCATTGAATGATCACGTACAACCACAACTGTGGGTTTATGCCTGACACTGTGTCAAATGTTTTTCTTTATAACAAATTTATTCATTAGCCTAGCGTCAGTTGAAGTAGAGTTTTCACCTTTTCCAGCCGACTGAACTGGATGGTTCTTAAACCGTCGTTTTGTTGCTCCAACCCTTTAATCCTTCGAACCCGTCTGAGGTTCCTTCTGTATTGCTAATCCCTTGGCAGACTTTCCTTCTTACGGCCCCATTCGCCGCAAGAACCTTCCTCCGTAACGCCATAGAACCCTGAGCACCATCAAAGGAGTGAAATATGAGCATCTCAGCTCGTACAGCCCACCCCTCATCGCCGCCATGTGCCGCAACTAACAGTCTCTGCCCCGCGGCTTTAGAACAACGGTTGCTCTCAAACCCGATTTTCCGGGACCCCCATAACATCACTCTTGATAATACGACCGTCGCCAAAGCGTTTGAGAAGCACGGCCTGGTGCCCTTTTTCTCCTTTTTCGGCCGCCCGATGTAAACCCCACGATGGGAGTAAGGAGCAGGGCCGTGACGATAGCCTGAAAATGGCCATTCCCAGTTCGCTCTTTTCGTCTAATACGTCATCTAAAATCGATGAGTCACATTTATCATCACGTTATTGATCACTTTTATGGCTTTTTGCGGCTACTCACGACTTCAGAACTACCGCTGCCCCCGCAAAAGGCTCCATGTTGAATAAAACTGAGCCATTCTTTTCATATGGAAAATCTAGGGATAACCCGCACAGCAATCCCTCGATGTAAAATAACATTGGCATTGGTCTTATCAACAGAAGAGATACCTCAAGATAGAAACGAGGCAACATTTCTTATTGCAATATGCTCAGAGGGATGCCCTTGACGCGCAGAATATTTGTGTATTCACTCGTTTGTGAATTTCTCTCTTCTTTGCTGCAGATGTGAGTTTTATTGTTACAAGATCAGCAATATTCTCTATGTTGTTGTTTATGAGCATTTGTTCCTCAGAAATGTCATAATTACACATCTACTTTCCATATACCAAATGCTACAATCTTTTCAAGAAAAATCCTGCACTGGGAACTGGAAATTAGGATCATTATTATAAAAAAAATCTGCAAATTCTTACACACGGGTTGGCTATTCCTCGAATGGGGGAAACAGTGGGTGTGGCGGGTCCCAGACCCATTCCAATCGATTCATGGTCCAAAATTTAGTGGAATATGATACCCCACACGCCTAGGCACCAGAAATCCTGACACATACAAAATGGGTGGATACATACCCATTTTGACCCATAACTTCTTCCGGTGGGTGACAATCGTTCTGGGTCACACATCATTGAATGGGGGAAACAGTGGGTGTGGCGGGTCCCAGACCCATTCCAATCGATTCAGCGTCCAAAATTTAGTGGAAAATGATACCCCACACGCCCAGGTACCAGAAATCCCGAAAACACATAATCAAATTGGGTAATAAATACCCAATTTGACCCATAACTTCTTCCAGTGGTGCTGATTGTTCTGGGACCCATTTCATTGGATTCAGCATCCAAAATTTAGTGGAAAATGACACCCCACTCGCCTAAATCACCCAAAATCTCGAAAATCCATTTTTCAAAAAACACATTTTGACCCCTACCCCCTCCAAATTTGGTCCGATCGGGCTGAAAAGTTTCGAGGACCCATCTCGGCTGGGAACAGACCCCTGACCCAAATTTCAGATTTTTAGAAAATTGTCTACTACCAAAAACGGCGCAGACGATGGACGGCGTACGGCGGACGGACATTGACCTTTTTTGATCAGGACATCATGAAACGTCCAGAAAAAAATTTTGAGCCAAATCGGAGAGGTTGACCATTAACATGAAAACATAGGTTGATTATTCAAGGAATAACCAACCAATAGAACATCCGTAATGTAACTTCCTCCTGAACACAAAAGAATCGAGTGAATAAAAAATGTGTGCACTGTTTCCTCGAGTGTCTAGACCCGTTCCGTGCTGATAGATCTGGCTGCTGTGATTCCTTTTATAATTAGGGGGTTATAATCCGGGACAGGCTGTTCATGTTTAGATAGATTTCGTCAGTAATCACTCGGAGCTGAATTTGGGACTTGAGAGATCAGCCAGGACTATAGTTGCTTTCAGGACAGTTATGTAATGAAACACAAATCTCTAAATTAGTTATTGTCTCGAACATGTTCTCAATGCTCAAGAAGGTACTGCAGCTGCATGGAGGCTGTAACTGGCCAGTGAGGACAATCTCAACAGATCAATCTACAACGTCGTTCAGCGGATTGTGTGGTCCTCAAGCCGGGTTCATCCCTCTGGAGCGCTCGCTATGTAGATGATTCGCCGGATACGTGATAGGGAGCTTTGAGCCTCTCATACTGCCCGTAACATGGAACGCCCATTAGGGCCGGTGACCTGATAATGGCCACGAGATTACGCCATGTTAGACGGCGAGAAGGATGAGATCCAAACGCGAGTAGTTACCGCCCCCAAACACCGCAGGATCGCTGTTTATGGTACGTTGTTTGAGAAAGACAGGGAATCTAGAGTTCTTGAACTCAGTTTTTTCCAGAGAAAGTGACCATTCTTCAAATTATCCTCCATGACTTCTGATAAAAATGACCTTCTGCCTACGTCCTCAAAAATCTCCAAAAACACATGTAACTCATACCTCGGTATATATACTCCTCATACATTGGATTTGGAGTCTACAGTTATTGAAACGCAAGCTGAGCAGAGATTGGGGAGAACCAAAATTTTAGAAAAGCTGAGAAATTGGGTTGCAGAAAAGCCTGGCCAAGTGTAATCGTGGGAGCACCTTCTCAAAATGAAAGTCTAACAACTTCGAAAAACACCTCGTCTCCACGAAGAACCCATAAGAAGCTGGGTAAATCCAGCGAATGGGGGTTGGTGCTATCTAGAGAGGAAAAGACTCTTATCAATTTATAGGCGCTTCGGGAGCACTGTGATGTGTGTGGTGCTCGTTCCGGCAGTTTGTAAGGATCTTGAAAAAGATACCCAAGACGGTAATCAATTCCTCGAGCCCTCTCTTCAACCAAAGACACAATGTCCCTTTAGCAACTCGATTCACAAGTTGGCTCTTCGCATCACTCGATTCTTCGCTGTAACTGCAAAACGGATTGTCACGCAACCCAACAATGTTTTGAAGTGTCGTTTTAGATAAATCAGAATTAAAAGTAATGTCAACAATTAACGTTGACGGATTAGGATTGATGAAATTAGTTTCTTTAATCAATTTCTCCCGTTTCCTTCGAATATATACTATTTATTTCGAGTACCTTGTACCCTACCGTTTTGGAGCTCCGATTAATCAGAGAATACCATATCGCGCATTAATTAGATAAATCCTCAAGTACTTGAAGAGGCAGTTCCTGCAGTGAATTCCATCGTAACTCCCTCCATCGTTGGAGTGGACGTAACTTCATACAAACTCGCAAACATAAACGAGGACTTTACTGAAGGAAGAACGAACGGGTTCAATTAAAATCCATGGTTTATTAACTGCAATAATTACGGAAGAACGGTGTTATCCTAACTAATTTAACTCGTTGGAAAACATAATTACGAATGTAATTTACTGGAGATTTTTATATTATTGTCCGTATTATCATCATTTTTACAGTCATAACTGCAACTTCGAGAAGCTGATTGAAGGGGGCTGACAGGGACCCGTGAAAATTCAATTCATCTCTATGGGGGGAGGGGGGTACTAGGGTCCACTTTTATTCCAAACTCCACATTCAAGAAGCAGCTAATATCTGTCAAAAAAGTGCCCCTAGGCTCATCATTAAGAGCTTTGGGCTCAACTTTTTCATGTTAAAAGATTATTTTCATGTTTCATGCATGAGTTCATCCTCTCCTATTTGCTCCAGAATTTGACATTTTGTTTTTATATTGCCTTATACGGAGGGAATTGAATTTTTTACCAGTAACATGAAATGTTTCACGAGAGTTTTGACGGTCTAGGCACAAATAGTATTCTCCCGCAAATAGGAGACTTATTTCGAATTTTTTTTTGTGAAAGGAGGCCAACCAGAGTAAACAATTTACAAACCAAAAATAAGTAACATAAAGTAAGTTTTGTACAGTTGCGATCAAAAATATTTCCTGACATATTACTGAACAGATTTTGCAAATAATACTTTGTCTTCATTGAAGGGGAAGGAACTCTAGAGTGGACATCGGTTTATCTTCAACCAACTGGTTTGAGAGGAGCGCCCTGTTGTGCGGCACTTTCTTGAGAATTTTGAGCCTTGGCGTATACCCACGGTTTCGTAATGAAATTTTCCATCACCACTAGCCAACGTTTCACGAGAGATTTACGGTTCAAGCTGTTTGAGAGGGTCTGGTTTGCTCTTTTTAACAACTCCGAGTAATACTGATATAGTGCTCAGCCAAAAGCTTATTTCCGTTCCGAAAGAACTGCAAATGGAATGATATGTGAGTTGGAGCTGAGTACTTTCGCATCGAAAAGGAATATCGAGAATTTATGTCTCCAATTTAGAGGGTTTCTGTTGTGCCCTTTTTTTTTTACCGAAACGGAAGACATTCGCCGGGATGGGGGAGCGCAATATGAATAGATGGATTCATCCCGTAGGATTTGTCATAAAAATGGTTGCAAACGCCCTCCAGGAATCCCGTGTTTTCGTCTTCTTTCATGTATGTATGAAAAAAAAAGGTTATTTGAATAATCGTATACCGGATTTCAATATAAAGCTGGAATTTCGCCGAGGTTGTAGATATTCCTGAAAAATACACAGCTCAGATGAAGGCTACGTAGAATAAATATTGTACCGGCAGAGCTTATGAGAGAAGCTAGGGCCCTAATTTTTGTTGAAGGATGATGGTGAGGGTGTAAACACAATATTTTTCTTGCCTTTTGACTCTGATGACTGCTGCTGTCATTTCATATGGATTCGAGTACTAAAGGTCAGGAATTCTTTTTATATTTCTCAAGAATGAAAAAAAAAAAAAAAATGTTAGTACATACCGATTTTGCATTGTATGCGGATTATCAACGTTGAATATTCAAAACTCGGAGTTTATCAGTAAGATGACATGCCCATCAACTAGTTGTTTTTAATTGTTTACTGATATTTCATTTTGTTCAACTGTCACCAATAGAATGGACCAGAAATATTGCTGTTCGATAATAATGTTTAGAGCTCGCTCGTAATGGAATTGAATGAATTCCTCAAAGAAGAGAATGAAAAAATACCTAGAAGGCTTGGGGAACTGTAATCGCGAAAATCTCTTTTCTCAACAAAATGTTATCGTATTTTGATGTTAATAAGATAACTGTGTAAGAGTCCGTTTCAAAAAGTTGTTAGAGGGCAAGGAAAAAGCGAACACGTGAGAAATTTCATTAAAACTTTCCTAGAAAGGGAATTTGTGTGATTGAAAAGAATCGAGGCCGAACTCCTTCAAAACCTGGGATGATTGTCGGGGTTGAAGAAGGTGGGGAAGTGAGATGAAAAATAAGGACGGTTCATTGAAGTTTCCTAAGAAGAAAAAGAGTTGAAGAGAAAAAAGCAAGAAATGAGAAACTCGGGAGAAATTTAATGGGTGTGGAGAGAGGAGTGAAAAAGATCTAGGCACTGGTCGGAATAGAGTGAGGAGAGGGAGGACTTGCCAAGTTTTTATAAAAAATTATGGGGTGCGTAGAGAAATTTTTCACTTTCCCGTCGTCCTAAAATTCATCGTTAGTGGGTGGAGCGAAACTTGGATGAAGACGGTGTATTATTTATCAATTTTCCCGCTGAAGCCCGATTGTGATGGAGCACGCACAGGGGCATAATAATAACGAGACGACAACTTGATGAGCTCGGGGCCTCGTCTCGCTGAAGACAGGAACCACCTTCGCGAGATGAAGTTGTGACGTGTTGTGTGACGGAATTCTGAGCTCAGGCCAAGAGGTAGGTTTCTTTCGGAGTTCGATTTATGAGGGCGGTAGGTTACAGTTCGCACACACGGAGCCACCATAGTTTCACAGAGAGCCATCTACTGGCCGTTCACAAAACATCGACTGTTCCAGTGCCGTGCTCCCTCAACGCACCCTTATCATCAGGAGCTCCTCAACTGAGTCACTGGAGGTGGCCGATGTTTTTAGAAAGGACCAGTTAATTGGCTTCATTGCACAAACTGTCATCTAAATGTAAAGACGAAGGTGACCGTTTGGCGTTTAAATTAATTTAAATTTAAATTAACCCCGGGCCTGGTCAGTTCGTTGACCTATAGACCCAGGTCCATCACCAGTGGAAATCAACTACATTAAATACAAACTAAAACAATGTTCCTGTAAACATCCAAACATTCAGGGAATAAATAAATTGAATCAAAAACTCAAGCAAAAACTATCTAGGCACGTGACCGTATTGCGCATGCGTACTTAATCCACTTCAATCTTGATTTGAGGGCTATTAAAAGCATGGAAATGGGTCAACCACTGTGTAAGAATTGGCAGCGTTTCTTTCTTTCAACGTGTATGTTTTAAATACACTACAAAATAAGACGAAAAAAGTGGCGCAGAGTTCACCTATAAACGCTTTTAAATGAACTTATAATTTTACAAACCATGCATATGATTATGTATGAACGTAAATACATTAATCATTTGTAAATCAATTTGATATTTTCAAAAGGACTCATGAAAAATGTCGATGATTTTGCCTTAGCAATTCACGTAGATTTGTGCCGATTAAAAGTTTCATTAGGAGTAATTATAGGAGAGACGACGATGACTACTCACAACCAAGGAAAACGCACGTTGAAGTATCTCAAGGAAGTGTATCAGACCCACTCGTTTACCTTCTGTACGTAAGCAACCTATCAGAAGTAGATTCTAGCACCACTGCCACATTTGCAGTTCGCAGACGACACTGATGTCTTGGCAGTTGGCAATGGTAGCAACGACAGTAGTCAATATCAAAACATAACAAATCTAGCTCCAAATTCAGTAAATGGACGTCCAAATGGAGAATCAAATTAAATGAGGCTATGTCAGCGCACGTCCATTTCACCAATCTCGACATTGGCTACAATGCCCGAACTCCTAAACCTTAATAGAGCTTCCCTGAGACTCACCGTTGGCTTATTTACAGGACACGGGGACTTCAGGAGGCATCTCTGCAGAATTGGGGTGCGCAATGGTACTGACTGCAGACTCTGTGGCGAGGACGAGGAGACAGCGTCTCACATCGTCTTCAATTGTCCTGCCCTGGAACACAGGCGTTTCAGAACCTTCGGGACTTTGGACCGAGGGGACTTCCTCAACCAGAAGAACCTGGTCGGAGCTCTGCTGGACCTAGTCGGGAACACGGAGCTTCGGCCAAGATGAGCTCCGGGAGTTAGCACAATGGGCCACTAGGTCTAGGTGCGGGGGGCGGGCACGATGATGGACGTCCCCTCTACCCCTGTGTAATTAATCTAATCTAATGCCCGAACTCCTTAAACTCTGCTTAAAACTCAGAACAATACACTTCTGGCTCATCAACCGACAATTTTCTATGCCCATCGGAAACAAACGGCTTCTATACAACGAAAAGCTTAGGCCAGTCTAGGCGTATGAAGCGCAGTTGCGGGGCTGTACCGCCAATCGGCAGATTATTTAGAAATTTCAGAACTCTGTGCTGCACCATGGTACTTCCGTAAAGATGCTCTGCACCGCAAACTTGAATTGGACAGTGTAAGAGACGTGATCAAACAGGACCACGGTCCATTTTGCGAGGCTCAGCTACCACGTGAACGAAGAAGCTGCGTGGCTCCTTGACGTACAGGAACTAACTGTGCCTAACGACTACTGGGTGCAATAAAATTGTCAAGAAGAAAAAAATATAGGAGGCTCCCAAGACGAATATGTGGCACTGAAGTTGTGACGTGATGACGGGTGTGATAGATGAGCACTCTACAATCCCACGACAAGGAGCTCTCGAGCAAAACAGTGGAACTGCCCATCATGACAATAGACAATGAAGATCTAAAGAAAAATGGGGTAAATACATTTACAGGAGAATATTATGCGATAATAATTTTTCTGGATTGAAGACTTTTATTGAGCTCGTGAGGGCAAAGAAGTTGGGAAATGGTGTTATTCGTAATTTCATCGTCGTCCCGCTATCGAGTTAGTTCCAAATTGAGATTAGTATCAGGTGAAATTGATAGAATCACCCGCGCGATAACCGTTCATTTGGCTTGCGGCTCAACTTCAAGGGAAGGAAGTGGCTCTGTCTCACCGACCCTCCTCTAAACGGTGGCCTAAGGCCTATTTAGATAATGGCTCTCCCGCTACCAGAGCTAACAGTCGGTCAGGCCTTTGAATGAGGAGATGCCCTCGGAGCCTCTCTAATTGCCTGGTTGAAGTACATCTAACCTCCCCTCATTCAAATACCGCCTCCACTCGACCACTCAATTTAGATTGTGGGCACTGGGATGAAAATATTCTAAAGTAATACGCAATAGCGATAATTGGATCAGGACGAATCCTAAGCAAACAAACTACTCCACGCGAATGAAATTGTCGTTATTGCATGGACCAAGCCGTTAACGCGGGAATTTTAAGAAAAAATTTCATCCGTTTCATTTTGTGACAAAAATACCCAAAATTGCACCTCAGTGTTTTGCATTTGGAAACATGAGAAAAATGGCAGAACTGAGCTGAACTGGCCAAAGCAGATAGATTCGATGTCATATCATTCAATACATCTTCTAGACTTTTGTTCCCCAAGTGTTTACAGTAATTCCAGCAGTCATCACTGCGCCACTGACTTCAATCCTACCACCGCTAGTGCACATGAGCATCAACGGCCTATTGGTTGGTTATTCCTTGAATAATCAACCTATGTTTTTATGATAATGATCAACCTCTCCGATTCGGCTCAAAACTTTTTTCTGGACGTTTCATGATGTCCTGATCAAAAAGGTCAATGTCCGTCCGCCGTCCATTGTCCACGCCGTTTTTGGTAGTAGAAAATTTTCTAAAAATCTGAAATTTGGGTCAGGGGTCTGTTCCCGGCCTAGGGCGGTCCTCCGAGCTTTTCAGCCCGATCGGACCAAATTTGGGCGGGGTAGGGGTCAAAATGTGTTTTTGAAAAATGGATTTTCTAGATTTTTGGCGATCTAGGCGTGTGGGGTATCATTTTCCACTTAATATTGGACGCTGAATCCAATGAAATGGGTCTCAGAACGATCGGCACCCACTGGAAGAAGTTATGGGTCGAATTGGGTATATATTACCCATTTTGAATATGTGTTCTGAAATTTCTGGAACCTAGGCGTGTGGGGTATCATTTTCCACTAAAACATGGACACTGAATCGATTGGAATGGGTCTGGGACCCGCCGCACCCACCGTTATCCCCATTTCCCCCATGTTGAAGAAATGAGTCTACTTGCGCCTGGTCTGAGGAATAACCAACCCCTGTGGAAGAATTTGCAGCGTTTTTTACTTTTCACATTGCTGGTCTTTTATGTTCCTTATTGACTCAACCACATAATGGCAACATTTTATACATGGCGTATTTTGTTCACGTTGCTACGCATTTCAAGTTATCACGCCGTGTTATCGCCGTAGACGTCTCAGTGGCATAAACATAAAAAGCTAAGAAGAAATTAGAGCTCAGGCGTGAGAATTTCATGAGCAGCCCACTCGCTTATAAAATTCAAAACGTGGTGAACACTTATTTTCCCCTTTTACACATAAGGTCTATTAAGCGTCAGCAGCGCGGTGTCAAGTGTGTGGGTTATAGTAATCTTCCCATAGGTCTTCTCAAGGCAAAAGCACAAAGCTTCGAGCGCTCCACGGGTATAATAAAGAGATATGCGAGTCCCCATATTTTTCAAAAAAGATGAGGGAGTGGGAGAGAGCCTGTATGTGATTACGTACATATTTCAAGTCTCTGAAGGAAAACCCTACCTTCCACTCATGGGTCCCGCCACCGCGCTCTTAGGGAGTCTTGAGTCTTTTTCTTTCCAAGGTATATGAAGAAATGAAGACATCTTTTGATGAACGTAGCGGGATCAAGTTTTTCTTCAACAAAGGCTCTTTCAATAATCAAGTAGGTAAAAGAAGGGGAAAAGCGTCGCAAAGTGATCCTGTCAGCGGAATTTTTATCCAGACGAGGTCTTCTACGGAAACCCATTTTGTATATTTATGACGAGATTGGGCAAGAGAGCTTAAATCCTAGCTATCATCACATAATTCATAACATTTTTTCATTTATCTATCTTTAAAAGCCATTTTACTGATTTCTGCCTTGTGTTGTCTCCAGAATCATTGCCTTAAGCTGCCTTACAATCGATAATATTCCTTAGGTATGAGTTCGAAGACCATCCGTCTAACCCTAAAGATTAACATCCACCAGTCTATTATCTGAGAGAACCACCCCGATGAAGTCCTCAGTTAGCTAACAGGCACTAGATAAAAGGGGTGTCGAAGCGAAAATGATTAATTTGCTTAGGTACTGAACTGAGGTGGCCTCACCAAAACGTTGAATACAGCCGATGATTATGGTGTAGCGATAGATCAGTGGTAGGGAGGATAATGAAGACGTTGATATACATCGGCATCAACAAAGGCTCTTCGGGATAATCAGTGTTCCTTCATCGCCTCTTCACGTTCGGGTGGAGCGTAATAATATTGTGAAACATTGCATTTTGAAGGAAATCGATGTTTCAGATTCAAAACCACATTTTTCGGTTGTTATGGGTTTCTGTTTCGGAGCTGGATTCAGAAGCCCGAAAAAATAATGTGGAATGCAGTTTTTGAGTTACGCAAATTCGAACTTCTTAGCACTCTTCGCTCTTTGTTCTAATTGATCTTAAATTGAGAGCAGTCCCTTACTGTAAATTATTATTATAACGATTTTGAGCAATCGGGGGCGGAAAATTGGAAATCCGCATTCTCAACTGTAACTATTTCTTGGGTGGTCATGAGGATACGCCGACGATTCTGCTTGTTCAGAATAACAATGAAGATTCAATGTCAAACTCAACCGCTCAATCTGACTAGTTAAAGAATGGACCGTCGATTGGAGGCCATAAATGAGGTCAAGTACCAACAAGAAGGTTAGCCATTTCCCAACTCGTCTCAACAACAAAGTGGTTCCATTCACCATTGAAGCAAAGTACCGCGAGGCTCAAATAGAGAGCCCTCGTGAAAAAGAAAAAGGAAGAACCGACACTCAAATTCAGAAAACTTTATTGTGTTTTGGGGCAATGTACGACTTAAAACCGTACAATTTGAAGTCGTACGCTCAGACCCGACAGCAAAGAGGAGACGACACCCTTGGGAAACTCGATACCCAGACATCCGCCGCCGCAGGATCACCAGCAAAGCATTTTCTCACGGGCCGTGAGAAAACTCGAGCGCTGAGAAATCCGCAACATTTCGGATTTTGAGGCGCTCTCAAAATCTCCACGTGTCCGGCGAGTCAGCAGATGGGAAGACACCGCCCATCGAGCGATTGGATATTTCGAGATCCCACCACTGCCTACTTCACCGAATAATATCCTCCTTCGAACCCCCTCCAAGAGTTTGGAGCAATTTTGGGGACGCCTAAAACCAAACGATTGGCTGAGGGGTGGGCCCAAAGGAAAACTTGCGCAAACTTTGGGCCCAGGAGAAAACACGAGAAATCGAGGAAAACCATTCTATGTCCAGCAGGTGAAGTGTGTGCTTCGACAGCCCTAAAAGACCGCTAGAATCACGAGCCGGACCGCAGGAGTTCAAGTTCGGCCCGGAACACGCTTTGGACCCAGCAAAACCCGCTGGAGAACTCGGCCCTTAGAATCTGCACTACAGCAGCCACTCGAAGGCCTCCAGAAGAACCACCCTCTCCGACCTTCCGGAAGAACAGGCGAGGTAGGAAAGAACATTAGAATCAATCTGGTTGAGCTGATAGGTAGGAATTTATTTTGTCAAAATTTCTCATGCTAATATTTTATAGATTATTTCAATTTTGAAAAATATTAATTACCTACCTAATCAAAAACAGTTGTTCTTTTTCTCCTTCCTCGCAAGTTCAAAGGTTGCGTCTAGGCATTGGGTGGACAAACAGATTCCTGGCAGTGATGTCCACTTAGAGGCTAAAACTGGCAGGAATGTAACTCTTACAGGCAACATTTCAATGTGTCCGTCCACAACAAGATAATCCTTTACAAGCAATACTTAAAGCCAATCTGGACTTATGGAGCGCAGTTGTGGGGCTGCACCGCTCAAACCAATCAAAACATGGCACAGAGAGCTCAGAATGCGGTGCTGCGTGGTACATCAGTACCTGCTACACCATGACCTAATGGTCGAGACAGTTAACGAAACCATCAGGCTTAAAGCAGCGGCCAATCTCCGAAGGCTACATAACCATGTCAACGAAGAGGTTGTTCGACTTCTTGACGTCAATGATCTGAGAAAGCTTAAACGCACGAAATCACATGCATTATTTCTCTTGGAGAAATTGACATTAACCCGTACCTTTGTGGGGACCGTTTGTTTGAAAAGTCAATCATACTCATATTTATATTTCGACAATGACTTAATGACACATTGAACATCCGAATTTGACTATAATATGCATTAAAATACTGGTCTGGATACGCTAAAGTGGAGTCTTTTAGCTCAAAACTTCCATACATTTGTCTACGACAGAAATGTATTTCCCTCAACTTTGTGACAACATAAGCGTCACTTATTGTCACAAAAACTTGAATTTATCTAACCAAAACGAACCTGAAACTCTCGGCCCGAGAATTCGCCAAATGAATTCGGAAACCGTGACTGCCCAGCGGAACTTCACACTCGAAACGGCTCTCTCGGTATGGAGTTGAATTGACAATAGTTGAAGCAACTCGAGAGAGGAATGATAAAGGAATTCAGACTAACAGGATTCGAACTCTTGAATGACTACGAACCACCGAATTCCTAGGACTCAACTCGAGACCGCAAACCTTCGCCTCCATGTCAAGACCACAAGTTGCGTTCGCTCGGGAAACTCTCTAATTAGGACTTTTAGGAAATCCGGAGTAACTCACATAGTGGTTTATTCGGCCTATTCACTCAACTATCGTATTGGAGTTCCTCGTGAAATGACCGGTGTATTGTGTATTTTTACTGTCGCTCGCATTGATTAAGAATTACATAACCTATTTGTAAATCAGTCAATTTTGTCGTTTTTCTCGGGCAAATGCACTTCCCTCAGGGTTTTCAGGAAACGGTCACGTTTTCACAACATTTTGACAACTTGAACGTCAGCCTGAGTCACGTTGATCTCTCTAAAACAGCAAGTAACCTCGTGTACCAAGGGAATCCTTAGGAACTAGAGGAACTTGAGAAAGTATACAGGAACATTGAGAAGGAATTGAAGCTGCTAGACTCTTGTTGTTCAATGTTTAGGAGTAAGGACTAGGTTTCTAGCTATTTCCCTCTCTTCTTCCTTTCCCTCCTTGGGTCTAGTAAAAGGGCCTCCCTCCGCCAAAGAGCGGCGGGAGGGGGGAAGGAGGTCGTTTAAGACACTTTGTTTTGGGCACCCCTTTTCATTCCTCATAATCGTAAGACGTGAGGTGCGCTGGTTATTTAGAATTTAGATAGCTAAAATCCGTCTTGTTGGTTAGTAGTTTATATACTTTAAGGATCATACAGGGTCTGCCAACAAAGTAGGACGTTTTTGAAATGGGTAGTACTCAGCGTGGGGAACTCTGTGAGGGGTGGGGTTGGGACCATCGTGTTCACAATGAAGGGAAGTTTTTTTAGGTTAGTTGCAAAGATGGTTTGGACGATGCCACAACGTGTTTTCGCGGTAAGTCGGTTTTTAGTGAACGGTGAGTCGATAATTCAAACACAGAGAGATTTCCATTAAGAGTACGCGATTTCTCCCCGCGGAGCTATCCCAACTCGTAATGTAATCCTAAGGTGGGTTGAAAACTTCAGGGAAATGGGCAGTGTTACGAAAAAAAGGAGGGGAGGAGATCGAGCAGCGCGAACTCCAGAGAACGTTGAGCGCATGAGAGTCGCTGCCCTCCAGAGCCCACACCGTTCCATCCGACTTCGTGCAGCAAATTTGAACCTCTCACAATCAACTGTTCATCGAATATTGAAAGTCGATCTACACTTTCATCCATATAAGTTGGTGATTTGTCAGCAATTATTGCCGGCGGATTATAACCTTCCTTCGCCAAAAATTTAACAGTTGACTCATTTCTCGGCGCGGTGACGTTCCCTGGCCCCCCCATTCCCCTGACCTATCCCCCTGTGATTTTTTTTTGTGGGGATACCTAAAGGAAAGAGTCTACAAAGATAAGCCGAGGACCCTGAACGATTTGAAGGAGGCTATCACCACGGAAATCAGCCGCATCCCACAAGAAATGCTGGACAGCGTTTCGAGGAGCTTCACCAAAAGACTCGATAAATGCTGATGGGCATCACATGCTCGACGTCGTCTTCAAAAATTGAACATTACCAGAAAATTCCACTTCTTGTGAACAGTTAAAAAAAAAAATACATATTCTATCTTGAGAAATAACCGAGTTATGATTTTTTTAAATCCATCCTACTTCGTTGGCGGACCCTGTATTAGGAGTATTGGAGGAGTTGGTTAGGAATCCCCTACCCGTACGGGCAAGATGAAACCACCCCCTGATTGACTCAGCGTACCTCGCCTCGCCAAGGGCCGATCCTTAGTTTCACATAAGTAAGAAATCCTTCCTAATTTGTCAAGTTTTGATTCGTCCACATATACTACGTACTTCCTCAGTATTACACCACATAAATCAACAGACGCTTGCTGAGACAATCATCAAGATAAACATTTGATTCTCCCGACCGTTCAAACAGCTCATTAGCCGTTTGACGTAAAATCTTAGTTGAGTCATTCTAAAGGCAAAGTTCCGTATTCCAAGGTTAAAACAACCGCAAAACTTGTGCACATCTTCTTTATCGCACAAACAGCTGGTTTATCCAGGTCGACAACGGGTTAATTGACGAAAGAGTCACGGTCTGGAATGAAGCTGCAGGTTTTCCTGTCGTCGTTTCCATGGTTGAAGTGAGATGTTGCTACTTGACCATTCGAGTTCTTCAACCACTAATTAGCATACCACCGACGAAGCAGTTTTTATTTATCTTTACAAGCGCGTAGATTGAATTGCCGCTGCCGTTCATTTTATTTATATTCTATATCATGAACCTACATAGAATAGTAGATTTTAATTTAATATAACCATTTTTTTCTTTTTTATTTCTCAAAGAGACTTACTTACTAATGAGATGAACATTTAACAAAACACATATATTATCTCCCACCTACAATTGCTACCCACAGCCGTTTTCTAACGACAATAAGTGGAATCTAATCACCATTTCTTTTCAGAATGTTGCTGACCGATGAATGACACCGAAAAAATCGGACTGGAGGTGAGTCCCTATTTTTCTGTACTGATGATGCAATCATAATTCACATCACAAGTATCGAATGAAGTCTTGAAAGAGGTCTCGTTGGCAGTGATTACGAATTTGCGACCAATCGAGTCACTGAATTATTTCATTTGATCTTGAATTGTCGAGCTCCCTAGGTTAATCCTGATTTTTTTTAGAAACTTCTTTGTGAAAAAATTATTATTTCATCATATTAATATTCAATACAACGAATAAATTGTTGTTAAGATTGCTATTGTAACGATTTATGTTTTTTTAGTAAATAATTTATTAACAATTGTTCACTTGAATACACTGTTCACATTCGTGCACTTACACCATCACAAAGCACAATACACGGTTACGCGGTTGTCGCACTACTTATAACACTATTTATAACAGGGCACGATTTATGACATGAAGCATCTATACCCAGACTCCGAACTGAACTGCCCTGCGCGGCATTCCCGGCTCACTTTTATACTGGCTGCCTTGGCGGTAGAAATAGCAGTCCACAGTCTTCACATCAGTTCTTCCATGTGGATTCCAGGTACACACCCGCACTTCAATCTGGGTCCCTTGGAAAATGAACTCCAACATGTTACGGAATTCAGTTGGTCCAACCAATCTTGGGTATTGCCAATTTCTTCATTCCCTGCTTAATGAGCAGCTTCTTCAGGGCAAGTAGCGCATCCCAAAGAGTCCTGTAGATTGGCTTCTGGTGAGAAGACTGTTTTGTCACTAGATAGACTGGTTCTGGGAACTCCCATTTGGCCGGCGCAGGTGCCAGCTCGCAACACTATTAATTGGTCCACTGCTACTCGCACCCATCGTGAAATACTGTCACATCCTAAAAAATGCATTTTTCTGTTTGTGACGCGGCATCTTTGCACTGATCGTGTATTTTCACTCATATCCCAGAAGAAGAATCCTAAAGAGAAAGAGTATCCTAAAAAGTAAACTAAAATAACGAACTATACTAGTAGAAGAACCGAATGAAAAATACGAGAACAAATTTCCAACTAGATTTCCCAACAAGCTGTTTTTTGAGATGTGACAGTATTCCACGACGGTTGCGTACTAATCGTGTCCTGTTTGTATGTCCAATGATCAGTCAGAAATCGTATTCTTACTGAGTCAATTAGACGCAAAACTTCTCCAGAATGATTAATTTTACAAAACCGGGAGATGTTTATAGGATGTGATCTTGAAGAAGTTTGGGTGGAAAATGGACGGAATACTAATATCATAGTTTTAGTCCTTCACCCCCATCTTTCTGTTGCAAAAATATATAATCCGTCGTAATATATAACGTCTACGGTATTCGGCAAGTTTGCTGAGTCACTTAAACAAGCATGCAATTCAAATTCGCTGGCATTTTGGCTCGTTACAATATTGTGAGTTACATAATATTCGCTCCAGGTTAATCCTTCATTACCAATATTGTGTCTGGATTCGGTTTCGAATTCCTCCTCTCCGAATGTGCTTCGGGTTCATGCGTCAGCTCGTTGACATGGTGGTTTAATATCAGGGAAAACCTCCCCTCCAGCTCTCATATCCACAGTGGAGCGTTCAATTACCACGTCAAAATCAGGGCCATTTGTTGGGGGGGTCGGAGGCATAATTAACGTAGGCGTTGTTGCGGGGAATGACGTTTCACAATGCGTGTTCATTCCTCGACGAAAATCACATGACCCAGTCACGTCACGTATCACGAGAGTTCATATCGTGTCGTTTAAAGTCCTATGCTTAATCGGTAGACGTCAATGTTTCCAAAGTTTGACAGAACTACAATCGTCTAACTCTCTGAACTCCATTTGATGCTTTTCCAATCGGTCAACACCCAGCGAAAATGAGGTTCTACGTCCACTAGGTAGACAATAGAAACGCTACACGTTTGTTTAGGAATACAAAGAATGGAATAAATTCAAATAACATGAAGTGTCAGTAAGCATTTTTGTACTTGGGGTAGCAAGTCAATATATGGGGGTCTGAGTCGGGCACATTTCTTTGCCCTCGTTTGTGCTGGAGGACGAGAACAGCCGTTTTGGCTGGATATTCAACTAATAGTTTGCCCTGATCCCATTCTCCGGCTGTCATTCCATGCTCTGTGAATCCCTCTTGTTATTGATTCTTTGGAACTTCTGTTGATAGGAAAAAGCGCGTCCACTTAACTTTAGTATACACTTTGCAGAATTATCCGCATATGCCGGGAAGTGTCATTTTTCAATTTTATTTCAAACATTGGTATTACCTCCCAATATATTGCTAAATCGTTACCGCTGTTTCCTTCGTATAACTTAATTTAAGCGATATTATTAGAGAGAATGAAATTCACGAACTGTAAAAACAGCGATGTTTCTCTTTTTCCTGGCAGTGGGCAGACAATCGTGTTAGTAACACATTTGCTCGTAATAACTTCACACACGCAGCTTATTTTCAACCCCTAGAGACCCCTTTGTTTCTTTGTACATTATGTCCTCCTACATAATGTTATTTGCGCAAACTAAGAGAAGAACCTTGAAAGACCCAGAAAAAAAATTTGAGGCGAATCGGACCTTTTGACCTTTTGCGTGAAAACATGAGTTGATTATTGAAGGAATAACCAACCAAAAATGCCGTTCAATACGCACTGTGGATAACGATTATAAAAGTTCCTCAAATGTGGTATTAATAGGACATTTTTTGGCAACTAACCCTCATTCCCAAATCTTTAACAGTGAACGATTGGAGTGTTTATGCTAGTCAACTTTAGATCTACTTATGGGATTTACGCACCCGCGGTTCATTGTGTCCATCGCTCGCTGACCGTCGTTGGAGGTTAAAAAATCGTGTACAACGGCGTCTTGATCGCTTTATTAAAAAATCCTGACTTCCTACCCGTGTACGAGTATTGCTCGATCGAGTCAATTCTTCCCTTCGCCAACGGATTCGACACATGGCCGCGAGGGTGCGCTGCGTTATTAGCGCCTTCCCCAAACTGTCCTTGCGACGCATCTATTATTTTGGCTGCGTCGCTCGGCTGCTGCCCCAAATACCTGTGAGAAAAATGTCAAAATATTGAGTAATCATGAGGCGAAGATGATTTATTCTCAGTTACCTCATCATTTGTACCTCATGGTGTGTCTTGATAGTGTTCTTGTGTACTGAATGTCAACGTGTAGTGTAATTTTCTACTGTGTGAACGTGTGGAAATTTGGTGTTATGTGAATGTAATCATTGTTTTCCCGCTACTATTGGAGTTTCTCTAAACTTAACAGCCAAACAATATCGCAAAACCGGGTTGAAAATTATTAAAAATGTGTGGCAATGTATTCATCATAAACAGGAAGTCAATATTTAAACAGTCCAAAATATGCGATTGTGCATTCATACGTTTCATGATGCCAATTGTGTCTCGTGGACCATGCTTCACATAAAAATTATTTTACGGATACATTTTTTCCAATTTTTTTATTTAGTGATAGTTATTTTAGAGGCTTTTAATGTGATTCCATTCTAAAAATTACGTATAAAAAGATGTTGACTCAGTTCCACTTTTATGCGTTCCACGAAGATTATTCATCATTATTATTTGTTCAATTTCATTCATCCTTTAGTTTAAAAAATATCGTTTTCATTTTATTTTAATTTATAGAAGTACTACATCTAAACCAGAGTTGACTAGCACAAAAAGCATCAGGAGCGAAAATTCCACAATTTTGATGATCACTTTTTCGAATTTTTTGAGGATCTAGGCGAGCGGGGCATCATTTTCGAAAAACTGTGGGACGCAAAATTGATTGGAATGAGGTCTGGACTCTCAATGTTTTCTTTGTACTTATTCTCTGATGAATAAAATAAACCATTGTGGAAGAATTCGCAGCGTTTTTGTGCTAATGTTTGAGACCTGTAAAAAAGAACATTGCCTTGTTCCCTGTTCCTCCCCTGCCAAGAACCGAGGCTGCAGCGACCCAAAATCTGACCATCCTGCATTGTACTGATATTTTTACCCGTTTAAGGTTGCTGGAGGACCCAACTTTGAGGTTGGATTAGCCCGCGAGATCGACCATTAATCTCACTTTATATCGTCTACGCGAACATCACGTTCAAGGCCGTTAAACTTCCGTACAACTAAATTCAATTAAGCAATTAGGGGTATGGCAGCGGACGAAGCTCTCCCTCGTTAATGGGCGATGGGGTAAACTGGAAAAGGTATGCGGGGTGTTCAGCGGTGGGATAGCACGACCGAGGGGAACAGGATCCCGAGAATCCCTGGCATCCCCCAGCTTGATATCAAGGATCCGTCCGCACCGCAGGACTCCCAGGAGCCTGACGATCCTCGCGAAAAAGAATGATTTATAGTCGCCCACCCGGGATGACGTGGCAGAAATATGACTGGCGATGGGCCGGGCACGTGGGTGAAAATACACCGGGTTGAATATTAATCAAGAATGAAAAGGCGAATCGCGCCACACCGTAAGGCCCGGCAATTCGTTAATTTGAGATCCTGTTTGGGCCCGGAAGATTTCGCCTGGCTTAACAGCAGGAGAAGAGCTGTGAATAATGATACGGGCTGTCTGAAAGACATTGCTTCCCCTCCCACCGCCAAAGGAAAAGGTATAATGCATTATGTAGAGGGAAGATACCTCCCATGTCTTTCTTTTTACGCTCACCCATTTATTCCCGGTTTATTCACTAGTCTACTTCAACCCTTGTGTTTCATGATGACGACTGCGATCTCATTGAAGATAGAACCCTCGAATCGCGTGCTCTGGTTTGGTGAAGAAAATGAAAATGTTGGGATTTGTTCAGAACCTCCGTGCGCCTTGCTCATTTTGCGGGTCGATCCGTTATGTCAACTCGTTAGTTCTTGATCCCTTTGCTTGAATTATCATGACTAATCCCCAAAAACTGAATGAATGTGGTCAGAATACGATGAAAAACCGGTTTCGGCATACTATTGAGAGTTATATCCCGCTCTATAATTTTAAGTAACAGGGAGTCTCAGCTATCTTTTGTGCCAATTCCTTCCACACGTATCGAAGTGTACTTGATTTGATGGAAACCTAACAGTAATCTACCGTCTCTCTGAATCAACTGGACGTTGTCAGTAGTCTTTTCTGTGTATTAGCATGTCCGCTACGACAAATACAACTGTGAACACACAAAACTGTCCTCCAAAGAATTGGAAAATTCATGGTTGGCACTGAGAAACATTTGCGGGGCGTGGACTGGAATGTTTATAAATGACGGAGGGCATGACAGTTTTGACTTGCGTCTTAACCTGGGCAATTGTTTTCTCTTGACGAATGCTTGGGACAACAGTGGGAGACAAATCACAAAGAAACTAAGCAAAGCATTAAGTAAGGAGAAGAAAGCTGGTTCTAGTCGTTAATGATTCAGATTATTCTGTGTTGTCACTCAATTTCTAAATTTAGTAGACCATATCCTACAATAGGACAATAGATGATTCTATTGTGATATACAAATTTAAGTTAATCCAACCAAGAAGCGTAAAATTTTTGAAATGAATAGTTTCTAGCCTTCTCCCTTGTATCTACCCTTGTATATGTTTGAAAACAATAATTTCTACGTTTTATGAGTGTGGATTCGGTATCCAATTTTTCATTCCTAATCGGCACCAAAATAAGTTTTAAAAGTTTCAAATTAATTTTTTTTTTTTTTTTATTGGACCTTGAAAATATAACACCAAGATTGAGTTTTGAGCGTTTTACAGAACTGTGCTTGTTTGTTGTCTCTTTGTCACTATATTTTGGAGGCTGAATTATTGATATTGACCCGACAGATTGACGCACATCAATGAGCAAAATAAACTATTCGAACCGAATCGTGATGAAGTTCTTGCAGTCACACTGATTGCAGACTGCCTTGTTTAAATCGTATTCGTATTATAAAGTAAAATCGGCGACGAACTTACTTTTGTAAGGATAATGAAGATCTCAGTCTCCTCCCACTTATTGGATTTTAGCTCAGACGAACGTCGGCGCATTCTTGTAGCGTCTAGAGAACAAGATACGATCTGTGTCACTGCCGGGATCATCTCGTGAATTCCGGGTGGAAAATGGCAATCCTGAATTAGGGAAATTCTAATCCCAGAAAAGGAAGAAGCTAAAAGTACACGGGTAACGCCCGGCAACGGAAGGAATAAGGTGAGATAGCGCGAAATGGTTTAATTTTTTTGTCCCCTTCTATTTTCATCTTGCTCAGCCCTCAATTCTTCCAGTCTTTTCTCTTCACACTCTAAACTCTCAAAGAGCAGAGCAAAGTAGTTTATGCAGATGAGGCCTCGCAATCAGCCGCAAGGAGACACTTCTTTCTAAAAGTGTAATCAGTGACTCCCCGTCCTTTAAACATTCCCTCAACCCCCCCACCCAGCCCGTGTGCCTTCCGCGCAGAAATTTCCAAGTTTAATTGGAAAGTTGGGCAATTTGCAAGGGAGAAGGCACGGGGAAAAGGCTTCTGCGATCGGTGGGAAGGGGTACCGGAATGACAAGCGAGGAAGGAGTGGGAAAGACCCGTCTAACTAATGAATTGATCAGTTTCGATCAACTAAGAGTATTCCCAAGTTAGCGGGAAGTTGATGGCGCAACATCAATTCGCATCAGAATCGATCCGTTGAAGTGCAACTAGAACACCACTGTGACGAAATTGCGAGTTCGAACTCATTCGAATACATCACGTTGATGGCTTGAACTTCGTTTGAAATTACAAAGTTCGAAACGAGATTTATTTTAAAACCAACCATCTTCAGCTCTGGCTACTACTATTTTAGTTGGGGCATCGATTTGTCCAATCTTTCAACTAGTATCCAGATTGAAATCAGTGGGAAACCAATCAACGTTAAACCGAGTTTTTGGAAAATGTAGCCATTTTAATTGCATAGAATGCGGTGTTCGTGATTAATCTGAACTTTAATTAAAAAAATTCTGCAAATTCCTTACACACGGGTTGGTTATTCCTTCGAATGGTGGAAACAGTGGGCGTGGCGGGTCTCAGGACCCATTCCAATCGATCTCAGCGTCCAAACATTTAGGGAAAATCGATACCCCACACGCCTAGGTAGCAGAAATCCCGAAAACACATATTCAAGATTGGGTGTATCTATGGGGCACTACGACACTAATTTACTAATAGTACTATTGAAGAAAACGTAGGTAATTTAGAAGGCTATAATAATTGTATTAAATTGAATTGAATGGTACGAATAAAAAGCTCGGACAGTAAAAAGAATTGTAGGCAACTGCTCAAAATTGGTTGCTAAGTTTAACAGCTGGTTATAAACAACAGGATATGACGATGTGTTTTGTTTGTCTATTCGGCTGAAGTCACCCACATGGGTAATAAATACCTAATTTGACCCATTACTTCTTCCAGTGGGTGCCAATTGTTCTGGGACCCATTTTATTGGATTCAGCGTCCAAAATTTAGTGGAAAATGACACCCCACTCGCCTAAATCACCCCAAAATCTCGAAAATCCATTTTTCAAAAAACACATTTTGACCCCTACCCCCTCCAAATTTGGTCCGATCGGGCTGAAAAGTTTCGAGGACCCATCTCGGCTGGGAACAGACCCCTGACCCAAATTTCAGATTTTTAGAACATTTTCTACTACCAAAAACGGCGTGGACAATGGACGGCGTACGGCGGACGGCGTACGGCGGACGGCGGACGGCGGACGGCGGACGGCGGACGGACATTGACCTTTTTTGATCAGGACATCATGAAACGTCCAGAAAAAAATTTTGAGCCGAATCGGAGAGGTTGACCATTATCATGAAAACATAGGTTGATTATTCAAGGAATAACCAACCAAAACGCTGCAAATTCTTACACAGGGGTTGGTTATTCGTCAGACCAGGCGCATGGAAACTAATTTAAAAACATGGGGGAAATGAGGAAAACGGTGGGTGCGGCGGGTCCCAGACCCATTCCAATCGATTCAGTGTCCAAAATATAGTGGAAGAAGATACCCCACACGCCCAGGTACCAGAAATCTCATAAACACATATTTAAAATGAGTAATATATACCATATTTGACCCATAACTTCTTCCAGTGGGTGCCAGTCGTCCTGGGACCCACTTCATTGGATTCTGCGTCCAAAATTTAGAGGAAAATGATACCCCACACGCCTAGGTTCCAAAAAACTCAAAAACACATATGCAAAATGGGTAATATATACCCAATTTGACCCATAACTTCTTCCAGTGGGTGCCGATGGTTCTGGGACCCATTTTATTGGATTCAGCGTCCAAAATTTAGTGGAAAATGATACCCCACTCGCCTAGATCGCCCAAAATCTCGAAAATCCATTTTTCAAAAAACACATTTTGACCCCTACCCCCCCCCCCCCCCCCCCAAATTTGGTCCGATCGGGCTGAAAAGTTTCGAGGACCGTCCTAGGCCAGGAACAGACCCCTGACCCAAATTTCAGATTTTTAGAAAATTTTCTTCTACCAAAAACGTCATGGACGGCGGACGGCGTACGGCGGACGGACATTGACCTTTTTTGATCTAGACACCATGAAACGTCCAGAAAAGAATTTTGAGCCTAATCGGAGAGGTTGACCATTTGCATGAAAACATAGGTTGATTATTCAAGGAATAACCAACCAAAATGGAAGAATTACTGAAAATACATAAGGCCAAGGACTTTCAGACCGCACTCACCCCACTGGTGACTGCTAGCGATTCTTGGGAAGGGTGTTCGGCTTACTCCGGAGGGGTTTATCTCTGCCCCACCCTCAATCGGGGAATGTCTTTGGTTAGGGTCCCAAAGACCAACCCACAAGCCCAACAAGCATATATTTGGGCTGTTTCCTTGCGCCTGTGATAACTGATGAAGACGTTACACAACCTTCGATATGAGGGAAATCATGATGAATCAGAGCTGCAAGACGATACTCCACTCGGCTGCGCATGCACACTAAGGACCATCAGTAGCCCGATGCCAGTGTATAAACTTGATCATTCAAGCAGTGTCTCTCAGGCTCTATGGCACATGGAAGATCTGGAACTAAAGTCTTCAAAAATTATGCGAGATTTTTTTTTTTTTTTTTTTTCAAATGATATTGAAGTTCTGAGAGAGGTCAGGAATGCTGAAGATCGCGATTCAGTCCGGGTAAACTTGACAACTTCTGGAGTTAGTGTCCAACCACTTGCATCATTCAGAATTTGCAGAGTTACTTCATAAGTTATTCCTCTATTCATGAGTGCTTACCAGAAGACTATGCTCAATGGGTGAATTCGACTTGTCCTACCACTAACCTTCTTGACTCAATATGCTAGCTTCTCGCCTGCCTGGAAAAATCACGAGGTCAATGATGACAATATTTACTGGGCCGAGGAGTACTCCATCATAGCGCAAAAATGTATAGCGTGCCTGATCATCTCTATCCTAGAGGGGATCACTCTTCATATGTTAGTTTAGTCCTTCTGATGAACGAGGAGCGTTGAAAGCGTCCCAAGCTCAACAAGACTCTTCTTTTACAAATTTCAATTTCACTGCCTGCGGGAATAGCCTGAAAGTTTCGTAGGTCAGCCGGTTCGATTGATCAAAGTCACATCTGCACCCAATTGAAGATTCGAGGACAGTCTGATTGAGCAAAGGCCGACGACAATGGGGTACCGGATTGTTTGAGAGAAATAAACGAGAGAGAGCTCGCTCGTGACGGCGGTGGGACAGCGAATTTGCAATATCGGGGAGGGGAAAAAGGGGTAGGCTCTTTCTCCAGCCAGGACGGAATTATTGTTAGTTTTGATCTTGATCAAACAGACGTTGTTTACACAACAAACACTAAAACCCTTTTGTACCACCCCGCTTCGGATGGTGCTTGGGAATTCGTTGCTAGCACAATGGGCGTTCTTTTTCCGTTAGAATGTATTTGAAAACTCTCTCAAATGTCCTTTGCTTAGGGGACCAATATTCATATTGTATTTACATACCCAGGCGCACAAAACGCGCACAGTACAAGCTATATTTTCCATATCCCATGTTTCCATTTTCTCCTCAAAGGGCAGACCTCTAAAGAGAAAAGGGGTTTCCTATAAATGGGGAAAAAGAAGACCAAGTCAAGAAGTCGAGAGAATAGCTCGCATTTTCTAATAAAACGACTGTGCAACGAATTGCATTGCGCTGCGTACATTTTGCCTAGTAGTTTGTGACACCCCTGAACGCTGGAAGCTTACTCCCACGAAAATAACGCGAGAGAAAGCTAGTTCATCTTCTTTTTTTATTGGAGTGACATCACAGAGGAACACAAGCATTGTGCAAGCACCAGGACCGTTGCAGGCAAGTTCACTGTTGGCAAGTGCCCTGACTCTTGGTTTCTATGTTCAGTCTCACCTAACCTTTCTCGTACCATCGCGGTCACTACAGCAGTCTTCCAGTATTCTACCAGTTCTACTCGACTCTTAGCTTTCTTTTTCAGGTCGGTTTCTGGTTTCATTGACTCTGTTCGGTGAGGCTTGTCATCCCAGTGCTGGAGTATCCCTCTGTCGTGTGTATACCTACCTCACTACAGATGTAATTTGACCGGACACGGTTTATATTGACGGTTCCTTTGATCATTCACCTTCAAGATGGTCATCCAGTGTCAACTGAACAGCATCTTAAGAGACTGGTAAACTATCGTGCCTTTTCCGCCCCGAAATACATCGTACCCTTCCATGTTCATCGGTTTGCAAGTTGCACAATAAGCCGTGCAGCATATAAGAGCTCGGCCGCCCTCCGCCACCAGCAGCACTTGTTGTTGAATGTCGCTTCATTTTAACTACATTGCTTCCTCGTAATTTATGCAAGTTTGCCTGTCAAACGGTATCGCATTCTCCGTATATATTCCTGGCCCATTCTCCATATGGACGCTGGGTGAGAGGTTCACCCCAACAAACTCGATTGATGAACATTCACTCTAGATATCCTTTTCTTCCCTGGTTTCCATCTCTTCCCGTTGAATGGCGAGCAGTGGTGGCGAACCCATTGTTAGAGTCGAGGGCATTGTGTAACAGCAGCGGTGCAAGCTAAAAAGAATTTCAACCTCGTCGAGGTAGACGGATGGGCTCGCACTTCACTGAAACCACTCTCGACGACCTGGACAACCCGTTCACGACCTACGTCTTTGTGAGCTACAGTAGAACCAGGAGGCCAAATGGAGTTGCATTGTTTGCTCAACGGTACGTAGTAAGAACATGTTAAAGTGTATCTACCCAATACTTCCTGATGGATACCCCGGTAACTGTTTCCCAGATGAACTTGTTCACTTCCGCCGTTTCGTTTTATTTTCCATTTGGAAAAAAGGCCGCCATTGTTACCCCGGGGGGAATTCCATCACTCTCATTCAACGTCGTAAAAATGAACCCTCGCGCTGGATCCCTCTTTTATTCAGTTGTAAGAGTGATGTCTTCGTAAAAAAAAAAGATGATTGGCACCATACGTTTGTTAGTCAAAACACCTCTGTTGTACGTGTGTTGAAAATTCACTACTGGTCGTATAATCCGTAGGGACGCAAGCCTTTGTCGATATTTAAGGTTATTTGAATAAAGTAGGTATCTTACGGAATTAAATATATTGAGGGTCAACCCGGAGAAGCCCACGCTTCACTATAAACCACTATTTTCCTGTTCCGGCGATTCGGGACTGCAGCAAGCTCCAAACAGTGAATTGTCCAGTTGAGTTTAGGGTCAGCAAGCATTCCGAGCACCCTCCCTGCAAGATCTCCGTCGTCTGAATCGAAAGGCATCGAAGAAGCGCTCATCGCTCCAGCGATCTAAGCTGTCAGTCAAATACTGACGCGGTCCCCTTGGACGGTCAATTGAGATTGCCACCAACTCGAGAAAATCTTCGTCGAGTAGTTGATCGAGTTGATCCATGATGAAGAAATTACGGATTAACCAACCAATTTCACTTCACAACACAAAATATTTACACACTGCCTTTGACTTGTGACCAGTGAAATGAAGGTTATTCTTCATATTCCCGCTTGTAAGTAACACCGTATAACCTTACCATAATTGAAAACAGCTGATACAAGTCTCTTCCATACACTGGGAAAATGGCCGACTCGTATTATTTGTTTACATTCGCGAAAGAGGTTAGAATCGATGGGTTACCCAATCAGAACGCTTGACCGGCGGGTTAACTTGCGAGTGACGGCCGGTCAGGGTTAACCAGCTGATGAGGAGTTAACCTGGTTTCTAGTTACGCTCCATTTCGTGAATCGAGAGTTTAAACCCTAACCCGTGTTCTAGTTACTCGCCCTTAAACCATTTAGAATCAGATGGAAGCCACAAGCAATGGCAGCAAGCAAAGATTATGGTCACGCAAGAATCGAAAAATTCATTGATGAAGAACACAGCGTGAATCCCGGCTAGGGCCTTGATGATACTTATGGAGAATTTTTTTGCCAACACTCACTGTTGTATTTAGATGGGGGGATGATTTATGATGGTTGATTGGGAGCCGAAATACATAGTTTCGCGCCATTAAATTCAGCAAAACTACAAAGCATCGATCTAAAGTTTCCGAGCATTACGGCTCTTCTCAATATTGACAATACTGGAAACTCTTGTGGTATTTAACTGAAAATCAACCTAATGATCAATTAAAGCATCATTAGGCTCCAGCTCATACCGTCAATATTACCCGAGTCAATTCCACCTTCTTCAACGATCATCCTTCGTCATCTAATTATAATTAATCTACTCTAACGAATACACTCACCGTACATTGATGAGTGGAACAACAATACGGCGAAGCGTTCCCCGGGATTTACCTTACCAGTGAATTGGTATTTCGGGAATTTCATTCAGGATAAGACAGCTCTGAAGTGATGTGGGCTGCGTTTCATTTCCTTCCGTCTCGTATTACTGAACTGAGCCTTCGTCAAAGGTGTGTATCACGTTCGCACAAGCGCTCTTAAAACTGCGTTCGGGTTTTAGATTCTCCGATACGAGGTACCTATATGAAAGCAATGTTTTGGCGAAAGCTGGATATCGCCAACCGCTCGATTATGCGGAGATTTAGTTTTTCGATTATGATTACCCATCAAGTACCCGCTTGGCTTTTTAAGGGATTCAAGTCATTCGTTCCACCAATGAGGTTCATGTTCTTCATCAGGTGTTTCGGAAGTTGTTTTCCACCTCATGAACCTCCTCGAAATAAACCTGATGAGGGTCTTTGTTCCCTTTAGTGGAGAAATTTCACTAGTTGCCATTCAAAGGGCTCTTACCGGAAGATTAAAGCAGCCATTGTGGCCATCTTAAGTGCCTAATCAACAAAGCCCCCTTTTACCAGGAGACGTGAAGGTAAGAGAAACCCTCCGGACTCAAAGTAATATTAGTTCTTTCTGTTGAGCGGAGGTTGTAGTGGGGATGGATGATTGAGGTACGCCTACAAGAAAAGCAAGCACTAATGAACCTCCCTTTTCCTAAAGTTTATAGCTCCTGATTACTTCTTGATAGGTCTCAGGATATTGCCCCTCTAAGTCTCTTCTCGGGCGCTGATACCAGGGGCTCCTGAAGGTTCCGTATCGTGCGATGGGGGATTTTCATCTTTCAGAACTGACGTAAATTTAGAGAGGCACATAATATATAACCTAGACGGAGAAGGACGTTAGGGCCTACATTGTATTAAACTCAAAGCTAGGAATACTTCATGATCAATATTGGTTGTTAACGCTAATGTCACGCACATCAGACTTAAATACTGCTACAGGTATTCACTTTTCACAGCTAATAAAACCAACTAGTCATTCTACACGGCTCGCTTATGCTATGATCCTAGAAATTAATCATGCAAGAAATAAATGCTCAAAGTTGTGAGAAGCACACCTGATGCTGCTCAACTTCTCAGATCCAAATGATCCAGTGATATGGCCTCCAATGTTTATGCAAATACTGAATAAACAATTAGCGAAATTTCCTTTCAATCACCAGTCGAATTTTATTCCCGTACGACATTTTGCTGGCAATTTTTTCAAGGAATTTCTTTCATCAAAATGAAACAATTATCGCGGAAAGTTGACGATCTAAGAAGGTTTTCTTCAAAGAGTCTTCGATCTTCTCTTGCAAAAATGCGTCCTGATAGCGGAATACGATGGACTGAATAAAAATTATGATTTTGTAAGAAATCGTTAATTAGTATATTTTTTCTCCAATCAGAATTTATTAATAAAATATCCTACAAAAAAGTCATCTTTTCTGGTTATAATTAGGGAAGTTATGGGCATTGTAGTAAGTTGAGATGGAATAGAATCTCGAAATAACCTTAAAAGCAGTTGTATAATTTAAATAGGAAGCATGTAATAAAAAAAAAATTCTAAGTAGCACTGATGCAAATCAGAAGTAAAATTACCGCGTGAAGTTTGATGATACCTATTGACTGGGCCTCATGAGTGGGTGTTTTCGGTTTGAATTATTCTCAAACGCTGAGGGCATAGTTTGTAAAAATGTACCGTCAAACCTGAAAAAAGTTCTACATTATACACAAAAGGTCATTAAAAATGTGTCTAGCTTAATGCCGTTGTGGACAAACTGACTATAGTGATGATGATAGTCCATAGAAGCTATTGCAGAGAGGGTGGGTTATTTGGGGCCTCGCGTCCTCTGACTCACATCAGTAGGTTATTTGGCAAGCTAACCATTCTGAAAAAAAAAATAATAATAATAATTTTTTACAATTTTCTTAAGACCACGGAAAGAAGGATTACTGTACGTTCAACCGCCCATTTCTTTGAAATTCATTTATTAAGTACTATAGTGAATAAAAATTAGTAATGATTAGTTCGAACAGTTTCAGCTTATCAAGAAGAACATCGACTTTTGTCTAAGCCGAAATTGCCTATTTAAGTGTAAGTAACACTGCAACAGTGTTGAACTTTTCTAGCTTAGCCTAGCTATAGCAATAATACTGTGACGAATGAGAAGGCAGGCCTCGAAGAGAGGAAGAGAACCTAATTCAAGTTTATTGAATCATTATAGCCACCCCACACAGCGTCGGCTGAAACTCAACGGCTCTCAACCGCGTATTAAATTAGACAAGGTATTACAGGAGGACGTTGGCGCAGGATATGAGAGCCATTTAATTGCACCACGCATTTCGCCCTGATCTTAACAGGAGCGTTCCATTGTGCCTGGCGGGCGCCGCTCCCCATCATCACTTACTCGCAGATTAAGTTTAATCTTGGTCGACCGGGCCCGGAGAAAGGGGATTGTCCGAGGGTTAACTTACCTCAACGCTCAGGTGAGAGCGGGTATCTTTCCGTGATAATATTTCATCCGACGGTATCGCAGCATCCATTACACATTCCGTTCAACCCGGCCGCCCTTGGAAATTAGGTTATAAGGAAAGCTCTCTCGGCTTCTTCGAAGAAAGAAAATGGGAGCTTATAGCTTGTGTATGAACGTAGGTGCATGCGGATGAGGAGAATAGATCGAACTAAATGTTTTCACTTTACGTTATTGCTTATTTAGTCCAATATATAGGATGAAGGAATGATAGCATCCCAAATAATAAGTACGCCAACCTGGAACAAACTCTAAAGCTGAGGCGGTTACACAATATCGGCTATCTAGTTAACATGCGGCACTTCAGAAGACTCAACTAGTGTCGCTGGTTGAAAACATCTGAACGTTTTGGAGAAAAAATGGATTTTTTTGTCTTGGCTCTGGTTCAGGCGATATAGATCCCCAGAGAAAAAAAACTGTTGCGCGATCTCTTTTCTGGAACGTGTTTGGTATCAGACCTCTGTACCAAAGTCGTATTCTGATATAATGCTGCTCTCACGTACAGAGAAAGATAATATTTGTATTTTACTTAACTGAGGGTGAAACCCCTGTCCAAGCTGTCAAATGATTTGGAGGATGCTTGGATCGAAGATGCACCCTTCAGCCTGGCTTGACCCTTGTAGGAACCATTTGAAAGAGCCAGCGACACAGCTCTGATTAACCAGAATAAATAAAAAACATTCCTATGCTCTTTCTATCCAGGCCTCCCTATCATGCCCCTGGCCTCAGTGAAAACTCAACATCCCCCAAATCCATCGCTAAGGCCGGGTACACACGTTGAGGATTTCCGGAGAGGAATTCCTCTGAGGAAAACTTTAGAGGCGGCCGGAGCCGGACGGAGCATCCACACGACGCGCGAGGCCTTTTGAGGAAACTGTGTAGTTGTAGTGGCCGGAACCCCGGCCTCAGGCGGCCTTTCCAAAAATTGGAAAGGCCTGGCGGCCTGTTCAGTCCGCCTCAACTGAAGGCCTCGACCCGTCCACACGGTCCGGTCGGCCGGAGAGGTTGGCCTCAACGGGGAATCCTCTCCGGAATCCTCAACGTGTGTACCCGGCCTAAGATGGTAAAGTCCTCCGTCCAGGTCCTTATCAGGGTTTACCATCACGCAAACGCTTCGCAATATCTGCCAAAGCTTTCTAATTCGCTCACATAAATCCTAATTAGCTCAATCGCTCATTTCAATCCCTAACCAGCTCTTTCCTCAAATTTTTCTTCGATGTGCTATCCTTTCACATGAAAAGAATATTCTATTTACCGAGTGCAACGCATGACCAACGTTCCAGACGTCATTGTGACTGTTTTATACACACGTTTTGACGCTCTAGAATGACAAGAACCTCAAGTTAATCCCCTCTGCCCTCTCGATATTTCGTTTTTCGTAATATTAGATAGAGAGTAGCTTCAACTTACAATACACAGGAAATTGTGTGATGTCTTTAGAAAATTGTAAGTACAGAGGAAAATACCTAAATGGGAAACTCTCTAACAAACTAAATTGTCAAACAACTACGAATCGCCTACGCAGGATTAATTCAGCATATGACATACGTACTTCAACCCTCCTCAAAACTGACGGCGAAACACTAAGTAAGCAGGTATTTAAAGCCCCACATCGCCGGAGTTGATAACTTTTCCTCCATGTATCATAACACTGCCACACGTGATGAATATGATGTTCCTACCTACTTTTCATTTGGTTTGTTGAATTTGAACAAAAATAATCCAGCTTGAACCACACTGTAGAGAATTATTGAGCTCTCAGAATAGACCACTATTCACACTCTTCGTTGAAATTCCACATTAATGTAGGTATTTCTGCATTGTATTTTGTACTCAACTACATAAAATGAAATTCCCTCGATATATTCGTCTAGCTCGACCATCAAGCGCTTTCTCCATTAGTTTCATGCAAATGCGTTGGAATAAAATGCAAATCGTTTCCACAGGGCGGTGGACGGATCATTAGGCTCGTCAGTCTACGGAAAACAATTAGCGTGGGTGGGATCCGCGCCTCGGCTGCGGAAGGCTATTAAAAATGATTTCAAACCCAGATCACTGACTGGTCAACGTATTGGTCGTGACAGTGATTGACCGTAGGGGAAAAATGCCTCGAGCGTTGAAGCGGAAACGTGGGGACCGTTTCGCGATAGTTGGATTTCAATTTCTGAAGCAATATAACAAGAATGTTGAACATTTTTGCTTACTCAAGTTGTTTGTATTGGTTCTGTTTCCAATAGAATTCGCTTTACATGTATTTGTGATATATTTGCACCGAAGAGAGTCATGAAGGGTACAAGGGTTCACTGGCACGAGTAAATGATGATATTGGAGGAACTCTACCGCTCAGACGGCCTCCATTTTCCAGGATTCGACTCAATCGACAAAGATACTTTGATCACTGGCTCATCACGAGAGCTTTGGAGCATCTATTTTGATGTATGATATTGGTTTTTTTTCGACCAAAGACTGATCGCACTTCCGAAAATACATCCAACGCGTTTCCTATAAAGCGAACAACTGGAAAAGGTATCTTCAAAGGACCAATCGTCATTTTCTCATCTATCTCATCGGCGGGGCTCAAAATTGACGTTACTCGCTTACTTCGTCTCACGTTTGATCCTTTACGCGTGAAAAGTGAGGAATCCCAGTTGTTGAAGAGAGATGAGGTGTGTAGAGGGGGATAACCCGAGGGGCGTCTAAGCACTGGAACGCATTTGCGATTCCTTCAAGACTTCCCTTTTCCTTCTGTCCTGAGAGGGATGGGCCTTTTGCATCCATCGAAAACTGGGTCCTCGAAGGGAAAAGGGAAGAAAAGAGAAAGTAAGATTAAAATCGCATTTCGTGCTCTACTTGTCAGTAGGCTACGCCCATCTTTCGTCCCACGTTTTCTCATTTTATTCTTGCATACACGCTGACGTCTCTTACAATCCATTTTTCTCTTGAACAACCTCATGGTTAGTGTTTGAAGGGCTACAACCTTTTTATCCTTTTGTTCAGATTCTTTCTTGAATACGCTACACGGCTCCGGAAGCACTTTTTCCGTGTGACTGTCATCAGTCCATCGATCAAACCTAACCGCGTTCGTTTTGTGCTGGTTTTGAACTCGCATGACTGCGGTCAAACTATCTCAAGCTTCAATATTGAAGTTACTCCAGGAGAGGAATTATGAGTTAATTAGTCTCTGCCTGTTGTTCTCAATTTGTTCAGCATGCGAATTAGGTGAGGTGTGAATTTGTTTTCAACAGTGACGTTTTGACTTGAAATCAGAGTACGTCAGGATAATCGCTGACCTGAATACAAGAATGTTCAAAGTTATGATTATAATTGAGATAATAGACTGCTGAATTAGATCCTTAAATTATTTGCGAGCGTACAGATGAATCTTTAATTACTAGAAGTAATAACCACCAGATTACTAGTGTACCAATTACAGTCCATGTAAGATTGATTTAAAGAAGGAACGGAAAAGCTCTTTAACCCTCCGACGGGCGCAATATGATTTGTAGCATGGTTGGGCGCAATTCATCTGTGAGATCAAGTACACCAACTTGCATTCAATTTCTTTGTAATAAGGAAACAATATTTTTGAGCCACTCAATATGTATTAAAACATTTTATTTTACAATAAAAATAAATTTTATAAATATAAAACATTTTTATTCAATTAAAATTGCGATTAAATGAAAGCTTTAGTTTTTTTCATTAAATATCCACTATAACTAGATCGATAGCCTATTATATTGATATTTTCAATAATTATGAATTAAAATTAGTACTTAAAGCACAAGAATGTTTGATGGCTCAAAGAAAAGTTGGAAAGTAAACACAGCATAAAAATGTAAATGTATAAAAGTTAAAAAAAAAAGGAAAAATATTATAATAAACTAACATTAATGTGTAATAAAAATAACCTCCCATAATTTGATAAAGCTATCACACGTTGAACAAAATTAGGATATCACTTGTACTATTCGGAATCGATTTCAGCTTTTTAAAAATCTTCCTGGAAACAATATTCGCATCTCACAGATTAGTTCAAGATAAATGGTTTTTAACGTTCAATAATTAAGTCTATAATTCATAATAAGTAACATTAAATGATAATATAAAAATTAATACATATAAATTTGCGAACAAATGAAATTAATTAACTTACTACGTGATCAGGCGCAATTAATCTCACAGATTCAAACGACTCTGGTGGCATTGGAGAACGTCCAGGATCTAAAATGGTGATAGGGTTGGCGACCATGGTGGGAGTCAGGAAGATAGGTGGGAGAACAGCTCTCTGTTGTGAGTCATGGAAATTTGGTAAACCAAAACAATTTCTTCTCATCTCACAGATTAAATGCGCCCGTCGGAGGGTTAAGCGTGTTTATGTGAATCACTAACAACAACCAATGCAAAAACCCAGAAATGAAGCGGTAACTCAAAATTATGAAGACCTAAATAATCACTAACTGGCCTCACATTGTCCATTTTGAAATAATGTACATCAACTCTGTACAACAGCATTAAGTACTCATGAAGTACATAAAACATGAGGTCAGTTGGTAGAAATAAGAGCCCACCTTTATGACGTCGTTGAATGCTTGAAGAGGAACTAGAGGAGTAGGCGACAATATTTCAATATATTGTTTTGATTTTATAATTATATTGACTATGAAAAGTTATAGGACAAGTGGAGGCAGGTTGTGTGAAATAATAATCTGGATCAAAAGAGTGATTTGCTGCGTTTTTATTGCAATGTTGAGTTTAATTCAAGTGTTCTGGACGAACGTGGTTAGTAGGCTTCATTTTATGGAGATTAGGTCACACAAACGTCGTTTTTGGTTTAAGAGAATCATTCTAGTAATAATTTAACAACAATTGACCCTAGCAACGTAGAATTTATGATTCGATCTCATTCAGCGATACGCTCCAGAATAAATGTGGTCGTCTCCTTCAGGTCACATGTCGGGAGTGTGACGTTTGTGACAAGGAGCGGAGGAGGCGCCGAAGAGATAAGATAAAGGCCTTATGAACTGCGACATCCCCGTAGGAGAGGTTGGCAGCATATCCGTGGCTGACAGGGTGAACTCCGGGAGTTTCTACCGTATCAAGTGCACCGGAGGGAGGATATTAGGCGGTGGAGGGGTTAAAGGAAAAAGAAAAAGTTTCCCCTCTTCCTCACAACTACCCCTGATACTGAGGGAAAAAAACTCTGTGAAAGAGGCATATCACACTGCTGCGGAAGGGAAGCTTCATACAGACAAGTTTTCTCCCTTTTTTGTTGAGGGGTAAAGGGAGTTTCTGCGGGAGTTTTTGGTGTGGTAGAGCCAGGGAAGAGCTGATGGCGATGGATACCCGGGGTGGGGACAAAGACGGCACTCCAGCGCTAAGGGAGGAGACGAGCACTCCCTTGAATACTGATCCCGTTAACTGTCTACCAATCACGTACCTCCAACCCCCTTCACCCCCTTCATCCCACTTCAGATTAATACACCTTTCTCCCTTTTCCGCCCACTTAAGGCCGAGAAAAGCTTCCTTTGTGACTTTCACGGATTGTTGGTTTTTAAGTAATTTGTTTTCTTTCTACTGATTACGTTAACTCGATTCTCTCCTTCAGACGAAATTCCCTTCAACTTCAAAACCAGTTCGAGCTGAGGAGAATTCCACTTCACGGCACACACTGACGAGAAATTCCGTAGTTCGTAATTAACATAACACAACTCACTGATTCAAATGATGTGCAAATGTTCAAAGAAACGCTTGTCAAACGCGTCTGTCTCCGCAATCAGTCGAAAACCCTTTATATTCCATTTTGTGTCATATGGAGATTGAGAGCGTAATTCACACAATTCAAGACTCGTGTATGAGTAAGTAATTAGGAAGGTCCTCGTGTATGTTACAAGGAGATATGGAGGGACATTTTTATACAAATTTCAGCATAATTTAGTAGGCAAATAAATATTTGAATTTCAAGGCTACCTAGATCTCTCTGCGACTTTGTGATCTTAGCAACATTTTATGGATGATACAATAGTACGGCTTGGAGTAGGAGTAAAAGGAATAGCAGTGTTTTTTTTTCTAATACTTTGACGCTGCGGGTTGTTTCCTTTGCGCCAAATACGTGACTCTTCGGTCCATCTTCCCTCAGACATCTCAGATCACCGAATATTTCCCCATCAGCTGAGCTCTCGAGGGGATGAAACCTTTTTTAGTTCGTCGAGTCAGTCAGGCTGTCGCCATTTCGCCTCTTCAACTTCTCCCGCAGACGATGCTCGTCCATTTTCGAGTCTAACGTCGTTTTCCGTCAGAGGGCTGCGTCTCAACACCTGCTCGACTGAATTATTTCTGAGTTTGGGACACTATTAACGCCTAACTGCTCAACAGAAGCCACTAATCCACCACTACGCAGCATATCATTATTTCACGCCATACGCTGGTGTTCAACTCATTTCCAAGATTAGTACTTTCCCACATTGCAAATAAAATGGAATCTAATTCGTCATTGCAGTATTTTGTTTACAATTGCTATATTCGAATATGGAGTGCGCCGCAATCATACTTGTCTTTGTCCGAGCGGTACGTTATTCATTTTACTAAGAAATGTAATTCTTTCTACGTGCGTTAATCTATAAGAATCCTTTGTTTGTTCTGGCCCATTGTGACGTCATCACATTATTGCCTACCTGCTTGTGAATCATAGAGCAATTCATTTTTTGAAGGGAGCAGAAAAACATCGGATGTTGTTCATTTCTTGTGACATGAATTGACATTGATTTAGTCAATAAAATGATTACGATCAAAAAGGGTCTAGATTGAAAAAAAAAATCGGGGGAATTTCAATGGGATTTTTTACATGGGTTTTAGTCTTTTTAGTCAACAAAATCCAACTGAGGACTACTGTAGTTTTTCCGCCTGATAAAAGTGAAGGTAGGAGTGTAACAAATTTATCTAGGTAATTCATATTTCTCTATAAATGGTTCGATTCTGAATAGATCCTATTGTTTTTGTGGACCGGCGAGAGATCCTACAATCAGATGAAGCTTTGTTCGACTAAAAACGAAAACGCGTCCGCATTCAAACAATTAAAGCGAGGATTATTCCATTCGCCTTTAACTATAATGATATATATTCCTCGAACCGAATAAAATCTCTCCATTCCGAGCTCTTTAAACATTCTACTGTCTTTTGGCGCAATAACTATGGTAATAGAAGAAGTTGGTTCGCCCCGTAATTTATGAAAGCCCGAGCCGAACAAGCCGTCCGAAGTCGAGACTAATGAAACAGCATAACAAACGACGGCCTCTAGACAACTCGAAAAACGCTATTACAAATTCTCACAATTAAATTGGTTCGCCTCAAGGGAAATTAATGTTTTTCTGTTGACTTTTTTCTATCGAATTATATAGTACCTACGCTGCGTGTTGCCGCTCTCTGGTGGCCGAGTACGTAGGTACTTTTTCGTTTCTACGAGAGAACATTTTGTACGTACTGAGTGAGATATTGGCTGCGAGATGTGAAACACGTGTGCCTGGAGCAGTTGAGAAACTTGTGGCCGCTTTGTGGTCGGTATAGATACAAATGCAGATTTCATTACAAGTGTCTTCAGTGGGAGAGCGGAAAACCGGATAGATTAGTCCGAGAATGCAAGACAAGTAGGGGAAATACTCGAATTATATGCGGTGAAACTCGATGCGGTATAGAATGGAACGAGAAAACTTGAAATAGAATCAACAACTTCAACTTCGACGAGAGAAAGCTGGCTGATTCAGCGAGAGGAACGCTATTTATTCAGTCTGGAAGCTCCCGAACCGCATGATGGCCTTCCAACATCCATCTTTCAATATTTCAACGAGAACACAATCGCCGAAAAAAAACCTTCCGATAGCCGACCATTGTTAGCAAGAATGGCTTTCGATAAGGTCGAGAGGTTGAGAAACAATGACCTAAGACGAGAGAGGCACACAGCGCTGGTGAAACGCTCTGAAAGAGCACAAATCTTCATTGAATTCTTTGAAGAAAACAAAAAAAAAGTAGATTCGAGGGAAATGTACCCCTATTCTTCACCTAGTCAGGTTCGTTTTTTTAATCCAAGTTGAGAGCGTACTAACGATCGGATTGAATTTAAACTTTGAAAAACTCCCTCTTGCAATCCGTTTTTAAAAATAGAATAGAGAAAAATGTATCCTTGCCACTTGGAATCACTAATGTATAAAGACCTACGCATACAACAAATTCGAAAATCTCTCGGGAAATTTAAAAAAGTAGCACGCAAGCCCATTCAGGCTGTATTTGTGCCTAACTCTTACGACACTGTCTGTCATTGAACAAGATTAGTCAATTATCGCCAAATTATTGGTGTTTCTTCACTGAATTTCATACTCATGAAACCACTTCTTATTTACCTATTGATCTATGAATATGGATAATACTGGATTTGTCAATTGAACAACACTTCATCACTTGGATCTCAACAAGCTCACAACCACAACCAGAAAGACGCCAAGCGTTAGAAGAGAGAAAACAAGGAGGCCTTGCAGTGTTGACAACTGTGAGGTGAACTTCATTATTTTGATATAATTTTATAAATTAGTATTGCTTGTTGTTTATGTGAGAGTAATATTTCTTCTATATTTTGTGACATAGACAAGAGACAAGTGGGGATGAGCCCTCGGCAATATATAAATAAATAGAGTAGGTAAAGAAGGAACTTGAATTAAATTGAATAGAATAAAATTTATTTCTGTTTAAAGAAAAAAAAGAAAGAAAGAAACGAAAGCCGATACTTCTCAGGGTATTCTTGTCACAGGTATAACCAGAAGACGATAAATTGCAAAAAAAGAAAATTAGAAAAGGGAAATTAAACTTTACTTGACTATCTAGCAGTCTTTGTTTTGGCTGCTAGCTAGCACAGATACATACAGCTACTATACAGATTTTACCTGTTTCCGACGGCCGTGGAAATTAAGACTAGAATTTTAGTCCTACCGGTTTGTTGGGTGGAAACAGATGGGAAACGAGACGGAATGGGATGTTTTTGAGTTGTCTTGCACGATGTTCTGGACGAACGGGCGACGGATGGCGATAAACGGTAGACGAGGTATTTTCGAGTCGTCCTTGCCACGATTTTCTGGGCGACAGGCGACGATTGACGATAGCGGTAGAGCGGTAACCCGAAACTGGGGGATTTATTAATGTTAATTTTTCGTCGATACGGAGACTTAAAAATATAAATCAAATAAATCAGTAAATAAATCAGTCTAAAAGTAGGATTTGGACCGTCATCACAGAAAGCAGAAATGTAGCTATTGTTCGTGGTAAATTGGCTACACTGGATTTGAACAATTGGAAAACTGAAACGCTGCTTGTTTGTCACCGCTTGGTAATATTTTGTTTTCTTACTTCCTTCTTTAGGCTCGACATTGTTCTTCGTTTCTTCTGAATTTCAAATTACGGAGCTGAGGAAGGAAATTCCCTCAAGAAAAACGAACGGACGAAACGCGTCAGGCATTTTACCGTATTCGCCATCAAAATGATCCTCTCGGCCATCTTTTATACTTTACTTGCCGATATTTCCACCTTTATGTCCCCATCTGTAATAGCAACACCCCATAATGGCTTCGTCGTTTCGTCGTAAAAAATCCCCCACCTATAACCCGCGTTATTTCACCACCAAGATGTGAGTGGAATTTCGCGGAGACCGATCAGGGTTAACTCCGAATGGGCTAATAAAAGGGGGAAATAGGTTCTTTGAGATGAAGAAAGCCTGTGTTCAAACAGTGAAGACAACTTAGGCCACGTGGTGTAAGGAAGCTCTGAAAGGAATTTTCGAGAAACTACAAAAAGCGCATTTTTGTCTGTCTTTTTCTTGAACCTTAAATCTGCTAAGTACAGGTACAGGTAGTTTTTACACCTACTACATACCTAATTTGGGTTGATGGAACATCTTCGCGAACCAATAGGAGAACCGTTGATCCAGCCACTGAAAAGTTTTGAGACTGGGATGCATGCAAGGTTGCCAGGGAATGCAAGTAGAGAGAAGACAAGTGGCATTGTTGAGAAGGAAAGCTCTTCATACCTTCTCAAAACCATCCGAAAACATAATACCTATCCAACACATTTCAGGTCCTATCAAGTATATTTAAAAAAAGATTTTTCTGGGGTCCTTAACTCCTTGATTATTATGTAAATTAAAATGTTGTTGTGTTTATTTTACGTATTTTTACTGTTTTCCTACATTTATTTTTACAACATTAAACAAATAAAATTAATTAATATTAACTATACAAGAATGTATTTTCCTTCAGGATTCTTAGAATTATGTTCTTATAGTGTTTATGTATTTGAGAAGGTTTAATAATAAATTTCCGAAAACATTCCGTGTTCATGTTTGATTATTTATATTATTGGCTACCAATCATTTTTGCGATTGCAATAATTTACGTAGTTATTTTATTATTCTCTATAAATTATCTTTCAAAGATCAGTAATATCCTAAGCTAGTCAAAACTTGGAGATTTCCATCTTTCCTAGTGCCTCATTGGGAACAATGTGACAAAATGTGATTGTTAACCCTAATTTAATTTAATTTAATTTTTTTCCTACCCAAGCATTGCAATTTTACAATAGGGAATGTCCGCGGAGAACATTTCTTTTGGCTGTGCGGATATGAGGGTGTTTAATTTCAATCAATCCATGTAACACTTAATTTGAAATAAACCAAAACAAGAATCGATATTTACGGGTATCTACCAATCTAGCCCAAGGGAATGGGTACATATAATTTACCTGAAATTATTCGCTTAACTACCTCATGTTGTCACGGACGGTTAAGAACAACAATTTAGGCTCAAAATGTCAATAAGTATTCCCCTTTCTATTATGACTCAAAACGCCCTACACTCCCGCTGGGTGGTCTCCATGTTGGATCGGTTGTCGGATATGTGTTTAGGTTCGCGATGAGGAATATCATGAAATTACCTCTAACCGCTGAGCGGAATGGCTGCTTCATTAATAATGTATTCTGTTTCAGGGGCTGCGTGGAATAAGATGAATCACCCCGCTAATACGACGCAGGTACGTTTCACAGTATTTTCAATTTGAATTGAGTGTAAGACGTGGAACAACATTTTCATTTACAGTTCGATTGTGTAAAGCACCCACTCAAAATGCCTTGCTAACTCGTGGCGATTGATTTTCGTAATAGCAGCATTGGACGTTTTATACCATATACGTACAAGTCGTTATAAATTAATCATTTTTTTTCGCGAAGAAAGCAAGGAATGGAAAATGGTTGTATCAATCGGAGAGGAAAACTCTTTTCATTTCACTTCCGCTACGAGGAGAAGGTTCGCGCCAGTGAAGAAAATACCTTGAATTGGCGCTATTGGGAGGGGAAATGAAGGAGCCACCATCAATCACCGGGATGGCCCGTGATTCAGTCGGAATCAATCCCTTGTTACATCAATTTACCGTCCACTCCGAAGAACCCGATCGATCATACGCAACGAAACGATGGATGCGTGTTCCACTCGAGAACAGATTTTTTTGTTTCACCGAGGCCCTTTTACTGCGGTAAATTACGTTTCGAACGTTTCCACGTTCTTTTACCTCGTCCAAAACGTGAAGATTTCTACAGAAATTCCAACAAACTTGGACGAAAGAAATAGACCCAGACGTTTGATGCCGTTTAACGATTTTCCGATAAATTTTTTGGGAATTGACGAAGCATGTAATACCTGATATATAAGTTGAAGTGGCCAGAATCGTTTTCAACAGTCGTTCTCAAAAGATATGTGAGCGCCTGTAGATACTGCGTTAACCCAATTGCCGTTGGTTATTATCCAATTGATAAGATTTTATGTCTCAACTAGGCACAAATTTGACGTGGAAAATAAGACCACCTTTTGTTGTGGATTGTACCTTCACCACCTGATTATCCATGGGCTTTATAAATTCACGTCTTAAAACCGTAGTACCTGCAGAAATGGGAGGGATGCCCTAAAGTTATACAAAATATCGATGAGATCTTCTTTTAATACATTCGTCCAAATACAATCAAATGGAGAACACATTCCTTGTTGTAATCATTGGTTTTTTATTGTAGGTACTTTCTATGGCGACAATTGTTTCTACTTCTCCCTACTTATCTTGTTCCCTACACTTTTCATCTTTGGAATTCAACATCAATTATTACTGATTGAACGTATTAACTGGTGATGCAAATCAAAACCTGTTATTAGCGAGAAAATGTGTGTTCTGCCTATCACGTATGCCCCAGATCATACGGACAGCCCCCAACAACTATCAAGGAAAGTTTGTTTTCAAATTGTTTTAAAAAGAAGCTATGTTTGTCCCCCTTCAACCTCCCAAAGATATTTTCCGGAGGTGCCTCTGGGTCCAAACATTATATTTGGATAAGTTTATGCAGTAAGGGCTTTTGGGGAATCCCGCGGTACTACCAACAACACCTAAAAATTCATGAGCGAGGGTGCTGATATGAGAATGTATGCGTGACGTCAGTACAAGGCTTATCAGTCGGTAGTGGGGGAACGTAGGGGTTTTGTTTCTGCTAAACATCCCAATAAGTGTTGTGGATGTTTTGTTCAATCTCCAAATTCTCTCATTGACGTAGATAAAGTTTTCCGAATATATAGAGACTTCAAAGTCAACACGATTTCTGAGTTGAATTCTCCGCTGTAAAAATTATGTAAAATTTTATCTTTAGTTTCTGACTGAGTGGTACTCCAAGGAATTGCTGGCGAATTGAAATTTACACAGGAAATTCGACAAAATTGTCAACAATGTTTTGGCACCACAATTTCCCTTCTTCTTCAATAAGAGAATAACATATACCACAATTGTGATTATACCTCATAAGTATCAAAGGTGGTTAAAATTCGTACTTCGACAATGGATATTCGACTACTGGAGTTGCACAATTTTCGCACCCTCCCTACAGCAAAGCCCTCGAGAATAGAAATTCCCAGCACTATTCACGGGCACGATGGTTCCTTCAACATCAATCTTCCCACTAACGAGCCAGTGTCAACAGCAGAAAATCACGCGTGTCCTTCACTTCACGTTCGCAGTAACTGGTTTTGTCGTTCATATCAACCCTGAGATCGAATAACATCATCTCAAGTGGGTTTGAACACTTGTGATGGCAACCCCATCGCCCTAATTGTTTTAGAAATGTATGTATCATTACGTATTCCGTCTAGAGTAATGTGCCAGTGAGCGGGGAGGGGTGGGAGGATGATCAGACCTCAGGAAAAGCAACCCTGCTTAGTGAATAAATAATGCAAAACATCGAGAACGCAACGACTGTGGTACCACCCACGTCACCAATTTAGCGGTTTTTGATTAGTTATTCCGTAAATAATCAACCTACGTAATCATTCCAGAGGTCAACCTTTCCGATTGCCGCCAAAATTTGACAGTATACTTTTTATGATGTTTGGATCAAAGAATCCCATTATCCGTAAACAGTACGCTACCCGCCGTTCACGCTGTTTATGGCAGTAGACAATTATCTAAGAATGAAATTTTGGGTGTGGGGCCATTTTCCAGCTGGTCCTCGAAACATTTCAGCTCGAAATTGTGTTTCTAGAAAAATTACTTCTCGAAACTTTTTAGCGATCTTGGTTCTGGATCTTATTTTCTACTAAATTTGGACGCTTAATCCATTTAGATGGGCCTCATTCCGATTGGCGCCCACCGGAAGGTCAAAATGGATACATATTTTCCTACGCAAAATGGGTTTTGAGATGTTTGGGTACCTGGGCGCGTGGGGTGCACTTTTCCAGCAATATATTGAACGCTGAATCGATTGGAATCAGTTTGGGACACTCTACACTCACTATTTTCCCCATAATCTTGCCCCACATTGTTGAAGAATTTTCAGCGTTTTTATTTATTTATTCGCAACTAAAGGCTTTTAATCAAAATGCCTCAGCAGGTATTTTGATGCAGATAAATAGATATCACACATTTGGAATTAAAAGGATTATTCCTAAGACATGTTTAGTCCTGGGTTCCGAGTAAAATTGTTGTTTCGAGACATGTGAACGTCCCAGATGGTGCGTCACGCTGTTTTGTAGATCCACGCCCTAACGATCGCGCGAGATCAGCCTGCTAAGGGCTTATTTCCTCGGAAGAGCTTTCGCGACGAGACGCAAAGACGGTGGATTTTCTCTTCTCGGTAAAATCCGCAAGGCTAAGGGGCTCGAAGAACGTCTTACTGCCCTGACGTGGCGACAAAGAACATGACGAGAGGGTGACAACCACTTGTGGTAAAAGGGAGGCGATTGTTTCTCAAGTGCGGTCCGCGGCCTGGCAACAAGAGCCCGTGTGATGGTGCTCCAGGTGGTTGGTGAAGGAAGACTCAATCGATTATTGCCAATTGACCTGAGCCTTCTCAAAAGCTAACCTTCTAACGGCAGGCGTGCTCACATCATGGATGATTACCCGTATTGGCTGTGCTCCAAGGTTACAATTATTTTCATCTACGATAAAGACGCTACAGAATACTCTATTCTCATAGGATATTTGGCTTCTCTCATGCATTTCAATCACTTCGTTTCAAATTATATCAACAACACCAAAGAAAAATAAAATCAATAATATTTTTACCTTACTTGAAGGATATCTAATCAAGTTGAGTGCAGAAATTGAGGTTTTGGAGGGAATATATTCATGTCACTTGGAGAGACGTTTTCAAGTTTCAATTGACGATCAAAATATCTATGGCGTAGAGAACACTTAGCGAGAAATTTTCTGTTTCACAAGAGACGCGAGGCTTTATTAGCTTTTTCGGTTGAATCAACACCCCGCTACCGCTTCATGACGATGAATTTCAATGACACGGTAAAGTACGGTAGGCGTTGGACGAAAATGTGTTTCGTTCAAATTAACCTGTCAAGTGGATCTCACGCGGAAGGTTCCACACCTCACCGATCAGCAAAAACCAACAGTGAAACGAGTAGGGCTTTACCTAATAACGAACTTATCAGATACGGCTGGTGGAAGAGGCGGTTGAAGGTTGTATGAATATAAATTAGGACAAGCTGATATTGACTGCGAGGTGGGGAAGTGGGGGAGGAAGTGATTGACGCTGGCTCGTTGTTGTCTCCTCTTGTTGAAATAAATTTTTTTTCTTTGTCCGATGCCTTTGATGTCTAGCAAAACATCGCGATGACCACGCTTGGATATGGGCCATTCAGCAGAATTATTATACTATTCTGTGAGCCGAACCAAAAGTCGCTTCCGATGGTTTTCAACCCAAATGAGTTTCCCGCTCTAGAGACATCGCTGAATACACATTGCGCTTCAATCGATTTTGGAGTAAAACAAATGTTACTGTTGAGCGGATGAGTACCCACATGGAATTTCAACTCAATTCACGCTCAGTTTGTTCCCTTGAACTGGAACACAGCTCAGCTGTGAACTGTACCCGTTCGGGTTCACTCCCAGATAATAATTCAATATGAAAACACTAAAAATAAATTAAATTAACGGTATAATGCATAAATTATTCTCTCTGGAGTCACCAGAATGCGACGAGTTAGTGTAATTCAGTCCCATACAGTAACATACTCAGCCGATTGCCCACGACTAATTTGAAAAAATGACACCACTCAAAAATCACAACGTTTGGAGCAAAATATGGAGGGAAAAAATCCTTACCTTTGTGCTGTATTGCCTTCGGCAGTAACTGATATGATTTTATATTTAAAATCATCATATGATGAACCGAGGCAATACCCTCTGGTATATTATTTCAACTGAAATTAATTTTTCCGATTGATTTTATATCAGTGTCAATACGTAGCATAAATAAACTCTCGTAACGGTTTCTTCAAATAAAAACTCATTTCATTTTCATGACTTCCTCCGCCGTACGGAAATCGGGCAGAAAATGAATTAGGTACAATCGGGAACCCAATAAAATGTAATATGAGAAATATCTGATTTATAGGAACAAATTGAACGCACTGATTGGCCGGGAAACTAATTTCAATGCAAGTTTGAGTGCAGTTGGTAGCTGGAAACTGCTGTTCTAATTAACTTTAAATTAACATAATTTATTGATTTGGATTCCAGTTCGTACTGTACAACGAATTGCACGCGAATAATAAGGGAACATTTGTGCTATTATTTACGTGAATTGTCATGCCAGGGGTCGATCATTCAGTTCTCCCTTTTGAATTGGACATTTTTGACTGGAATAATAATCCAAAACGAAAATTCCTTTACAAGGGTTACTTATTGCTCGGACCAGGAGCACAGAGCAAATGGGGGAAAATAGTGAGTGTGGAGTGTTCAGGACTCATTCCAATCGATTCATCGTCGAAAATTTAGTGGAAAAATGATACCCCACACGCCTAGATCACCGAAAATCTCGAAATCCCGAATTAATTTTTCGAAAGGATTCTAAAAATTTGAAATTTTTATCAGGGACTTCCTTTTAGCTCTAGCTAGTCCTCGGAACATTCCAGCCAGACGGTACTAAATTTGGTGTAAAAATGTGTTTTTTGATACTTGGTTTTCGAGATTTTTCGGGAATTACATACAGATATGTACGGAAACATAAAAAATTCCTCTTCCCTCTACAAAATTCTATTTGTTTAGACGAGTCTGTGCCGTGCGGTTTTGACCTCTCGTTAGAAGAACACCGCTTCAACCGACTGACATTTCGTCCGAGTATTAAACTTAGTGAGAGACATTCGGGCAGAGACTGTATCAGAAGTAACATCTTCGTTATATTCGCCGAGGGGAACCCCAACTTCGAAACGTATTATGCGATACAACGCGGTTTATTGCTCGGAGTCGAGGGTGATACTTTTTATTAAGGTACAACTTCCTCGCTTTACCGAACCCGAGAGAGCTGTAAAATTATGCCCAAGAGATCGGAGTCGGGCGGTGATGAAAATTCTTTAAAATGAAGGTGGAAAAAGGTGAAAAAAAAACCAACTTGGGCAGTAACGTTGTAGGGTTTCTACGTGTACGGTACCAAAAGAAAAGGAAAAAAGGTCGGAAGAAAAAAAAAACCGAATAAAGGAATAATGAATAAATGACAATAACAAAAAAAACTGTAGGTCCCAGGTAGTGAAAAAGTAAGAAAGACAAAGTTGGCGGAAAAACTCGAGTAAAAAGTTGGACCACCGTGAAAGGAAATAAGGCCTACACATAATTACGTTAGCGTTGGTAGCAGTGCCGAGATGGAGGCTGGTGGCCCTGTTGGAAGTTTGCTCTTCCCAGTGCGAATCCCCTGAACCAGTAGGGGGGGGAAGCCGAGATTAATTTAATTGCACTTACACTCTGTCTCTCTTCACCAAGCCAATTATCTTGTTACTGTCCCAGAAATATCGACGCTCGCGGAGATGTTTGACTCTATTTCCCCCGAAGGTCCTCTCCAATGGTGAGATTTTTTCCTTCGTTTCCCAAAAGATTAGTTAGGCTGTAAAAACATACATCACACCTTCATTTTAACAAAGAAAAAAACAAAAAGGAAGAAATATTCAAATTTGTCGAGTAAATATCGTGCATGGATTTTGGCTTATTACTATCAATGCATCAAGCGTTAGGGGATTGACTTTCTCTCAACAAAGGTAATTAAAATTGAAGTTTAATCAAAAAAGTCAAATGTACGTCCGCCATATTTTGAAAAATGGATTTTCGAGATTTTTGGCAATCTAGGTGTGCTGGGGTATAATTCTCCACTAAATTTTGGACGCTGAATCCAATGAAATGGGTCCCGGTACGATTGGCGCCCTCTGGATGAGTTTATGGGTCAAAATGGGTATCTATCTACCCATTTTGGTTGGTTATTCTTTGAATAATCAACCTATGTTTTCATGCAAAAGGTCAACCTTTCCGATTCGGCTCAAAAATTTTTTCTGGACGTTTCAAGGTGTCTAGATCAAAAAATGTCAATGTCCGTCCGCCGTCCGCGCCGTTTTAGATAGTAGAAAATTTTCTAAAAATCTGAAATTTGGGTCAGGGGTCTGTTCCCGGCGTACGACGGTCTTCCAAACTTTTCAGCCCGATCGGACCAAATTTGGGCGGGGTAGGGGTCAAAATGTGTTTTTTGAAAAATGGATTTTCGAGATTTTGGGCGATCTAGGCGAGTGGGGTATCATTTTCCACAAAATTTTGGACGCTGAATCCAATGAAATGGGTCGCAGAACGATTTGCACCCACTAGAAGAAGTTATGGGTCAAATTGGGTATATATTACCCATTATGAATATGTGTTTTCGAGCTTTCTGGTACCTAGGCGTGAGGGGTATCGTTTTCCACCAAATTTTGCACGTTGAATCGATTGGAATTGGTCCGGGACCCGCTACACCCACTGTTTCCCCCATTTTCTCCGTGTGAAAGATTTGCAGCGTTTTTACATGTTATCCTAAAATGGTGGTATATAGTATATACTTCACATTATGAAGCGCGATTAATCGGCCTTGTGTTAGCCGCTCTTAACATAACCTGTTGTACCTGCGCAAGACAATACCCGAGGCCGCATGTTTTGAGATTTGGTATTGAGCTTTACAGAGGCCTTGCTGCGTGTATTATTATTTTAGGCTCAAATATTAGAGTCAGTCAACAAAGAAGCAACTTGGTGTTCAAAAAATATGACTTTGCTCATCATCAGCCGAGGTTGAAGGTGAGGCGTTTACGTTTAAGCTGAAAATGTCTAGAATATTAATACGTGCGTCATCTGGCTCAAAAGACATGAAATATTCGTGTTTCGTGAAATCACACACTTCTGATTTAAGAGAATGATGATATGTAGTTACGGAATCAATGCGTAGCTTACTTCTTGGATTAGGACCACTTAGAGACTCAATGTAATCCAAGATTTTGACATTGACCGCCATTTGAAGCCAGGCTTTACGGTAGATGGTAGTTAGGAAGGAATTTGAGTGGACGCTAGAGCAACAACGAGCGTTGTAGAAGTATCAATAGGTGTGTATTTTTTTAGGGTCTTCAGGAGAATTTCTACCTAAAATACATAATATAACGGACGCCCTGAGGGGAGGAAAGATGCTTTCGCTTTGTGGGGAACGAGACCAACGGAAACGCCCGGATTTTGATGGCTACACACCGCGTATACGACCCAGGGTGCTTTCGGTTCGTCGAAGAGACTCTGTAATTGAGGTATCAGTATGAAGAGAAGGCAACGAGGGTTGGAAGGATAGCGTTATTACCTACCCGCGGCCTAAGGGCTCCCGAACGTTTAACAAGGTCGCTATTAGCAGAAAAGGCCGCTGCCCTGCGGAGAACGATCGCGGTGGGTTTGTAAGTAAGCCACCGCCCATCCGCGAATTTTCCAAAGGGTTTTCCGCAGAGTGAAGCCCCTCGAAAACGGCCCGGAGGAATAAAGTGGTTTTCGGCAACAACTCAACCTAAAATGAGCTTCCGCTCGTTTCATTCGACCGAGGAAATGACGAGCCAGGGGGTTTAAACCGCCACAATCACGAGTTTGCTAATTCGAACCGACACCTGGCTCAGCGCACTGCAATCTCACGTGCACGTCTGCACATTCCATGCAGCAATTGGCAATTCCGCGGCTTTTTGTCACAAAGATTTAGGTGTGCCACAGGTAAAAGCAGTACCCCTGACAAAATAAAATAAAAAAGAAAATTCCAAAATGTAAAATTTAGGCGTGATCAAAAACCAGTTTCACTGATTCTTCATAGTAGGTCAAAGATTGATGATGGTCTGAATCAATACCTTACTGATCAATAGAAGTATACTATCCGCGGGAGGGGAAAAATGAAGCAGGGTAGCAGACTCTCGGTTGTTGCGAAAAAGGTCATTGGCCAAGTTTCATAAAATCACAATGATGAACTAGTGCATTGGTAAGGTATTCCTCGCACTTTTTTCCCAAAGTTCATGCACATTTCTTGTGGTTGTAATCCTCTCATCAACAGATTTTCTTGATGTTGTCCCTATAATTGATTAGTGTAGAAGCCCAATATTGAAAGGTTATGCCAGAAGGTTCTGCATGATGGTTTTTGTATCCCTCAGTTGTTTACCTAATTTCATTGTGAAAAATCCTTAATTTTGTGGCCTTTTTCTGCTTTCTCCTTCAAAAGTGAATAGCTGTTGTATGAATTGTTCCTTTCTTTGTCGATCATTTAGTTCTGCTAATTTTGTACAGAGATATGAGATTATCAAGTTGGGTAGTTGGAAATACCCATGGTGATGATATTTACTTTACATATTTGGCTCTCAGTACCTTCAGAGTTGTATATTCTCTGAGTACATGCCACATATTTTGCTGCTATCCGAAGTTGTGCAGGATGGCTCTGTTGGTCCACTCTCTTGAGCACACATGTCACAAAGTCGGAGAATTACCGGCCAAAACCCTTTTAAGTGCCATCGGTAGGTCAAAAGTCAAGTGAGACGCTACACCAATAGTAGGTACATAGGAAGGAGGAGAACTGAATCTTGCCCAGGTCTTCAACACGTAGCAATCCAAAATTGCTCTCCTGGTGCTCCTGATTTCCTCAACGCTTTGTTTCTTCAGAACCTACTTATAACCTAAGTCTAGGGCGTATTGCGGAGCTGTGCTGCCACCCTGATGCACCCCTCCTACCATTGTTCTGACCATCCGCCTATACCAGGCCAAGGGGTACCTGTTTCCGTCCTATCCTTAGTACCTCCTCCCACCATTCTCTCAAAAATACTGCAGCCTGCAGCAGCCAAGCCAGCTGTTATCTTTGTCCGGCCAGTCCCCGCTCTCAGCATATAACTCGTAGTGCAGAAGGGCAACAGGAGGATACTTGCCACGAATCTGGTCTGGACCCCATGAGTTACTTACAATGGCAGAAACTCCAAACATCAGCGCCATACAGAAACAGATTTTACCTATGCTTATAAAAAAATTTACAGGCGGATGCCCAGCTGAGTCTTGTGCTTTTGACCATTGCTTTGGTTTTGAACTTCCAAGCAGCGTTAGTAATTGAGCTTTTTGCAGAGAAGGGTAAGGCCCATGCTCCACCAAAATGTGTTTTCGAAAAAGGATTTTTCTCGTGATTTTCGGCGATCTAGGCGTGAGTGGTATCATTTTTGACTAAATGTAGAACGCTGAATCCAATGAGACGGGTCCTGGAACTATTGGAGCCCACCAGAAGAGGTTCCTTGTCAAAATGGGTATCATCTTTTAACCTATTTTTTTCTAGTTATTTGGGGATCCAAGCGAGGAAGATTTCATTTTCATCTGAATTTTGGCCGATGAATTGATTGGAATGAGTCTCAGACTGATATTCGCACTCCGGAGATCAGTAAGGGTGACAATTGGTAATGTGAAAAATGGAATTTCGAGATTTTCGGGGCGCTAGAGTGTGGAGTATCATTTATTACTACATTTTCACCCTTACTTCAAATCCTTCTTGGTTGAAAAATCTGCGTCACTATTGTCAGTTATTGCAAAAAGCACTCTTCATACTTCTTGTAATGGAGAATGAAATTCAGACCTGTTTTCACAAAGATATTGAACCTTTAGCTTGGAAATGGCATCATTTTTGTTGTTGACATCATGTAATTACTTGCATTTTTCCGAAAGTGGCATTCAATACTTCTTTCGATCAAGATTTGTAAAGCCAACAAAAAAGGAATTTTACGGCTTAATGCAGACGACTTTTTATCAGTGCTGGACAATTACTTGACTTGCTTAAATTTTATGCACTAAATTTTACATTCATATTAAATCCGTGCAGCAAATTAGTAACAAGTAAACGTAGTTTCTTGTGATTTGATTACTTCAGAAAACCGACACGATTTAGGTTAATTGTTCCGAAGGTGTTCTTGTAAATTCAACACTTAATATTTTATGAACGATCAATACGTCTCCATCGAATTCACCTTTTCCACTTATTCATCAGTTCTTTCGCAAGTGTTCTCCACACCGCTTGTTGAAGGCGGAACGTTCTCAGTTATAAATTTCGAACGCACAAGAGCTCAGGCAGTCGAGAAGAGACAATTCAGGGGCGAAGAGCGGGTCATATCTCAGGGAATAATGTTTTCATATACGTGGGCCCCCTCGTGGATGATATAGCTCGTGAAAACAGAAGGACGTCGAGGAGCGAGCAGGGGTTCTTCCCTCTTATCGCCTCTCCCGTTGGCGTGTTGGCGTGCCTTTGCCTCTTAATGGCATGAAGATAATCCTTCCGTGGGGGGTTGGCACCGGTGTCGTCCTTTTTCCACCGAAAGATGTAGTGTGGATCCAGCGTTAAGCTCTTTGGGCCTATACCATCTCTGGATCAGAAAGAGTGGAATTCGTCTTAAAATAGAGAGAAGGCTACAAATTCGTTCAAAATAGTTTATTATTCCAAGATAAATTAAGCATGAACGAGGTCTTCAGGTTCATTTCAATGGAAGAATTTGATGAACGTGGATCAATTAGAAATTTATCTCAATAAATACCTCCTTTCAAAATCATCCCTTCTTCCTCCAACTGTACAATATAATGTTTAATACAGTTGATACGCAAAATACTCGAATAATATTTTTAGAGCGTCACAAACTTTGCAGGCGCGATTTTTGAGATCATTCCTCGCTGATAGCGCAGTGCTGCGGATGCCGGTGCCACTAATTCTCAGTTTTGCCAACGTGAGAGCGCCAACTTATCCGTAGTCTTGGATGTATGAAATTCAAGTTTCAAATATTCTTGGGATTAAAAGTGATGTTTTTTATAACGGATTAACCAAGATTTTGAACCGCAGTGTCTAAAACTAAATTAAGTATATTAAAAACCATGATCAAAATTGGCATTTTCCTATTAAAAAAGCAAAAAAGCTGATTGAGGAAGGTCAAAACCTGACCAGAGCAATAGTTAGCTGAATCATGGGCTGCCAATTCTTCCACCGGGATTTTAGTTATAATTTCTGTTTGATAATTGTACGTTTTCATGCCTGTAGTTAATCTCTTCAATTTTGCTAAAAGAAAAAAAATTAACATTTTTTGTTTTGTGATGATGGCTGTCTACGCCTTGTTTGGCGGTAGGGATTTAAAAAAAATAGATTTTGGATTATGCTTCAGTGAGTAGCCAAAATGCCCAAAATTGAGGTATTTCGGACGACCATGGCGTTTTGGGTGCCATTTTCCATTAAATTTGAATCATTTGAGATACGTTAATGACCGATTGCTGCAAACAATATAATAAACGACATAATACTAACGAAGTAACCGTGTACACATGAGCGATCAAGATTAGACATGCTCAAATGCATCTAAGTATGCCAAGTTATCCCAATATCTCAAAATCGTTTTTCAAAATACCCATTTTTATGCATTATCTGCCTCCATCCTGGGTCAATCTGGAATACAAATTAGTTGACCACAACTGTGACGTGAATGGAGTCACGGACGGCGAAGGCATTAATTTCTAATATTTTGAATCTACTCACGTTTTTGAGGGTGAGTGTGAATTTGACCTTTTGCCTATAGAAAAAGGATACAGGGGGAATGCATTGATAAAGAATAATGAACCTAAACGTTCGTTTCATGCTCGGGTGGAATCTATGAGCGAAATTCGTGATTTTCTGACATATTTGGAAGGTTTTTCCTGTCCCTTATGAAACTAAGGAATTTTCAAGCTAAAAAAAAGAAGTTTGTTCCAGTAAAAACTATAAACCAAGAGAATATTAATAGCGTTGATTTTCATTTTCTTGGTCCGTTTGGAGATTATTATGGCTGAATATAATTTATTACCAACCTTCTGCCTTCATAAAATCCTTCCAGGGAGGAGTTGAATAAGAATAGCTGAAGGTTTGCATGTGAAATACGCCATAAAATAAATTCACGTGTGACGACGGCATTTTGAATTTAGATTGGACGTTAAAATATTGAGCTATAAAAACCCACAACTATCCAGCCAGTCTGTTGTCCAGGCAACCGACAGCATTCATAGCCTGTATGAAAAAATTGGAAGCGATCGGGCCATTTTTAATCCGGGTCAAATCCACCGCTTCACTCCCTTTGCAGACCGTTTTCTCATTCCGGGCGAAGAGCGAGTGGGAGTGAAAGCTTCTACGAGTCAAATTGCTAACCGGGTGCTTCTCTCCTGCTTAAAGCGGAAAGTGGAAATCCGCTCCCTCGCTCACTCTCTGTTAAACCTGATCCCTAAAGCTCCCATCCGTCACACACGGCTATCTCACACGCTTAGAGCCTTTTTTTCCACAGAACCCCGTCCTAATTGTCAAAGGACAGTTTCGCTCGTGGTGATCAACATTTCAGATGAAATCGTTGAGTTATGAGTTCAACTCAACGTATTGGAAAGCGGACGAAATGCGGGAACTGATCAAAGGCTAATATTTTGATAATATGAATGTGGAGGGGCGGCAAAAGCTGTTAATGTCAGAAAAACCTCAATCACATCAAATTCAGTATGCAATTTTTGCCTCAATGTACTTTTTGCCCTCCAAATATTCCTTATTGTCTTAAAACTAGCACTTTTCGAACTTGATATTAAGATTGAGATTCACTCCAGCGTTCAAAACTAGTTCTTTTTCGAACCGGAAGGGGTAATGTTTCCTCAGATTGCCATCTAGTACGATCTACGGAGACCTAATTCGTATTAATCTGATCGTAAATTAGGTTGAGAAGATTAGAATGTGATAGAATCGAGTTCCAGCGTTTTGTCTCGAACAATCCACCTACTGAATAGGGCGGCGTCACAGTTTTGACGCGATTGAAATTTATGAGCTCCCAACACCTCTCAGGATATTCATAAGTTTGTTGGTGAAGTCAAGTTGGTAAACAAGAAAGACACGGTTGCTTAATGGTGGTGTGTGCCTTGATGAGCTGAGGGCGAATGCTAATTGCCTTGTTTACCTTCCCCCTCGCTCGCCCACTGAGTGAATCTCTTCTCCGCGTGAGCGCGCCATTGTTTCCATTGTGAGCCCCGCCGTTTCACTACGGCTTAACGTGATTCTCCGGGTGGATTTCCTATTTGACGTTGGAGGAATTGACAGCTGTCGATATTTCCTCGACAACGGACCCAACATGACGAGTGAGTTCAAGTGGGCGTCGAGGAAAACAAAGGGAGTCGGTTTTGAAAGAAAGTTGGCGTCCACTTGTATCCGCTCGGTCGCATGAGAACCCGTCAATGGTGATCCCAAGTTTTCTACTGTTGAAGACAGCAGCTTAATTTTGGCCGTTAACGGCGTTCTTGGCTACCCGTTCGGAATCACTGCCTAAAAAGAAACAGCTCTCTCAGTCTCAATCGTTAGCTACAGATCATTTTAGGCTTCGCGTACAGAGTCGACACCACAGCGCTCTGTGAGAGTAGAGCGAGAAGCAATAGTGAGGAGAATGTGAATGTATTTAGCACAAGGTCCGTCCATACCCTGCTTCTTCTGGGGTACCGCAGGGGTCCAACATCGGTCCGCTGTTATTCCTGCTCATCATAAACAGTGTTCGGTCACTATTCCGGGGAGTGAGGTGCCTCATGTTTGCCGACGACTTGAAGATATTCTGCGCGGTGTCGTCTCTCGAGGACTGCCAAGGGCTTCAAGCCTCTCTCTGCAACCTTGCTGCCTGGTGCTCCCAGAACAGCCTTGCTCTGAACCCTTCGAAGTGCTCTGCATTGACGCTTACCAGAGGGCGTTCTTCACTTTGCCACCCCTATGAAATCGACGGGGTGATCTTGGCACGCCCAGATGTTATCTGCAATCTTGGGGTGTTGATTGACCCATCCTTGTCGTTCTGCCCTCACGTGGACGCCATAGTGGGTCGTGCACTGCGGGCCCTTGGCCGACTGAAGAGGACCACCCGGAACTTTACTGATCCTTAGTGTTCCTCTACGGCACTCTGGTGAGACCCATCCTGGAGTACTGTTCCGTGGTCTGGTCCCCATTCTACGCTGTACACAGGGATCAACTGGAGCGAGTCCAGCGGCGCTTCCTGCGTTAGTTGGCCTATAAGGCTGGTGTCAGGATAGTCAACCACGATTACGAACCAGTGATGCGTGAATATGGAATTCGGTCTCTTGAGGAGCGCCGCGTTGCGTCTGACATCACCTTCCTCCACCGGATTCTTCATGGCCGTGTCTCCAGTCCAGCCCTGCTCTCTGGAGTCGGCATCTCGGTGCCAGCATACCCGACTCGTGCCCGCATGTTCTTTGGCGTCCCATTTGCGAGCCGGAACTACCTGCTTCGTCGCCCCCTGTCCCGGATCGTGAGGGAGGTAAATTTGTTCCTGGATGACAACCCCGACTTTGACTTTTTCACTGGTACTTCACGACAGCTCAAAGTTTTATTATCCAGCCCAGCCCACGGTTGATTCCTCTACAATCATGTATGACAGTGTATGATGGACTTGTTCATAATGTCAATAATGAATTTAAATCTCGTAGAAAATGTGACTGATGTAACTCCATAAATTGGCCATAGCCGTATTGCAAATAAATAAATAAATAAGGTATCTATATTAATCCAAAACCGTCCTGTTGGCAGTGTGCTTTCTCGACAAATTTGAAATTATGTTCAATGACTTCTTTCGAGCTCAGTGTGGTTCCTAAAACCTGCTCACCTAAGGAGGGTGCAGATCAAAATGTGAGTTGTAAACTGCGTGTACAACTTTAATTAGTCTCTAAAGCTATCTCGTTTTTCGAGTCGTAATTACTCTTTTCCCCTCTGCTTCTATCCTGTGCACAAACTCCTCTCCCACGTCGCCCTTCATCGATCCTTCCACCTACAGATCTTCTACGACACTGTACACCGAATGTAAGGGTAGGGGGTGTAAATCCCGTCAGTACCTTCGCCCTTCCCTCGTTGAACTAATCCCAGGACGACGCCCGCCATCAGCTAAAGAGCCCCAAACCTCCAAGGACCTCGAACAGAGTGGTTCGGGCTGGTAATCTTAATTATGGAGGTCGATTCGGCTTTCTGACGAGCTTGGGTTAACCCGCGGGGTTGATAATGTTATTTGTAGTCGTGTAACGATCGTCGAGAGAGAGAAGAACAAGTTGAACTCGGAGACGCAGAAACGAATCGAGAAGGATGACGTCATTACTAATTCAGTGCGCAATCATTTATTCAGATGTTCTGGGATCAGAATGGGTTAAATACTGACAGTTGTCAGCCTTGGATTCCCTCGAAAAGTGATTACGGACATCTTTCATGAAGATCTTTCGTTATTACGCTTTTGGGAAGTACATAGCCAGACCTGCGTCATGGAAGAATAGGAATAATCAGTGTTGTTCAGGAATAGTCAGTGCAAGGTTGCCCCTCTAATGAACTAGCCATTATCTGTCAGAAAACTGAGTGGAGTATCACTTTCGACAAAGTTTTGGACCCTGAATCCAGGGAAGTGAGTCCGGGACACTCATCAGTCATTGTTTTCCCAATAGTGTTGCCTCATGGAATAATCAACCATTGTTAAAAAAAAAAAATTTGGGTGTTTAATTGTTGAATGTAAAATTGAAAAAGGAACTAATTCAACTTGTAACGATTAAAAAATGACTTTTTAAATAATTCTCAAGCGATTAATGAGTTTAATTTTATAGAAATATGATGCACACGAAGCTTTTGGCTGGTTATTCCTTGAGGTTAAACCTATGTTTTCATGCAAAAGGTCAATCTCTCCGATTCGGCTCAAAATTTCATTCTGGACGTTTCAAGGTGTCTATATAAAAAAAATAAGTGTCTGTCCGCCGTACGCCGTCCGGGCTTCTTTTGGTAGTAGAAAATTTTCTATAAATCTGAAATTTTGGTCAGGGGTCTGTTCCCGGCCTAGGTCGGTCCTCGAAAGTTTTCAGCCCGATCGGACCAAATTTGGGTGGGGTAGGGGTCAAAATGTGAATTTCGAAAAATGGATTTTCAAGATTTTTGACAATCTGGCGTGTGGGGTATAATTTTCCACTAAATTTTGGACGCTGAATCCAATGAAATGGGTTCCAAGAAGAAGAAAACATTCACTCTGCCTCTGAAATTCTTCTCTCAGTCCATTCGTCTTTCTGGTTATTCCTTAATTTTTTTCCAAAAATGGATTTTCGAGGCGATGTAGGCGTGTGAGGTATCATTTTCCACTAAATTTTGGACGCTGAATCCAATGAAATGGGTTCCAAGAAGAAGAAAACACTCACTCTGCCTCTGAAATTCTTCTCTCCTTCCATTCGTCCTTCTGGTTATTCCTTAATTTTTTTCCAAAAATGGATTTTCGAGGCGATGTAGGCGTGTGGGGTATCATTTTCCACCAAATTTTGGACCCTGAATAGGGGATGTTTCCCCTATTTTCCCCATGTTGAGGAAATGAATCTCCATGCACCTGGAGAGGAATAACCAACCCGTGTGAAAGAATTTGCAGAGTTTTTTTATTGGGACAAGTTCTGGTAAACACTTGATTGGCTCAAAATCAATTAGAGTTCTCGACACCAAATTTAAACCGTTTCATCGGTCGAACCCTATTTTCCGTCACTGCTCGATCAGCTCGAGACGGTAAAACCATCCATTTTCCTCGGTAATCCACGACGAAAGACGCGTATTTTCCTTCGAGCGAGGCGGATGAGCTGAGCCTTACGGGTAAATTCTATGAAAACTTCATTTTCTTTCTCGAAACCCTTCGTCTCTTGTTTCTACCGCGAGCCGCTCTTCGGATCGGACTTCCATTCCGTATTTTCCGTTTCCAACTAAGCTCAACGCCGTCGTCAAACAGTATTTAATTATTTGGAGATAAGACGAAGTGCTTTGGCGGTTTTGGAACTTAATAGAACTCGACGAACGAGAGGATAACAGAAACAAACCGTAACCGATTCTCTCACTATCAAAAATTCATCTCCTTTTCCACTTCACTTCAATAACTGAAGGAACGGTTCGTTTAATTACACTCCTGATAACAGCTCAGAGAGTTTTCCCAAGTAGTTGCCCCCCTTTTGCATCAAAAGGATTGAGTGGGGCGAAGTGTTTCGTGATTTCGAAGTGATTTCGCCGGGATTTCGGCGTTCCTTTGGGTCAGACGCCTTTGGCCCGTTGATTCGAGTTGACTTTTCCATTCCAAGCTCTAAGATTTTATTTAAAAGTCCGATTTATTGTGAAATGGGAGCGAAGATCTTCAAAGCGGCTAATTGCTTCGGCGGAGTAACTTATTCCGGTGCTTTAGAACCGCTCTAATCGATATGTACGGTGAATGGACTTTCTTAAGTTGCTGTCCAGGACGGAAATAATAACTTTTCTGACAGTGACAAGTAAACTGCTCAGGTAAAATGACTTGAAATTTCAGGGCTTTTATGCGAATTTTTAATGTAAAAAAAATAAATAAATAAAATACAGTAGACACGTGAGAATGCCGATAAATGTAAATTATCGTGCCATGACTCCACCAATTTTGATTTTTGTATTCATCGCGCTTTACTATTCGTACCAATCTCTGAAATTCCACCCCCAAATCGTGTCTAACTCATTTCTCAAACAAATAAGAGGATGAATGTGGGGTATCTTGAAAATAGAATTTTCAAAATTTCAAATCTGCCACTCAAGGTATAATTTTCCACTAATTACGGACGCCAAATTCAGGCAAAATGTGTTTTAAACGGATTGCAGCAAATACGAGTGGAGTATGGGCGTTGATGATTACATTATATTTAAAAACATATATAATTTTCGTAGAGGGGAATAATATGCGTTCATCTTTTTCTAACATGGTAACTTCTAACACTGGGGACCTCAATTATAATATATTATATTTGACACGCTTTCCCATGCAGAAGAGGTCTACCTAATAAATAACAATTTATCTACATAATAATTAAATGTATGGAGTTGGTTCATTAGGGCCATGAGTGATAGTGTAACGATTTATATTCTTCGTAAATAATTTATTACAATTGTTCACTTGAATACACTGTTCTCATTCACACACTTACACAATGACACAATCACAAGGCACAATACACGGTTGTTAGGCGGTTGTTGCACTATTTATAACACGCATCTATCTTCAGACTCCAAACTGAACTGAACTGCGCGGCGTTCCTTGGTCCTTCTTATACTGGCTGCCTCTTGGTCAAGTACCTTCTCAAACCTTCCCTGGTTCTGGGAACTCGATGTGTTGTCTCGAGCCAATGGGAAGGTTCCAGCCAATTCAATATGACGCACGAATGTTCGTGAGCGTCCCTTAGTCCTCCACAGGTCATTGACCCTGCGATGCCGGCAGCCCATTTGATGGGCGCAGGTGCAATCTCGCAACACTAGCATCCGTCTTACATGGGGTGCAGTGGGAGAGTGCTTTTGTTGTAAATAAATGTGATTGTCAAGTCACATACCATTGGGTGGTTGAGACTGGAAGGTTCCAGAGGAGCCTGGTGGGGGACTTGGGTGGAAGGAGGGCAGGTAGGGCGATAGAAGAGGGTTGGGGTATGGTTGGGCCTGGTAGGTTCTGGAGAAAGGCTCAAATTTTCCTGGTAACTTTTCCATTAGCTTCCAAACTCTGTTTTGGTTGGTTATTCCTTGAATAATCTATTCATTATGAATAGTGTTTTCATGATTTTTGGTACCTAGGCGTGTGGGGTATCATTTTCCACTAAATTCTGGTCCCTGAATCGATTAGCATGGCCCGGGACCCTTCACACCCACTGCTTCCCCCATTTTCCCACGTGTTGAAGAAATGAGTCTCCATGACCTGGTCCGAGGAACAACCAACCCCTGTGGAAAAATTTGTGTTTTTGCACCAAATCCGTTTTTTCTTTAGCAGAAATAAAATCTAAAAATAAATTATTACCCAACGAAACGCTTTTACGAGCTCATGAATAAAGCCAAACTACACAACGCGAAGACCTCATTAAGCGAAGAAGGGTTGCGGGACTGTAAGAAATACCGTGGAAATAAAGACAATGAAGAAAATTATTTATTGGACGTTGGATTATTCAATGACGCTTTTCTTCGGTAATGAAAAGAGGAGGCGGAAAAGCGTTTGCTTTCGCCCTTTGAAATCGCGCGGTGCCTACTTCTTTCGAGTATTTTCCGTCGCCTATTTTAATTATATTTACTTTGGAACCCCCTCTCGTAAAGGGGAGAAATATTCCGAAGGAGATTCAAAACAAACGGATTCTCTTCTGTCCGTCGAGCCGCCGTTCAGTTTGTTGATATGGGTAATACGGGTGTTTTGCGAGGCCTTTTCGAAGAGGCTTTTCATCCTCTTAAGGGTAAATTCAAGAACAAGTATTTGAACGATTGGTTCCAAAGCTCATTGCTAACTGAATAGGTTAATATTCTTAGTTCCTGTTTTATCATTCGTACTCAATTCATGAATTGTATAATTAAATACAAAAAGAGTGACCTTTTACAACATAAGAACACAATAACTTCTGATATTGGCAACACTGACTGTGGACACTTGTGTTAAATTGATTCTTTAGGTTGGTTATTCCTTGAATAATCAACCTATATTTTCATGCAAAAATTCAATCTCTCCGATTTGGCCCAAAAAATTTTTCTAAAAATCTGAAATTTGGGTCAGGGGTCTGTTCTCGGCTCTAGTTGGTCCTCAAAACTTTTCAGCACGATTGGGCCAAATTTGGGCGGGATAGGGGTCAAAATGTGTTTTTCGAAAAATGGATTTTCAAGATTTTTGGTGATTTACATTTTTGGATCCTGAATCGATTGGAGTGGTTCCTGCCATACCCACTGTTTCCCCCATTTTTCCCATGTTGAAAAAATGAGTCTCCATGCGCCTGGTCCAAGGAATAACCAACCCCTGTGTAAAAATTTGCAGCGTTTTTTAAGTCATTGTTGCGTTACATTTCCACATAAGTTAAAAAATAGAAAGAAAGAGGAACTAGAAGAAACTGCCTACAATGTTTTATGAAATATTCATGTCGCGTTGTTTTGATATTTATATTCATATCATAGCATAAAAAGGGGATTGCAGAAAAATGAGTAAGCTTCTTTACGGATAGGTAAATAGAATTGAGGGAAGGTTAACGAGACGGAGGGCGGTTTATTGATTCTGGGATAGCGAGGGGAGTTTTGGTGAGCAGCGATGTCTTGTATCCTTCTTATCAGCATTCTGCTTTCATCCCTCACTTGGTTTGTTCGTCAGTATTCCTGATCCGTCTTGTTGTTTCCTTTCTTGTTACAGATGTGGGGGAGGAAGTTCAAGGTCCAGCGCACCCAATCAACTCGGCCCTGGCGTAAACTCCGCGGATCACCTCAAGACTCGAAAAGGTGGTGGTAAGGTGGGAAGACGAGAAAAAAAAATGTGACCTGCTCCGAGAGCAATGTACCTGGTGGTTCTCCTACTGTTGGGCCTCGTCCGGGCCTGGGCCTGTCCGTCGTCCTGCGTCTGCAAGTGGAAGGGCGGCAAGCAGACAGTGGAATGCATCAACAAGAGTCTCATCACGATCCCGTCAGGCATCGACCACGGGACTCAAGTGCTCGATTTCGCAGGCAACAATCTCGACCGCCTGCTGAAGGAGCGTTTCCACAAAATGGGCCTGATCAACCTGCAGAAGATATTTCTCGCTCGCTGCCGAATCAAACACATCGAAGACCGAGCGTTCAAAGGGTTAACTAACCTCGTCGAGCTGGATCTAAGCGATAACGTCATCACTTCCGTCCCGTCGGAAACTTTTTACGATTACCCCTCCCTGATGAAGCTAACCCTTAACGGGAATCCAATCCGAGTCATCAAAAAGTCGTCTTTCTTGCCTCTAACATTCCTTATCAATTTGGAACTGAGCAAGTGCGATATTGAAATTATCGAAGACGGCGCTTTCGAAGCCCTCGAGAAACTCGAATGGCTCAAACTGGACAACAACAAATTAAAATTCGTTTCCGGTGGAAATATACTCCCGACGAATTTGAACGGAATCGAACTCCACCACAATCCGTGGCAGTGCGATTGTAAATTGATCGATTTGAGGTTGTGGCTGGCCGCATCCAAAGATCCGTTGATTGTCGAACCCACTTGTGAAAGCCCAGATCGTTTTCACGGGGTGCAAATACGGTCGATCGACGTGCAGGATTTAGCCTGTCTGCCAGACGTCCGCCCGACGCCGATTTTCCTCGAAATTGCCGAAGGCCAAAACGCCTCTTTACTGTGTCAAGTGTCGTCCATACCGGAGGCCAAAGTGTCGTGGTTGTACCGCGGGAATATTTTGCAAAATGATTCGACCGTGGCGCCCGGTTTGCATTTGTACTATTTTGTCGAAGAGGGGTCGATAGAGAAAACGTCCGAATTGTTTATTTTCAACACGAACGTCGACGATAACGGAACTTTCGTTTGTATAGCGGAAAATTCCGCAGGAAAAGCTCATTCCAACTACACAATACGAATCATACTGAAGCAGGAACCAGTTATTGGTTTGACTGTTTTCCCGTATGAATATTTCGTAGTTGTGTCAGCCGCTGCGGTGGTTATAGCCATTTTGGGCGTGATTTGCCTGACGCTGTGTCTGATTCAGTGCAGAAGGCAGAAGAAGAGGAAGAGGAAAAAAGACAGGAGTAAAGTCGTCGCTCTGCAGCATCAGCACGTCAGCATAAAGACGCCCGTGTCTCGTGACAATGAGCCGATCACGAGGTTGGGGGGGAGCGTCGTGGTCGCGCCGAAATCCAACGGTGTCATTCTGAATCAGGAAGGTCATGCAGTTTGCGACGGGGCCGGGGGTTTTGGTGATCCCCAACAACTTGAAGTACACGAGCGCGGTGCCGCCGAGCTACCCGGAGAATCCGGATTTGATCAATGACACGGGGAGCAAGGAGTGGCGACCCGGAGCGGGGAAAGAGGGCGACGAGGAAAAAGGGTGGGCGGCTGGCACGTTGCCACGGCGGGACGTGTTCCCTAAACATTTGACGGCCGACGTTCACCTCTCGCCGGGGAAATTCATCGACCAGGACGGCTACCCGGTGGACTACGGGTTGCCAAAAATACCGGGAGCGGCCGCCATGCCGTACCCCCAAGTGATGCAGCCGTCGAATTTCTACCGGACGTTACCGCATAAAGCACGAACGGGGCCCGGGGCCCGGTTCGCACGAGAGGCGGAGTTCGTGCCGAAAACCGGCCTATCCGCCCCGTACGAGCACTTCAACCCGTCCGACGTCCGCTACACGGCGGAAGGGTACCCCGTCTCCCCTTCGCCACTATACCCCTGTTTCTCCCAGGACCCGTTCATATCCCCCCCGGCGGGGTACAAAGGGGACCCCAAGGACGCCGCCGCCCAATGGCCCGAGTCAAGCCTCGACTCTCTCCGTACTCAGAGCGTCGCCGCCCAAACGAGCTCCGACCCCCGCGAGCTTCCCGACTCGACGCCGACGGACGAAGAGCCCCAACCCCTGACGGAGAGCCCCGACGAGGGCTACGAGGGTGAAAATAACGAGACGACGGAGAAGAACTGACCAACGTCTTACCACCCCCGCCTAACACTCATCAGTGAGTGACCCAAGTGAGTGACTGAGTGCTCTTCATAAGTGTCTGCGTGTTTTTCCACTCTTCTCTTCGTCCTGAACCCAAACACTCGTGATGGTTTCAAATGCGATCGGATAAACAACAGCGTCAATCTCACCCTCTAATTCAACCACCCTTAACTTCAATATACCCATATAATTTCTTATTTTCAGACCAAAAACTGAAATTCAATCAGATCCCTCACAAAAAGTGCGGCTCAAAATTTCTCTTAGCACAGTTTTTCTCTAAACCATAAAACAATCTTTCATAAATTGAGTTTTTTTTTAATTACTAAAAAGTTTGGGGAACCATGCGCAATTTAGTTATCAAACAAATTCACCTTTTTTTTTTGCTTCTATTCCAAATCGAAGTCATTATTTGAAGTAGCGATGACACCACTACGTCAGCGTGAAAAAACGATGCAATATATTTATACCTTTAACACTTGGTAATTAGAAAATTCATATTTTTTTTGCAGAATCTTCAGTTGGGCAAAAAATTATTATGCGATAGATTTATCTTCTCAAGTTTGACATTTGAAAATAAAATTTAGTCAGCTCCAAAATTGACCTATTGGGAGGGAGGGGGGGGGGATTTTGTAGAAAATGGCAGGAGTCACCCCCATTTAGCTGTGTGAGGGTGCACCCTGTGAGAGGTAAATGATTGCTGCTAAATAATTTCCTGGTAATAATAGCCCTCAGTGAACATAAAACAGTCATACTCAACGATATAATTAAAAGAAAAAAATTATTTCAGAATCTGTTGTTTATCTGTTCCATCTGACGAGCCCCTTCATTGCTTCTCTGTTCACTGTACCCCCCCCCCCCCCCCCCTCAGGGCGAGTGAGTCTCGTCCGCCATCTTGCCGCGTTCCTCCCCTCCTCCCCTCCTACCCACCCCCCACCACGCGGTAATATCATTCTGGTCAGGGTATTGAATCTCTACGGGCAAACCAGAGACTTTTTTCATTTTATTTGGAAATGCTCAATATTTCTCTTAATGTTAAGAACCCTTATTGTAGTTGAAAAAAAATTGATAAAATATGAAAAAATACAAATAAAAGTAAAACTGAAGAGTGAATTCTATATGTGTGAGGTGGTGTTGTGATTTTCGATGTTGAAATGCAACTGGTTGTAATATAGGATTTTTACGATAACATAGCGAATACTATGAACGGAAATAGCGGTTTCGAATGTCGAAGTGATAAAGATAAAAGACGATTTCTTTGTTTTTTCTCTTTCAAAAGAAGAAATCGGTACTGAAAAACGAATGGATCTGTGAATAACTAGTCAACTCTATTGAAAGAATAATTTTATACTCCTGAGCTGAGGTAGAAAATGTGAAATATTTATTTAAACGTCTAAATGGAAATATTTGGAAAAAATTCGTCTTTTTTGTACATAAAATGGTTTTCTTTGTCGCTGTTGTCAAGATGTAATGTCATCGGATTGTTTCTTGTTGTGAAAAAATAATTTCAAATTTTCGGTTGTAGTTGGAGCGCCTTCCCTTTTAAGGTAAAACTCATCTAACTAATACGTGTACCTTGATTCGGTTGTTCTTATTGAAATCCTTTTCATACTCCTTCACAAAATGTAAATAACTGTTGATAAAGATCGGATTTATATAAATTTGAAGAAAAAAATTGACTAGTGTATATTATCCAACTGCAATATTACTTTAGAAAAAAGGCAAAAAAAAATTACCATACCTAGTCGAGATTAAGGGTAGTGAATGAGTTCTTTTTTATTGGAGCAGTCAACGTTTGTTGTTTATTGAGTGAGGAACCTGTTGTTTTGTTGAATGTTTTCTCGCAATTATTAAATAGTATGTGATCCTACGTCCTGAGCATTGTTAAATGTGAATTTTTAAACAAATTTCATGTTTTTCTGAATATGGTTTATTTACTAATTTTTTGTTTGGTCATCAGTTCTATTTAAAAAATCCAGAAAGTAAGAAACAGAAAAAATCATAACCGGCAACTAACCAAGAAGGAGACAAGAAGAATCCGCCATAGAATGGGTTTTGGGCGCTCAATGGACAGTAATCAACAACAGCCAATGCTGTTGAAAGCTCAAGAAACTACTATTTGAAGAAAACTCTCATGCCTGCCAGTACATACCATGATGAAGTGGCTCCTTTTCCGGCTTTGCTGTCCTCGTTGGCCTAGAATAACCCACCCGTTCAACATCCTGGATTGTCCAACTGGCAGGGGCCAATCATGGCGACCGTTCTTACTGGCATTCCACGTTCTCCAAAAGCATGGCTGGTTGTGGTGGCCATTGCCATCAAAAGCTCATGTAACTAATTACTTTCTGACGTCCTCTCGCCTGCCAGTACATGCCATGTTGAAGTGGCTCTTTCTCCAGCTTTGCTGTCCTCGTTGACCTATGATAACCCACTCGTTCAACATCCTGGATTGTCCAACTGGCAGGGGCCAATCGTGGCGACCGTTCTTACTGGCATTCCACGTTCTCCAAAAGCATGGCTGGTTGTGGTGGCCATTGCCATCAAAAGCTCATGTGATTAATTACTTTCTGACGGAGGTCCTCTCGCCTGCCAGTACATGCCATGTTGAAGTGGCTCCTTCTCCAGCTTTGCTGTCCTATTGGCCAATAACCCACCCGTTCAACATCCTGGATTCTCCAGCCAACTATAGCGACCGTTCTTGCTGGAATTCCTCGTTCTCCAAAACCATGACGACCTTTACCTCCTCTTTACCACATTTGGAGCTTGGTGATGGTGATGGTGACTCTCCAACATTTGCCAGGACGAAAATTATCCTTCCTGGTTGGAGCCGCCAATGCGTCAAGTTGGTTTCGTCCTATTTTTGGATCAGTAGTTCCCTTATCCCCCTTTTCTGAGCAGCTAAATCTGATTGTGATCTCTCGTCATGATTAAAAATATCACTAATTTTGTTTTTCATGTTTTAACCAACACTTTCTTTAGTAAACATTGCCTTAACCCACTTAATTATTTCCACAGTGATGAATAACGTCACAGTTTTATAATAATTAAATTCTACCATTCCATCACTATTTGTTACTCGTGTCTGGTCTCCGCATTCTCGAAATTTTGATTTTCACGACGTTTTGTATTTCTGTCAACTTGTCAAGCTCCGGATCTGGCAAAATGCCCATTCATTTATTAAATTTTCGCTGTGTTGTCATTTTCTCATTTTTTTATAAATGAATTCTATTTGGAGTTTTTAATTTAATTTACTGTTAAATACGGGGACGAATACATTTGTGGACAAAAATGTGCCATTGGTGGGACTTGAACGCACCTAATTCGTGAATTAAGGCGTATCAACGCCTGAAGGGAGTTTAGCTGGTCAGTTTGTTAAAGGATTATTATAAACTACGCAAAACGTCAGGTTCCCACCAGTGGCGCATTGTCGCCACAAATTCGCCATTTTTGTTTATATTTGATTCGAATTGATTTCGATCGACAACAAAAGTGGTTTTTGATTCTTCCATATTTAACCTGTACATATAGACTATATTCTTGTATTTTCAATGAAAGACACCCCTACCCCAGCCCCACCCAAAAGCATTATATTCGTTGTAGAAATAGCTGTACCAAATAATCGTATTACAGTGTAAATAGGTATATCGCATTGTTGGTTATGTTTGGTAAAATAAAATGGAAACTTTTTCGTCTTTTTGTTTGTTTTTTTGAACTTTTCCTGGTAAAAAATCATACAAATTAAAATGTAAAAAAAAAAAAAAATAATAATAATCGAAATAAATATTTTAAAAATTTTTTTTTAGGACTGGCTAAAATATTCCCTAATGAAATAATGTATATTCGAAGTAATGTAAATATTGCAGAGTGAACACAGAGGTAAGTAAAGATCCATTTACCGCCAACCAATTTCAAATAACTTCATGATTTCGGGGAAGCACTGATTCGAGTTTTATTAAACGATAGTATTCATCTAGATGACGACAATATACTTACAATATACTACTGAAAAGTTGTAGTTGAAAAATAAAAGGTTCTAACAAGGGTCCAGTCTGAACAGAAACCACAGAATTAGAAAGAACAAGGTAAACTTGCAAAGGAAGAGAAAGAGAGGGAAGAAAAAGAAAAGCAAGAGGAGTTAAAGAGGAAAGAACATGAAAAGGAAAATAATAAAGAGGAAGAAGAGGCTCTGAAGAAGAATGAGCTTGACAAACCTGTAAAAGAAAACGACGAAAGGGAAGAGAAAGGAAAGCAAGAAGACAAGTTGAAAAAGCAAAAGCTAGATGAACTTGCCAAAGAGAAAGAATTGCAAGAAGAAACATTGAAGAATAAAGAACGAGATAAGTTTGCAGCTGAAAAGAAAGAAAAGGAACAAAAAGAAAAGGAATTGAAGAAGCAACAACACAATGAACTTGCAAAGGAAAAGGTAGAAAAAGAATAACGTGAAGAAGAGTTGAAGAAGCAGAAACAAGAATAAATCGGAGAGATTGACTTTTTGCATGAAAACATAGGTTGATTATTCAAGGAATAACCAACCAAAATGCAAAGGAAAGAAGGTTAACTTCAGAAATGGAACAAAAGGAACTGAAAGAATTGAAGAGTAGGTAGATGAAGGAAAGCAACTAAAGAAAGAGGAAGAAGAAGTGCAGACAAAACTTGAAAATGAGAAAGAGAAACCGCCAGAATCTAAAGGAACACAATTATAACAAGAAAAGGAAAGAAATTGAGGAGGCAAAGGCAAAACAACAGCTGGAAATGAAGAAGCAGCCGCTCAAGGAAGTAGAAAGAATGGAAGATGAAGGTAAGAAAGAAGTACTCGTCAATATTAGACGCCCCCCTGAGGCAAACCTGTCTGTTATAACCTTATTGTAACCTCCTCTGTTTTCAATATATCGAATGGATGTAGGATATGTCAAACCCTGACTATAGGGTAGTAATGGAAATTTAATAACAAATTAACAACAGAAAAACTTGTATTTATCTACAACAGAAACAAACAAACGAAAAAAAAGTAAAGAAAGAAGGAGATAAATAAAATAAACAGTATAAAAATATCACAGCACAAAACTGAGGCGCACGTAAAGGCCGTAGAAAGTGGTATAACGGTGAAAACAATCGATAAACCCTACATCCGTTCGATATATTGAAAATAGAGGAGGTTATAATAAGGTTACAACAGACAGGGTCTAATTGACAAGTACCAAGAAAGAAATAGGGTGAATCTGTTGACTGTTGTTTGGTTCAGGTACGTGAACTAGGTCACGTTCGCCAACTCATTTTTGTGATAAATAGGAGAGTTTTGGAATTAGTTTTATGAGGAAAGCCATAGAAGTGATGTGGATTGAGCTAAAACATTGCTAAGAAAAATTAAAAAACTTTTTCTTGAGTCATTATCTGTGTTATTATTTCCCTTGCAGATACTAGTTGAATTTTGGTTTTTTGAGTAGAGTTGCCTTGGTGGAGCTTGGAATTCAGGGGGCAATTTTGGTTATCGGGGTATTTTATATGTGCGGAGTACATCTCATTTTCTTCTGAATTTGACCTCCAAATGGATTGATACGAGTTCCATTCAAATCAAACAGTCCTTTTTCGGGCTTTTGAACTAATTTAAAGGCCGCGTTTTGATGTTATTGAGGGGTTTTATACGCGTAAGGCGTCATTTTCCGTTAAATTCACCCGTAGGAGAGGAAATTATACTTTTCGAATGATAATTTCGACAACTAAGGCGGATTTCTTGGCAACGTTTCAAGATTTTCGACGAGCAGACTATCATTCGCCATATCATTAGCAAGAACCACCTCGGCCAAAGAGACGTCCCAAAATTGAGCTGAATCGCGACCATGTAAGTGACAATCCTTTTGAACGAGTTTTCTGTTGTTATATTGACAAAAACTGGAAATTAGAGCCAAATATTTCCGTTTAATTTATTTATTAGTACAAATTTGGAAATCCTCTCACATTGTTCCCTTTTTCTCAATTTGAAACAGGTGAATTTGTTTTTCCGCGCTGTGTCGACTCAAATACCGAAATAGTACAAAACATCCCTCGATTCGAGAATCGCCAGGCTGATAAGGTTAAGGTAGAAGGTAAAAAGCCTCGCCCCGACGAGGAAACCATTCAGCCTTTCGGAATTGTTGGAACGAGTAGCGAAGAAAATTGAATGAAATGGTCGACAAGAAAAACAGATCAACTTTCTAACATTGGAAAAAAGGAAAGAGAGCGTAAATAAAACAAGGATTACGTTTCTATCCCTTCACCCCTTCACGTCGCCTTACTCGAAGGGAATATTGGAATATTCATACAAAAGGAGGAACATCAACGAACACATTCCAACGGAACCCGTTCAAATAGAATGTTTAACCCGACCCCAAAATGCCAAAATCGGCCGTTTTTAGTTGATTTCCTCAATTTCTCCCAAAATTTTTAGCCCGATCGGACAAAATTTGGGAGGGGGTAAATGATTGTTTCAAAATGTGTTTTTCACAAATCAAAGTTTTTTTTTAAATTAATTTTTGTGCCCAATTTGCGAGTTTTTAATGATATTCACCGGGAAACCATCCGGCAAAAACGCTGCAAATTCTTTCACACGAGTTGGTTATTCCTCGGACCACGCGCATGGAGACTCATTTTTTGAACATGGGAAAAATGGGGAAAACAGTGGGTGTGGTGGGTCCCAGACCCATTCCAATCGATTCAGGCTCCAAAATTTAGTGGAAAATGATACCCAACACGCCTAGATATCAAAAATCTCGAAAATACACATTCGGGATGGGTAGATTGTTACCAATTTTAACCCATAACCTCATCCAGAGGGCGACAATCATTCTAGGACCCATTTCATTGGATTCAGCGTCCAAAATTTAGTGGAAAATTATACCCCACACGCCTAGATCCCCAAAAATTTTGAAAATCCATTTTTCGAAAAACACATTTTAACCCTCCACCATCAGATATAGATACACGTGTTGCTCCTGTCACCTCTCACTTGGAACTAGATCGTCTGAGTTGACCTGTACGCCTGTAGACTTTGGGCGCACTCAAGAGTCAAGACAGTAAATCCAATTTTCTAAGTGAGTCATACTGACCTAAATTAGTGTGCCCGGGTTAATTCAGACAGAATCAAACTGTGGGAAAATGTAAGCATTAAGAGCAAGAATTATTCGCAAGTGAGGAGCGGAACAGAAACAAGTGCTGAAGGCTTATATGTTCAGGGCTTGCAGTAATCCCTGGGTCGACCATCATTGTCCTAGCAGAAACCGGTTCACGTCAATATGAATGCCATGCTGTATGCCATTGGTACAGCCTGCCTGCCTCATGGCCTGCCTGGTATTTCAGAAAGGGCAGACTTCATCACAAGTTGCAGACAGCATCTGTCAATGAGGTCATACGAAGCCGAAGCTCTGCCATCAACCGCATTTGGAGGCTTCAGGATCACGTCGTCCACCTCCTCAAAACAGACTCTGGAGACTAAAACGAACTCAACCACCCGACTTGACTAAATTATGTGAGCATAATTTAACGAACGGATGAAATGTATACTAATTATTCAGGTTCATTATCATTCTGCATAGACGAGATTGGCGTCGTTGTCGTTGTCGTCCTTAACCAGAGACACTGAGTCAGCGCTTCGCGTTATTCCCTGGTGACATCCAGCACGAAAACCTAGAGAGGGATGTGACCTTCAGATTGTCGACATTACGTAGTTAGGTCTGTAATCAGAAATCAAATTGCATCTTGCGGTTTAAGAGCCCTCTAAACGGGCCCTTGGGGTTGCACCGTAAACGTGACGGTCCAAGGATATCCTCCGTTAAACTCCGGATCAATAGCGAGTGCGAATTGGTTATACCGGCGCATTGAAAGGAGCGGCACGATTCTGATGTAATATTGGCTCTCTTAGTTCATCTAGTGGGTGTCTTGGCACGACTGGTGAAGTTTACCGACTGCGATTCGAAGGAAAATCGCTCAACCGAGGAAATTGATTGAGTCGACGGTACACGAAGGCTTTCAAAGTTCGGTTGATGGATTTTAACGTTGTGGGCGAGCAAGACGTGGCCATTTTGACTGTGTAATTACCATAATTGGGACGCGTTCAAATAGAAATAACGAGCAACCCTCGGAGCGAAACAGGCTGTTGAGCTACCAACCGGGTGAGATGGAACCATAACAACGCAGAAAGTGAGTACGTCCATCCAATTTCCGCCAATTTCATGGCGAGACTAGGAAAAAACACCAGTGACATTACTTGGTGATGGAAGTCCAATGAGAAGCGAACAAAAACTTTATATTCTTTAAAAAATTTAATGTTCCCTGTTTAATGTGCTTTGAAAACTATGTAAGAATTTCTTTTGAGATGGTATAATTTATCGGTAATGAAAAGAATACGTAGGAGTCACTGCCTGGCGGAGAAGAGGCACGTTAAAGCCGAGCGCTTGGAAAAAATCTGCGAATTCTTACACACGGGTTGGTTATTCCTCGAATGGGGGAAACAGTGGATGTGGCGGGTCCTGGACCCATTCCAATCGATTCAGGGTCCAAAATTTAGTGGAAAATTATATCCCACACGCTAGTCTAAATTAAACCGTGGCGCAAGTGGCTAGCGCGTTCGGCAGTAACCGGAAGGTTCTTGGTTCGAGCCCAGGTGGGAGCGAATATTTTTGTTTTCTGATTTAGTTTTTTTTACCCATAAATTGACCAATTATTTCTTCCAGTGGGTGCCAATCGTTCTGGGACCAATTTCATTGGATTCAGCATCCAAAATTTAGTGGAAAATGATACCCTCGCCTAGATCGCCCAAAATCTCGAAAAATCCATTTTTCAAAAAACACATTTTGACCCCGCCCAAATTTGGTCTGATCGGGCTGAAAAGTTTTGAGACCCGTCTAGGCCGGGAACACCCAAATTTGGGGCCTGACCCAAATTTCAGATGTTTAGAAAATTTTCTACTACCGAAAACGGTGCGGACAATGGACGGCGGACGGCGTACAGCGGACCTTTTTGATCTAGACACCATGAAACGTCCAGAAAAAAATTTTGAGCCGAATCGGAGAGGTTGACCTTTGCATGAAAACATAGGTTGATTATTCAAGGAATAACCAACCAAAAGAGGAAATTGTTGTTGTTGCATTGGCAACACTGGTTTGCCGTTTGTTGCTTGTGTGCGCCGAGCGGTGCTTATCAATTTTTGCGAGTCAATTCAGTGCTGACGTTTGTAAGGGAGAAAAATAGTAGAAACGGGAAATTTTCCCCGCTTTTTGTTTCGCTTCTTCTCCACCAGGCAGCGAATCCTACGATGTAGGACCTACGTATTATCGAGCCCCTTGAATCTGCATTACGCTCGTTTCTTTGAGAAATTCTGTCAGCCGAAAATGTAATGAAACTTTATGAATGTAAATAAAAACCGCTGATTTTAGCGTACATCAGTACGAGCACGACTTTCATTAGTCGTCAGGGATATTGAAGCAAATTTGTCACGAAAATGTAACTGAAGGTTAACAAACAGTAATTTAACCTCCATCATATTTTGCTTACTGTTGACAGAATACAATCTGAATTCAGCTGATGGTATAAATCAGCCTATACACTAATTGAATGTGCTTTGTAATGAGATTGCTAACATGTAAGGACATGTAGGGGAGTATTTCTGAATATTGACGTCATGTAGGTTATTTAGGATTTTAGCTGAATGCTTGTCAAAGCCTAGAACACTGAATATCTGTGCTGAATTCAGCGGTGAATTGAATGTATTGAATCTCTCTCTGTACAAATGATATCTCTGCGTCAACGTTTGCCGAAGGAAATCAATCAGCTCCAGACTCACTCCGAAACAAAGAATTCTCTCTCTAAAAGATATATCAGTCATCTCCAAAATTTGTCACTTCCAATGAGGGTTACGGTAGTTCCAACGAGAAAGTGGAAGAGTCAGACTAAGAAGCACTGGTCCGGAACCGCTGTCCTCCATCTGCTCCATTGTTAATGTAATCGGGTTAAGTACGTCAGCTCTTCTTCCCTCAGTATGTCCTAGAAGTCTTCTTTCACTTCTCAACGAAAAACTTAACTTTCTTCTTTCCTCCCCAAAGATTGTATGAGAAAAGATTGAAGGCAGAGAAAACGGGTTTCCCTTTTCTCCCTAAACAAGTACTCTTACTTCTTAATGCCGACTTTCAACTACAAACAAGGAAAAAAAAAGAAGTTTAGTTGGTGGGAAGGTACCTCTCAGCTCCATCTTCGACCAACAAAGTTCCCGGTTCTCCCTTTTACAGCCCTCCTTGACGTCCCTCCGCAGCTTAACATTTCGAGGACAATATAAGGGATTTCCTTTCAACTTTTATTCTCTCCTCCCCTTTCCATGCCCCAAAACGTTTGCTTGTAAGCTTTTTAAAATTGAATTTCCCTTGTTGAAATGTTGAGCAACGATTTGGTTTCCGACGAAGGAAGCAAGCACATCTATTTATATTAATGTCAGGGAAGAAGTGGGGTTTATCAGAGGACAGTTGCTGCCACAATTGGCTGACGGCTTTGTTGGTCAACTTATTCAGTTCCATCCAATTATAATGATGAGAATGATTTTCTTTCAAGGGTCATCACACTTTGAGACTTCCTCATCAAATTTAGAGACTCTTGATTTATAACAACAATCTCTGTAGGCGCGCGTCGAGTTGATCGGCTTCAGATGCTGCCGGTGCCATTCCACAGTAGAAGCGAACCCTGCACTGATTGTTACTGTATCGCGATCGCAATACCCCGGTTTAATAAAGGCAAGTGATCCGAGCGAGGCGTTTTATCAGCCTACAAAAGGGGTAACTCGAGGGGAGTCCGCGAATGCCGAACCCGCTCGCTGATATCTGCCTATCAGTCCTTCACAATGGCAGTGGGCTTTTAAACCTTCGCTCATAAAACCTCCCTTATCTCGTGTTCCGCGGCGACCTGAGTAAATCGCCTCTGCGTTATTATCAACTCCGGAAATTATTACCCGGCGACCCGACCACTAAGGGTTAATCGCGCACGTGGGCCCCCTTCCCCATTTTCAACCCATTTAAGGTCAAATGAGTTCATCGTTTTTGGTTTTCTAAATTTAATTATTTAATAAATTACCCAATCGAGAAATGAAAAACCTTTACAAAATCTGAATTGATTACGGATAAAAATTAGATGAAATAATACATAACGGGAAAGTCTATCCTCATGAAGACTCACAACCCTCTATTTTTCTCATAATTTAACTTTTATTATTCTTTTAATTCGAACTTTTGGCATCTTGCTCTTATTCAATCAAAGTGAATGTTCTTGTATAAATCGAATCTACTAGACGAACCTTTACATATTATTTACGCGGCCGATTCAAGTGAATATTGACAGGCTCTCTTAGCTTTTTTAAGTTTCATCTTTCAATGAATGAGCATTTGGTAAAATTGGCTAAGAACAAGGTTATGGCAGTTTCTAAGGCCGGGTACACACGTTGAGGATTCCGGAGAGGATTCCCCGTTGAGGCCAACCTCTCCGGCCGACGGACCGTGTGGACGGGTCGAGGCCTTCAGTTGAGGCGGACTGTACAGGCCGCCAGGCCTTTCCAATTTTTGGAAAGGCCGCCTGAGGCCAAGGTTCCGGCCACTACAACTACACAGTTTCCTCAAAAGGCCTCGCGCGTCGTGTGGATGCTCCGGCCGCCTCTGAGGTTTTCCTCAGAGGAATTCCTCTCCGGAAATCCTCAACGTGTGTACCCGGCCTAAGTCTGGTAGGAAGCAGCGTGTTGTGGAGGTGACGGGCCAGCCACTAGAGCAAGTAAACCGTTTCAAGTATTTTTTGGGGCAGCTGTTGTCTGTGGACTGGTCGTTGCCGGGTGAGTTGAGGGCTCGGATTGAGATCGCCCGGGCTGTATTCAATAAGGTGTGATGTTTTCTGGGTAGCCGATATGTGCGTCTCTCCCCGCACTGGAGGATGATCAAATGTTACATTCTTTCCATTTTGATATATGGTGTTGAGTCGTGGACGCTTAAGGCTGTGAATACAAACTGGCTTGAGGCGTTTGAAATGTGGTTGATCCGGATGATATTGAGGATCCCATGGCGCGTCTACGTGATGACTACATTCTGCAGCAAAACAACGTCAACCGGAGCTCCTGTGCACCATGAAGCGGCTTAAGGTTCCGTATCATGGCCACATTATGAACTGCTGCAGACCATAATGATGGGCAAGATTGCTGGGCGCAGGGGAGTGGGCCAGCGGAGTGCATCATGCTTACTGGAAATTCGTCAATGGACGGGCATCAGCAGAGCAGAGGATACCAACCCGCATGGAATAGAGAATTTTTCAAAACTGATTGATGATCGCCAATCAGAGATGTCACTTGAAAAATATTATAAGGAATATTTCAAAAATCGTTCTGAAGACTTTGCAAATTGTTTCACGATGTTTTAAGTCCTAATCGTCGTTATTTCTGCATCGTGTGTCATTTCGTGGGCGCCAATTTGTGAGGAAACGAAGTCACTAATTCATCCACGTTTGATCATTTTCGACGATTCATAAATAATCATGAATGAAGCAAGATGCTTGATTATTCCCCAGTAGTCGGATAAATTTAAGAATTCTGAGTTGAATTTTCTAGGCTGAAGAATAATCCATCCCGCGTGAGCGAAGGTCCGGTTTATGGCCCGGAGTTGGATTCGGTTTGTTGGGGTGCCTCGACCTAATTCAATTGCGGGCCGAGAACTTGTTGGCGTTTAGCGGTGAAAAGGAGGTCTGGGAGACAGACCATCTCCTTTTTCTTGCAACGAAAACCGTGAGTTCATAACTAATTCGTGATCCATTAAGGACGAGCGGGTTTAGCATCTCCCGGCCTTGATGCAATTGACTTTTCCTCCTTACAGTTTCACCCCCCCGAAGCTTTCCTACTGAAATAACAATAACGTTTCCTCCACCACTTGTCCGCTCCTTTAGGGAGTCTATCGCATGAAACAATAATTAATCAAGACGAGCGGCTCGAGGAGCCCAAGTTTTGTTTTATCTTTAGGGCAGAGTTTGCGCAAGATTAGTAATAAGTCATTTTAATTAGCCCCAGTCCTCCGGCCCTTCGTCTCCTCTGACAGTCCAACAAGCGTCTAAAGTGGATGAGTTGAAGTGGAGTCTGTCGGGGTGTGGGAGCTAGATAATATTCTCCCGTTGGGACGTCCAGCTCATACCCAGTGAAATTAATGCCAAGGTCGGTGTATTCTCTTTCAACACTTATTAATTCGGATTTAACCAGACAGAACAAAGTTGAAGAAGATTGTAGGAAGTAAATGTATGGATAATAAGAAATTTTCCATTTTAAAACCAAGCCGGACTCGAGAATTTTTTTTTTTTAATACAGAAATACCTCTTTATCTAAGGTCAGGAATCGTTTCCTTATTAGGACCATTCAGAACACGCAGAACATTAGTTGATTAGGACGAGATCAATTATGTGTGGCGGTGAAATTGTTTAAATGTTCTGCGGGCCAAGACATCGGCAGTTAGACCAACTGCTTCCAGTCGTAATAAACCTGTAGAAAGTGGCTCTGTGAAGGTTAGAGCGGCGGTCAGGTTAGCCAAAAAAATCACGCTATAACGAACGAAATAAGAAAAGTCACCACCATGCAACTATGCTCTCAACATCCATAGTGCCTCCAGATTAAAAATGAGTTCTTAGTGGTTGGTGACTCACCCTGGCCAGTGATTCTCTCTGCCGGCGTCTTGAGGGATGAGGAGTTTGCTACCCTATATCCTCCCTCTGCGCGATTTTGGGAGGTCAGTATTCCCACTATTCTAAACCTAGACCTATTTAGTTGTTTAAATACCCGCACGTTCTAGAAGGTAGAAAGCGAATAGGAAGAAAGGAAGTATAACATTTTATAACAATTCAAATGGCACTTACATGGCGCACTAATGGCCTCATTATATGCTCGAAGAAACGAAATTTCGCAGCGTTCATTGAATGAACTTTTCAATAGTATTCCAAATGACGTCCCATAGAATCAATACTTTGGCTACAACAGGTTCCCTCTTGAATACTATTTCTCGCTTCATCTTGGACTTTTATGCCATCGCGTTATACCGACCCGTTGGAAGCGATTAAACTCAAGATGAAAATATAATTGACAATCCGAAAAGCCCGCCTGGTCAAATAATTACCGTCGTAATTGCTCCCGAGTTTTCGGATTTCCGGAAAGAGCTTCATCGCTATTTCGGTTGATAACATATTACTTTCGTTCATAATAGGCGCGGTATCCCGGCGAAAAAGCGGATGAGAACAAGTAAACGATATCCCGGCATTTTCAACCCCGCTCTTCGCCTAATACGGGGGATATGAATTACGGCGTTATAATGGATTGAGCTCGCCAGACCGTGGAAAACCTTTCTTCCGAAAGGCTTCAGGTTATACGAGTATCAACGATTGCTCGGTCTACCGCGTAGCTTTTCCCGACTGCCCAAACGCGGTATTAGAATAATACTAACGGCTTCGTTCTCGGTCAATCTTTATTGGCTCGTAAAGTGATCGATTGAACAAAGTTTGACAGGAAGTATAGAAATGTAATTTCAACGTGGATTATTTTGTGGGTTGAAATGTACGTCTACCTTACGCGAATTCAGCTATGGACCTACTTGTATGGTTAGTCTCTTCCTTCAGCTCATTGATCAGGCCATTGATCCTCTTGTAATGTTGGCAATACAGGTATCAGGCTATCACTGGAGGCTATAGAATGTCAACAAAACTTGTAGTTATTCTATTATTAAGAAGACTCTGTAATGATATACTCACTTTCAAAAAATTCTGGGATAAATGAGGGTATGCCCCATTCAAGCAATCAAGCCAAATCAGTAAAGATAGAGCCCAGGTCTATGGCCGCTTGATGGAGAACTTGATTACTCAGAAGTTTTGCTCTACAATCATGAATTACGTAAATTGTCGAGTTCCCCTGTAGCACATAGTCTTCACAATATGGCTACGTCTATGACGAAATGAGAGGATTTACATCAAAACTTGTTAAGTACAAACATACTTGAGCTCGAGGCAATTTCCCTGCTCGTCCACTTATCTCGACCCCTGCTAGCATTCAGAATCCCGCGTCTCGAGGTTTATTCTCATTGATAAGGCGAGGATACCGGTAACAGCGGGGTCGTAAAGCGACACGGTAAGGAAAGTAATCTCCCTGCAGAGCGGCAACCGCAAGAGGCCGTCGTCCTGGAAGATATGCGGGAAAAGGTTAAGACCTCAGAAACAAAGCTCCTGATGACCCTTTCAGATAGCAAACACCGAAAGGCGTGTCTCCTTGTCATTCTCTTCTTGAGACCAAAAGTTTTTCGAGGTTTTACATTCTTTTGTCCGCCACCCTTCTCATAGGTCAGGATTACAAAGGGAGGAATGTCGACAGTCATTTGCTCATTTGGATGTTGGCTAACATGAAAGATGGTGTCAGGTCCTGGGATTTGGCTGCAGGACATCATTCCACATGAAGCATACTACAAGATTTTGAGGTTTGTTTACCAAATTCTACCAAAAGTTAAAATGTCCTCCAAAACACTGCATTTTTTCTGCAAAATCTGTTTTCCCTTCGTGTTTTCATACACTCATTGGCCCTTCCTCACCTTAAGAATCTCGTTAAAAGGGGACAACGACGGTCAGAACCAACTCCCAGATCCTCAGAAACCACGCAAAACATCGACGCAGTTTGCTCGTTGAATAGGTACTGCTACATAGGAGGCTGCTAGTGAAATTAAACCCTTCAGCATTCAGCTAGCTAAATAATTATGTTAGAAATGAGGAACTTGACAAATAAAATTGTCATTCCTTTGACTTCTCCCATCACGCCTACCCAGCGAATTGCATTTTGTCTACAGCGAAGCCAGCAAGGTGATACATTATTTCGAACGGTGTATCCATCGTCTTGGTATTTTCAACTTTTTGTTTCCCTTCCGCATAAATCTCTCACTTCTTAGATCCCGAGCTTGGAAACTCGTTCCGCTGTAATAGTATGCGTCAAGTTACTTTTAAACGGATTTCCTCAGATTACATTCTTCCTCTTCTGTGCTTCCTCTTTCTTCCATCGTGTTTTCTTCATCTTAAGTTTTCAAAAATGGAAGGTTTTAACGCTGTTCTGAAATGGGTTCGGATGACCTCCTTATCGCTGTATTGAACTGGCAAAAATATGGTCTGATTAGAACGTAAATTGTTTTACAATAAATTTGCTATCTTGATCGTGAGAGAAATAGTTTTTATTCGGTGAGTGTATATTTTCGGGGGGTCAACCTTAATCATTCACAAAAATAAAGAATAAACCTTGAAAATTAATTTTCAAAATACCCATTTGGACCCATCCCTCATTCGGTGTGAGGTGATCGGATTAAAAATTAGTTAGACGAGGGCCATAGCATTTTAAGGAAACATTTGGCCCAAACAGTAGAAAATTTGTGGAAATGTTGGGGCTTTATACTAAAGGTGTTGGGTATACTTTTCCGCTAAATTGTAGACGCTTGCAGCGAGCTGAGGAGCTGAGGGAACGATTTTTACACGGTCTGGAGATAACCTAAAAATAACGTTATGTTTCATGCTGTCATTGGTTTAAACTTTGAGGAACCAAGCATCATTTGGAATGCGAGATTGTTGCCCTCATATTGAATCGTTATTCCATGAACTCTCTGCCTGTTATGATTAATGTGCCAGAATCAAAACGTAACAAGGCTCCAACGCCGATACTAGCAATCTGATCAAAGTAATAATTTCGCCCCTAATTGGTTTGAGTAACCCCGATACTGTACATACTGCGCCCATGAATTTATAGCAACTCCTGTTCCCATGCGCATGCCGCGTGTGGCGCATAGCATAGCGGTTCTTGGGCGATTGTTAGTTTCTCCATGATTGACGTCTAGTTTGAGTATAGCCAAACAATGCCTTTGTTCGCTAAGAGACCTATCGACCAGTGACGGACGTGGGTTTCCCGAACCACCAACCACATTCATTTTAAACCCAAAATTGTCTTTCGCAACAAGAAAATGATTTTACTACGCTTAGAGCCGACACAACATGAAAACATTTCATCAACAAATACCGCAAAGTCTGAAGGAAACAACACGTATATCAAACTCATACACAGTACAAAAAATATATAATGGCAAAGATCGCGTCCAGACCTGGAACAGTAAGTTTTTCTTTTGGGCATTTTCTATTACCTGAAATTTTTTTAAATAACCCCGATAAAAGTCCAACATCACGAAGAAGGTGAAACTATGTTATTTCTGCGCCAACTACTCCACGTGGTTTTGTTCGCGTTCAATTTGTGGAGTGATTTCGTCGGAATTTCGAGCTGAAAGTTGATTTTCGTTGTGATTTTGGAGAGAAGTGGCTCCGGAGCCTGAAACTAATTATGTATGACAGAAGACCAGGAGAGAATAATAATTTATGACAATTTTCTCCCATATTCAGGCAAACAGGCCAGGAACCCCTAATCCGAGAGACGTAACATGCCCTCACCTTCACTTCAAATATGACGTCATTGATCGAGGTATCCTATCTAGAGAACAACACTTGAATCTTCTATCCACTCCCAAAGGGTGAGTTATATTGAGATGAAATCATCTCATTTTAATCATTTATCAACTGAACGGGCCAATTTTAGCCTAAGGCTGATGATATAATCGGTAGTAAACCGGTTAAATCAACTCTCCTTGTGTAATAAAAACGAACCAAACAACGAAATGATCAGCAAGAGCGACTTAATTAAAGCTGATGATGAATTTCCTTCCCAAATAAGATGAGCATTCTCACCTCGATCGTTCGCTGACGTGACCCTTAAAAATCTCGTTCTCAAGTGCAACGAATTCATGCTCGAGTTTGTTACTCTTCGTTATGCCCGTAGGTACCGATGGGTTGTAAAAGGTTCTCGACGAGCTCAAAAAGCAGAAGAAGATGTATTTGTATGCGCTGATCGAAGGAGAAAGCCCGGGAGAGCGTGAGTACCTACGGTTTTTGTACGACGTATTTATATTTTCAAATTTGAAACATGTCCTTGGATGGAGTATCCAATGGAAGCGGAAATGATCTGCATAGTTATCATTTTACTGAATAATGTTGCAGCTACGTCCATAATTTTCTGGCTGAAATATGGAATGTGTTGACCCCGGCAATGATTGAACGTTTACGTGAGATGCTAATGAACGAATTCGGGATGTCACCAGAGTGAGTCATCAATTTCAAAATATTATTTAATGATAATATGCGGTAGCCTATTTACCCGAAGGCGAGTTTCAACAAATAATAAAAATGTATACTTCCAGAGAAGCAGTGAGATTCATTTGCCAGCAAAGAACGAAAACACTGGAGATGGCCCACAGACCGGGCGCGGAGCCGCGTTTTCCCGACGATCTGATGGAGGACGAAGAAAATGGCGAGCAACTTGATCCCAGGCAGCCGCGGGTCATAATTGAACCGAAGCCCTGCGACAGAAACCAATTTGCGATAGGCGTTGAGCCATGTCACATAAGAGAATTTTCTAAAATAGTATCTAACAAACTGGCTGACTACGTTGTAGGGATGATGTGTGCTCGCCGAGATAGGCGGCATCGCAGAATGGCTGAAGTCATACTGAACGGTTTGTGCATGGTGACCGGGGAAAAATGCACTTTGGAAAAGCAAAAAAATCGTTTGCATAAGATTCTAGCAGTCACAGCAGACAGGACGGCGTTATGGTTGACGAACAATGTTGAGGATGAAGACAAAATGAGGGATTCAAAGAGGCGTCGAGAAGATGTTGAGTTTCGAAAGAAGCAAAAAGATAGGGCCAAGGAGGCCGAGAGAAGACACAAAGAAAAAGAGAAACTGAGGAAGCAACAAGAAAAGAACGACAAGAAGAAAGCCAAAAGGGAAGAGAAGGAAAATAAAATTGCCAAAGAAAAAGAGGAATTGAGGAACGCAGAGCGAGAAAGAAACAGAAAAGAACGAATGGACGCTTCAGAAAAAAGAAAGAAAGTACAAAAACACGAAGGTAGAAAAGGAGAAGGAGACGGGAAGAAAGGAAACGAATCGGGGACTCGTGAAAAGGTAAATGATGGAAAATCAAGAGATAAAAAAGGAGGAGGTGGAAGACAAGGAGATGGGAAGGGACCTGAAAGTGGTGGAACGAAGAAGGAAGAAAGAAAGCAGGGAGAAGGTGCTAAAGGTGGTTCTAGTCGTCCAACTTCAGCTAGTCAGAAGCAAAACGAGCAAAAGAGAAAGCCAGCAGCAGTTGGAGGAACGAAAAGTGCAAGCTCAGCTAAGAGAAGTGAAGGAGGTGGAAGTAAGCAGGAAGAGAAGAAAAAGTCATCAGGTGGAAAAGAGATGGGTGGGGCCAGTGAAAGAGTGCAAGATGAGGGCAATGTACCGGCTGGAGGAGCAGAAGTGGATCAGAAAGCAGCCGATGTTGGAATCACAGAGGTAGGAGTTACAGAAGAAAATGACGATACTCTAGGAGGAACTGCATCTGAAGAAAAAACGGCGCCTTCTTCTTCAGAAGCTCCTGGGGAAGCGCAAGAGCTAGGAGAAGCTGATGATGAACTAGAAGGACCAACGGCAGAAGAAGCGAAGGGATCAACTACTTTAGAAGTTCCCGGCGAAGAAGAAAAGCCTGGAGAAGATGACGTGAGAGGAGGAACAACCCAAGCAGAATTCAGAACATCCGAGACTCCTGTTGTAGCAGATGGGATTCAAGATGAGGAAGTACGTGACCAAGAGGCAGTACCGGTAGAGGCGAGCACCCCAGTTGATGAAGGTGGTATCGGAGAGATTGAAAAGACACCTCAGGACGTACCAAGGGAAGAGGAAACGATAGAAGAGCAAGACAAAACACCAAGAGCAGAATTAGCACAAAGACAATAGAAGTTGAAGCTGAAGGAGTAGTTAAATCAGAAGTATCCGAAGTCGATAAAATTATAGCGAAGACCGTGAGTCACATAATCGAAACCCCAGAGACATCCACACCAAGACAGGAAGCGCTTAGAGACATCGTGTCTAAGGAACTGGAGAAAGAAGTGGCCACAGGGGTCAAGTGGACGAGGAAACAAAACGTTTGGTGAAGGAGGCCTCTAGTAAAATTGCCTCGTGGATGGACCAAAAGGTGGCTGCGGTCGAACTGGAATATGGGGCTCGGGAAGTGAGTGTTCGTGTTCTTCTTCAAATTTTGGTTTCTAGCATTATACATTATGTTTTGATAGTAGAGTAGGTTATGTTGCGTTTACTGGAAACTTGCTTCATTTACAGATGCGTGGACAGCAGAGACCAAAAGGCCCCATTTACGTTTTGAAGAAAGCTAGTCGCGATGGGGCGATCGACGTCCGCGTCTCCACGGATTCTGAAGTCGAGCAAAAAATCCGTTCAATCAAGAAAATCAGTACTGCCCAAACGACCGGCCCTTCACCTGACACCCCAATGACGCCCGACGACACGAAAATGTGGGCCAAATGGGCGGAAGGCGCGTCCGAAATGGCCGAAGAATGGGGTAAATGGATCGACAGGACGATCCAAGACGCTGAAGACAGAGCAGTCGAATTCCGCAACAAGGCGAAGGACCCTCACAGCCAGAACGCCTCTGACGTCGCCGATTGGGAGGCGTTTTCCGAAAGAACCCAAGTTGAAGCCTTGAAGTGGCGGCGCAACAGGAAGGTTTTGCAACAACAGGCTCGTGTTTGGAAGCAGAAAACATCGATCGAGTAGCCATTGACCCTCATTCGTCGTGTCTACTCCACTTATTTTTCCAATTCAACTACAAAACAAGCTTGTGTGTGTTACCATCATGAAATATTGTATTTTGAATAATTCTTGAAATTGTTTTTAAAAAAAAATTTCAAGTGAGCTTTCTCACTCAAACAATGTTCAAAGGGCCAACACTTCCAACAATTTCTTATTTTTCACTATATGCCACTTAAGGCGCTTTGGTGTGGCGATTACGAGAGTTTGCTTTGGTAGAGAATGTGGTCTTGTCCTGCATTAGACGATTATTTCATCTTGAACGAAGACCCTTGGGTAATTGATCCATCTATAATCTGTAGTAAACCCAATCTCTGAATTTACGCTTCGTCCGCGCTACGACTATCTTGTCAGAGTGTTGGGGGTGCCTGCTTTTCGGCTACCATGGTGCGTGGCTGCTGCAGCAATTGACAACGGCTCGTTTTGGGGTAGCAAGTTTTCTGTGATGGCTCTAAAATACAACGTGGACAACACCCTAAGGCGCCTCGACACCAATTTGCTGAGAGCCTCCACCAAGGAGTATTCCTGGTCTTGCGCCGTGTCTTCTGTTTGGTTCACACTCTTCTGGGAGCTTGATCGGGAAGTCAAGAACGCCAACCGTTGGATTCTGATATCCCTTTGTGTACCTCGAGGTGGATGTTCAAGATCAAGGCAAAGCAGCTCTACCCTTTGCGTCCAGTCAACGAGAGAAATGCCCGCTCTGCCAGAGAGAGGGATGAAAGGGATGATGTCTTCCATTTCATCTGAGTATTTCCCATTCTCTCGTAGGTTAGCAGAACTGGTTCAGCCGTGGTTCCCTCACTCGCTATGTAACGGTGGGTCTCCTGAATGGTCCTGATCGGGCTCCACTGTTGAATGTTATCTGTTCATTTTATTCATTATTCTTTCTCTATTAGGTGTGGGTAATTGGACTCTCTGCCACCCTCATTCCGAAACATGAATCTTATTAGGTTGCTCATAATGGAAGTCCGTATCTCAGACCAGCGGTTCAATAATAGATGTAATTCTGTAAGGTTTATTAGATTTGTGAGTTGACTCTTGTTTTTATAATAAACAATTTTTTCTTCACTCATATTTTTTTTACTCCTACTGCTTCTTGGCTGAGACTTATTAGCCACTCTCACTTGCTGCACGATATAAATTTGGATAAAATATCCTCCCCTCTGTCTTACAGGCGCGTCATGATCACAATGGGGTCGTCTTGCGTACTCGAGAAGGGAATAGATAACGATTTTTCCCTTTCGCGTTGTATGGATAAGGAGTTTCACTATTCAGACAGACCGAGAGAGATTTATGTTCCATCCTCTATACCTCACCGGCCGAGTTATCAATAAAAGGTCGCCATCCATTCTTCATCACTCGATTCGAGGTTCATATTATAAATCACGTTTCTTGATCGATCCGAGAGAGTCAATAAAGTGGCAGAACTTATTGCTTGCTCTCCGATAGGCTCCTTTTCTCCTTGAAGCGCTACATTTCTTTTCCTTCTCTCGTCCGATTGGAATGGAAGAGATGAACTTAGAAACATGGATTTCTTAATTTAGATTAGGTTGAAGGAAAATCTACGAACGAGAAAAGCAATAACACGGGTTTAAAAAAAAACACCGCAGCAAAGCATTTTTTAGTGTTGGATCTCGCCCGTGGAGAAAAATGTACCTTTCCCGTTGTAGATAACTAATTAATAAGAATGGACAATTTTTTTTCAATAAGAAAGTGAAAAACCTCCTTTTAAAATACATCTGACCCATAAATATTATCCTTCTCCAACAAAACAATCTCAGCGTCAAAAAGGTAATTAAAAATAATACCTCATACACTTACGTCCAAAGAATCACGAAAAAATTTGTTTTTGCAAATTCCAATCGTTGGGTAGATTGTTTTTGAAACGTACCAAAACTCACGATTTCCTCAGCCCATGGTGATCATTCAATTTTGAAACTCCAAAAAGTATACTCATTTTGGTGTTATGGTAGATTTCAAAAATCGGAGGTCAAATTTGGATTCGACACTTCAAAAAGATACGACAACGTTCTGGCTTTTTTCCAAAATGTTTTGGTTGATAAATCCTCCTTATGGAAGAAATATCCACCATTATTCTTCAAATACAAGATTCGGATTGCTACAAGAGGACTGGAACTCACAATGGCAGCTGGGACCCGAATTTGTCAAATTATCCAACAGCAAATCACGTTATAACTAACTTATTCCGTCCATTTCGGACTTCTCCGAAACAGGGCTCAAGGGGTTTCCTCGAATTGGCGAGAGGCGCCTTGTCAAATAAGATTCTCCGCTGGAAAGCGTGATCACGATATTGATTGAGATCGTATATATCTCAATGTTAACTAAGTTAGCGTTTCAGAGTCTATAGAGTTCCTCCGATACGCAATCGGTTCGGTTGATTGGTTCGCTGAATGTTTGCTCATCCTAAATTATTCATGTTGACACGACGACGGCTATTGCTGTCTATTTAGTGATAGGAGGGTGAGTACCTACTCCGTGCTGCCTCACGCATTACGGACTATGTTGTTACACGCAGTGCATCTTCCGTCACTTTGGGCGTTGTGTAACCAGAGAGCAACTATCTCACCCGCATGCTCAATTAGGGCGAGAGGACGTCTTCGTAACATCGGTGAGGAACTAAATGGGCTGAGCTACCTCGGCTCTATAATTGCCCTCAATCAGTATTCAATACAATACCAAGTAGTTGGGCTGCTAATTTATAATGAACATTGACGGTTAATGTTTGTCTAAAATAATCGCAACTTGGAGCATACTGCCGGAATACTAATCTATTCGTAAAACTTCTCTACTCAGAAGGAGAAGCCCCTGCAAACTAATAACACCAAACTTACCTACATTAAAATATAGCCATTCGTAAGGCTTCGAGTCCGTTGGGAACCAATGTTGGGCAAATAGGGAGCCCCACAGAGTTCTATGGAAGGCGGAAAACAAAGGAAAATGGCCAAGTGTCAGTTAAATTGAAAAATTGAAGTCAGCCTTGGGTGTGATGGATCCATTTTGTTGGACATTTATCTCACGGCTGGCTACATGGTTCTGTTTTTGTTTTGGTTGGCTAATCAACCTGTTTTCATGCAAAAAGTCAATCTCTTCAATTCGCCCAAAATTTTTATCTGTGCGTTTCAAGGTGTTTAGATCAAAATTAGTAAATGTCCGTCCGCGGTCCATGCTTATTTTGGTAGTAGACAATTTTCTAAAAATCTGGAATTCGGGTCAGGGACCCGTTTTCGGCTTATTTGGTCCTCGAAACCATTTAGCCCAAACGAAGCAAATTTGAGGTCAAAATGTGTTTTCAAAACATGGATTTTCGAGATTTTTGGCGTGTGGGGTATTATTTCCAACTAAATATAGGACGCTTAATCTGATGAAACAGGTCCCTGAACTATTGGCGCCCACTGGAAGAGGTTTTGGGTCAAAATGGGTATCTACCTACCTATTTTGAATGTGGGTTTTGAGATTACTGGTACCTAGGCGTGTGGGGTATCATTTTCCACTAAACTTTGGATGCTGAATCGATTGGAATAAGTCACCATGCGCCTGGTCCGAGGAATAACCAACCCCTGTGAATGAATTCGCAGCGTTTTTCAATGAATGCACTAAAATCGTTGGAATTTTTCCAAGTTTTTCCAAAATATTATTTTTTGCGATTTTGGCTGGAGCTGGGAATTTGAAGACAGAACTGTAGTTGCCCCATGCTCCAAGAGGGCGTGGGTTATGCGCAATAGTGAGTTTGATTAATTGGAATGAAAATATGAAAAACCCCAAGGAATGACTGTCGACTTGAGACCAAAGGAGGGCGCCGTCCGCAAACCCTGCTTATTCTCCCAGGTCAAAAGCTCATTGGCTGGGATTTTACAGCATGGAAACACTGCAGGAATCTGACATTAAGCTTCAGAAATCTGAAGAGAAATCAGCGTTGTAATGTGTTACTCGCACAATTAGCAACAGTAACAGCCCTGCCTGGGGGAATCTACACAGGACGTCTACCCTTTTTTCTGGAAAATTGGCTCTGGAATTCCAACATCCTAATTTGTCGAGTGAATCATGGTTTATAATTGAACTAGGTAATACATACTTCATCACCACTGGTACATTATTGCGAAAAATACAATTTCAACAACAAAAAATTTCCGGATTGAAAAATGATTGTAACTAATATTCACGCCGATTATCAGCCTAGATTTAACCAACGAATTGAGGACCATCTTGAGCGCTAGACTAATTTACGAAGAAAAGCGTTTATTTCACCGGTTCGGAGCGAGTCACCACCTCGAAGAATTCTTTAGTGTGTACAAACCCATTTCCTAACCACAAATTGATCAATGCCAAAACCTTTCTCCACAACCGTGGGAAAGTGCTGAACGAATAGGTGATGAGGACCCGAACCACTCTACCAGAAGCAGAAACTTCATCCGTCTTCATTTTTGGACTCACCCGTCAAAAGTAGAAACTCTAAGCAACCTCCCACTCCCAATCACTTCTTATTGCGGAAAAGAGAAGGCTAAAGTCCCCCAAAAGAAACTTGGTGGCGTTTGTTTGTGTGCCCAGCCGGACGGAAGGGAGAAGCCTCGCGGATAAATTGGGGTAGCAGTCTGAGGGCGGTGGTCCCACCGAAGGGATGGAAACAAAGAAGTTGGAAAAAAAGGAGAAGGTCATCCCAGGCTATCGATCCTGCGGCCGTCTTTCCTTTTTCCTTCTCCGCGGAGGGGATCTATACAAATCCACGACCGGTGCGATAATGATACCAGGCTTTTGAATTTGAGCTCTTGACCAACTCTGGACTTTAATTAGGTTTATTGAAGCAGGGTTTTCATTCACAACGCAGCATGTCAATCAAGGCGATATCGGAGTCTCCTTGTGAACTTTCAACATTGCCCGGAATTCATGCGGGTTCTTGTTCAATTGATTCAGTGCTCACTATTCTTATGGGAATCTAGTCTAACCTTTCCTGTTGACAGATTGTAGTCTCACGTAGTTACCTACATGCGAAAAGTTCCAGCAAAAATCTTTATGGCCAAACTCGACTGGCCGAATTCACTCCTAAAAATCCGATGATCCCATTTTCTCTGAGCGGAGCCGAACCATCCTATTTTCGGGGAAAAAATACGCCCTCAAAACGCCTATAAATTCGAAAAGTTCGGCCGCAGATACTCCCCGCGAGCACGCTCTGAATTTCATTTTCGGATGTGCCAGTTCCCCCTATTTGCTTAATGGAAAGTTATCGGGTGTTGATTGAGAGCCCGCGAAGGGGGGGAGGGAGATTCAAAGGGGTTAAAACCACTGGAAAGTACCGTTCAATAAAGACATTTAGGGCAATTTATAGTAGAGTATTTATGGCACGGAAAGTGCAAGGGGGCAGTGGGTGATAATGGACTCTGGTGAAGCCTCCGTATGTAATAAAAGTGTTGGAGCACGCAGGCGGACCCCGGCTGTTTAGAACGGCCAACATTTGCCCTCGTTTTCCTCTTCAACCCCTTCCACAAAACCAGTGTTTTGCATGTGGGCCGCATCGTTGATTTTGAAATCGCGTTTCACCGCGAGTGTGTTAATGGAGTTTTGACTGGCTTTTGGCTTCTAGACGCATTTTATTGCATTTTTGTAGAGAAGAAAGTTCATTTGACTAGTTGCCTCTCAAAAGCTTCGTAAAAAGTCTAATGGTTGAGCCATTTGTGGCTAGGCTAAAATTGATAATACACTCGATTTTTCAGCAACACACATTTGTCTTATTCCATCCTGTATTTTAGACAACTTTGACCTCTTACAAAAATTTTTGGACTTCCTAAGCATCATTGCGGCTGATAAGAGGTGCGATTAGGTCATATTGTTTATCTCTGCCAGCCATTTGAGTTGTGGAGAACCCCAGCATGGTCAGTCGGGCGATGAGTAAAAGAGGGTTGTCAGTGCCAGAAGCCAACGGGTGGCAAGGATGACTGTAGGAAGAGCAGGACATTGGTAGGTACTCTTACAGGGCACTGACAATGCTGAATGAATACTGAAGATTCATTGCTCTCAGGCATGATATTCCCAAATGTGGCAGCATTTTAACCGGCTCCGTCCTATATCTTTTTGCTCTATCTCCTGCATTATCTCACTAATTTGGATATTGCGTACAGCTCACTGCTTCAATACAACGTTCCTTCACTCTACGGTAACTAACCTTATGCCAAGACACTACTTCTAGAATGATGCTCTATGAAGAGGACCGGAGCTGTCGCAGCTGAGACATTAATTTCAGAACAAGGATTCTACCGTGGTGTTTTAGTGAGTTGTTTTTAGGCACTCCAACTTCTTTCATGGCCAAACCAAGACAAGTCTGAGAGACGCCCACTTTTATGGAAAACGAATAATCCTCAACTGGAATCTGTCCCTTGAAAACTGTGTAGGAAGTTCTGAATTTTACATCTTGAAGAGAGCGGTGGAAGATGAACAATAGCGCAGTTGGGCTTATCTCGAGTATATTTTTATACTACGCGCTGTAAGGAGAACATTGAGGTTTTAACGTTACTTCCCTTCCTTTTGCGTCACCTCAAGCCAACGGTAGCTACTTTTTTTCTTTATTCTTTTACCCGTAGGGTGGATTCGTGGATAAATCCACCTTGCTAGCCGTTAAGAAGATCTCGACAGAGTCACCGGGCGGAACAGAAGTCGTTAGGTGCTTCAGGGAACGCGTGGAAAACTCTTTCGTTAGCGACTTTACCGTCTGAGGCGCTAGAGATAATAATAAACAGGACGTCTTGACTCAATTTCGCTCTCAGGAGAGTTTTTTAAGCTCGCTCGCGACAATAAGTTCCTCATGGATGGTTTTATGAAACATGAAACACACGGAAGTTCCGAAGTAACTGTTAAGAAACACAAGTAGCGACAAAATGCGTAATTAAGCGACAAAGATTGAATTTCGTAAGGTGCATGTGTCTTTTTCATCGCTTTGAGGACTACTTGGGGTTGAGCAGAAGTACACGTTTTAGCGTGAAAAAGTGCGCATTCACTCGAAGCTTATTGGAATGAAATATTAGGAAAATACGAGTATACATCACAAAACGCTGACAATTATTCCTCAATGACCTGTTTCAAGTGGGGCCTTGCTTGTATGGAATTTTCAATATCATCCCCAGAGAAAGTATATATTTTGGAAAATAAATTAGAGAAAACCCTGTTTTCAAAATACGCTTTTTGACTTCATACATTGGTTTATATAGTTTCCAGACATAATTTTGTCAAAAACCAATTTTGTGTGGGATTTCAAGGTGTAATGTATTGTTGTTATGAATTCTCTGATCGGTCAAAATCGTAATAAAGGAAAAGTTGTGCCCGAATCGACATCCAAAGTCAAAAGGAATGCATTTAGATTGGATCGGAAGAGTTCACTTTCACAACCGGAATCACGTATTTCGCGGGGAAACTTTGCACACCCGGCTCTCGCCAATGGGCTCAGATAAGGCATGAATAATAAGTTCATAAACTTTAATCGTGTTTTGAACTAAATCGGCGGCTGGGATGTCGCTTGGCTTTTATCGTGGCGAAAGACGGTGCAAGTTTTGAGACTACTTGGTTTCGGGGTTGGGTTCCTATGGGAAACTCCCGCGAAGTAAAACAACCACCGGGGGTGAGGAGGGAAAAGGGCTGGTTTCCTAATTGTAAGCAACTTTATGATGAACATATGAAAGCAGGGCAAGGAGTTACGTGCAAGATATATAACCTTCCAACTCATTAATATGAAGTAGGCCACTAGATAGGTACTCTCCTTCATCCACTGCCTCTACGACTTCCTTCATCTCGGCATATTTCGTCCCTACGTCTTATATATCCACCTGACAATATTCATATTAAGCCCGGAGGCTACTCTTTCGCCACGACATTACCTTTTTGCCTCGTAACCGAGGGTTTGCTTCCCCTTTTGACTTCGAAACTAATTTAACAGTTGTTACGCCACGGGATTAATAATGCGTTCCGCCTAGAAGGCGTTATTATGCTAAGGAGGGTTGAGATTTTGGTATTAAAACGCTACAAAGTAACTCCTTACCCAAAATCAGGAACCGTTAAAAATGAGTGACGACTTTGGTCTATTTTGACGTTTCCAAGTCTTTCATTTTGCTTACGAGCAGAAGAAAAGGTGACACATTACAGTTTAATTCGAAGAGACTCGTTTGATGGAATCTAACGATTGTAATAGAATTTTTCCTGGGGGGAACATTCTTCCTTGTAGTGGAACAAGAAGAAGGTAAGTGGGTACAAGCAGGCCATTGTAACAAGAGGATGGGAGTGGGGATGGACTCCCACAGCCTGTCGCAGTTGAAAAGTAAGCAACACTATATATAGCAACCTCTATGACAGAGGAGGTGCTATTCACCCACGAAAAATGACGGAAATATTACGCAACGAATAACAGGGGATGCAGAGATAGAAACAAAACTATAGTAGTGAAGTACCCAGAAATATCGAGCCAAGATAACCGTTGGAGAAAAAAGAAGAGAAGCCAATAAATAAAAACAAAAAAAGAGAGAGCAAGATTGTGCCTAAAGACTCACACTAGAGGACCCATACTTCGTAAAAGTTTACTACAATACTACAAGCAAATGCTCTAAACGATGAATGATGACAATATTATTAAACTATTTCTTGTTGAATTAGTCCATCTTCATTCATGCAGAAAGTCAATCTGTCCGATTCAGGCCCATTTTGGTTGGTTTTTCCTTGAATAATCAACCCATGTTGGCAAAAATGTTGTATGTAACGGGATTGTGGACAACTACCGACTGGAAAGATTATGGAAATTATTGAAACTGACGATACAAATAAATAAGTGCGGATTGGTAATGGCAACTACAACAGCGCACATCAGTGAATTGAAAACAAAGTGAAGCGTCATGCTGTTGTGTTATTCAATTCCCTGTCGCAATTTCTGAACTATTAACCGTGCGTTCAATCCAGAACAAGAGGAATTTTCCTGCATGAATCCTCGAGTGTTGCGATAATAATCTCTTCTCTTTGTGCTGTAAGCACTTAGCTTGTCGTATTATTTATTCCAGGCCCCATAATGATGCGTAAATAATTCTGCCATAGCTTGATGAAAGGAATGAACAGTCTGAGGGAACCTAATAAACCTATTAGTGAATCAGCATAGTTATAAACGCCCTCGTCTACGCCCTGCAATAAGTTAACTCCTTCTACCCGCGTTCAATCTGGATATTGTTGAACTGAAGAAGTGGCGAGTTGCAGAGGAACGAAGAAAAAAAACCCGCCTTTCACAAGGTGCGATGAATTATTCAAAACCTGCTGGGTAGTTGAGAAAGGGAGGGACACATTTAGCGTCATTTATACACTTCGTTCCTTACCCCATTACCATTTAATATTTCATTACGGAAGACAGCGTAGTTCACGGTCCGGGTTATAATATTTTATTTTGAATTCGATTAGTAGTGGAATGCATATATTCTTATAGGACATTGAAACCTTCAATGTGCTCTAGATAGCAAGTAGCATGTTTGCACACCAATATGGTTATGGAAAAATATATATGGAAAAGTACGTGGCTGAAAGATTATAAATCCTCATACCTCAACTTTGAATTTGGTTACCAATTTTGGTGTTCATCACCGCATATTACGATAAAGATAAGTTCTAGGGTTTCCGGCCTGTCGGCCATTCTCACAGTAAAACGTAGATTGAGGAAGTTTGAAAGAAAACCACTATTTTCATGCTTCATTTTAAATGCCTATTTATTCTTCGTAAAAAACGAGATGTGAATTAATAGTTTCATGGTTTCTCTTTCAGCCGAACCCTTTAAGGTGGGCACCGTCGTGACAAACATGTTTGTAAATAGTTCAAAATAGTTAAATCCTTTTTAAATAAATTGAAATGAATCAGTTTTTAATTTTCCTCTGAAGAAGTAAGAGAATTGAGTTCCAGAACGATTGGCACCCATCGGAAGACTTTATGGGTCAAAATGGGTACCTATCTGCCTATTTCAAAGGTGGGATTTCCAGATTACTGGTACCTAGCCTTGTGGGGTATAATTTTCCACTAAATTTTGGACCCTGAATCGATTGGAATGAGTCCGGGTCACTCCATACTCGCTGTTTTCCCCCATTTTCTCTATGCTCCCTGTCCGAGAAATAACCAGCTCCTGTGGTTTTGATCTAGACATCATTAAACGCAAACTAAAAAATTGTGGTACCAATAGGAGAGGATAACCTCTGGCATGAAAACATTTTGATTGTTCAAGAAATAATCTATCAAAACAACATTGGGAGCTCGAAGTATCCTTTCGAACATCAAGGTCTTCGAATTGTGGCAAACTTATTTATCCGGCACTTTCTACACGAATCCATTCATTCAGAACTCAAACGGTTGATTTCTCGATCTATACCTCCAAGTGCAGCAATAAATGATTGATTGTTTGACCTGCCTGACTAGCGCAATCAATTCCAGAAGTCGAAGCTCATCCACTTGTTGATTCGTCACGTTCTCGAGATAACATCGCGCCACCTCACTTTGTCGCATTCGTTGGAGGATTGTCAGTCATTCGACGGATGTTAATCAAGATCAATCGTAAGATTGACATAAAGTGACAAGAGGAGTGATATTCCGTCATGAAATGGAACATAATAATCCTAAGACCATATATTTGTAAAAAAGGGAAAAAAGTAGGAATAAAGAGAGTACAAAATGAATTTATATCTTCTCGACTCAGAATTTCGCGCATGCAGTTCACCGCTCACTATCAATAAAATTAATTAAACGAACGTAATGGAAATAACCGGATCAACAGCGATATCAAAGAACTCAGAGATAAGTATTTCACCGTTCAGAATCGCGAGGGGAGGTTCGGGCGAAAAAAAATCTTAATTATAATGGCCCCGCACAGAAACGGAGTCAGAGGGGGTTCCGAGAATCCAATGAGATAACGCTTTAGAAACAGCATAAAGGGCCCTCCGACGGCTTGACATTAAGTTGATTCCATTTCGAGGAGTTGGATTTCCATTATGAACTGATTTCCTGTAGAGTTTTTCTCTGAGGTATCTCCTTATCTAAGGTTCGGGGTTTTTTCTTATTTAATATAGCTCTTGGCTGAGGCTCAAACGAGCTTTTTCGATTTTTTCCCCTTTTCTTGTCCTCAGACTTCATTTCACTTTTTTTTTCTTTTTCTTTAATATCTTTTCACTCCCCGACCGGCGACTTCCTCACGAATCCTCTTTTACGTAACCCATTCAATTTCTATGGGCGTGTTCCTTGAGATTATCAACGATTCGTTTTCGTCGCCATAAAAACGTTGCTAGATTGAAAGGTGTATCAAGTGTCTGTTTGTTCGAGCCCTTGGCAGTTTTACATCAAACAATTCCAAGCAGAAAATTAATTACCGAAATATCTAGATGTCTCCATTCCAAAGAGACGACCACACGATAGGTAAATGATAATATTATCTCTCGTTTCCATCTAAATACTTTCTTTGTGCCGATTCTACCTTTGTTGTTGGTTAGATAACATAATTTCTTCTAGAGCTGAACTCGTTTTTTTGCTCCGCCTTGAAAAATGTAGCAACCACATAGTGTGAGCGTCATTTTCCAGCATTGATTTATTTTTAAAAATTCTAATTTGAATGTCATCTCTCCATTATATCTGCTGACTCAGGGCTGATACAGGATGGAGGATGGAGAGAAACTCAAACTGGTCCAAGATGACAGACTTGAACGTTCCCATTGCCTTCTCTACAGCCTTGGTTTTTATGGGAGGTTTTGTGCCCGTTTTACTTCACCGCAACTAAAACAATGGGAAGATTTATCAAATGTATCAGGAGAAAAAGAGATGATGAGTGAAGTAAAGAAAAGAAGAAAATGAATTTATGCCTGTTTAGAATTTTTCGAAACCTTTTCACTTTCAGCGCAAACTGGTAAATTGTATCGACATACTTTATTGATCATTGAAAACGGCTCACGGTATGCAAATAGAAAAATACGTTGCATTTAATTCCACAAAGAGGTAATGCTTTACTATTCCAGAAAGATCTCATTCGTGGAGAAAATAGTACCTTGCGTGTCTCTGGAGTAATTAATTAATTTTTATTAAAGAATTTAATAATCAAATCAAAATTAACCTGTTTTTATGCCAGAGGTCAACCTTTCTGATTACCCAAAAATTTGAAAATTTGCGCTTCATGATGTCTGTAACAGAAATGCTGCAACTTCTCCCATAAGTGTTCATTATTCCATCAGGTCAAGGGTAATGGTGAAACGGGGAGTATGGAGTGTCTAGGACTCGTTCCGATAGGTAGGTAGGTACCCATTTTTACGTACCTACCTAAGATTGGCGTCAGATGGTCGGGGATCTCATGGATCCAGCATTCAAAATTTAATGAAAAGATACCCTAACATTCCTAGTCCCCAATAGGCCTCAAAAACACATTTTCAGCCAGACCCTCCAAGGATCAAAAGTTTCAAGGACCAACTAGAACCGGAGCAAGGTCCCAAGTTTCAAATTTTTAGTACCAAAAACGGCGTGGATAGCGGACGAACGTTTCGGTTATGGTTTGTGATCATTTTTTTTTTTTTTTTTTTTGAACTAGCCATGGGGAATATAATTTTCCACTGAATTTAGGAACTCCCCTCGCTCACTGTTTTCCCCATGCTCTTTCTGTAAAGAATATGAAAACCGTTGAGGAAGAATTTGCATCGCTTCTCAATACTAATTTTGTTCGTTTTAATGAACATTATTTCACCAAAATATTTACAATACAAGCACTATCTGCAGGGGAGAAGATATACAAGTTCCAGAGCTAATATTGGTTTTATATGAGACAAGAAGTGTTGCGAATACTCTAACCATAGTTTTCATATATTTAAAATGTATTCACCAGAGCCACTATAATTTTAAAGGAATTTTTGAATTTTTGCCACAGCCGCAGGGTTGTATACGACCAATCTGGGATACAATACCAAGAAATGTGTTATGAAAATCTTATTTTGAAATGTTCACTGTAGTGTATTGGCAAGATGAGACTTTTAGTTATTTTTAGTAATTTTGAGTTGGAATAATTGAATATGGTCGAGAAAACTCAAATCTGGTTAAAAGCAGCTTGAGAACTAGTAGCGTTTCACTACTTCATAAAGTATGATCATTTGCGAAATTTTTGTAACCACCCTTGGTTTGGGCGAGCGAATAGGAAATTGGAGGATTTTAACAATAGTTTAAAGTTGACAATAAGCAAAAATCGTGCTGACATATCTCGTGTGCGGACGTTAAGTTAAAAAATACGACGTGGAAATAAAATATAAGCTCTAGGCCACCGTAAATAACGTCTAGGGAGGCAAAAGTTCGAAAAGGATTCTCATTGAAAAGACAAAGAGTTTGAAAAACTATTATGGAGTTCTAGCTACGAATCGTGAAAAACTTTTTAAATAGAATTCCCACCGCTCCCAGGATTGAAACGGAATTCGGAAGTGGTGGCTTTTAGACGGGTTTCAATTTCAACTTTGAACAACTTTTAACGTAAAACAACTGATCTGGTGAATATGGCGCTCGATGCACCACATAAAACCAATTACGTAATTGAAATGGGAAGTGGACTCGTTGGACGATCGTTTCATGAGTGTATTTTGCCTTCTACGAGCGATTACAAACTTTAAGCTTCGTGGAAAATTTTCTCATCTGTAAACTTTTTGGCGTTCCTGAAAAAATTCACCGTAATTCGGTACTTTGGACCCGATGCAGAGTTCAAAACCCATCCTCCTCCATGTTCATTTACCTCTGATCAAACGACCGGTGAAAAGAACAGCCTGTCTACTACAGTTGGATCAGTTAGCGAAGGGCCAAATGAGCGGGACGTTTGATCTGACGCCGCTGGTCGCATCCCTTTGCGCCAATTACTGTAAAGTGTCACCTGTTATAAACGAGGCCTCTCTCTATCTTCAAAGCGCTTCTACCTTTTACATTTGAGTTGCCTTCAATTATGGCTAAGGATCATCCAATCACCGGTCAGTCGACGAATCAAGTAGGGTTGACGTTTTCGGGTGACTCGTGCAACTTCACGGTTCGCAGCCATTTCGGAATGACGCACAGTTGGTTGGCGAATACTTCACAATGATTTTGGGCGGGATGTGAGGTATTATCGACAGTTCCACGTCAATACCGACTTTACTAGACATGGGAAATCCTTCAAATAGGTTGGTTAGTACGATTACCGGTCACTCTTTTTACTCGCTCAGCCTTCCCCACATTAGTATTTAAAACTTAGAGGGAGACAATTTCAGCAAATGACTCAAAGTATTATTTCATCCGTAGTTTAACCTTCAAGCTGGTTACAAATATGCAAAATCAACGTTGTTACAGTGCAAATTTAAAATCCTATAATGCCTATAAAATGCTTCAGAACCTCTGACATTTCGCCGTTCGGCTCTAGTTACGGCTCCTTTGTTCTGAACTCCATTGCCACAAAAGAAATCAGTGAACGGGAAAAATGGGTTTTCAAGATTCATGGGGGTATTTGAAAAGTGTTTTGTGGTAATCAATATTCCAATTCGGCAGTCAAGGAGAATGCTGAAGAGGCTCACTCAATGAAACTGATAAACATTTTGGTTCGACAGTAGTTGTCGATGTTTCAAGAAAGAAACATTACTCGACAAGGTTGATTGGCACGTAAGAACCTAATTGACTACAGGCCGGGGGCGAAATGTAAGAGACAGAGAGAAAAGGGAGATAAAATCGAAGGTAATGCAATTATCAGAAGCTGTCAACTCCAATGATGTGGCCAATAAGAGGATTTCAGATCAGGGACCCAACTCTTCCCCTGCTTTGTCGACGAGGGGAGGGTGATGAAGCGGAGGAGTGTCCTGCATATTCTTGCTCCCCCCCCCCCCCTCCAATAGTCCAGGCCAGGCTTACCCCGTCCCGTCAGCTGTCATCCCCATCACGACCCTTCCAGCTCGTAATTAAAAACTTGAGAGGCAACTCCCTTCGGCCTCTTTATCTGGCAAATGCTGTGTTTAACGACCCGACCTTTTCGAAATTATTAACTTTCACTTCCAAAACACAAAACTTGATAGTGACGTCCGTTCTCTTCATTCAAAATTTCATTACGAAGTCTTTAAAATCGTTTTCAATTGAGAAGTTTCAAATAGGGAGGCTCAGTTTGTGGACGAGGGGAAGGAAGGATTTGCCATGAGACCCATGGCTTTCACCATGCCTCGTCACGCATCTCGAAATGAATGGAGGCGGATGGCATCCCAAAGTTCGGCCGAGTTTCCCTAAAATCGAGGATGAATTAGCTGAAACTGTGGCCCAACCGTCAAAGCTCCACTTTATTGTTCCACGGTTCACTACGGAATAATTTCGTATAATTGTACGAGTTTGTTGTCGTAAAACGGTTGATCGAAGAGTCTTAGAACGTAACAACACAAAAATATAACAGCAGAAAGCAACAGAACGTTATAAATAGGAAATGGATATTGTTCATTGACCCGATGGTGATTGGGTTTTGTTGGTTCAAATACTTCGTTGAGTGTAATCTTTATTTGAAATTTCCTAATTACCTCAGAAAATGAAAAGCGTGACAAAAAAAAACTTCGGAATAAAATAGCACTACAGTACCGTATATATACAGCCGAGGTATCTGAACTGGAAGTATTCATCACGGAAATTTCGTACACGATTCCCGGCAAGTACAGTACGTGCGAAACTACTGTTTAGCACCCAATAATGGAAGTTCCCTGTTCCATATTTGACATTATTATTCCTACAGCACGTACCTAACCTATCTATTCCTGTTGTATGTAGTGAACACTCTGAAGGTTTAAACATCAGTTAGTTTGATATAGGATCCGATGCAAGGTGCGTGTATCTCGTTTGTCTCTTCCAAACAAAAGCGAAATATCGTGTTTGATAAGAGTATACAGAATGTTCGCGTTTACGATTGTCAATCTCATACAAATCGATTCTGGATCTCACGCCCAACTACGATGAGCCCCTGGGATTTTACTTTTTTTTTTAGAGACTACATGCAAATTACCGACTTGCTAAAGAAGATTTAATATTCATAGTAAAATAGGTGACTTTTTAACACACAACCTGTGAACTGTATGTACGTTATAAAGCGTTCTCTAGTGCATGCCTTACATTTTTGGTGGATAGGGGATATGGCAAGAGTTGAGGGTGGAATGGGCGACCTCCGAGTTGCGTGGAAAAGCAACTCTCTGAAACCTCGCTTTCCTTTAGTGAAGAGTGATTAGAAAGTGTCTCAGCGGAAACCTAAAAGGACGACAAAAAGAGCGGCGGCGAGGGGAAAAGGATTAAAAAAAGATAAGGAAATCTGTAAGCAGCCTATATCCCTGCGTCGAATCCGAATAGTAGCTTTCGCGTGGCTCAATTTTCACTAATGGACGCGACTTTCCCTAATGGAAGATTAAACTTTCAACCCCCCTCCCCCTTCACAACACCCAGTACCTACCCACAGAATAAGGTGAGTCCCTGGGGTGTTCAAAGTACTTTTGATTCGAGGGGACGAGGTAACATTTTTTTTCGTACTTCTTTTTTTCTGTTTTTCCTCTTTTACGGGAAGAAGGTAAAAACGCCTAAATGGCCCGCTATTCGGATTAGGTCGTCGTATAAAGAAAAGCGGACAATCTAACCGTATTCGAGAAGGACTTGGCGCCTGTATATATTCATGTCATACGCAACGAATATACCGAATAGAAACAGCCACTCAACTCGGAAGCATTTGGTACCGTCGCCTTTTCAACGTTCTTTCATCCGGAACACGTGCGACCCTTTTGGATTCAATTTTGCGACGTTGAATCTACTTGGGGTAACTAGAAGTAGTTGCGCAGTTATGGGTATATCCGGAGAAGGAGGTCTCTTTATCGCAGAGGAGAAGGAAACCTCGTTTTTCCAACGACTTTGGACGTATTATTAGAACGTGTATCGCTTCTCGTGAGGGCTCGCTTGAGAACTTTTCTTAACCTTTCTAGTATAGGGACGTTGTCATTCTGACTCCCGTGACACTATGAAACCTGCGAGAGAAAGGAGTGCAAAACCGAACGTGGGTTCACTAATGCATATTGGAGGTAAGCTAAAATGCATTGCTTTAGTTCCAAACTCTTTTTGCCACCCACCACGTCCAGCGGTGATTAAGTATCCAAACCACTATTGTATGCGATGCACAGTAAACCCCTCAAAACCCCTATCTCACACACGAACTAACTTACTACAAAAAATATCGACGCGGAAGTTCCAGCAGGTGAAACACGTAGGAAAAACGCCTCAGAGAAATCCAAAAAAGCATAGTAGTAAACCCAAGAGAGGTCCACCCACTCCAGGGCTGCTTAACACTATGACTTAGGGGTAGGTACTCACGCAGCTGGTACAACTCCAAAACCGAGCCACTCCACGTGTTAGTCGGCTTCTTGCACCTTTCTTCAATGGATTCCTGTCGTCGCCAGTTTAGTGACTTTGTAATCACCCCAAGAGTATTCTTCAATGGATTCGTATTCACGTTTTCTCGTTACACCCTTATGCTGACAAATTTTTAGAGCATGTACTTTGATATCTCACTGTATGTTTTCAAATCATATTTGAATGACATCAGAGCCCCTTTCATATTAAAGAGTAAAAGTTAACACTCTCTGTGAAGACGTAACCCGCCATCTACAGCCAATGAGCGACTCACATGTGATAGTTATCTTTATCAAAATTCAGTACTATTCTTCTAATACATTGAAACCGTTTAGCATTCAACTTCAAAGCACATTCCGCATGAAAGGTTAGCAAGGAGCTACTGTACTGAAATACATTAAACAGTAATTTCAGCTCTCGCATAACTAATAACTATAACATTTGCAATTATCTTTCAAAACCAAAACCACTTGATTTAATCCACGTAAGATCTATGTTTTAATATTTCATATTAAAATGGAAATGACTATTAGAAATTTTGTCAAACCCTTCCTGGCGCCATTTGGTCTTCGAAACTATTCTGCCTGATCGGGCCAAATTTGGGGAGGGTTCGGGTAATAACTCGATCTACGGGATATTTGGGCCCTAGGCATATAGGGTAACATTTTCCATTAAATTTTGGACGCTGAATCCATTGAGTTGGGTCCCGGACAGATTGGTGCCCACTGGAGGTGGGTAGTGGTCCGAATGGGTACCTACCCACCCTGTTTTTAATTTTTTAAATTCTTCGTTGGAAGAAAACTGTACACTGTGCAAACTGTGCACTGTGTGAAAATAGCGAAATGTACAATGCGCAACAGTCTAATGGGATTCCCAGGATTACACGAATGATGCGTTCACTCTACTTCAAAGCTAAAAAATAGGAGATGAGACTCGGACAGATGAACTGTGCTTGTTGTTTGTTAACAAACTGTTGCTTGTTAAACAATGCGCCGAAGGCTGGACAGGGACTCTCTAAAGGTTTTAATTACAATGTTGCGAAAAAAACATTGAACGGTTTGATGCTAGAATTCACTTTTTTACTCTACGGTATTGCAGCGTTTCAATCATCCCATGGTGGCCAACTGCGTAACGTATAACATTTTCAAGGTCCTCTTCAGATTGGGCCACTGCCGACGAAAAGTTCACCCTGTCGCTATTAGGAGAGGTAGCGAGTGGGCCGTTTTTCATTTTGAAAAGTTAATGAAGGTCAGTTTCTCATGGGGCTATTAGTAACGAATTGGTTGAGAGTCAAGTTAATGTAGGTGGGAGCTTCGGAAAAATGGCCTCAGACTTGAAAGCAAAGTTGCCTCTATAAATTTCCAGCACCGCTCAAGGTCTGCGGGGCTGCCATAGTCTGACGGTAGCGGCGAGGTGGGGAGGCCTCTTTATTAAAGACCGACCGACTTCCTGGGGGGCTATAAAGCACCTCTACCAGTAGATAGAGGTTGACAATAATTATTAGGTTGCTTGGTACGCCCATCGTATTAATTGCCGTTGATATCTCCCTTCCCCGCCGCCGTCCACTCTTCCCGAGCTACGGGAGCTGATAGTTCATGCGATTACCTGCAGATCTAATCAAGGGCTTAAACCTCCGCGAACCGTTTGATTTATAACTTCGCCCTACCTGTAGTGCGCTGGTCTATTCCGTAACTATCTGGCCTTGTTCATAATTACGGACTGCAGCGAGCGATAGGGAACCACTGTTATTTTCACGTCATCTCCCTTGAACTTCTGTTGAAACGATAAAGCTTCTCGGGACGTACGCCACCTCGGATCCCACTAATCTTCAACAAAACACAATAATTATTACAGGTTTTTTCCTATGAGTACCAATCAATAACTGAAAATTGTCTGTAAATTTCGGGCTGAATGAATTGCCGCAACAAGTAAGGCCCAAACAGAATCTTTGCAAATACCTACAAATATAATAAATACCTAACAAGGTGATGAAGTTCAGAGATCTCCGAGACACAGCCACCATCATAAAACTTTCAGGGATGCTCAGAGAAATGAGCTGCAATTCCTGGAAGAAGGATGCACCAGAATACGGGAACAACACCTACTAAAAATCCCTTTTCGGAAAACCTTACACGGTCAACAGGCATATGACTACAGAGGTGCCAAATTGTTTAACGCTCTGCCATACAACATTAGAACGATAGGCAAACTTGAATCCTTCAAAAGGAGCTCAAGGCCTATGTAGGAATAAAGAACAAATCATAGGTCATTCCAGTGGTTTCAATCGTTCACCACGTGTACATTAAGTAAATATTATTACCCTTCATGAATTTTCGAGTACCTAGGCATAATGTATTCATAAGAGAAGAGAGTAGAATATGAAACTCCTTCCCCACAGCACAAGTCTTGTGACTTCAAGTGGGGAGTAGCAAATGTATTATTTTTGTATGTCTTACAATGTACACAGTTTTATGAATAACTACTCTCCTCCTCTGATCTAGTCTTGACGAATGCAAGGGTGCATTATTCCGCTATGGATCTATATACTACTTTAAAAAAAAATAATTTAAGCTGAAGAAAGCATTTCAAACGGTTCGAAAAATATGAAATTTCGTACACACAGACTCCAATGGGGTCGTAGCCTCTCTCATCCTAAGCCAAATCACCGAGGGTATCTGTGTGTGCTTTACAGTGTAAAATGCAATTTCAAATGCGGAATCAATTGAGGTAGATCCTGAAGCGATTGTTGCTAAGGAAGAACGGTTCGAAAAGGATATGTCAAGAAAGACAATATTTTTAAAAGAATGTTTGTCCACCCTTTTTTCAATAACGGGAGAGATCCACTGAGAATAACAGACCGTTTTGAAATAAACTGTGATATTTTTCACAATGGTCTTCGATGAATTGGGTACGGGAAGAGAAAAGGAGAAGTTTGAAGCTCAAATTTCGTTGGGCTCTTTCGATGGATGCATAAAGTTAGTTTAGAGGTCGATAAATCAGAGAAAACAAACCCGATCGACCATTAGTTGTGGGAATACACGGAATGAAATCGTCGGGGCTCCTGCGGGCGATTACCCTCCATGTTCAGAAGATTCGACTCAGTTTGCCCGGCAAGTTTATCGTGATTTACATGTGAAACGTAAACGAATAATTTCTCAACCACTCGTAAACGCCGACCACGAGTCGGGCGGGTTATTGTTAGGGAACGGGTTTTATCGATTTCGAAGGATTCAACGCGTGGAAAAGTTGCCCGCGAGTTGAGGCGGAATGAGGAGTGCGAGCCCGAAACTTCGACTAGAAACCCTCCCTCATGAAAAGGGAGGTTCTTACGGCGACTATTGATGGTGCAGGCGTTAGAAAGTGAGCCGGAAAACTTTCAAATTCTTGTTTCCTTTTCGAGACGTTTTCGGGGTAGGGAAACTTGTCATAATTAAATTACTCGCACCATTTCCCTGGGAACCCGCTAACTCAACGGTTCGCTACCTTCGCTATCTTTCCAGAAACAAAATATATTTGCTAAACTATCAAACGGCAAAACTGTTCCGGAATATCCTTGTGATCTCGATGATCATCAACACAAAAAGTATTTATAATGTGATTTTCCTATCGAAGCTTATATATCCGTGAAGAGAATACAAATTTGTAAGTCGAATTGAGAATTTTTCTAGATAAAGTAGGAATTTCCCTAATCAAGTTGAGAATTTTCCAATATAAAAAAGTTTCACAACACCGAATAGTGAATTGTCCTCTCGGGGTGGAGGCTAAGCAGCAGGTTGACCAACCTGGGAATTCTGCTCGTCGGACGATGTTTTTGGTAGTCGGTGGCCAAAAAAAGGAATGTAAAACAAGCTGTAGGATCGCACAGCAACTTGCCGCTGGACAGTCTAGACGGGCGTTCGAGAGATTTTGTAGAAAGATCAGGTCCACAGCCACTCGCCTCAAGATCAGAATATGCAGGAGCTGGCTCTAGTCAATTTTCCATGAAAGGATTCTATATTTTCAGGCTGGACATATTGAAGGAACTTGTGCTGCACCCTCTCAAGGCGATGACGCTGGACGTCGAATACTGGCCGATGATGCGAACTATACAATCGGTGGTATGCGAGACTGATATAACATTACGATGCTCTCTTTGCTCTACTGGCAGTTCCGTGATGTGCTCCTAGAAGGTCAGCTGTCTATCCAGCAACACACTCAAATTTGGATCATTGATTGCCATACAGTAAGTAACCAAAGACAATGCGGCCCCCACCATGAATGAGGGAGACAACAAAACCCATGACAGGTTTCAACAAAGCGTTCTCCATGCACCAAAAGTGGACATTGATCCCTGATGAATTTAATAGTTAGCTGCAGAGCGTATATGGCAAAACACCATCATGTCATCGGCAAACAGAAGACAGCGCTCCCCAGGACCTAAGCTTGACACCGCTCCATTGATCATCAGGAGGAGACATTGAGGCCCGAAATGACTTCCCTGAGGGATCACAGAGATGAACAGGGTAGACAAAACACCGCTGCGAACCATATATCCGCGTTCCTGTCAGGTAACTGGCCAGCCTCCTCAAAAATGGTCTGCACCTTTACCAGGAAGCCCTCCATGATGTAATTCTGTTGTGATGACAAATTGGTCACCGTAGGCCTATCCCTCGTGAAACAATGCTGCTCCTCTGCGACGTATGATGAGAACTGAGTTGACAACCTGGCATGAATCAGCTTCTCCAAAAGCTTGGGAGCAAATGAGAAAGAGCAGACTGGTCGATAGCGCCCAACCTAATAAATGTGCAACACAAATTATTCAAAAACCAACAACAATTAAGTATTTGTATTATTTTAACATGATTAAGTACCTAATTTATTTTCCGGCCGTGATGAAACTCGAACGACAGCCCTGTGGCTCTCTTTCAGCTGATGATCCGTGCTCGTTAGTGAGGCTCTTGAATAACTTGAAAAACCTATACGTACATAAAAAACATAGGTATCTTATAAGTCAGTTGATATAATTCAAATGATTTCCTAAATTGACGATTTTCTCTATATTTCTCTGAATCAGAAGGTCAGCCGTATATTTTCTAGTATATAGCTTTTCGAATTTTTCTCAAAAATAAATTTATAAAAGCTTTGAAATTGAAAATGGTCACTTCTACTTAGTTTTCGTGACGTGGTCTTAGTATTTTAAGGCTGTGCAATGCCAGAATAATTACGATTTTATGTACATATGACAACTATTTTTACAAAAATAGGTGAAAATTTAATCGAACATGTCGATTTGATTCAGTGAATATTTATGCGCTTGAAACTTTACACACTAGGGCGGAAAATCCGCCCAATAGAGGAGCCAATGCCAAAACTAACTTGACAAGAGGAGGGAATCGTGTTTCGACAGTCTGTTTCGGTTCCGAAGCTTCGGCCGCAGACGTCGTTTGATTAAATTTCCACGAAGGCCTATCGGCTCCACTCGGCCACCGGACGAAGCCAATTAACACCTGAGTTCTGAGGGCGTCGCTATCTCATCCCATCTGTTCACTTTATTACTTTTCTAGTAAATGATGTGGTTAGAGGGAGGGTTCAGTTGTCGACCGGGGGAAACCTCAGTTTTTAATGAAACACCTGGCGCCCTCGCTACCGCCGAAACGTAGCTATCCGAGTTAACCAACTCTGTGGTAAACGTTTCAACTTGCAGCGATAACGTTTCATGGTTCGCTTCATCAACAAACGGCGATCCGGTAGACTTTTCTACCTCATCGTGCGTCGTGGTTTCCAATTTCTTCAGTATCATATATCTGTACTCCTCTTGAATCTGAATGGGCCGCTAATACACTCTGACGAATTTCAGGCGCCTTCATTATAATTCAACCAACGCAGACGAGTGAAAGATATAAGGTAACGTGAAAACCTGAAAGAGAATTGCGAGGAAATTTAAAAAGATCTCGGGGTCCCTAAAAAAAAAAGGAATACAGCTGAGATATATTCAACGAAACCATCTAGTTTGTTCCTCATTATTTCTACCGAATTTTATCCGCATTTTTCTTTTTTTCCAAGACATGACATTTGTGTTTACAGAAATATCTTATGGTTAGAACCTTTTCAAACACGTCACCTTTTTTGCTGACTAAATTATTTTCCAGGAGATTTCCACGTTGGACTAATACAGCGTGAACAAAAACTATTGAACAACACAACTCTTTCACTTAGTACCTAAAACAATAATCAGGATAATAATAATAATAATAATACCTGCCCTTTTGATTATCCCAAAATGACCTGACTTTGCTGGCTCTGAACAATAAATTAAGTAAGTAAATTTTGGTGGATTATCCGAACGTTGAGTAATTAAGAAATTAATAAAGTTAAGTACCGAAATATGTATTTCAGTTTATACATCAACTGCTTTCAAGTAGACTGCAACGGCAACTTACGACCTCAGTAATGCTTGAATCGAAGGAAACCATTGAAACATCCAGCTTGCCGAACGTAATAATTGCTAGGAAATTTGTATTATCGTATTTATTTAACGGACTTACATCAATATTTTCTGGCTGGGTTAGACACAAAGACCATTTTCCTTAATCCTTCGTGAATTTTAGACGTGTTGGGCTTTCAAAGTCTCTAAAATTGTTTTTTTTTTTTAGCTCGAAAGATCATCACGAAAACCGAGAATGTTATTGCTTGATCTATTTAACTTAATATTTTAATATGTAAAATAAATAAGTAATAATGAATTTAATTAATAATTAAAAGATTATCAAAAGTAGCTTAACTTCTCTTAATGAGAGATTATCAATTAGCAAGTTCAGCTCTTAGAGCCAAGCACTGTTGCCAACCTTTGAAGAACGACAACGTGACTTCAAAGCAGAATGCTTTTCCTGATCCCTTCTTAGTGAAGCAAGTGGCTCCACTAGCCCCAATGACCTTAGCCTTAATGACTCTTGTGGTTAGTGATTAGTGGTAGTTTTATCTTGCGGTCAGTCGATGAATTATGAGCTATTATCAACTGGAAACCATTCAGCAATTGTTTTGTAACAATTCGGTTTTAAACGAAACTTGTAGATGATACTTCTCATCTTTTGAGTACCCATGTGAAGACTTGACAACTTCGACTCCCTAAGATAACAACATATATCCCATAATAATAATAAATCATCATGAATCCAAATGAATTTCTAGCTACTTCGAAGGTGTTAAGCTACTTGAAGGAGGTATCTGATTAACTGCATTTTGCACTACTCACTATGGAAATTTCGAATTAACAAGTTCAAAATTTACTAGTGACAATACCAACGTATTTTAAATTCAAATCGATCTTTCTCCGCCTGTCGCTTGGCTGTACAAAAGCGCTGTTGTTGAATAAGCCGTTTGTAGGATCTGTGACGCAAAAAGAATAAATAATCATAAACAGCTGAAAAATAAACCTTGCACAACAGTTCGTCAAAAAATTATAATAAATTACGTTGTTCAGTACGGCGAAATTGACGGGATAAAGGCGACCGGCCGTAAGTGACAGAACATTTTGAGATCTCATCATCATCATGTAGAGCCTTTTGCGGTAACGTAAATCCATTAAATACCATTCGTTGCTGTAGGCGGCGAAACTTATCCCATAGCTCTGAAAATTAACGGAAAAATGGTTTATTTAAACTTAATATTGTGTGTCCATACAACCTGTGCCGTCGTACCGTAGTTTGAAGTTCGGTCCCGATCGTGCAAAACACGCTCACTTCCAATAGCGAGTACATTGTAAACGTCACAAACTTCAGCACGGCGTCCACCTCTCCGTTTCTTGTTCCCTGAGAAGAAATTGAGGAAATTTTGTGAAATCCGGTTTGTTGTTCAAACAAGAACAATATTCATTCATTTATGTTATTCGTGTCAACTAGCAAATGTGAGGTAATTCATATCAACCGGTGTTTTTGTTCCACTTGACGTACCAGAATTAGATTGAATGGAGCCAAAGTGATTATGAAAAGACCAGTCAGAAGCTGTGTGGACACCATGAAGTTGTAAAGTTTCCTCAGGAGATCCGAAACCCTTGAATAGAGTTGATGGAACTAAGTCATATTTTGCATGATGATGGTTCCTGACATTGCTTTTTCATTGCGACTATTCAACATGAGAGAGTTTTGGTTTATTATTGGTTGAAAGATCAACTTGTGTTTTCTGCTAGAGGTCAATCTCACCGGTTGGCCGATTGGCACCAAATGTTGACAGTTTGCCTTTCAAGATGTATAGATCAAAAACGCGCTTCAAACTCTTCCACAATAGTTTATTATTTCTTAAAACCAGAAAATGGGGATAGGCGAGTGTCCAGGTACCTAAAAACCCAACATTTCAATCGGTACCTAACAACCTTTGATGGGCGTCGATCAGTCCGGGAGCCATCTCAATGAATTCAGCGTCCAAAATTTAGTGGAAAATGATACCCCACATGGCTGGTTCGCAATAAATCCCAAAAGTCAAGTTTCAAAAACACACATTTTCACCCATAACCGCACCAAATTTGGTTCGATGGGGCTGAAAACTTTCGGGGTCTAACTAGAGCCGGAAAGAGGTATCTGAAATTATAGATTTTTAGAAAATTTTCAACTATTAAATAGCGTGGACAGCGTACAGCGGACAGACGGACCTGTGGGTTTTAGATAATCATTCTATGAATCCTACCTTTTTAAGCCTAGACATCAGGAAACTCAAACTCAAAATTGGGACCAATCGGAAAGGTTGAACTCTGGCATAAGAACAAGGGCTATGATAATCAACCATTGTGGAATAATTTGCAGAGTTTTTCGGCTGTCTTGAACTACATGTAGACAGGCAATAACGCATGAAAGGTATCCTGTAAACCTATCCCGAACCTTCTATTCTACCTATTGAAGGTACGTCAATATACCTTATCAAGTTCTGATGTTCTTTGATGTACGTCAAAAGTTCTTCGTTAGGCGCCTCCAAGTTCGAGTCGAACTTCACTTCGCTCACCAAGAACCGAAGTGCTTTGAGATAACCGGTGAGCAGTGAGACGAGCTGTACGACTAGAAGTTCGAGCAGGGTGATCATAAAGCCGGACCATCCGCAGATAAAGAACTCGTACACGAAAATTATCTGAGTCCAATAAGTCTCATTGTAAGTTTTTTCATCGATGGGATAAGTGTAACCTAAGAGTGTGTTCGGTCCGATGGCCTTGCCGAACATTGTGATACCCAGCGTGTTCCTGAAGTAGTCTGACCTGAGAATCGGCATTACATTCCACACGGAAGCCGTGAAACAGTTAATTACTAGTATCACATTCACACGGATATTCGACTTTTTGACCGTATCATCGATAATTCCCCGAACGTTGGATTCTTTACCGGGCGGAACGCACTTCAAATAATCTCTTTTCATCAAGTCCATCAATTGAGCTTGAATTTCCAACCCGTTCCAAATCACAGCGAAATTCACCGCCATTTGTACCACCGTCATGGGCATTAAAAGGCTCAAAGTAATCGCTCTCATGGTTTTCTCTGTGGTTACCGCACTGCTGATGATGATAGCGGACAACGGAACGAAACCCGTTATGACCCACCCGAACCAACCTTTGAAAAATCTGGATTTATTACCAGTTTCCCTGTAATGGTTGATAATGCTCCAAAAACCACACACGCGGTAGTGGAAAATTTGTAAATCTTGGTGTAAATCATCGTTCGTTAGCCGTCCGTAGCCTGCCATGGTCCCTGAAAGCACGTTACATACAATGTTAGGAATCATAGGCATGAGCTGGAGGTTGAGGCGAGAGGATTACAATACTGTATATAAAATGCACTTTGGTACGCTACTGTCCGAAAAGCTAATCGCTTTCAGAAGATTAAATTTACGTACGTAAAAACATTAAATGAGCGGTCACAGGAAACATAAGGCTGAATAAAAAAAATCGATGTAGCTCACACACCTAACACAAAATGAAAAATGTTATATACTCCACCTTGCCATTGTTGAGTAAGCGGTACCTTAAGCAAAACTAAGAGGACGAAAAGATTAATTTCAACCCCTAATTTAATAGAAGTGTTTTGAATTTGTATTAATAGCAGATCAACCAAACTCTCCTTTTTACATTTATTTTGATATATGTGGAGTCACGATAACTTATACTTCTAATCTAACAATCCTAACTGCCTGCACGTCTCCCTGAAAAGTTTTGAGCCCCTCTTCTCCTCCTCACCAAAGAAACACCTTCTAACGGCCTTGTCGTAAAACCATTCCTATGACGGAAATAGGCAAGCGAGGGCATGGAAATCAATGGCAAGGACGATTTCATTGGCTAGCAACTGGCCAGATCACGTATACGTATTAATTTTGTATTACGCCTGCCAGCACCCGAGTAACTGTAGCGCGCGAATTCACATATTTAACAATACCTGAACGAAAGCGGTGACCACAGAGTTCTGCTGCGTCTCACCTGTGTACAAACGTATTTATACATGGCCGACTCATAATTTATCAATTTATTCAACGAAGCCCGTCCAATAATTTGCGGAGAGTCAAAAGCCGATCGAACTGTTCAATTATTCTCTCAACTGTGCACGGCAATTTGAAAAAAAAATTAACTAGAGTTAGTCACTTATCGGAAATGTCCTAAACATGATGAATAAATAAAATGAATTTTTTGTTCACAGGTTATAATTTTTGTGGTGCTTCGTAATACGGCAGCTGATTAATTTAGTGACGGACACGTTTGTCGTGTCTTCGATTAGGATGTAAGGAGAATATTATTTATAAAATTATAAATTAATAATAAATTATGAGAAATATTTTCCATTTTGAGGCTATGGGAGATCAAACGAATCTAAAGTAGTAAGTGATCAAAGTGATAATTTCAAATAATCTCTTAAAACATTGCAGAATTTGTATTAATTTATACGTTTATTTATACCTAACTTTATATATACGTTTAAAATTTGGGGTTTTTGGATTATTGACTTGTCATACAAACAACTGAAGAGTTTGTAGGGGGACGCATCTGAGTGGCTCTGAAAATTGATTTTTGAGCCATTAAACGTACATGGTGTATTTACGAATGTACGAGGGTGTATTTTGAAAAATTGGCACAAAAATGGGTGGGCTTGACTGAATGGCAGAAGCCATTTCACAACCGTTCCGGTTATTCAATTGACTAACTAATAAATGCAGAATACAGTTAAAGCGACGATAATGACCATCTAACACTAGACTGAAGTCGATAAAATTTGCAAAACATTGAAGAAGGAATAAACCTAGCCAATGGAAAAGCAGCACGTTCTTCTTTAAGCCATTGCTCCGACTTCAATAAACAAACGGTTTGGTTGGAGGATATCCGATATTGTCCATGATATTCCAGATTTATCTTTCAGTTTGGCCCTTTACAGAACACAGTGTATGGTACCGGACGAGCTGCTCGCTGGAGAGAGGGGGGATTGTTTTCTAGGACAGTCTGGGATCATCCCAGATTGGAGTTCAGGACTGTGCACTTACCTCGAGTAGGATTTCAGAGTCGAGTATTGATAAACGGACTCAGACTGTCCTGGACAGTCTAGGAAGATTTTCTTCAAACAAACCAATGAGATTCAAACTAATTCTAACGTTTTTTTCGTCTGTTGTTGAGCGAGGGGTTAGTGCAGTCCTCGGCCAAGTGGTTAGACCCAGGTGAGGGGCCAACAGGAAGACTGATGTGGAGATGTACGTTGTGATGAGGGACTGAACTCGTGGTTTCCAGAACCCGTCGGTCCCTCTTCAGGTAAATCCCCAAAAAACGGAAAGAAAGAGCTTGGAAGCGGTTGTCGATGGTGTTATTTGATGACGTTTTAGCCCGAGGCAGGTGGCGTGCGGCCAAGTTCAAACACTATCGCCTGCGATTTACTTGTCATTTAATGGCTCTCCATCGGTTCCGGGCTCCCATTTTCCGTTCGGTCGGTATTTTTGGCGGTGGGTAAAAATACCGGGGAGAGTGGGAGGAAAAGGGAAAAGAGAAGAATGGGACGATTCGGCTCCTTCCTTGAAATAACCATTGAACCCGTGTAAATAGGATTCGGCTGGGGTGTTCTGTTGCTGTGTTCAAAAGGGATCATTTTGACGGGTTAGGGCCCGCGTGAGGGATGGCTCGCATTGGCGGAGGATCAGACGACACACAAATCACGGACTTAACTCGCGCGCTGCCTTCTCATCCCTTTCACACCTGCGGAAAAGCGCGAAAATACCGCGTGAAATTGTCTCGTTCCGAATTGGTTTCTTTCTATCAAACGTGAAGAGTTTCTATACGGGCGTGAAGTCTTCGTTGCCTCAAAAGAACCTGTCAGCATCCGCTCCTTCTTCACCGCAACGCATTGATCAACATCTAATCGATTTATTCACTGTAGCCCGACAAAGATTATCTCCAAAATGAGTCAATTCACTATTACAACCGACTATGGTTACAACGCCTCAGAGGGAATACAGTTAGTGAATAGATGATTTTTAAATGGTTTCTTGATTAATTTTGTTAGTGTTGTTACTCCATTAACCGTAAGAGAGCTTTTCTCTTTTTTATCTACCTCACTATTATGACAATTGAAACTTTATGTCTGATTGTTGTATAAGCTTGTATAAACTCCCAAACTTCTCAACAAATTTTAAAGGATTTAGTTTTTCCAAATTATCTGAGCCCCTTGAGTTCAGACTATAAATATTTCAATATCATGCAATTAAGTAGATACTGAAAACATCTGAGAATGGACAAATCAGGGCCGGGTAAATCAGAATGTGGGCATATATCGTTTGCAAAGGAAGTAAGTAGCAACCAATCCTTGCTTGCAGAGCTCAATCAGCGAAGTAAAAAGACCAGTCACGATTTAGGGTTACAATCATGGCACATCACGGTAAGCAACGTACGTTCAATATACAGAGCCACAATATTTTTTCGAGATTTAATTTCTCTCTCGTTACATTGGATTTGCACCACCGGTCAGTGTGATTGAAATACCAACAGCATATTGATAAAATGGGTTTCAGAATCTATTTGATACATGAATCTACATCGTGGAAGATCTACAGGCGCGGTAGTGAACGGAAAAACCATTTCGCCATTTCATCTCACCACCTTGACACGAACAATAATTTTCCCATTGTCACAACGCTCCAAGTAATCAATTTATCGAGGATTTTTTTCTATTCCAAAAACTCCGGGTAAAGACTCCGTTCGGAGCTCGAAACTTTGATTAAGAGCTGAAAAACTAGATTGATTCCCGGGAGGTTGACTTTTTTCGGGTCAAACGAGTCCTGCTTTCCTTTCTTGTCCTCCTCGCACCCTATTAATTAACCGGAGTTTATCCACCGTACAATCGACTTTTTGAGAGTTCGACATAACGAGGTAAATGCGACGTTTCCCCTAGGATGTTGAACGAGGAAACTGAACTGCTATTGAGAAACAGTACAAGTTAAATTAAGGAAGAAAATATTTTAAAGAAATTGTAACAATCACAAACTGAATCAATCTCTGGAGAATTTTAGGTTAACCATTTCTTTCGGAATCGTCCACCTTGCTCATTTGTGTGATCGCTTTTTCTTACAAACTTTGCATCTTCAAACCTGTTCTGTAGCACACGAGCAACACATTCATGGCTGGGCTTCGCAACACTAAAATAGGTAGGTACGGGTTCACAATTTAAGGAACTTACTTATTTTGCTACTGGGTTTTGGAGATTTTTGAGTACCGAGACATGTAGGGTATCATTTTCCACTAAATTTTTGACGCTGAATCGATTGATTTGGGTCCCGGACCGATTGGTGCCCACTGGAAGTGAGTAACGGGTCAAAATGAGTACCTAAGTACCTATTATTCTGAGTACTGGACACTACACTCTCATTGTTCTCCCCATTGTCTTGCTTTCATGAATAATCAAGTTGAAGAATTGTCATCGTTTTTCAGGCATTTCAAGTGAAGGGGATGTGGGAGTCGTTTTAGTATGATTAATTTACATTTCCGAACGATTTTGGTTCCGTTGGTTATCTAGATATTAAGATGTTTTGACAAATAATCAAGTTGACTATTGAAAAAATGCAGTATTATTTTTGAAACATTACTCATTACTCAGTGAGAGAAATAGATGGCGATGTTCATTAATATTCAGTATTACGTAGGTATTTGAAAACATCAAAATGTACCCCGGATGTCCACCCCCCTGTGGGATTTGCTCTAGCGCTGGGACTCCAGCACTCTAACAATCGAGTGACACGGACTGATGAGCAGCGAAGCAGATAATACCGGAACCGAGTGACTACTCGGGACCTGACTGGTGGCTGACAATCAATTTGTCTGGATAAAGGATCCTGAGCTCGTCCGTCATTTTTATCCCCGAGAGGGCTCCAGTTTAGAGGCGATTAGGCGGGGGACGGATTTTCGCTCCGTGTAAAGGACGGTGGGCTTTCGAAGCGCTGTTTAGCCGCTTGTTCTGGAGAATTATTTTGAAATGCAATTTCCCAGTACTGTATAACAGGTTGAAATAACAGCAACCTTGATTGGGGGTGGGTGGTAACACATTTGTATTATTTAAAGGATTTAACGGAGCCCTTCGGCATTGGCAATTCTCTGTGCTGACTGAATCATAAGTGACGTGCAGCCTTATAAGTCCACTCGTTATACTTAAAACTGTTTCCAACGCTTTTATCAACTCGGTGATGCAAACAATTCGGAGATGCATCAATCCATACACTGAAATCCACTGTGGTTGAAACTAACTACAGTTCACTCTTCAATATTTAAAATCCTTGTGAATATTCATGGAGTAGACGGCACGAGCGGGCAAATAGACCATTATCCACCACTAATATTACGAATTCATTACGCTCAGAATCCCCATTACCCTCACGTCATCCCTCGCTCCGTATGTTGATTGGGAGGACGGTCAGAACGCCGTCTTGATTCCATAATCATTGAACGGTGTAATTTATGGTTAATACACAGAAAGTCCCTTTTGCTAATGGTGCAGAGGGGAGGGGTTGAATGGCCACCTTCAGGAAATAGGGATGTATGGTAGTCACGTGGTCGCCCTAGTAGGTAACTCAACTATTATTGGAATGCCTGCCTCCAGCAGCTTTCCGTAAGCTGCGCAGAGCTTTCTTTACCTCCTGACTCCGCTTGAATGTAATTTGTCTTTAAATATTAATCCAATTACTGAATTGTAGACGCTGAATCGATTAACGAATCCGATGAATGGATTCACAGTTTCATTAATGTGACTGCACGACATGGTAAACAATATTCTCCCTTTATGACAGACTGAATCATCAGAAAAAGTGGTAAGAAGAAGAATTTTACACCCTAAATAAATTCCTCAGTAGACGAAAACAATTAAAACAAAGGGCGAACCTTCGTGTTTCCATATCAGGGAAAGTAGGTACAGAACCCGACAATTAGTTTTATGAATAAAACCGGCTAACTGAATTCTTCCCTCGGAGAGCCGGAGGAAAGACAAATAGGGTAATACCGTCATTTCAAGTTTCAGTTTCAAACGGACCTTCGCCTTCAACTTCGTGATTTCCGTTTCTACCGAGCTCCCCCAGCCCAGGAACGTCCCAGGCAATTACAATTTTAGATTCTCATCTCGAGGAATATGTATGAATTCTAAATTTCATACACTGCCCCCTCTTCAGGCTCAAGGGTAAAAAGGCTATGTGTTTTGGGGGATGCTGGCGAGAGCTTGGCTTTCTCTTCCTGTTTCCCAAGCTTGTAATGTATGCGCATCGGAGCCACCGTTCTTCATGCAAATTCAATTCTCTACTCTCGTGTTTGTCCCGATACTCCGCATGATGTCAGTGTCACAGCAGTTGAACGAGAGGTTTCCTTATTTTTGGAAAAGTAAAAAAAAAGCCGATCGATTGCTTTCTTGAAAGGTTTCATGAGCACACAGGTGTTTCCACATGCGAGGTTTCTTATCAAACCCGTTAAAAGGAAGGGGGGAGGTGATTTGTTTACGAAGTGAATATAGGGGTTCAAACAGAAAAAAATGTTTGCCCATTTTTGCAACTCTTTATTCCATGCTTTAAGGTTGCTTATTAACGAGATTTTTGGTTAACTTTTCCCAGAATCAACTTCCTCTCGGCGAATCCAAGGACAACCGACAAAAGAAACCATTGTTAACATCCTCGGTGCTATCATGGCTCATTCTGAGGGGTGGAGAGGTGCGTATCATCGGTGTCGTCGGAGGTGGCTCACTGAGCTACCCCTCCTTCAAAACCTAAGAGTCACGCAGGCTTAGTATCACGCAGCGCCCGTCGTTGCTGAGCAACTGGCTCGACGCCAGATGCGAGATTTTTTCAGAAAATATAATATATGGAAAACGCAGATAAATCTTCTACAATGGTTTATCATTCCTTAGAGCACGAGTATGGGGCGAACAGTGAGTGTTCAGGACTCATGTCAATCGATTTATTGACCAAAATTGAAAGATAGCCCACACGCCTAAATCGCCAAAAATCTCGAAACCCCATTTTTTAAAAACACATTTTTACCCATTACCTCCCCAAATTCGAGCCGATCGGGCTGAAACGTTTCGTGGACTAACTAGAGCCAAAAATAGGTCTCTGGCCAACATTTCGGATTTAATAAAATTTGTCTACTACCAAAAACAATGAGGACGGCGGACGGGCATTTGGATTTGTTGATCTACACATCATGAAACGTATAGTGTCAAATTGTGGTGCCGATTGAAGAGGTATTTTGTCTGTATGTTCTCTGGCATGATTACATGAGTTGATCATTCAAGGAATAATAAACCAAAAGTGTTACCAAATTGTAACACTAACAACTTGTAAATTTCCCCGATAAATACATCTAAAAAATAATACACGAGTACATAACTCGTGAATACTTCGGTCTTTAATAGTATCCTTGCTCTCGTGTCAAGCTATTTAAAACTACAAAATACGTGACGTAACTACTGCTCACGATTTTATCGACGGCGTGTAATGTGATGTGGCAAAATTAAGGAACAAAACGAGGAACGTAAATTCCAACAGTTGTTGATTTTCTCTGTTTACAACCCGGTCATTACGGAGACTTGATGACAAGATTAGAAAATTAAGGAGCTTCCTCCGGTTCATTTCCCGCTCAAAAGAAGCTCCTGCACTCCGGAAACACTTTCGATCCTACCAAACGTTTGTGTTTAATTAAAAGTAATTGTCTTCTAAGGTGGATCTCATGAATTCAGGTCGGCTTTGTCTTGAATGAAAAGGCAACGAGTGGAATCTAGAAACCCTCTGTTTAGTGAATCCTTAGTTTCTTCTTGTTGGATTTCGCTCCGTCCCAATTTCCTCGCGGAGCTTTCCTCTCCATCCCTTGGGAAGACATTGCCCCTGGCAGGATGGTAGTTCGTTTCTCGCATTCACGGTGAATTTATCTTGTAATGGAACGCACGAAGAATTCATGCTGCTGTAGCAGGTCACCGGCCGAAAATAGGGCAACTATTTGAATCAAAGGGAGTACAGTTGAATACCTGTAACTTCTTTTAGAATAGAAGAACTGCTCAGACGTGGTCTTGGCAAATAATTGTATCACATAGGAATTTTAAATAATATTTTGATGGGAGTAGGCAGTGAATGCCCGGCGAGCTTTTCCTATTTCCTGTCGCAAAACTGGAGTTTATTTAAGCAGTCAGTTTGATAATATTTCATGACTAAACCATCGTCATTACGTTTACCATCTGAAATCATAAAGTGTCTCGCGAGACATCAATTGGTGTTTTGCTCACGTAGTGAGATTAATCATCGGAGCAACGTAGTCTTTACGTCGTAGTAGTCGAAAGCCTTTGAAGAAATGAGAAGGTGATGTCCCGAAATGACGAGAGAAAAGCAAAGTTGGAGCATGGTTCCTTATCTGACCCTGAGTCTTCTTCAAAGCTTTCGGGGAAAAGGCTTCAAAGTTTCAACGAAGAACTTCCTCTTTTCTAAGGTTTCGTCTTGTTCTGGAGTAAAGGATTCTATTCGAGTATAGGCCTCGACAGTGAAAGGTGAAGACTGAAGATTACACCAATCTCCCGCTCCACCCGCTATTTTCAACGTCAGTCAAGCAAGTTGGTTGGTAATATTTAGTATTAATTTACCGTTTTTGAAGTTGCTCTCAAAACGACAACGTTTGAACTATTATTAACACTATAGCGTATTCCCAAATTGTTTATAATTCTAATATAGATCTTGCCTGTGTATAATTGACACATACCACGCGATTGACCCTTTCCTCCAACTTCAATAGTTGACGACCGTTGGCTGCTCGTTGATCGGGAAGGGCCCTCATGTCTTCATTGGACGAACGGTGACGACAGAAACGATAGCGTTGTGGTCACTGAGGTGAACAGTTGAAAGGGCCTTGACAAAGTGCTGCAGGTGGTTTGCTGGCGAGGAGTGAGTTCTGAGAGTAGACTATTCATCAAAATGTATCCTTCTGGGTTTCAGTGGGTTTCTCCGGGATTACGACACAGAAGGGGAGAGTGCCGCTATTCATTTACCTACCTGGGATGAACAAACATTTCATTAGAGCGGATAAGGGTTTAATTTGACTAGAAAACGAGGTGACGGTAAAGGGGAGGTAGTGGGAGTCATCTCAGTCGGGAAACCGGAGGAGGAATAGCAAACTTGATACATTTTCAACATTCTCAACGCCCTTTAGTGAATTGCAAAAAAGAGGATTATTATGTTCAACCTTTAGGGTACTTTGAGAGTTCCTGAGGGTTGCTGAGGTAAGCAGGATCAACAAGTATTCTCATTTTCCCGACTTCTCGTTACGAAAGTGAACTACCAAGGTTATCCTAGAGATTATTCTTTCAATTCTAACTCATTTTCAGCACCGTTGCTTCAAACAGAATATAGTATGGGTGAAAACGGGAGGTTTCCGAGGGTGATCAATTCAAAATCCACTTCAATCGATTCTCGGTCCGAAAAACGGAAAAATAAAACCCACACAATTATGTCCAGGTATATTCGAATAAGTCGCTCATTCTCAAATGACTTACTTTCTCCTCCGATCAATGATTGGGCTTAAAATGATAAAATTACATTTAGGACCCGAATGGAGTCCATTCAAGACATTATGACTCCCCCAATCTTTTTTTTTTTTTTTTTTTTTGTAGAAATTAGTATTATTTTTAATTACTTCTAGAAATGGACTAATCGATTTCAGACAATTACCTTTTGTTGACGTAGCTTGGAACACCTTCGTGGGGCGCTAGTAGCGTCGCTTCTGTGACAGCAGAGCTGCGTGATAGTAACACAGTCCTTTGATCTTATAGGCGGGGATAAAATGTAATATTACGCGGTGTTCGTAAGCCTGTAGCTGGTTTATTTCCAATTGGATGTGACGTGAGAGCGTTGGAGAAGTGTCTCAGCTCAGCAGAAGATAGTGGCGGAGGGTACCACACGTCCTGTTCTACTAATCTCGGCCCATGTAAAATTCACAACATAACCGTCAAACCCTCGGGTACCCCCTTCCATCCCCGCTCCATCCAATTTCTGCCCTTGTAGAGTCTTCCCTGAGCTTCCGTTATAATTGAACACGCGGTGAAATTCTCTGGCTAAAGCGAGCACGGGACTGACATCCCTTCCTCGTGTTCCACTAGCGTACTTGTTGTGTAGGGCGCACGTGACACTACACACTCTAAATACATACAATGTTTACACAATGCACCATCTACCACTGGGCCTGTCAGTATATACGTATCTATCTGCCGAATCTAATCACTGGTGAAGACATCCATTTTAGACCGACTTCTAGGCCGACTTCTTCCTTTCTAGGCACACCTTCTTGAAAGGATGACTTGCTGTCTGATCAGACATTTTGGTCAATTTTGTCCTCAAAGGATTTAGCCCGGTCGCCCTAAAAGCAGGGTATGGGAGCAAATTGGTGTTTTAAAAATTATTTTTCGGGATTTTCGGGGACCCACTAGGCGTGTGGGTAAAATTCAACATTAGTTGGGTGCTGAATCGGTTGATACGGGGACTCGAACGAAGGTTAAAATGGGGATTTCGAAAGTACACTTTTGAGATTTGAAGGGTTTTAGGCGGTGTGCCATTTGAGACAAATGAAATCGAATACAGAAGTTGATTTAGTTCCGTGGATCCGATTTGCCGTTATGTACTTCTAGACGGGCAACGCCCCGATAACCTGCAACAGTGATAAATAAAATAACGTATTAAAAGTACCGTAATAATTATACAACTTACATGATAGTTTGTATGACCGACGCATCGTGAAAGGCTCACATTATTTCTCCGTCTTCCGACTTCGAACAAAAGGGATTTCCTAGTGCTATCTCACCCCCTCTAAGCTGCCTCATTTAAAAGCAACATGGTTTAACTACTATCGTTAAGACCTTTCTGAAACGAACTTTGTTCATCCTTTCTTCCCTGATAAAAACTTTACCCTCAGGCTAGAGCAGAAAAGGGCTATTCCACCAGTAATTTAATTGATAAAGTTCGCCTAATGAATTAATGGTGGAGTAATTAATCTAACGACGGGCTTCCTTATTTGCGACGCAACTACTCAAGGGATCTTCAACTTCGGTGATTACCCGCCTCCGGCTCCTTTCTGATTTCGAGTTCGAGTGGTGGTTTGATTCAGTCAGTTTTTTTACATCGAGTAGAAATGGAGTTGCTTCCGAATTTTCAAAATAACATTTACAATGTGCAAACTAATATTGAGGCAAGCATCTATATGGAATCCACTATTCGGTACAGATTCGATCGGTTCTCAAATTGATGCCTTGACAGGAGCATTCTCTCGAGTGGGGAATCTTCAGTAGGTAGAGACGGTCTAAGTCAACATCACTGTCGAATTGCCTTCACACAGCCTAAAGCAACACAGAACAGTTGTCAGAATCACATTGGATACGGCTCAACATGAATGGTTTTTGAATGAACTCAACGTATGAGCGTATTGCATGATTTAGGGCAATTACCTTTACTCTTAATGATTGCTCGTTTTGGTAGATTATTCCTTGAATTATCAATCTATGTAATCATGCCAGAGGTCAACTTCACAGATTAGCACCAAACCTCGACATGATACGTTCCATGATGTCTAGTCCAGCTGCTAATTCTTCCACATTGGTTGATTGTTCCTTGTAGAAAGTCCAACATTCGCCGGAAATGATACCACACACGCCTAGGTACCCGAAAATCACGAAATCCCACGTTCGAAATGGGTAGGCCGTTTCGCATTTTGACTCCTACCCACCAACTGTGAGCACCAATCGGTCCGAGACCCAATTTAATGGATCCAACGCCCAAAATTAAGTCGAAAATGACACCCCACATCCCTAATTCCCTAGAAGATCGAAAAATCGAGTTTCCAAAAAATACAATTTTACTCATGTCCTCCCCAAATTTAGGCCGATTGGGCTGATGATGGACGCTTATTCGATTGGAATGAGTATGGGATACTCCAGACTCACTGTTTTCCTCATACTTGTCCTTCAAGGAATAATCAACCATCGTGGAAGAATATTATAACGAAAATTGATAAAACTTTTTTTGAAACTCACGAATGATTCAATTATGTTTTGATTGATTACCCGGGGGAATATTATGTACTAGGTACCACAAGATTTTCTGTCATTCATTCTTTTCATTTCGGGATCACAAGAAATCTTCCACGCATTCTTGTTGTATCGTGAGCCGTGTGTATTACGTATTTGATATTCAGGCTTCTAAACTGAAAAGGGGGGCCAAAATAATTCTCAACTTTTGTTTTTTAACATTTCCCGCGAGTAATTCGAGACATTTGCACGCCGACAAGAAAAAAGTGAAGCGACAAGGTAGATCCTATAAACCTTCCCTGTGTTTTCCCCAACCTTTCCTCACATTTTCCCGAGGGATCTGAGCAATCCAGGACTTTTAAGATTTTCTCTTGCAGGTTTTTTTCCTCTTCCAACGAGTCGAAATAACCCCTCTCACCCTCGACTCCCTTTCTTCCCGGACATTTTCTCTTACTACTTTTAGTAATTGACGAGTCCCTTCGGTCAGGCGGAATGGAGATTGGAGATCCTGGAGCCGCTTTACTTTTGCTCAAAGAACACGAAGTCAACTCTTGGAAGGAAAAAGCGGGACTTGAGCGTGATTCGGGCACACTTAAATGTCTCGGGATTCACATTGAAACAAATCCCTCTCTTCAGAGTTTTCTCTCCAACAACAAAAACCTGAACGAACTTAGAGAATGACCTCACGTTTACCTATTCAGAAAACAATAACACGATACAATCGAATTTCACTTCAGCAGGGTAAGAACGATTTCTTTCGTAACGGCATTCCCTCAATAAAAACGATTAATTATTAAATAAATACGTGCTGAATAACATCGGCGAATAACGTTGGATTTAGGAAAACGAACAGTCGTGAAGCCCAGCCTTGATAATATATCACAATTTCTGACTGAAGGTGCTTCCCCCACACCAACCAGGGCTTAAAGCGGAGCTCAGTTCGACTTTCGCGGACAATTTCAATCCTTTCTTGCTATTTGAGCTGGCAGAAATAAACGCATACCTTTGAGGTCGTAGGTTATCAAGAAAGAGGGTAGGTAAAATTACGTTTAGTACAAATATTAGTTTCAGTTACTTATGTTCGTCCTCTCCTTAGTAACAAGAACTCTTCTCGCTAAGAGGAGTTCCAAAACTAGTTAGTGCTCTTGATTTCGGTCAGCTTGAGTGAAGTTTAAAGATAACTCAGTCCATCGATACCTACCCAACAGGATGTGACCACTGGGTGCTTGCAGATTGAGTGAGCTCATTAGGAATTCCAAACATCTCAGGGTGGGCTCAAATGACCCCCCCTTGTCCTTGATTGCGATGGACGGATGTTGATTTAGGATCGCGTGCACACGGCCTCATCCATTTATAAATTTCAGAGAAGGGATACTGGAGCCTCTTTAGGCCTATTTAGAGGGAACCTCGCTCAATATCGCTCATTCTTCATCAGTGCGATTTCCATTCTATTCGTACCGACCAAAAAAGAATGTTTTACTCCGCCAAATTTGAATTCTATACATCTTTTTACAGAGTTTTACAGATGAGTCCTGAAAATTCTATTGTTGGTCCTAATCATTATTTATACATGACAAATAGATATTTTAATTTTTTTTAATTCCGTTTATTTATTTAATTTATTTATTTATTTTTCAAGGGTATACATTTTTGTTATATTGGAGTTTGTTTTTCAAGAATATTTTAGGGACAATACACTATTTTCACGCCCGAAGTTACGATGGAAGTTTTCGGAGACACCTACTAATCGGCATATTTATGCAACCGGCATTTGATTTTTTGGACGAAGACAAAAGAAGGGCTGCCAGAAAGTGAGAATTATGAGAAGTAAAGAACCTTCTGCAGCAAAAGAGCACTATAATATAAAATAATCGAGGTATCACCTAGGCCATTTGTGCTGGAATACATAATCAATGATGTAGGTAGTAATCCAGTACTTAAATAGTGATGTTTACCACTGAAATCTAAAACTGCGAGTATAGCTATTAATTAACCTAGCCTGCTGGGATAAATTTGGTGAAAAGCCCTCTTCTACGACTTCGCGGCTGGTGAACTCGAAAGGGGCCACAAAGCGTCTTCAACAGCTCATCCAATTGAAACTGCTCACTTCTAAGGCACCAGTCGCATCGTCCTAATTAATCCTAGACGAGTCCCAATGGGATATCCACGACAACGCTCGAAGCTACCGGATCGTTCTATCTCAACAAGACACCAAGTGTGCGAGACGTCGGATTCGACGACCACGAAATTGAAATACGGGTTTTCATTCAATATAAAGACTGGGAATAAATGAATAAATCATTTCTATCGCTGATGTTTACTGGATGTGTTGAAATTTGGAATGGTTATTCGGTGGCAGAGAGAGAATTTAAAAACAAGAATAACAATGCGGATCTAATGCACAGACACAAAATGACGAAAGATAGACAAAACAAATAGGGGCTGAATATAATTATTTCTACCCCGGTTGGCAGACAGAAGCATCGCGTCAGTCAAGGGGAAAATGTATTTATTTGTGGATAACAAGAAACACAAGGGCACAGCTGCATTCTTCAGATTTCGGAAAATTTGAATTGGTTGAAACAAGGCAGCATAATACAGTATCAGAGAATGTATAGACGAATAGATTCAGCTGAATGTAGCTCTGGCCAATAGCAGAAAGTGATTTTTAAAGCAAGCTGTAAGCACCAGAGGATCAACATTGAGATTTTTGGAAGGCCGTATACTACTATTTTCAGTGTCTACCATTTTTTGGCCATTTTCTAACATGCCTGTGGGTATTTTTCAGTCGGGATACTCTGTTACAGTCTCAATGGGTAACAGAGTACCCATTACTTCAAAGACCTCTTGTCTGTCCAGCCTAGCGGATTGCAGTCCATCTGAATCCCACTAAGACAGTTCAACGCAATCGTACGTATCAGGTTTCAAAAGTACTGTGGTGCCTTCCTTCAATCTCTAGGTACTTGACAAAGGGCCTTCATGCTTTTCAGTCGCTGCTCTGAACCACACGGCACTTAGGCCACCCCTGCGGCACTCACAGCAAGTACATTCTTTGGCTCCGAAGACATTGCGGATCTAGCTCCCCGTCCACGTAACCAGAAACCCAGCTAAATAAGATTTTGTTATTCCTACTGAGGCTCTCTCCTACATTATTTCTCAAAACTCTCGAAGCCCTTAAGAATTAAAATGCAAGGCTTAGTATAATTTATCTATTGAAATAGAAAAAATCGGTTCCTCTCCTCTTGTCCATAATCCCTTCTACCTCACATTAAGCCTGCATCCGGGCTCTAAAAACTGCATCGAACCCCAGTGCGTGGGCGCAAAACGAGTGAAAACATGACCTCGACACACAAAGACCTCGAAGGCACTGTAGAATCGTCGGAATCGTATGATTCGCACCTTTTTACGGAAATGTAAAATGGTTCGTTAACCGTTATTCTAATTCGACTGCTACCTCCCTTTGGTTCAAACCTTCTCCACTGTAGTTTTTGTCAGTAAATCATGGGATCTCTTATTCCTTCCATTCAAACTCAATTTCAGCCCGTAGAACCAAAATGAAGCTCATCAATCATCCGCTCCTCGTAATTAACGCCTTGTTTACCGTTGCCGTTCCCTCCTTTGAGAAATCAACCAGGGTGTCTACTCTTTTAGCTCTTGGATCAATGTTTTGACTATAGTAATACCTGATGAGTTGGAGGATAAATGAAGCACCCTGCCGCTCTTACGCGGCGATATTTGCTAACGTCTCATTACAAGGGGCAATTGATATCTTCACAGAGGGATGCTAAACGCGACACACGGGACTTCGGCGATAAAAGCTTTAAATTATCGCATCAATTTCACTCAAAATCGGAGGTTTCTCTTTTCACACCATTTCACGCCATTGTCCTAAATTTTTGGGGCCGATTGGAGGTGGTTGACCTTTTGTGAAATTTTGCGTAAAAACCTAGTTTGATTATTCAAGAAATAACCAACCAAAACCCGCACTTTCGGAATTACTTACTACTCGGTAGCAAAATATATAATTAAAATTAAAATATGGAGTTATTAGAGACCCACTGAAGTATTGTATATTCGTGATCTCCCTCCACCAAGACTTTTTGTCTGCTTATATATCCGTACCAAGATTGGGGAAGTTGGCGACTGCGGCTTAATTGACACAACTGAGGTCCAAATGTACTTCGGCTTCCTGGGAGTATAGCAGATTCGTCCAGTCGTTTTCCAGTGAAGCGCCAGCAGGTGAAGAACCTCGACTGACGTAGGTCGCTTCTTCCTTCAACAAACAGAATAATTACCTCATTTTTTTTTTTTTTTTTTTTTCAATTAATCAACTAGGACGTTATTTCCCTATATTCAATCGCTGAGAGCATCCGAAAGAGGCTCAAATAAAACATACGAACCTACTCCACAGTTCCAGTAGAACATTGGTAAATTTTCATTATTTGCTCCAACTGTCCGCTGGCTAAAAGAAAACTCGCGTGTCGCCTGAATTCGCCGAAGGTTTTTTGTTTACTGTTTCTGTCTACTGCCTGTTGTCCCTGATTATCGATACTCATCTGTTGATCGGCAGGTCACCGTTCGGTTGTAGGGTACGTAGGCTAACTGTAGACGCTGTCGTTAACGCGATGGACGTGTCAGAACGCGACACTGCATGATTCCTCATGTAGGATTGAGCAGGCGTTGTCAAGAAATGTTCCGAGTTTGTATTGATCGAAAGGTGATCTTCATCGGAAAATTTATCCAACGAAATTCCAGAGCCTCCACCAGTATCGTATTCATCTTCAGAAGAGGTTCTTGCTGCAAAAAGCAACATTCCAGTTGTGTTAGGTGCTATTCTCTGCCTCAACAATCTTTTGTAAGATTCAACGTATTCAAGCTCTTGTGTTATCAATCAGACGAGCCACAATCGTTATGGCCAGGCCAAAACATCTTGACAAACCCAAAAAGGAACCAGGAGCTCTGAAATGGAAAAAGACTCCACCCCCTACCAACATATCCCAATCAAGGAGGACCTTTGCCAGGATGAACTGCAATCAATGAGTTGCAATTGGACCTCCCTGTTCTTTTTCATGATTTTGTTGAGAAGCAATATTTGGGTTGCAAGTAACATATTATTGGAACTACAGTCTGATATGCAGTGCGAACACGAGGAACCTCACAAACCGTGCGGTGATTCGCACAATGGACTACCACTTGAAACTATACACTCTCACATCAAATCATCATTGTGAAGACAAGCAGTACCACTGATACTCCTTTTGTCATCGTTGATTTGAACCTACCACGAAGAATTGATGAAACTGGTTTTTAATTATTGTGTAGGTATTCAAGTATTTTTTTTCTCATCTTTGTTAGGATACCACTGAATCTACGCTGAATAGAACGGATTCTAGGTTGATGAATGTTAGTAGGACAAAGACTCTAACGAGATGTTGCCTCCATGTCGAATACGATATTTGCATCTTTCAAAAAGTCATACTCTTCAGCTCCTTCCCCTGCGCTTGAGACGCGTCTACGGATCATCGCTTTACGATGACGATCAAATTCGGCTTTAAACATCATCGCCTTTTTCTTCTTCGACAGCTCATCAACCCGTTTCAGGCTCCTTTCCAAGTAAACCTTTCCTTCGTCATATTCTTGTAGTTGTTGTACCGCGTTGGATTTTCGAGCATCCCTCAGCTTCTCAGATTTCTCAATTGCTCGGAAGACAGCTTTTTTCTTGATGTAGTCTTCTCTTATTGCCTCAAACTGTTGAGCTAACGTCTTTTTTCGAAAAGATTTCCCCACAACTTTTCTTGCGATCAAATTTTCAATCATTTGTTCCGCGGATTTGTGCACCCTTTGCAATGTTAGATGGCTGTCGACAACGTCTATAGACATGTGCTTCATGGCCCATTCGAGTTTGTCGTTAGCTCGTTTAATATGATGAGACTCGTGATGGGCATCGATGAGATGTGAGATTAAAATGTTAATGTTTGTTTGTAATTCGTCTTTCATTTTGGCGAACGCAGCGCGGGTTTCTTGCACTTTGGACGTTTTCTGGAAAATGAAATATTTGCACAACCTCCCGAGAAACCATTTCTGGTCCAACTTGTCCCTATCGAACCCCCGAATACGAAGTACAGAAACTAGTTAGAGGCAATCAGACCCAGCCCTTCAGACACGGCTTAACTTCATCCTACTGATCCTATAGAAATCGTCGGTATTTCCAAATTAAATACCTCTTCTATTTGATGGGTAATCCTATCTTGTATCTGTAGAGCTTCTTCGTATCTATCTGTAACGAAGTCGAGCTCGCCTCCTTCATCAGAGTGAGCTACTTGGCGAAGGAAACCTTTGTAACACTCGTTCTCGTCTATAATACGCGTAAAGATTTGCTTCAGCTCCCACAAATCTTCACCGCAGCGAGCCCACCGATGCAGAGTGTCCTCTAGGTACTTGATCGTTACGTCAAACTCTCGCACAGTCTGTAAATTAGGACACATGCAAAAATATTGTAATTACCTTACATGAATGAATATAAAACGTGATACTCCTATGAATATACTGCAAATTCTTTCAACATTGGTTTATTATCTATCTTTATTATATTATTATTTATTAGTTTGCCTTGCTCCAGCGGATAAGCAGAACAGTGAGTTTCCAGGCAGGAAACCAGTTACCTGCTTATGATTTATCTTTTGATTCCGGAATTTTTCAAATGCGTTTTGAGCGTTTTGGAGCCTAAATCGAACTGCTTCCGCTTTCTTGATGATGTTACCCAAAAGCGTTTGTTTCTCGATGTCATGCTCTTCACAGACATTTAGAGCTTCAAGCAACTTCCGTTCGAGTTCCCTCATTTCCCTAAAAATCATTAGCGTTAGTAAAAATAATTAATTTCTTGATAGCTAATTCGTACGAATAAAATCAGTCGCGACGAGGTCGTGGAAACCCATTTCAATAACAACTGAGGTATATACTGAGAGAGTCTATTTCCTCGAAAGTAATGAGAACAATAGTTGAATCGATCTCGACGGTCAGGTCATAATCAGTAACCAACATGAACTGAAGGTACATCATAAAAAGTTCAGCTTATATAATAGTAACAGAAGTGAACGGTATCATTTAATCTTATTGAATCAGGTTAAAGTGAAAGGTGAATTTGAATCCTATTGGCTCAGAGAGGTGGAGGAGATTGGGAGGATCAGCCAATTAAGGGGAGAAACCAAGCTACTGCAGGAATAAATTTGACAATGGCGGAATATGTTAAGGGATCATCTCATTCAGACTTTTACCAGACCTGCACTTTTAAGAATTTTAAATCTTTCAAGTACACCCAACATTGCTCCCATTGAGCAAAAATGAGGGAATTCTACATACTGTCTATTTGTTAGATCAAAACTAAAATCAAATCGATACCCCTTCCTTACATTTTATTTCCCAAAATCCTTATTCATATAAAATCTATGAGAGCGCCCTCATATCCATTTCTTGCGGCAATACTTTTAACAACTGATTTTGCCAAATTTCGATCATTCATTGGTATTGACAATGCAGCATATTTATGAACCAAAGGATTTGATGAATTATGAATCACTATTATCACTATAAGTGTATCTGGAGAACTCGTGCTTTTTAAAACTAATGAGATGGCCAGGTCAAGAAAATGTAGCCTACTTCCAATTTTTTAAAAAATTCTAAAAACAATAAATTATTTCTATGAAGAAATCAATACATTAAATCTATTTATTTGATTCACGCTGGAATTAGGTGGGTTACCTGATGGCAATTGTTTGTCTGTAACTTGCTGTGAGCGGTGGAAGTCCTCGGCAGCTGGGACCTTTACGCATGTTCTTCCTCTTCTTCAGTTCAAACGCATCCTGTAAATCATCGCTAATTTTGCGAGCTACAGTCCCAGCCCGCGCATAGTGTTTGGCGTTTTCGTCAGATGACATTTTTTCCACTTAATATTGCCCAGATTTGCGGGTCAATTTTTAATCACCTAAGTACACTCTTTCATTGAGTGAAAATTTAAACTATCTACATCCACTTCGATTTGAATGCTAAACAAAAAAACTACATACTATTTTCTAACTAAGCCTGCAGCTATAATGAAATTTTGAACATTGGTGCATTCCAACAAACGCTGCTATGGATACAAACAGTAGTGAGTTATGATGCATTCCTCAAACCTTTTGAAACTCAAGGTGAGTCTTCCACAGCAATTCTTGCGAGTGCATGGCTAACCTAACTCATTGACTAATTTTATACATTTACTGATGCTAGAGACCACAAATGTTTAGAGACAGATTATTACAATCCTAGTCCAATGTGTTCCTGTGGATACCGACCGTTCTGTACCCACACCTGACAAGATGATCCTGATTGATCAGCTTCTTGCTGACACAACTGCTCAAAGCATGCTCACCAAGGACTGCGGCATGGCTCTTAGGTGGGTTTTGCTGCTCTGCTCATGCTGAGCCTTATCTAGATCTGCTTTCACTTTGTGTAATCAAGACATCATGTTGATGACAACTGATTTTGTAATATTATCCTGCAGCAAGAAGTGAAATAACAGGAGTACAACGAATTGTTGAATCGTACTGTCAACACTGTGATGCGTGTTAGATGACAAGAAGAGTAGATCCATCTCCTCAGATTCATGATGAATCTCACAACTAGCCCAACACTTTGCGTTTCACATCTTGCGTGATGCGTCTGGGAAGGGTCATGTATGAAGAAGTATCAGACGAACGTGTGATTGACCCAACGGTGCTACCACCAAGTGATGTTGACACGTCAGAAGACTCAAGGCCAACTGAGACAAATTCTGGCTGCATCAGATCAATCATGAGAGATGCGGCTGAACTTTTATGGCTCCCAAATTTCCCGAGATCGTCTTCCCCTTCTACTAAATCCTCGTCGTCATCATCATCCTCTTCATCCTCTTTCGAACCTACATACAATGAGGGAAGCTCGATTAATTTGTTTTCAAGATTCAGTCCTACCCTCAACAAAAACTAAACCTACTTCTTCCCCCAGTCATAATGACTACTCTTCGATCCAACTCGGCGCTCACATCCAGTTCTTCATCAGAATCTTCGTCCAACTGGCCTCGTAGCCTCTTCATTTTCCTTGCATATTCAGCCTCCTGCCTCTTCCAGTTCAACACTTTTTTCTTCTTCACCAAATCTTCTAGTCTCTTTGTACCCCTTTGTTTCTGCACCAGAGTGTTCTCATAATCGTCAAAGATCTTGACACGTTTTGTCTTCTTTGCCTTCACTTGCTCCATAGCTCTTTGGTACTCGCGGAGTACAGCTTTTTTCTTCAAGTAGTCTTTTCTTATAACTTCGAACTGCTGGGCGAGCGTTTTCTTTCTGTATTTCTTACTTATTACTTTCTCTTCTATCAAATTTTCAATCATCTGTTCAGCGGATTTCAAAACCAAATTGAGTGTTCTCATCTGATTCAAAGACTCAATACTGATGTTGTTCAGAGCCATTTCATATTTGACTGTTCTGGTTTTCACAAGGTTGAGATCATAATCAATGGCTTGAAGTCTTTGAAGGACGAAACGTTGTTCTGCCGTTCCAGCAGCGTTGTCACGTACAATAAGCTTTTTTGTTTCTTCCATTTTGCCAAGAGCCTGATAATAAAAATGGGATTGAAGATTATATCTTTACAAACCCATAGGTACAAACATACATAAAGAGATTCTCAGTAGAACAAGGAGCAACAGTTTTGGAGGGGAATAAAGATTCTTGGCTATCTTCTAACCAATCCATTACTACAATAACGTAGATTTGTATCTTAAAACAAGGTATCAGGTCACCCCTACTCCTGGTCTCTTGTGAGGTTATTCTACAACCAACCCAAAAGCAAGAAAGAAGGGAAATAGAGAAGGTTAAGAGTTGTTGGGCATTGCTATTTCACTCAAGCAACCATCACTTCCCAATCCCAAGCATGCTTTACAGTTTTGTGTTCAATATGTGATTAAACCAACATTGTCCAATTGCTCAGTGAGGAGTTTTTTGACCGCCAGAAGCTTTTCATATCTGCTAGTAATTTCCCTCGCCGAGCTGTATCTTTTTGATTCAGTGGCCACTTTCTCTAAGAAATCCAAATAACATGTGTTTTCTTTGATGACGGACTGCATGATTTCCCTTATAGCGGTCAGGTCTTCTGCAGCTCTAAAGTAACGTTTGATTTCCATCGTACTCGATTCGATCTCATTCGAAATACTGTCCATCACCTGTGAGGATATGGGTTAAAAAATTATTCACGTGAAAATAACAAATAAGTAAATAAACGTTGTAGAAATATTCAGGACCTGTTTGTGTGTTTCTTTCTGTCTCTGGAGTTGAGATATTGCACCTTCAGAGCTTTCAAACGCCGACTTCAAATCGTCACAATTCGCGAGGACATCGTCGAGAACTTTCTGTCTTATCAAATCGTTATGATCGCATTGTTCAATTTCCTTCCGCAAAACCCCATGAAGTTTGTGGACTCCCCTATGAGGTAGTTTCATCGAATTAAAGAATGTGGCCAAATCAAATTGGCTCAGATTGAAACGGAGTGCCTTTAGTACCTGATCGCACGGTTTTGCCTGAAGCTGGCAGTCAACGGTGGTAGCATCTCATGTTTGATGAATTTTAGACTTGACTTGTCTCTCTTCAATTCATATGCGTCTGCGATTACTTTGAGAATGTTTTTGTCTATGGTCACGAACCTTACGTTGTTGCTCTCTTCAACCATCGCTTTTTGGAGGTTTTTACTTCAATCCAAAGCCCTTTTAACATAAAACTATGAAAATGACATGTTAATATTGGTTGTTGTGGAATCATATCACTTGGATGCGTAATGGTATTGCTCATGTACGGTCCGCAACAACGGAACGCAGATGCACCCACTCGACCTATTTGAAGTACAATCGAGGAGAGGCCCAATTCAATCAAGGACGCACACAATTATAGTAGCTACACAACTAGTAGCGGTAGTTCAACGACAAATGGACGCGGATTCTACAGGCGGAATAGCACCACACCTCCGATTGAATTGTCTGGTATAAACAAAACCGACATGTTCCCCGAATTTATAAAATTTATTGAATTTTCACCCCCCGCGGGAAATTTCAAATTCAATCAAAGAATACTGTGAAGGGGCCCAGTGATGGGGCTAGGGGTTCAGTGGGATCTTACTGTAGTAATAAGGGAATGCTACTGAAATAAGGAAAGAAGTTGGGTTTTTTTACTCAGATGATGTACCGAATTTCTCCAGGAGGCTCAATAAGCAAAAGAAAAACAACTTTTTTAAGCACGTTTTTTTTTTTTTTAATTTTGAAAAGAAGAAAAAAATGTTCCACTACCCTGTAAAATTGGATGCATTAAGGTAACGTAAGTTCCCTTGGTTTGCAGTCTGAAGTGGATCGTCCCCTACACTTCACTCTGGGGTCAGGTTCTCGAATGTAGACGCCCCATTCGTTGTAAGGGGTGAAACTGGCTCGGCGGAATGAATTATTTATTTCGTTTCCTCGGCTCCCCCAGTTCAGCGGCTCTGGTGAAAGTAGCGGTTTTTCGAGCTAAGATCCCCCCTCTCCTCACCTGGCGATAAATAAAATCCCTTGAAAAGACCCCCGGAAAAACGGTCAGACTTTTGTTCCAGGACACCAGGATTTCCACGCTTTTTCTTTTTCCTGTACACCAGGATTTTCTTTAGCGCCCATAACCGCGTTTGTTAACTTTCTTCTATATTCCGATGGAATTAACTATAACTCTACGAGCCAATGCCCTCGTTACCTTGTTGTTATTCACGGTAGTTCGCTGTCACTATTTCCTTCGTATTCCTACTAAAAAATGTTTTGTAATATTCATTCCGCATCGGTAATTCTAAGCAATGGAAATACGGTCTCCGTCTACTCTTTTTTCTCTCCTTTTCCGAATGAGATATTTCATTCACCTAGAATAGCAAAACGAGGGCGCGTTTCCTTCAGCCTGTCTCCTCGTCGTGGGATCCATTTTTCTCGTCTGATTTATTGTTGAGGTGCTGAGAACAGGCGGTGGCGCGACAGGGTGTTTTTTACTGAAGAAGTCATACCCTCTGAGAAGGTGAGACGGAGGTATCAAAGACGACTATTTGATACATCGTATTGATACAAAGGTAGGATGGAAAATGAATACGAGATGTGAAGAAAATTATTGGCGGCAAAATTTGACGTATAGTAAGAAATCATTCCAAATATGCAGGGAAGAAGGAGATTTAACCGACATTATGCTAACAAAGAAACTATAACAAGACCAGATTTCATTTTTTGTAACCCTGGAGTGATCAAAATATCATCTTAAACTACCAGTTTAAAAAGCTCAATCGAATAAAACAAGGCAGATCAACAACAGAAATAGCCAACAAGTGCGATTTGAAATATACAAACTGCTCTATTTCAACCTTTTTTTAGAACCTGCCTCCTAAATAACCATCGTGACTCAAAGGTAACCTCCTTCTGCTGTGGAAAAATGAGTCCCAAACCAAATTCAATCGATTCGGCGTCCAAAATTTAGTTGAAAAAGTGTGTCTAGAGTTAACACATGAAACAATTTTAACTCTTAAATTGCCTCCGCCTGGAGCGAATGAGCTGAAAATGATCTAAATACAAGGATTTAAACGAAGTCTATGTGGAAAAAAAATGTATTCTTAAAAATTTCCATGTGAAATGATACAAAATAATACCTCAACAACATTTCAGCAACGACTTGCTATTCAATATATTACTGCCAGCTTCTGGACAATCCTCATTTATACCATTCTATTTTCATTCTCCTCCGTCATGACCTACCGATTGTTCAAATATACCGGGATTTGCAGCATACTCGTAAGCTTTTTGTTCTGTACCAGATTTTGTACATTGTTCACTAGATTTACAATTATATTATTCTGACCCCCGTCTTGCGAAAACGTTCTTAAGCAACTCCCGTCGCCCATCTGACTACCCGTGAAATTTAAAACCGAAGATTGGTGCCCAACTGACTCAACTGGTTTCCACAAGTTTTCCTCCCCTCTTGACACATTTAGGACTGTCAACACGAGGCTGTGCGGGTGTGGTTAAAAACGACCGCAAACCCGTCAGCAAACGTTCGTCAATGTATAAAAATGTGAAAGTAAATTGCTAGCTAAATCTATCTGAGGAAGTCACTCCTCGTTAACAAATCGCAGGGATTTACTGCTCGTCATCAAATTGTGGGCGCATCTTAGTCAACAGTTTGCCTAATTTGTACATTTCTTCTTACTTACTACTACACTCTTGGCAGCTCACTGCGTCGGGCCTTGGCTGGTGCTGCTGCCCTTGATCAATGGAATTGATTTTGCACCAGAAATTTACGTATCAGCGTGTAAATGATCTTGCATTGCATTCCTGACAACCTGCAACATGTTTTCAAGTCAACACGGGCTCCCTAAAAATGACCTACTAACCTAAATGTACAACAATATATAAGCTCACTTTTCTGAAAGGTGTTCGGACGTCATCACTTACTTTTGATTTCACCGTACTACACATTCTCACATTCTTTATTTCGAATCGGGAAGCGTTTTGAGGACGCATGAGCTCGCTTTCCATAAACTGCACTGCTCCGTGACTGACTTACTTTTATACAGGGTGTTAACCAATAAGGTTAGCATCCTTCAAGGGGTCGATTCTACAACTCATTTGCAACAAAAAATGTCATAAGGACTTTTTTCTAGAAGCCCAGTTTCCAAGTTACTCACAATTCACGATTTTTTTTTTTTTTTTTTTCGTTTTTACCAATGGAAACAGAGTCAACTTTTCAATAAATGAGTACTGGTATTCACTAATTTAGCCCAAAATTAGAAAATTAATGAAAACGCGAAACTGATCGACTGAACTCAGAAAGCATTAGCATCAGAACTCAATACAGCTTAAAAATAATTCAGTAGCCGGCACCTGCCTCTCAAATTCGTGGAATTCGTCAATTCCATGAAAAACCACAATTTTTGTGAAAATTTCTCATTTTTTCGCGTAAATTGTCATTTTCACCCTGAAATTATGCCACAAAAATAAATGTGAATATACCGTTGGAAAGCTAGTATTCTGGGAATGTTCTTCCACGAAAGAACGCGGAAATTTTTCAGGGGAAAATGTTTCTTATACTCGGCTAATGTTGACAAGGTTTCGCGTTTTCATTAATTTTGTGCCTTGAGACTAAATTAGTGAATACCAGTACTCATTCATTGGTGAGATTCAGGAGCCCATCGGAAGGGAAGGGAAATTTAGCGCCCTTTCCAACGGTATACTCAGATTTGAGATTACCTTGTGAATTGAGGTAGTTATATAAGAGTTTTAGTGATGTCAGGTCGAAAACACGAAATAAATCTTAAACCATGAATAACTAGGAAACGAAGCCTTAAAAAAAAGTCTTACAAGACATTTATTTCTCGCAAATTGTAAAATCCTCCCCACGAAGGCTTTTTATCTCTATCAGGCGCTCTATCAGAATCAGAACTGCTTAACCCTGTTATCACCTATTTGTTGACAACCGCGTTTTGCGGGAGTCGAAATAAGGTGACGTTTGAAATTGTCAGGCCTGACGGTCAAGGGAAGTCAATTGGGTTGAACCCCTCAACCGTGCTTGTAATTTTTGGTTTTACAGGAGTCGGATGGGCGTCGCCCTATTCTACCATTGGATTTTCCCCGAAATTTGATTCTAAGGAGAAATGCGTTATCTAACGCTTCTGCCATCTTTCCTTGCTAACATACTTCCTACACAGAGATATCCTCAACTGCCTTATTAACCCCGCGCCGGCCACCGACCAGCAGTTCATTCTTTCAAGTAGTTAGGAAGTTGAGCTCCCCTTTTACCAAGTCAATTCCAAGTCCAATTTGTGTAGAGTTAAGTGTGGAATCGAAATTAACTTTTTATAAGAGTGAAGTTCTATTCAGAAACATACTTTATATGAGTACGCCCTCCTCTGGACGCTTTCATGTGATGCTTCGTCATTTGTCACATTTTGCAAATAGTAACTCATCAAGGAACACATTTTTTCGCTACCTACCGAGAAATAGTACAAGAATTCTGTGAACAATTTGTTTTATTGGGGAGAGGAGTTAAAGATGTTACCTTGATCCACACCACGGAAGGGCACAAACCGTAACAAAGTGTTACATAGACAAAACTCGTGAAGAAGAACGTATGAGGCTCAAGAATAATCTGAAAAGCGCAATTATGCGTCAATAAGTAAAATTTTCGATTTTCTGCCTCAAAATATTAATTTAAAATTGCGTCACGACACCGCACAAAACTAGCATACGTTTCATAGCTATTGCATAGACCAAGACTTTTTTTCAATTTTTCTTTTCTTTTAATCAACCGCAGTGTATAAGGCGATCAGTGGACTAACATAGCTTCTTAGGGAATGCCTACCTTAAGAGGATCAATGACCACCGTAGCCCTTCGCAACGCAGCACCACCAATTTGAGCCCGGGCGACCAGCTTCCATGGCCGTTTTGTAAGCTGCCTTTCCAGCACTGGACATCCCACGGACCCCCTCTCGGTTCGGGTCGTACATTGATCCTCTATGCGGTCCACTTTTTCCCGGCATTTCCGCCCATTCCGGAATGTACCGGCAGATGTCTTGCAGCGACGACGAGCAAGGCATGCACTCAGGACGGCAGGCTTGGCCGGGCAAGCATTCACTGGGTTCGCCCGCTTGCTCGCCAGGAAGTCGAGCCAATATCTTTTGGGCTTCGTGCGGCGAAACCAACCTACAAAAAAAACGGTGTGAGTTGAAAATTTGAGTGACAACGTACTGAGCAGATGAGATAAGGATATAACGTACTGATCAGAATGTCCTCCGTTCGGGCAAAGTGGATACGGCTTCGTCAGACACATGGCATTGCCATTGCAGCCCGTCATCCTGCAATCCGCCTGCAGGCCGTTTCTCTTGGTACAATGGCAACCCTGCACTACGAGACCTCCGATTACTTGAACGGACTTCCGATCCTTCTCCCATGGTGGGATTTTCTATAAGTCAACATGATGAAGATATAGTTACGTACAAGAACGGGGGTGGAACGGGCAGCGCTAGAGGACCTAATTATTGTTTGTTGATAAAATTAGCACAAAAAGAAACTCCAAATGAGACCGTTTTCTTGAAGAGCTGCCTCACTGATCAGCTTATCAATCTTCAGCAGAGGTTCAAAATTGAACGTACCACAGGGTCCTGATCGAAGCTCGCTCTCCGTTCTTTCGTCAAAGGGTATGTGATGAGAGGAACCGCCCAAAGGGGAGGATACGTCTGAGTATCAGATCCAACAGCGTACCGATCACATCTGAAGCCAAAAAAATAATCGCTTAGTATTTCAATTCTTTAGAGGGGCGTTAACAGTAGGTACTGCGACGGGCTAACATACTCTTGTAAACATTCAACGAATTCTTTCAGGCGCTCGATAACTTTGCGCCTTTTATTGTTCGACCTGTGGCACTCCTGTTCGTCGTGTGTGCGTGTGATCATAGCCATGTCTACGTGGAATGTGTTTGAGTAGTGAAATAAGTTATTTTTAATGTGATAATTTTCTCGTGTACAATGTTGAGTGACTAACGTAACATTTTAAAGAGACATGTGTGTCTGGTAGGAGATTTAATAATTTTAGTAGCCGCGAAAACTACTTTATAATTACGCCTTGCTTGAAAAAGAATAGGTTTACTTTGGTATATTAGATTATGCAGTTTATTACAGAAAATGGCTCTCATGCCGCCCCTTGGACAGGCAGACGACTTGTGCGAGCTAGGAAATAAAGTCCAATGCATCCCACAATGAATTTGTAATAAAGATCTGAAAAGTGTTGACAATCCAATGCCTCTTGCTCAATCGATGTAAGACTTAAAACACATTAGTACCTCCATATTATTTGTATCCGCCATTTACCTCATTCGAACTCGTGGAGATGCATGATCAGAGTTCCCGTAGGAAACGACTCTGAAGTAGATTTGACCAATTTCAACATCAGGGGCGGTTCAATGTACATCAAAGTGCAGTTGTACGCTCAGCAGAGCATCATATCTGCTTGCTATCTTCAAGAAAACGAAGATCCACATAGTAAAGTAGTCGAATGATGCCGCAGCAAACCCTGCAAAATCAGTCTTAGCTTAGAACAACCAAACTACGAGAACCATCAAAATCTCTAGCAAACGAGGACTTTACTATTAAGATTCTTCACTCTCAGATGTCATCAATGACATTTTATTCCCATCAAATCCTAGTACTTTAACAGCACAATACAAGATGCAACATCTTGAACAAAGTGAAAAGAATGACCGGCAAGCGCTATGTGTCATCTTAATACCCTATTGAGGAGAGTGCGTTGTACCCCTCGTTGAAAGAATTTTGTTCGGGGTACCGTGTACGACAAAAAGGCACGGAATTTCTTCGATGCACATGTAAAGATCTCCGCCCATCCTGTAGGCTACTCGACCATCGGTCGTTCGACTTCGGACCTTGTTGTGCCACTTATCAGTGAGAAGAAGATTAATCGGGTTCGTAAGTCAGTTGTGGTCGGTCCTCCGAAGTGTTGTACATAGCGGTATTGTCGAGTTGTGTTCGTCTATTGGAATCAACTTGGTTTTCGATTTTCAATAAATCAGTTGAGCATCGAGCCATTTCGTGTTTCGGTTTGTGAACCCCTATTACAGTCTTACAAATCGAAAACTCGTTTCCAACTATGTCGAACATACGCGTGAAATTCCTAGTCACTGCCGCTGCCAGTGAAGACAACAAATCCACTGTCTTCCTAATCAAACGTTTGCAGTTTGTTGGCGAAGAAGAAATCTATATATTTCCGCCAGACAAGTGTGCGATCGGCAAGCATCCGGAACTCGCCAAAAACACGATCATCAGGAGCGCATTAAAATCAATTAGATTGAGAGGGCAGTTCCGGAACCTCACCATCACACTTACAGAGGACTTACAGAAAATTTACCTCGACGCTGAAAACAATCCCTATTTTGAAGGCGAGTACCTGGAGGAACTCGTATCAGATCGCACAAAATCGGACGTAACACCGGCAGAACTCACCTACCACCTATCGCCAAATAGATCGACACCCGAACGGAAACCCTTACAATCAGTCACAAAAGATATTGTCCTGTGTAAATTCAACGGTAAAAACACCAACGCTACAACTTGGATCTCGACACTGGAAATTGAATGTGCACGCCTGGAAATACCAGAGGACCGTTATTCCGACGTCATCAGGCTGTTCATCGAGGGACCCGTCAACGACTGGTACGCAGCCAACAGAGTGCTCCTCGGAACCGCAGCCTGGGGAGCCTGGAAACAATCATTTCTGGACAATTTTTCTAACAGGGGATGGGCAGACGTGAGTTATGCTTACAATTTTAAATTTCTCAAAGGATCCATTTCAGAATACGCATTGAAGAAACTTAGTTTACTAGTCGATGCCGATCCTACATTAACCGAAAATACTCGTGTATGTCTTATTGTAGTGGGGCTCCCTTTATCTATCCAGAGCGGGTTGAATAGGGACGAAATAACAACCGTGAACAAATTAATGATCAAATTAAATCAATTAGATCGAGCATTTCAGCCAAGGTCAAACTACAGCACCGCCACCAACAGTAGTAAAACCCCATACAATAACAAAAGCGGGCCCGCTGAACGCAAACCTTGCTCTTATTGCGAGAAAATAGGGAAACCAGGCCGAATGCACGCTGAGTCGGTCTGCCGCACAAAAAAATTCTCAAGTAACTTCGCTAATACTAATAAACAGAACAGTATAAAAATAGCCAACAACACAGAATTAGAAGAATTGATGAACAACGAAATAGAATCAAAAAACTAAATTTACCTCCTCTCATCACACTAAAAGTCAATGTAGAAGACACACCAGCCACAGGCCTTTATGATCCTGGTGCAAACATTACAATGTTGCCCTTACACTTTTTCAGAACATTGAATTGCAAAATGTACACATCGAAACCCTTGACTTTTAGAACGATGAGTGGAGAAGATAAAATAAAAGGTATAGCCTATACAAAAATTAAAATATTCAACATAGAGAAAAAAACAAGAGTCTTTGTAATAGATAAACAGGATTTTAAATACGATATATTAATTGGTTTAGATACTATTAAAGAATACAAGTTATGTCAGGATCACACATTAAAAATTACTCAGGCGAAAACAGAACAAAAATTGAAAACCGCAAACTATAATACTGAAGAAATCAAAATAAACTGGAATGAGCACATTCCTTTCGAAAAATTCGAAATAAAAATAGCGCACTTAGATGCTGATAAACAGCGAGCCATTTACAATCTAATTGACAAATATGGCTCGGTTTTCGCAAAAAACCAATACGATATTGGGACGGTTAGCGGGCATGAGGCTCATATAAAATTACTGGAGGACAGATATACAGCCAAAAAACCTTACAGGTGCTCCTACGATGACCAGAGAGAAATAGAAAAACAGGTCAGTGAGCTTCTAAACCACGGCTTGATAGAGGAGTCATGTTCGCCCTTTGCTGCTCCTGTCACACTGGCCTATAAAAAGACTGGCGAGAATAGTAAAAAGGAAAAAACGAGATTATGCGTGGATTTCAGAGATCTAAATAAACTTCTAGTTCCCGAGAGCCAACCGTTCCCGCTGATCGATGACATTATACTCAAAACCCGAGATTGCCAATGGTACTCTGCCTTGGATATCAACATGGCCTTTTGGTCCATTCCTATATGTATCGAAGATCGTCATAAAACTGGATTTGTTACCCAAAACGGTCACTGGCAGTGGGTCACTATGCCCTTTGGTTTGAAAACGTCACCCGCCATCTTTCAAAGGATACTGTCAGGCATTATACGACGTAATGGTCTTAGTGGTTTCTGCTGTAATTATATCGACGATATATTAGTATTCTCAAAAACTTTCAAAGAACACATCCGACATCTCGAGGCCTTAATGGAAGCAATTTATAAAGAAGGATTCAAACTCAAGTTCATGAAATGTAATTTTGCCACAAACTCTATTCAGTATTTAGGACATGTAATCGAAAATAATGCAGTCAGACCTCTCAATGATAATTTGATTGCAATAAAAAAATTTCCTACTCCAAAAAACCGAAAGAATATACGCCAGTTTCTGGGGAAAATAAACTTTTACCATAAATACATTCAGAACGCAGCAAAAACACTCGAAAGTTTTCATAACCTCCTTCGCAAAGGTGTCGAATTCGCATGGACCCAAGAATGCCAAGACGCTTTCGAACGGATAAAAACCTATCTAACCTCTTCCCCCGTGCTAGCGATTTTCGATAGAAATTTGCCGATTGTTATCTATACCGATGCAAGCAAGGAAGGTATTGGCGCTATACTTAAGCAACCCCAACATGACGGCATTGAAAAACCAGTCGCCTACTTTTCCAAGAAATTGAATGAAAATCAGAAGAGAAAGAAGGCCATTTACATAGAAAGTTTGGCAATTCGAGAGGCCGTAAAATATTGGCGGTACTGGTTGATAGGTCGAAAGTTTAAAATCATAACCGATCACAAACCGTTAGAAAACCTAAAACTAAAGGCTAGAACAGATGAAGAGTTGGGAGACCTCGCAAACTATCTCCTACAGTATGATTTTGAGATAATTTATAGATCTGGATCAGCTAATGCTGAAGCAGACTGTCTTTCGAGAAACCCGGTACTAGAAAGCAACTTCAATGACGATAACTACGAACCTATACGTACAGCTAATTTACTTGAGCTACAAGAAATTAAGCATAGCCAGGAAAATGTAACTAAGGGCAAGCGAGATATCCTTAAGAACGGAATAATATTACGAAAAACTAGAACTAGAGAACAAATAATAATCGATAAGAACTATGGGTTGAAACTAGTCAAAAAGGTTCACTTAAAATACGGCCATATAGGTCCGAAACATATAATAAATACCATAAACAAATATTATTACTTCCACAACATGTATGAAGAAATCCATCACTATTGCTCCACGTGTGACATTTGCCTCAAAAACAAATCAAGACGAATTAGAGAAACAGGTACTTTAGGTCTCTTGGGACCTGCCAACAAGCCGTTTCAAATCATGTCTATTGACACCATAGGAGGATTCGGAGGAAATAAATCAACAAAAAGATACCTCCACTTACTGGTTGACCATTTTACACGTTTTGCATACATTTCAACATCACCAAATCAAACTGCTAAAGAATTCATTAAACTTGTTAATACTGTACAAAACAATAATCAAATTGGCACTTTATTAACTGACCAGTATGCAGGGCTGAGCGCGAAAGAGTTTACTGATTATCTTAAAGTAAACAGTATTACGCATCTTTATACAGCAATTGATCATCCTGCCTCAAATGGACTAAACGAACGCCTGAACCAAACACTAGTTAATAGAATGAGATGCAAAATAAACGAGAACAGACGAAAAATAGCATGGACATCAATAGCTAGGCAATGTACCGAGGAATACAATAATACAATTCATAGTGTCACACAATATACACCAAATTATTTAATGAACGGGGTCATACCAGATTTTGCTCCAAAAGAGTTCCTCGACAAACCAAATTATCAGCAGGATATAAATATGGCCTTCAAAAACTCGATCAGAGCACACGAAGAAAACAAGAAAAGATACGACTCTAAAAGGAGAAGAATTTCACTCAAGATAGGGGACAACGTATACGTCGAAAACGGGAATAAACTAAATCGTCATAAGTTGGACGAAATACGCTTGGGTCCATTTCCCATTGTCAATAAGTTGTCCAACTCAGTTTATAGCGTAAACGTAGGCTATAACAAAAAATTAGACGAGCGATTGTACCATATAAGCAAGATTATAAAAGTGAATCAGTGACAGTAAGTCATGTCTGGCAACTATTCCTCTTTCGCCTCTTTCGGGCACACTGGCCTACAGTGAAGCAGGTCTTGCTGTAATATGGCTTATAATGATAAGAGTAGTAATTTTAATTTATGTTTCATTATATTGTATGCATACATATGTTATTTGTTTCACTATATTGTATGCTTCATGTATATTTTACGTTTCATTCTATTGTATGCTTCATAATATCGTATCATCGGCTTGATTGTGTGGTCACTTATTGTAATTTACTACCGTAAATCTCTATGGTTGGGGGGATGTAAAGATCTCCGCCCATCCTGTAGGCTACTCGACCATCGGTCGTTCGACTTCGGACCTTGTTGTGCCACTTATCAGTGAGAAGAAGATTAATCGGGTTCGTAAGTCAGTTGTGGTCGGTCCTCCGAAGTGTTGTACATAGCGGTATTGTCGAGTTGTGTTCGTCTATTGGAATCAACTTGGTTTTCGATTTTCAATAAATCAGTTGAGCATCGAGCCATTTCGTGTTTCGGTTTGTGAACCCCTATTACAGTCTTACACACATTCCTCACCGTTATCACATCTAAGTCACGAGGCGCCAGAGGAGAAATGGGAGTAGGTAACCCAAGCTTCGCACTTCAGCAAGTATTCACAAATTCTTTGTGAGTGATCCATTACGTAGTAATGTACATATATGTGATCAGAGTATAATGATCAGTTATGCAATAATATTTACCGTCGATCATAGTGGGTACGGTAGGACCTCCAACGTCGGAATTCAAACTTTTAAGGGTCTTCCAAGGGGATGGTTTCTTCGCAGGATTTGAAGGAGGCGCGTTCGTTTGGCTTTCAGACATATTTCGCCTGGCCTGAAGGTTACCTTGAAGAATAACTGAATTTATTGTCACATAAATCTTAATCGAAAACAGCATGCAATTGAAATATACTACGAAGGCTTCAATTCAATCTGAGAAAGAATGTTTTTCTGTGCTCCTGCAGTAACGACTTGGCTGTTTTGGGGTCCTCTCTCAGATCCTGATTTGAAGTTTATACATAGGAAAAAGAGTGTACGAAATGTATGAGATCATCACAAATCAAAACGGCTTTAATAATATGATTTCATGAATTGATATTAAGGAATCGGCGGAGTCTCACCACGCATCATGTCCAATGTTTCACGGCGCGAAGCTGTTACTTGCTGCCCCTGTTTAACGCCATTTCAATTCATCACAATTTCTGAGGAGAACTTGGTTTTATCACAATTTTAGGATGGATTGGCGGCGAAGTGCGAATCAGAATGCATTGCGATGTAAACAAATTGGTTGGAACTGGAACTTCTTCTACACGTTGACAGGCAGAGAAGGTGATCTCAAATTCTTACTCCAGCTTCAACTTCAGGTATCAGCTGCAAGCTTCGCCTTGCTGTTAGGTGAGATTGCCTCCACTTCCATTCCTTCTTTCCGGCTCTCCCGCGGATTTTAAATGCACGGAATTGTATAAACTGGCGATTGGGGCAGCCCTGACGACCGGACAAACATAATAAATAATATTATAAATGGGAATTATCGGAAAACTGTCTTCTATTACCTCGGTGATGTCCTCGGTCGTAAAAGGCGGTTTCTTGTGGATATTCTTTTTGTTCACATTATAGCCAAATCATTACTTTTCTTGCTCAAGGTGGATTGTGTCGATAAACCTGTTGATCATAGACCGCATCCTGTGGAGTACTATTTTCTGAGCGGGACAGGAGACTGGACCACTTGTGGGGGAAGGGGGAAACCCCTGGTACTCAATAAAACGGTAGTGGCTGGTACAAAGCCTCTGCCACGGGGCTAATAGCCAGTAAGCCCTTATATGAAGTCATGGACTCCAGTATGTTTCAAACTGGTACCGCGGGTTGGGGGGAGCCCCTGGCCAAAGCAGCATTGCTCCGGCAAAGCTTCACAGCCCCCCTCCCCCATCACAAATTAAGGTAGGAAACAGTATGGTCCGAAGTAATGGACCGTTCGTGGGGGTCTTGGTTGGGGCATACCCTAGCCGGAGGGCTTCACCCTATGATGGTGCCAATGAAGGGGTGGCCTGTGCTGCATACACCCGTGTAGGATGTACCAATACAGACCGACTCAGTAAACTGAGATGCAATACTCGGGAACCACTCTGCTTAAGTGGTAGTGCGAGCTAGAACGCACGAATTACCGAGATTCTGTGTACTCCCTATTCAAGCCCTGATGAATGAACGGGCAATCATTCCAGCCTGTAATGGCTGTGTCCCCACTGCGAGCATAACTCGTGGGGTGAGCTCTCCTTACGAATTGTGGCTCATTTCCTTGCATCGGGGTGATAAACACATTGCACACTATCATAGATGATTTCAAACGCATCTATCACATCCAAGACTGATCTCTTTTTGTCGCCAATCACGTGCAACAAGCTAACGCCTAGGATTTGTGTGAACACGGAGTGGTCTCTTCCATGAATTTTCTTGAAGTCCTCTGGCTTCATTACGATGATACAAATTTTCCAGGACTTGAGAAGCGCTTGAAGCGGCCATGTCGAAAACGTGGTTGAGTCTGCAGCAACGAAAATTCCGATTTCAAGCCCGATTTTATCCATTTGTACTGATCATCAATTACCACTGGACCCGTAACCACTGCACTGAGAAGAATGAAAGACATGAACAATTTATACTTTAATTAATTATAAAGGACAAAGGGCACAGCGCAGGAAGTCATCAGTCACATCGAATGTATTTGTATTCTGTTATTGTCACACTTTTAAGAATGAAGAAAACTAAAGAGCCGAAAGCCGACAAGGTGGCCAGAAGTAAGGACCAGTGTGGCACTGGCACATCATATCTGTGGGTAGCTAAAAGGAGCTAACAGAATTGTGTTCCAAGTCAACAGACATTCCACAGAGCAAAACTTCTTCTTCTTTAATCTTAGTTGTAGTTGTATTGACTTCAACTCATTGGGCATAACAAGATGAGCCATAATTTGTGCCGATTTACGGAATATACCTAACTCATCGGGGGTGAACCCACAAACAAATCTCAGGGTTTCGTTCGGCAAAATGAAAAATTATTGATTATTATAATTAATTTAAAAATGTTCTTTGTTTTCAGAAGAAATTTATGGACACACTTCTCCCTCACCCAAAATAAGTAATGGAAACCTTTGTTCAAAATATCAAGAAACTCACTCAAGTCCTCTCAAAATGAAGATGTACTCCAGTACCTACATACTTTGTTCTGAAAATGTAATGAAGTGACCAGTAAAAGTAATGACAATTATCCTACAAAAAATGAATTATCCAATTCAATCAAACGATTCTACTGAAAATTGATTAATTTTATTATATTTATAAATGAGGTATTCCTAAACAAATAAAATTCACGATTATTGTACGAATGACTTCTTGTTGAATTTATTTTCTAAGAAAAGGTCCGGGTCATCGTATTTATATCGGCATTTGCATTTATTGTTCCATTTCAAGCTTTACAGGGACGCAAACAGGATAGCTACCTATGAGTAAAATTTGGAAGAAATTTGTGACCTAATCTGCATTCTGGCTTTGTTTTGTCGAAATAATTAATTGATTGTGACTCATAACATGTAACAGTAACAATACTGTTGATTGATTTTTTTTTTTTTTTTTTTTTCGTTTAGTTGGCACTACCCACAAAGGGGGAAAAACGCAGCAAATTCATACACACGGGTTGGTTATTCCTCGAAACAGGCGCATGGAGACCAATTTAAACCTCGGACCAGGCGCACAGTGGGTGTGGCGGGTCCCGGGCCCATTCCAATCGATTCAGGGTCCAAAATTTAGTGGAAAATAATACCCCACACACCTAAACTGCAAAAAATATTAAAAATCCATTTTTCGAAATTCACATTTTGACCCCTACCCCACCCAAATGTGGTCCGATCGGGTTAAAAAGTTTTGAGGACCGACTAGAGCCATGAACGGACCCCTGACCAAAATTTCAGATTTTTTGAATAATTTCTACTACCAAAGTCGGCGTGGACGGCGTACGGACATTTGCTAATTTTGATCTAGACACCTTGAAACGTCCAGAAAAAAAAAATTTGGGCCGAATCGGAGAGATTGACTTTTTGCATGAAAACATAGGTTGGATATTCCTTGAATAATCATCTCTCCGATTCGGCCCAAAATTTTTTTCAAGGAATAACCAACCAAAAACGCTGAACATTTTTCTACAGGGGTTGGTTATTTCTCGGACCAGAAGCATGAGGACTCATTTGAATCGATTCAGCGTTCAAAATGTTGTGGAATATGATACCCCACACGCCTAGGTACCAGAAATCTCGAAAACCCACTTTCGAAATAGGTCAATAGATACCCATTTTGACTCATTACCTCTTCCGGTGGGTGCCAATCATTCCGGGACCCGTCTCATTGGATTCAGCGTCCAAAATTTTGACGAAAATAATACCTCATACACCTAGATTGCCAAAAACCTCGAAAATAAATTTTTCGAAACACATGTTGACCCATAACCATCCCCCAATCAGGTTCGATCGGGTTGAAAAGTTTCGAGGACCAACTAAAGCCGTAAACGGGTCCCTGACCAAAATTTAAGATTTTTAGAACATTTTTCTATATCTAAGTAGGCACCTGTTGATCAATAGTATTTGATGGTTTTTTATTCGAGTGAAATCCTTAATATTTCAACTTCGGAAATATTATTTTTAAGCAAAACTAAACCAATAAAAATGTTTTCCTCATTCATTTTGATGGCTTTCATGGCCTCCGTTCTACCTACGGTACTCAACACCGAACGCCAACCGAGAACCCGCGAAAGCGCTTTTGACGGCGCATGCGCACTGTCATTCCACATTCCAACCGCTCTTCGCCCTCGTAGCCGCTCGCAGGAGGTTGCTCTGCCCCGCATGCCTTTCAAGTCAGTTTGCTCCTCACCGTCCTCGGTCCTTCACTGTCAGAGCTTCTGGTGTCCGTTTTACATTCAACACAAATTTGTTTAGGTAGTAAAATCACCGGGTTGAAGTGATTGTGTCAAGTGTTTACTTCTTTTTATAAACAGTGGTTGTCGTCCTGAAATCGCCGCACTTAATTGGGATTACATGGTCCGGTGTCAGCGAGTGACTTTTGTGGATTTCCTCTATTACAGGTTGGTAACAATTCATTTTAGCCATATTCAAACTTCATGTATGTGTGTAGATACCGTTTTCATTTATTGGCTTTTTTTTTTTTTTTTTTTTTTTTTTTTTTTTTTAATGCCGGGTGCCTGCAATATTGACTTGGTGTTTCCGTTACAATATATTATGATTTATATAATTACCTGCAGCTACTTGATCTGTTCTATGTAGTTTGGTACAAAACATAACAAATGTCTGTTCGGTTCTTGAAAAAAAAAAAATAAAATAAATAAAATTAATAAACCTATACCATATTTAGGTGTTGCTATTGAAGCAAAATCATATAGCAGCAAAAATAATTTTCAAATAATTACGAAAATGCATTGATTTTTACTGTCTTCCTATTTCAAACACTGTTCGCGTTCTTCTGTGTGAAAAATGATCATTTTAACCACCCCCTCTCATGATTCATGCCATGGGCTTCATTATCTCGTGGATCCTGTCTGTAAAGTAATGTATTTTGACTTCTTGATAACTAGGTACCTACACCGTTGCAGTCTGACAGGTCAGCATGTCACTTCGTAATATGACAAATACATAGTGGCACATACATGGTACTAACTACGGTGTGTTCTTAACTGAAATGTTGGTATCAACCCCATGAAAAGTCCTTTTTTGTTATAATTTACGATTACGTTCACGTATCATCATTATCAGTGACTAGATATATCCTCTGACGGTATTTTGAGCTAATCTGGTCGATGTCTTAGGCACGTTCATTGCTGAGATATCTACCGATATCTCTGTCATGATTTCGACCTGACGGTATTCCTTGTCAGGTACTTACCTCCTTTCATTTAACCTTCACAGGCATTCACGTCGGTATGGTGCCCATCACACGGAAAATAGTATCCTAATTTACCTCACCCGTGTATGATCCGTCGTCGGGTTTATTCGCCGAAGAATGTTTCTCAACTTTCCCGCTAAACGGAGGGAAGATGATGGACCTCTTACGTGCGGGAATTTCCTCTTTTTATTCGACGACACACACGATCGCTGGATCATGAGCTTGTATTGTGTAAAGACCTGGGAGGGGTGAGCTCGCATGTTCGCCACCTTGGAATTCTGTGCAGATATCCGGTTTTCACTATAAATTCCTTATAAACTTCGATCACCTAAAAACGCGTAAAAATTTCAAAATTATTACTTGAAGATCCTAGAAATTTGTACTCCTACCAATTTTTAATAGCACGCTTCGGCCGAATTCGGTAAAAATCCAGGTTCAACATAGCCGAATAAGCCTCAATCAATTGTTTGATTTATACTTTCCTTCGTAGAGCGGACATCTATCTGAAGAGAAACTAAGGTTTCATCGAAATCGTCGTGGTAAATTTCAAATGACCGGTCAGGACGCTCTTTGTAGCCTTGTAACATTCCTTGTGACTTGGAAATCCTCAAACTTCAACACCTAAAAGAAGAAAGTTACGAGTGCGTATGTGTACACAGTGTATGCAGATTCCTTCCGAATGCATAATACATTAATTGAAATGAATCGACGATTTGCCTTGAGAATCTATTAGAGAATATCGATACTATTGCAGAGGTGTAGGGAAATGTATCGGACCTTGGAGTAAAGCTTGTACGAGTACCTACCCCTAAACGAAGTCGGAGAATTCACTCTGAGCTATCGTTCTCTTCCTCGGACACGTGCTACATAGGGAAGTTATTCGCAGTGTTGCGGCTAATGTGTACCTTTTCATTCTGTTCAAGTTTTCCTCTTGTTTCACGTCCTTGAGGCAATTTGGGGCTGATCTTGACATCAGTGCAAGCACACTATATATATGATTGATTTGTGTCTATTGTGGTTGCGCGGGTCTTCGTATGTTTTCTTATTAGTTGATAATATATCGATTGTTACGCGATTATCGATTTTCAGGGGTGCGTGCACCGATGTCAAGATTTACCCAATTCTGGAACAAAGTTGTATTGTTTTTACCTTCAGGTGAACAAGGAGTGGACGTCTCTCCATGGTGTGGTCCCTCAATTTTCTGTTGATTGTATTTGGTTATGTTTTGATAAATCCGCGGTCAGTGGAAGGAAAACAACGATTGCTGATGGTCCAATGGTTGACAAATTGAGTGTGGCTGGTGTTCAAGGAGGTTTAAATGTTCGATGAGTACCTAGTTATAATTACGGTATTCAATTATAGGCTGTCATCGGCATTTAGGTACATTTCTTCATTTTTGGTTAAGTCTGGGTTGCGGAAGATCTTCAATGGATTAGAAGCCTTCTCGAGATTTTAACGAGCTTCACGAATTTAGGTTGCCGTCACCTTTTTCGCCGAGGAATGCAGTGGTTTGAATTTGAGTCGGGGGTGAAACCGAGTAACTTTCCCTCGTTGCGTATTCAAACGCCGACTACATCCGAGGCTGGTGACATTTTACGATTCCGTTCGAAACGAACCCAAAGAACTGGAGTTCGAGTATCGAGGATAAGTTGGCAGAAGGTGGGAGACACCTGAAGACAGAAAGATTGAGGACTGGCCCGATTTTTACACAATCGCCGTAATAAAAACCACCAAAAACGTCAAAATGAATCCAAGTGGCTGGACGTTCAGTAACGAGCATGAGATTACGATAAACTGACTTTTTGTGCTTTCTAACGTAGCATTTTCACCTTTTCCAGACCAAATAAAACCTTCTCAAGGCCAAATGATAACTGTTGAGAAGATGGGCCAAATTTAAGTTGGTAAATATTAAGAGTGAGTAGGCATCTAGTTATGTATCTCACAAATGGCATACTTTCTAGCAGAAGAAATTTTTATTTTGTCAAATTCTTTCAACAATTACATCAATTGTATTTACTTGATTTTGCGAGAAAAGGTAGGTAACCCACTTTCTCAATAGGATTCATTTGGAAAATGTGTAATTAGGTCGTGTCTAAGTTTTATCTGGTGTGGAAAACGTTCAATTTGACACTGGCGATGCTATTTCATGATGAAATTTAGACAAAAATTGCATAAATTAATATGTATTAAATACTTTGGCTCATAGAAAGGGTGAAATATTTCAAGAGCCTCGACAGAAAATAGTAAAACCTGTCAGTGATGTAAAGCTCAATCAAGTTGACTAAAAAAATTGAAATGGTTTTTAACGTGATCTTCATGTGAATAAAATCGTATTTGCTAAACTACACATTTGAGTAAAGGCACGAGGAAATGGAAACTGAATTCTCAAATTGTTGCTAACTCGCTTTTGATGTATAATCGTTGGTGCCCTAGCATCATAAAAGGGGAAAACATTATGTGCGAATCCTCTTACTCACAATGTCATGTGTGTGAGGTTAAGTGAGCTAAATAAGTAACCACTTTTCCATAAATTCCTCGAATTTTGGGAGCATATTTGAGTATTTAACTGCCATTTCTGTAGTGCAAATTGTGTCCCAGATTTTTGGATCAGGCGAAACTGACTAATTCACCCACGTTATCATCACGGCCTTCTCGGGTGAAGAGTCTGCCTTTGAATGCCCCAGAGTCGGATTTCGGTTCCTGATACTTGACACGCCTGTGCGGTCAACCTCCGCTGATTCAAGCCTCTCCTCTCGTGTCTTTTTTCCTTTTATTTTTAGATGTCACCGTCGTATAACTTACTTGGAAGTCAAGCTGTCTGGCAGTGTGAAGGGCGTTGGTGGTACATTCCACGCGGAGGGACGAATGTGTTATCAAAGCTCCCTTCTCACGTAACTTGATTCGATTTTCTGAGCCAAAGGTGGTTGTGCCGTGTCTGAATTAATTCACTCCACGTAATCAATGACATCAACAATTCTGTTGAACTTGTGGTTCATTTATTTATTTTTTTTCTCGACAAAACGTCTTAAGCGTTCTCAATATCCACTAAGAACGGGTTTTCCGTTTCATTTTACCGTCGGTGATTCGCATTCGTTTCGTTATTGCGAAACTCTGACCGAAAAGGTCAGCTCGCTCTGTCGCATTCCAGAACGCTGCGTTCTAATCGTATGATAGGCGCTCCAACTATGTGCCGACTACACCGCTGCTGTTCTGGTTGGCGACATCCGCATTCCTGCGGTCAAAAATCGTTAGCGCGGTTTCGTTTCGTGGGTGCGGCTATCCTTTGGCAAATAATAATAATGACAATTCTCGGCTCCTTGCAACGGCTCATCAGGTTAGAAAGTTTTCGTAATTTATCTGTGAGTCCTACATTAAATTATAGGTTTGCTATTGTGCAATGCACAACTATGTGCTGAGATTACTAAAAAAACGCTCATAAGAGGTAACCAGTCATTGTAATCATAGCTATTTCACCTAGGCAGTGTCAATGAAGCCTGTGTCACCCCTTCTCAGTCTCTGAGGAGGACCCTTCCAGATCCAACCATAAAGCAGGGACAAATGAAGCAGTTATATAATTCTGGGTGGCAAACCCTTTCTCCCACCTCTCAAATAGCAAGCAAAGTGATCGGTCTTGTCAGTTTCCTGTTTCCCATTTGCTAATTTGCGGACTCCTGCATGCAATCTCATTCAAAAGAGAAAAATGTAGGAGATAGAAAAATATTTTTAGCACTTTTACCGGGGTTACGGTGTCACAAACCGCTCTGGAATTTCACATCTAATAGGTGGCAGCATGTCAGTCTTCCTCGCCATGTACCTGCCCACCAGACATTGCTGGCAAGCCAAAACGCCTTCTTTTTTTTTTTTTTTTTTAACAGAATGTTGTTGGTTCTATGAATTTGTGTGTCCTCCATGAGCTACCCATTCTAATTCGATTTGACTTCAACAAACAGTTGAGTCTCCAAAAACCTTTAAAAAAGACATCAGCAGAATCCTTGGAAATTACACAGTGCTCGAATAACAACCTAGTAGCCAAGGAGTGGAGAGCTCTACTGACAACGGATCAAGTGACATGCTGTGATACATGCCCAAGTGCCACGAAAAAGTAGACAACATTCAGATGCATGAAGTACTGGAGGCCTATCTGACTAATTGATTGCAGTGAAAACGTTTGCGTGAAATGTGCAAAAGAAGTTGTTCCCTTAATCTTGTGTTTAAACATCATTGAACATTAAAAAAAAAAATTAGTTATTTTATTAGTTATGAAGTTTTTTTTACTGAAAATAAATGTAGTTTTTTGCTTGTGTTTATGCTTTCTCAAAACACTATTTTTTATTCAGTAAAGGGTTTTTAGTTACAAAAGAAGTAAATATGAGCAATATGATATTGAGATCTGTCAGACCGAGGGTTTTGCTCAGTATTATGACCATGGTGTGAGCGTTAGTCAACAGTAGATACAACGAGTTTTGACTATGTCCTTTTTTTTCTGGACAACCATAAACTCAGACTTGTGAAGCTAAGTGAGGAATAGCTGATAGGCAGAGACTTCAGCTAAGGTCTGAGTGCTCTTCTCCTTGCAGGGTTGAGCAGTTGGTTGAACCTTGGATGACTCTTGCTAGCTAGCAGGGTTGCCTGAAGGCATGGGATAACCCTACTATTTCTTCTTCATTGAAGAACAAATGACACTGCATAACAAATTGTATGTCTGTCCCTTTGTACAACAGTAAAAAATCCTCTTTCTAGTGGAATTCGTGGGAAATTTTCAATGTCACGGCTTCGACAGAGTATTTACTTAACTCAGCATCGCTCCACATCCATCTCACATCCTTGCCAGTAAATGTTGAAGCTTTTAAACTAATTTAAAGCCCTCAACTGTTGAGCAAGTGGGAATTCCAACTCGTGGGAATGGTTGATCTCTCTTTTGCCGCGGCATTTTCTCGATTCGCCGTTTGTCCAGAAATGGAAAACAATTTTAGAAATCGAGTTGACCACTTTTAGCGGACATTCCAACGAGCGGGGCCCCATGATGTGGGATCGACAACTGGGGAAGTGACTCGAAGAAGCGGTTCGGGGTAATGAGCCAGTTTTTTTTTTTTTTTTTTAAGTTGTGAGAAAGGTGGTGGCAATATTGTATTGCATCTTGCAGATAAATACGAAATAAGTCAATCAGTTGACGTTTTTTGATCAAGAAAAATTCAATTATTTGCCAGGAAGTTTTATAACTGAGAGAATTTGCAATTTGGGCAACATGGAGTGGAATTCAGTTGATGGGAAAATGTACAGGGAAATCAGTGGCTTTTTCTGGTTCTCTGTGCTGAGGGAAAACCATGAATGTAGATTACCACAGGCGCACGGTTGCAGGGAGATTGTATGTAATGTTCATGTGTGTAGTCATATAGAAGTCTATAAGACTTAACGAAAGGTATCCTTCTCTTTAGTGGTACATTATAGAAATGGAGAGTGAGCCCCTACCAAGTTGGTATGCGTCTGATCAATTTATCGCCCTGGCGAATCTCACAAAAAATTCAGTTAATCAGTGGTTGATATCTGCTACTAACACAACCTCGATCTCAATATGTTTGAATAACTGACAAATTAGTCAGCTTCTCGATACTAATTCTCGCAGCACCAGTGATTAGACTAACTGCCTTACCAGTCCTCAAAAGAGGACAAGCCCACAGAGGTTTGGCGAGCCATTGTCAGGCGCGGTTTCACCGCCTCTCCACGATATCTGTGGAATGCTGACGATATATACGATAATGGAAGAGTTCGACTGATAAACTGGTCCTTCCCCGACGCTCTCCTTCGCATATTCCGCATTCCGTTTGGCTCAACGTTTAGTTTCGAAACGTACCTCGTCGCCGCGTGTGGAGTCGTTTGCTGTATTTTGTTCGTTCGTCATTTCTGTTGACCATTCGTATAATGGAATTTAGATTATGTTCAACCCGTTTAGGAGTCGTAAAACGTTTTTCACAAAACCGCCGTAAGTTGATTTTTTCCTCGATCGGTGCTCAGTTCCTACCCATAATTCATTTTTCTTTATTGTCAAGTTTCTATTTTTCGTGGATGAACGTGCCTTAGTGATCTTGGTTGTACTTTACTACTCAATTTTTCGGGTTTTACGGGCCCTTAACATGATTTTTAACAAAATGGAGACTCTCTCACGTTAAGGAGATCCTAGATTTCTCACCCTAACAGCTCAACACGTAAGCCTACAAACTATTTGAAGAAGAAAAATGAAATTTGCGCGAAGATTTTGCAAATAGCCGTACATCCCGGTTGCCTTGGTTTTTGAGATTTCTTGGGACTTGAGCTTGTGGGGTATCATTTTCCATAAATGTTGAACGCTTAATCAATTTCGGTCTGCCCCCAGCCCGTACGTTATTTTATAAAATTAATCCGAAGATGAGAAATTGAGAACTGTCAAAGCCTCGAAGAATGCGCGAACGAGATGTTTATAGAGAAATTAACCATTGTCATGTATTTTTTTTTCAGATATTTTTTTCTTGATGTTTTTAGTCTTTGATTGATTGTAAGATTATAAGAGCTCCTGTGACTAGTTTATCAATTTAGGAAAGCACGCTTCATTTTAAATAAAATTCATTCGGAACTTTATTTTGACGAATTCCGCGCTATGAACGTCCACCAGAACGTGATTTTGGCCAAACTTGATTTTTAGTGTGATTTGTTGTTCATATACATGCAGGATTTATAGATTTGAATGAAGTACCTCGGCCGGGGCGTTGTCAGCTGCTAACCATAGGTTGGAATGGTGGTCGTAAAAACTTCCCCTCACAACTTTCGGAAGGTCAAATTCCTCAAGTGTCGGGCCGTTGCGTTGGCCTTCGTCGCCTGTGGAATGCACGGGCAAGCCGGTTAACGAGACCCCCCCTCTTTATTCTTCTTCTTTTTCTTCCTGCTTCCAGATGCCTGGTATTGTACGCTCGTTACGCGCGAGCCTTTCCAGACCTTGCTCAATAAATGATGAACGAGAGCAAAGCCCTGCTAGTTCAGTCCACCCATGTTTTTGTTATTGGGTGTGGGAGTAGTGAGCGTTGCCTCCAACCTTGAAAGACATATTGAATCATTAGTAATTGAATAATTAGTTATTTAAAAGGGATTAGGTTTGTCCGCAATGCTATTGCTTGTCCTAATCAAATTGATCTTCGCTGTGACCATAGCTGGCCCAATTTTTCCTGTTGTCAGCACAATCCTCCTTGGACTTGGTGACAATGTCATGACGGAAAGCCCCCTACCAAAGGCTAGTGGAATATATTTAGAAGGAATCTTTTCAGTCAAATCGTCGTTACCGGTCCTGAGGCTATTTGAAAATAACATCCAACCAACGCTCACCTGTCGACTCCAATGACGTACCGAAGGTGTTGCGTGGTTATGGACATTTTATTTTTCTCTACGGTGCCTCTTGAACACTGTAAATGAACCCGAGGACGACAAGATCCGGATTTCGTCGAACCGCGCCGGATGGAGACGAGAATTTCACGAGTTTGCCTTGAAGACCGCGTGATTCATCTGAGAAACATTCGGGTTCCACATAATAATTTATTTTCAGAAAATTGATTGTACACCTGGGGCAACTTGTCAGGATTGTCGAATGAGGTAATAACATATGTGGCTCGTTACGCAGGAACCTACAAGACGGCCTTATTTCGCAAATGAATCCCTGACAAGGAGAACCTAATGCCTAATGAATACTTACTGTAACGTTCTACAGCTCGAGAAGGGTATTTTGATTGTTATAATTACTGGCAATGGGGTGCGCAGCTGTGTTGGAAAAATCGCAGTCCTGTCAGTGATTCCTGATGCGTTCACAAATTTTCGGTGAAAAACGGTCTTGTGGTTCAAAATATTCAGCAGTAGATGCTTAAGAAAGTTAGTTTTTGACAATATTTCGCCCTTGACCCTTGTTGAATTTAGAAGATTCACAATCACATAAGGAATTTTTAAATAATTTGAATAAATTTGATAAATTCGTAACTTGGCATTTTGTTACTTGCTTCAACTTCTGGACGTACCCACTGTTTGCTACGTGGTTTTCCGTTATACTTCTTTGACTTCAACAATTCTTCAAGGAATTGGATGCTTGATGAGAGGGTTTTACCGCTGTATCTACTCGTTGAGAGAGTTCCGCATCACGGTTACCGACTCTCATTTCATATTCCGGGAAGGACGAAATTGGGCGTTCGACTCGAGAAAGCCTGAAACCGTTGTTTTTCTCGAACTAAGTAGTTTTCACATTTACCAAGAAACTTTTATAATGCTACTGAAGGTTCAATAAGCCAAAGGGGGTTTTCTCCTGTTGATTTTTTTTTTCGGATTTCTCAATCGTGTTTCTACCATCTCAGTTTTCCAATAGCGGTAGAGGCTTTTCCATACCATGTAATCAATCCACCCCTTTTGGACAAATAAGGTCGTGCTGATATATACCCAACTTCGTTTCCAACCTGAATTTTATAAGTTGAATATTTGAATACTTATTTCGTACTCATTCGATGAAGTCATTCAGACCAACTACATTATATAAAATACAAATCGAATTGAAAATTTTCCGCATAAAAAATACCAATTGAAGATTAGAAAATTCCCTGTTTTTCGTTGTTGTGAAACATTCATCGATTGGAAAATTTTCAAATTGATTAAAAAAATTCGATTCGGAAAAACTATAAGGCAATCTTCGATGAAAGCGAAAAGGGTTTGATTGACGGTCTCAAGCAGTGCAATGAGTTTGATCGACGTTTTCAGTAGCCATTGCGATAATGGGTCGGCACCTGGGCGGACGAGGATATAAAACAGATGGCCAGGAAGGCGGGAGACGATATGATCGTGTCTCCTTGGGGTCTGCGCCATTATCCCCACCAATCACTCAACATTCCTTACCGCTTTCATAAAAGAATCCGGTTTCGTGGCCTCTTGAAATATGCACATATCATATTCCGTTCGCTCTTTTCTCGCCCGTTCATTCTGCTCCAGGTTCTTCCGTCGCTACTCTAACTCTAAATAAAAACGTGAGGGAGATATTGAGTTGTGAACTCATCTAAATAATTTTTCTAGTGTGAACAAAAAAAAAAAAAAAAAAATCCAATGATCACCTAGGTTTGTCACTAGTAGTCTGTCGCAAGATACATCTGTGTCAGTAATAATCTGATGCAAAACGCATCATCTACTGCTTTATCAAGCTTCGAAGACGAGTTAACAAAAAAGTATTATCAAAACAAAAAAAAAGTTCGGGTGGGCCTGTTTTACTTCTAGTTGGTTATTCCTTGAATAGTCGATCCATGTAATTATGCCAGAGGTCAACTCTCACACAACTCTCCGACTGGTTTTAAATGTGACAATAGACCGAACAAATAACCAACCAAAAACCGAAATGTCCGTCCGCAGTTTCTAATTGTAGAAACGTTTCCAAAAATTTGGATACAATTTCCAGAAGTCTCTTTTTGGCTAGATTGGGTTTGGAAACTTTTCGCTCGATCGGACCAAATTTGGGTTAAGATGTGTTTTTGAAAAAGGGATTTTCGAGATTTTGGCGCTTGGGTTATGATTTCTGACTAAATTTTGGGCGCTGAATCCATTGAGATGCGTCCCGAACTGGTTGGCGCCCTTTGGAGGAGGGGTTCAGATCAAAATGGGTACCTACCTACCTATTTCAAAAGTGGATTTTCGAAATTTGTTGGTACCTAGGCGTGTGGGGTATCATTTTCCACTAATTGTAGGACGCTGACTCGATTGGAATGAGTCTGGGACATTCGCAACTCACAAAAATATGTCTTGCTCCAAGAAATAATCAACCACTGTGGAAGAATCTGCAGTGTTTTTAACGTCGAGAACCTGCACACTCATAGAGTTATAGGCATTTCAAGTTAAAGTTAATTATTTATTACATTTATTATTCCCGTCACCTTGTAATATTTTACATTAGTGCAATTAAATCACTATTTTGTATTCTTATTAGAATAGGTTGCTGTCTAGAAAAAAAATCTAAAACTTTTTGTATTTACGTTAGGAAATAATGTCGGTCCACTATTCAAAATGCCCGTCCGTCGTCTGAGGAAAAGAAGGCTGTTGGGTGAAAATGGGTATTTTGAAGACCTTGCCGAGGTCTCTTGCTACTATCAGTAATAGCAGAATATAGGGGGAATAGAGGTCTTATTTAAAGAAAAAATATATATACGGGAGGAGACGACGAATAATGATGAGCTGATACATTTAGAATAAGGAACCTTTTGCAGCGTTTTTACGTAGGAATTTTGTATGAGAAAAACTCGAAAAAATTGTCTTGCTATGATATACGGAGTTTATATCGCCGTAAATTAAACGGTTCTATTTATTGGGGGTGGGGGCTGTAAGTCACATAGAATTATATATATTTGTATTATCAATGTAAGGAAAAATTGAAAACTCAATCATAAGATCAGTAGTGGTAGTCAGTAGGTAGTGAAGAAAAATTGGATTAAAATAAATTATAGTGAGTTTTTTTCGCTGAAAATGTTTTTTTGCAATTATATTTTGGAGACATTGCGCGTTATTACGGCATTTGTTTCATTTTTGGAAATTTTACTCAATTTTCATCGTTAAACTGAATGCAATACTTTTTTAAATTGATAATTACCACTAACATGATCCCAAAAATAGCTTATCTACACCAGAAAATGTGATTAGGCTATTCATTCCCGTCACGGTTTACCACATAGTGGTACCTTACCTGAAATGTCATGTAGATGACTCGGTAAGTAATTCAATTAACTTCCTTTCCAACCAATAATTTTGTTTTTTCAAATTAATTTTTTTTTTTCCTGAATGAATTTTGAAAGTAGGCGTTGATGAGAATGACCGAACGTGGTCTGCGCCATTTTTTTTGCCTCGAGTCTCATATAAATGAGACCGCTGTTTTCGACCTTTCGCTCCGACCGTTCCTCCATTTTACGCCTCGGTGGCATGTTGTCTAAAATGAGTTGTAATTCACGTCACTCTCCGCATTGTAGCTTCACTGTTACGTGCCTAAAGTCGAATCGCGTTTTTACCTGCTACCAGCCTCTCTTGGGCTTCTGAGTCGGTTTTCGACGTACGGTCGCACCTCAACTCTACCACTTTTTGTTTTTAGTTAATTTTTTTTTAACTGCAATTTTTTTTTTGCCGCATTGTTCTCCTCTAGAGGCTATGATCCTTGCCACAAAAACAGGGTTATTTTGAGTGCGTTAGAATCGTGGTCGTGCACAATCGTCGGCGAACGTGTAATTTCTGCCGCTCGTCCATATGTGTGAAATGAAGGCTCGATTATTTCATTCCATTCGTCGTCTTGAGGCGGTATTTCCCCTTTGATATTGGGAAAGACCCAAACGATCTGAGAACTCCATCTTTCAAGGCTCTCTCCTTCGAGAGTGCCAATTGAATATGAATTAGAACGTGGGTGCGCTTTTCTGCGAACTCATAAACAACTGAAGAATTCCCACTCGTAGAATGATCTTCGCCACCAGTATAGGATAGATGCTTCTAGATAATATTATAACGAGATCTCCTCTTGGTACGATTGAGTTCCATTTCAGGACGAAGGCAAATATTTTGGTTCGGAGCCATACTGTCGCATTCCTCTCTATTATAAGACGCCCGAATCATTTCATGTCAATACGATCAGCGTGATTATTTACCTTTCAACACCTGTTTAATTATCCTCAACAAACCCGCTCCCCAAAAAAAAAGATTCAAAATGCACTATTAACCGTTTTTACACTATGTACACACTCCGCCACATTTTGACATCGTACCACGTTCAACTCGGAATGTCTCGAGCTGAGATGAGCGTAAGAACATGATTCATTCGTACTATTTTCATTCCGATCAACTCAGTGTATAGTTAAAAATGCCTTAGAAATTTTCCATCGAATGTTGGACGCTGAATCAATTCGAATGGCTATCTGGAGACCTCGAAGGTAGGGTTTTATTACGCTGGAGAGATCTAACATTTATTATAGACCACTACGAAATAATTCGCTACGCTTTTTAAAAATACGATTCTGAATTAAATTTTGAAAGACATTAAATATGAAATTTTGGTGTTTTCAATTTTCATTTTCTTTGTAGGATTTACTTAAGTGACAACGGATGACTATTCGTAGGTCTGAAGTTAGCTAAATAGGTTCATTTGTGCTAAGTTTGAGTTATTACGGTTCACTCACCGCAATTACGTCCATAAAACTTCTCGTTCGGTTGAAGTATACCTGGAAAATTAAGTCAGAGCGCAGAGATGAGTCGAGAGACGATAAGGAAGAATGAGAGCGAGAAGATTCGAGACACAGAGAAAGATTGTTGCCACTCACGGGCAATACTGCCACAAAATCTTATCAGTGCGGTCTGAATATTCCACGTGGCTACGAATAAAATAGGTACGTTTAGTATTTGTTACATGGCAGTATATAATATTCATAGACAATCACATCCATTCAAAACCTCCTCAATGCAATTGGTCAGCGTGTAGGGGTTGGCTGACACAGGAATCTTCGGTTGAAGTACCCTCTATACATCAGCAATATCTTTTATGTTGCTTGTATGTTTCGGATTAATGGACTTGGCGTGATATGTAATTATATTTGACGAGTCATGTATTGACGGCTTGGACGCATTGGATTTGAAATGATGAAAGCAAGGAGGGTGAGCTCTCAGGTAGGTGGGTAGGTAGTTGGTGTAGGTACAACTGGATGTGGAGGTGAGATCTGTATCCACTTTCACTGCCAGGTCATTCCCCCACTAGACAGCTCCCCGGTTCACGGCGCATTGCTGAAATTCCAACCTCGTCCGCCTCGAGCTCTGTCCACTACCTATTGTTGTTCGCTTCCTCTCGTATCCCCCCCACTCGTCCGTTAGTTCCTGGAAGTCGTTGAATATCGTCTTCTCCGTATCGTCTTGTGATCTCCTGGAACAGTCTCACCAGACAGCCTGTCTTAGTACAGCTGATGATCAGGTAGCCATCAAATGGCTTCGTCCTTCAACTGGTCAATGCTGCCCTGAGGGATACTTCAAAGACTCCTGAACCATTTCTACAAATAATAGTTTCCCAAAATTTAAATTTCCAGTTGTGTGTTTCTGGCAGTGATTAAGATAATCTCAATTAAATAAAATTGGCAGCAATTCACAATAATGACGCGGGACGTCTTTTGTAACCTAATTTGCACCCTTGCTTTTGAGGCACCAGTGCTGCACTATACTAATATTGTGCATCAGCCAATTTGTAACAATAATGTCAACGATGTCTCACCTCCTACGCCGGAGTCCCAAAATCGCTTTTCCACCCTTATAACGTAATTATTGATTTTTTTCCGATCGTTCAGTACGATGTCCTCAAATACTTGCTCCTCCTCACCCTTAGAATGTTTCTATTTCGAAGCTAAAAATTTTTTTTTTTTAAATTGCAAACTTCTTAGTTTTTTAAAAGAATCTCGAAATGTCGCTATTTTGGAGTGCAAATTGAACCTCAAAATCCATTACACACACTGATAGAAAAAAAGTTAATTCCTCAACTGATTTTTTTAATTGCAATCAATCCGCTCAGCGAGGAAATCCTGTATTTTAGCTAATACTGATGTCGCTTATTCTGCTGATTACCCCTTACAATTGAACAAAATCAAAAAACCAATAATACCCTGTGAATCAGCGTTTAAAATTGAATCAATTTCGTGAATGGGGCTTACAATTTTCCCTCTCTCAAATTAATTAGACCAAGTGGAACTTGCTCGGGCTCAAACTTATCGCAGAAGGCGAGTTGAATTAAATGTAGTTTGGCTATCGACCAACGCTCATCATATAATACGAAATTATGTCTAAAATGATCTGGAATGTTCATCTTCATTTTCAATAAGCGTGAAATTATTTTGTATCTTATCATTTATTCAACTAATTTCTAAAGCAGCAGGAAATCACGGGGAAGGGGTAATATCTAAATGACGAAACCGTAATTATTTCAAACGATATTTAATTTATACAGGATTTCCCTTCGGCGTATACGTTCGTGTCGGTCTTTTAGGAATTTGAGGCGTCGCGTGGAATACGGCAAAACGGCACACCTACTCCTACTCAGAGCCGCGACCTTCAAAACTGAGCGAACCTGGTTGTCCTCCCAGTTCGGAGACGTAATCGTCGAGCCCCACCCACGCGGCACCGGGTCGACATTCTCTACAGGACCCCCCCCCCCCCCCCCTCAATAATTTTATTTGGTTACTCTCATCGAACATGGCAAATGATCATTAGAATAGATCGTACAGCCAAAGCACTAGAATGGTTGTTCTCCGTGCAGATTTATTTTGAGTATATTTCTGTCATGAAATGAAGTCTCTTCATTCGATGGGTGAGACTACACTTCAAGGGATGAATTGATCATTCATAAAATCGCGAGGTCGGATTGACTTTACATCCTCCTAGAATTAGTTCAAACATTTGCAGCGTTATTCACCTGTGACGTCACAATTCGAAAAACAATTGGAAAATTTGAGGGATAAATGATATGAAACACATTATCTTCGATATGTTTAGTAGTGTGAATGCCATTTACTACTATTTATATTACATCACCAATCGAATCATAAATTTATTTCATTCTGCTCCCTTCCCTTTGATCTGTTAGTGTTATGTCAAAAGCGTGTAACTGACCCGTCTCAAGTGGATCAGCAATAGATCAAAATTATGTTGTACTTTCGTAGTAAAATTTGATAGTAACACGATTGTGAAACCATCAATAATATTAATTTGTATTTTTCAATTAATTTTATTAGGTTAGGTCATTTATATTCATAATTTTGGGGAGTAATCAAGGAAAATCGCCAATCAAGAGCGGTCACAGACGAGTAACGCTGCAACTCCACAATGATTTATAATTCCAGGTAAACATCGCTCAAGCAGAAAAGAATAAAAGTAGACCCATTTTTTCTTCTCAGAAATTACCAATTGCCAAAAATATCTTGCCACAACAGCCTCTTCCGGCGTTCGATAATCGATTCAACGAACACAATTTTGTGGTACAAAAATATACCCCGCTTGTGCCTATGTTTCTAAATACCTCTCTGATAATTAAAATAAATTAAATAATAAAAATAAAAATAATGAATTGGTGAATCTAATTCTAGGCAGTATTTGGTAATGAAGGCACCTTTGAGGAGGTGTATCAAACATGGGTTGCTTGATATAATAATATTATGATAATAATGGGGGTGTTTGTGGATGGGAAGGACGTGGTTTGACACAAATATAATTAATTTTTAAGGTGGAAAAATTACAAGCAGAAATTGTCTTGAAGAAACGCATGTGCTTCCTCATAGGGGCTCATTCGCCAGTTTAAAGTAAAGCGAATTTTATTTCTAATTTTATTTCTCCCAGTGATTAAAATCATTGTGAAATTATGATAGATGAGCTTATTTTGCACCTAAATGTGTACGCTTACTAAATACTTCGAATTGACATAAACGCCATCTACACGGCACTTGTCCCAAGCAATCCAAAAACTCATGCGAATGCCAAGATCAGAAGAATGATGATTGGAAAGCGACTTGAGTAGCTCGTCAAGTTAGTGGACGCACGCAAAAATCTATTTCAAGCGTCGAAAATTGTTCGAAAATTACAGAGGCCCGCGGCCGTGAATTGGGGAATCCTTCTTTGAATAGAACCTTGATTAGCCAGTTTCTCTTCTGCAGGAGATTCATTTCTTCCTCCACGTGTTCTCGAAAATTGCCGTTTTTTTAGTATGCGTAAGTGGACTACTTATTACCTCTTTGATTTAAATTATCCATGAAACGCCTCAAAATTTCCTCATAACAAGATCTCAGTAATAGTTGAACAACTCAGGGAAACACAGTGTATCAGGGATAATTACGCAGCACTAAAATTATCAGCGGAAATGAAATCGACCAGTCTCTTGTAAATTTTAAAACTTTTATCGGCCCTAATCCTTGCAAACTAATTGTAAGTGGAACCCGTATTTACTCGGCGGTTTGAGCGGTTTTTCAAGATGGTTAAGGAGGTCTTGATGGTTATATTCAGCCGCTATAAACCCTCTCTTGCTTTTGCGGTTTGTCGGTGAAACTCCAGCGACTATGTAGTTTTGCCGTGTAAGAAACTTGAATGAGCCAAGTATCAATTATACGAATTACGCGCTTTCCTACACAGTCCACCGAGTGTAATCATTATATCTTCTATGGATACTGAGTTCCTGCGGTTTTTAGATTTTATTAGAAGCCTCTCCAAACGCCCACTTCAATAATAATGTGGATTCCATCCTACGCTCTACTTACCTAAATTGCTGTTATTCGACAGGTGCTGTAGGAGTTGAAGAGAATTCGAGAAAACGTATAATTATACATTATTTTAAAGCGTATCGGCCTACGCTCTGGAAAAATGACTTCAGGTCATAATTATTATTTTAGAATTTAGTAGGTGGTTTCAAGCTCGTCATTTTGATGTTATAAGACCTTCAGTAGCTCTTGCACGAGTTTCAAGATTTAAAAAAATCTAGATGAACTTGACATCAACTAAAGAAACTTTAATCCTACAAGGAACCTGCCATTTTAATGAGAAAGCTGTGAACAAAATGCTCTACTTGTTGAAAAAAGTGTGATCTGAGTTACTGATCCTAGACATTGGCTCATTATTTTCATTGGTTACTTATTGGAGAAACGTAAAATTGAAATGAAAATTATGATTATCCATGCCGGGGCTCAAAGTCTTGATAATGTCATTTTCCATACTCAAAATTATTATGTTTTGACCCATAAGGTTTGTGGCAAGCTGTTCAAAACCTTCTCAATTAAAGTGGTGTTCAGATTTTGGTGAAAAATGGGTACTATATCAATCGCCTAGGTCTCAGAAAATACCGACCATTGCAAACATTCTTAAGGTAAATTATACATACTACGCAAAACCTTTGGGATGCTTTTTTGGCCCGACCGGCGACCTTTTGGATTTTAAATCTTCTTGCTTTGCAAAGTTATAATTGAGTTGCAAAGGAAATATCTTTGTACTTTTAGTCTATACAAACACGAGCGTATTTTATTCCCAAAATGATTATTGACCAATGTTATTTTTATTCTCCCTGGATTTCTGCATATTGTCCCAAGCAAATCGGATTTAAATTTAAAAAAAAAATCCAAGCGCCGTTCATTCTACACCTTTGTGGCGGGCTTACTCCTATTACTCATCGTACAAATGACTGACATTTCTTGTATTTCTGTTTCAGATAAAGGGGCTGCAATGTAATTTGTATCAGGATGCAGTATGCGTGTTGGAGTGGCTGGGCCATACTGCACCATAGTGCAAGGTATCCAGCAACAGCCTTGTTCTCGATTCGTCAAAGTTAACCTTCTAGTCGGAGACCCACTGTATTTCTTAGTCGAGGTAAATGTTCCTTTTAGAATAAAAAATAATAAAAAATGAGTTATATGTATGAAGTAGTGTTGAAGAATCATCAAGTTTGACGCCTTTATTTTGTTCTGTTCCGCAGCCTAAATCTCGAACTAAGGAGCTTTATGCGGAGCTGTGCACCCACCTCAAGTCTAGGGGTATGCTCGATACCGACCTCTTCGGACTTTCAGTGTTGTTAGGTGAGTAGTAGTCATTTTTGCCTTAATGATTTTGGCGGCATTTCGTTGAAGTGTAGCCTGTACGGAAGGGTAAAAAATCATCCGTTTCTAAGGGTCAAAAGGACATCCAGTTATTGAGAAGTGCATGCAATTTCACGAAGAACGGTAATTACTCGACGCTAGACGATACATATCAGATCAAGCCCTTCTGCCTCGATGGACTCACTTCTGGAGCTCGAAGCACCGATGGGAGAAATTCTCTGGCGGGGAGAAAAGGCGGTTCCTGCTTAAGAATGAACTGCCTTCGCGAACGTCGGGAGGAGACTTGTCTTTGGCTTCACACGAAAAACCTGCTTCGAATACCTTCACCATGTAAGAAGGAAGCGTGGGGTAGAGTGAGACGGAGAAAAAAAAATAAAAAAGACGAGAAAAACCAGACTTGAAGAGAAGCGAGAAGAGAAGCGCAGGAGTAGTGCGAAGACTCCTAGAACTCTTTCAGGCGAAAGACATTGAAATCTAGGTTATCAACGCTCTTCATGCATTACCGCATCGCATTTGTGATGAATCGCCTCCGGTCATCGACGGATGGATTTTTGTTTTGGTTTTCCACCGGAGACAGACAACTCATTATAGGAACAAGCAAACTTGAATAGTTGGCTAGGTTGTCAGCGCTATTTAGAAAGTCGATGACAGCCGCAATCTCTCCACTTAGTCGGTATGTCTGCCTAACAACGCGGGTACTGATGAGAATCAGATGCTTCAAAATGTCTTTCAACGTTACGAACGGCTTCAAATTAAACTGGCTGGTCTCACCGAGGCCTTAGATAGGCCTTTTATAATTGTGTTGAAGCTTTCGAGATCCGAAGTATAACGTTCTTCTTAATAGGCGTCTCGTTGTTGGTCCCAAATTATCAGAGCTGCGTTAAGATCAAGAGAAATTTCACAATGCGAATGAGTGCTGTGGAGAGCATTGAGCAAATGGTGTCGAAGGAGCATCTCTGAGGGTGGCTTAGGGCGAGGTTGCACGATTTGAGCTTCCACGGGACGAGAGACTTCAAGTTCGAACTCATCTGCTCAACGTTAGCTTATTTTGGCGGGACAGTGTCCTGTTCTGCCCCCTTTTAGTTTATTATTCTTACTAGGACACCACAGACTACACCTAGGTATTCGAACAATAAACTTGTTAGTTTCAAAGTAGAGGTTTCAAAAAAATTCCCTGAAAGACATCTAGCAATCCAAATAATTGTACATGACTAGGGTCTGGAGAGAGCTTAGTAGGAAGTATGGTTGTTGATCGCGGGCACGAACTTCCTCAGAAAATGTTTTCATACAGCTTGGCGACTTTCTACACTCAACTCGGAAGCCCAGGGTGAACAAAACTCACAATGGAGGATGCGAGGTCCGCCAAGAATGTTGTGTTCCCATCCCATGGCGGCTCCGAACGTGCAGACTAGATCCGACCCACTAATATCTGGCCGTGTTCGCCCTGTGGAGTCTTCATCGTTATTATCGTCCTGGCGCCATGACGGATCTCTCGCCCGTCTGCTCCCGAAAAATTCTCCTAGAAAAACCCGTCTTCTCAGTTCTCCTACTTTTCATTCAAAAACATCCATCACCCGAACCATCGAACGACCTTCCTATACCTCGATGTCCGCGTGAGTCCGACTCTCAACCACTTGAAGACGTCGTCTGAAGTTTATAATTACTTCTCGGTAAACCAATTTGTAGCCTTCCCCTTCCCTCGCTCGTCCTATCCTTGACATCAAGAGAGCATTCCTCCCCGAAGAGAACTTGGGAGGGCCTTCTTTCGAAGATTGGTGGCTTTCTTCTAAAAGGGTTGTCATTAGTATTAATGAAATATGGATGATCTGAGAGTTCTACTTTGTTCTCGGAAGTATGTAGTTTTGAATCTCAGTTCCACAAGCCTTCTCAAAATTCTTTGGTCTTCTTGCGGGATGAGTTTTTCTAAATGGAATCTGTTGGATTCCTCGGGGGAGGAGAGCGGGAGAAGATTCGGAGTTCAGGAACTCAATTCGCGAGAAACTATTTTCAATGTTCCTTATCCATACCTTTCGTGGGGCTTCAGAACCTGAAGTTTCTGCATGTGAGTTACTGGATTTTTATTCAGCCTATCAGAAAGAAGAAGTTTTCTCGTTTCGAGAGTTGGACCGTAAATTAGAGATAAGATTCCAATACGAAGATACATTTGAGATCTTTTTATCTTTTCGAATGAGAGCATTCCCGCTGCAATGAAAATCGGGACAGTAGGTACAGTCGTTACCATCTGTGGACAAAATCGATCGTCCGCATTCAGTAATCTTCTTGTACTGTTCTGGTTCGTCAATTTTAGCTTCAGTCACATCTCTTAGCTTATGATGAACGTGTCTGCTTTAATCGAAAGAGCCCACGCTCAGCAAGCCCTGTGGAGGCGATCTTGATCCAGTGATGGAACGCTTAGCAATGAATGAATGATATGGATGGAGGGATGGATGGAGAACATACCCCATATCATCCTGAGATGCTAAATACGTTGCTTGCTGACGGTTTCTGCCCGGTAAATTGGTAATTTCTTCGCGGTTCTGTAGGTAAATAGCTAATTTCGGGGGCATGTCGACATGGATAGGACAAGTGATCGCGTTTGCTATGAAAAATAAAACACTTCAAACTATATTTGTATTGGTTTTCTTTTCGTGTTGAGATATGACGACTTTGCCTCAAATCCACGAACTGACAGCGCACACTAAGGGAATCAATCGAGGAATATTTGTTAAAATGAGATTGATGACATAACGCTTGTCGCGTGATGAAAACTCTTTTTAAGTAAAGGCTCAACCTCATTTCAAAGGCATGCTCTGCTCATCCTGTGAAGCAATCCCTTGGCTAAACTGAGCGCACTCAGGTAAGCCAAGGATCCTTCAAGGGCCAAAAGGTCGGTTTTTGACGACTCGAGTTATGTTCAACTCAGTTAGGGCTGAGTGACTTTTCCTCCCTCCCCCGCTCACTCGTGCACCATTCCTCGTTCCATCTCCTGTCGTTTTGCACATTTTCCTCCAAAGCTATCCCGGTGCATGTATCCATGGTTACCGTGGCTCTTCGAGTATTTTTCGTCGGTGACTCTTCTCCAAGCAACTATATCAAAGGAACTTTCCCAGAGCGAGCATAATGCCGAATCGGCAACATAAAACAAGGTTACAATAATCTCCTTTACCGAAAAGCTTCTCTTGGTAATCTTAACGTTTTCTTTTTGAAAGGATAAGTACATATTTATTCAGATATCTCCTACCATTAAATTCTGTGAAATCTTGATTTACTCAACCACACTCAAGAATTTGAAATTCAAAACATCTACTGTATGAAAACGTAAATGATTGAGAACGAGAAGCATGAATTATTAAGATAACACTTTAAAATGTTGTTGGTATTCCGTTTATGTATTTGTCCAGCCGGTATCACGTAATTAAATTCTGAATCTACTCGTAATAAAAATGTATCTTGTCAATAATCTAGAAGTAGGAGCGAGCTTGAATTATTCATTTACTTCTGGAAATGTGGGGGAATTGCTATGCATTGAATGTAGTTTACGACGCAGAGATTACCTTCCATTCAGGTCTATTCTGAATGAAAACGAATGTGTTCTTTGGACCTCGTTTGTTTTCTCTATGTAGCTGACTAGAACATTTTTTTCCCCCAACTTGATTTAAGTTTTGATTTGGTGAGGTCTCCTTTTGGCCTGGGCCAAAGCAGCCATATAAAATCCATTGAAAGAATAATAATATTCGTGAACCAAATGTTCCGAGCCAATCATGCGAGGTTTTAAATTTTTCTACTTGTTGAACTACACACAAAGGACTCCTTGATCAACATTTAACCATATAATATAATTAATGAACTATGTAATAATGAAAAACGAAATTCAATAAGAGCCCAAAAAGTGCGGTTTCCCGCACAATATGGTCTAATTGCTGCACTTGATCTGTAAACATCTAATACAAAGGCCTTGTTTCGTACCAGTTTCTGAGTGTTATTGTTTCCGTAGGTTAATTAATGACTAGGCTGCAAGTCAACTATCCTCCCGGGGATGTGTTGAGTCTCTTTTGGCTGTTTTCTGTGGATATTCTCATTAGCAAACTATATTCCATGTATTGAATATGCATGGGTTTGCTCAAACTTTCGTTTCCGTTTAGTCTAGCTCGATTGTGACCAGTCGGAATTGCTTCCTAAGCTTCAGTCAGATGTGCTGGTCAAAATCAATAGCGGGCTGGAGCAAACAATTTAGCCTAAATCAATCGGGATCAGCACCCATTTAGTAACCCTGAAAACTGGCATATAATATGACCTCCCGTAACCTCCACCCCCTACTGCCCAAACTGCGCCTGTTGAGCGCTCTTTTCTTTCCTCCTGCGGCAGCAGCAGGCAATCTCATCGATGTGTAGACACTTATGTTAGTAAGTCGAATGCGCAATAATGTATAAATAATCGCAAACTTTCGATGTCAATAAGCAACCTTGTGATTGATTCGGAAAAGTTGTGCCGTCCATTGGGCTGAGTTGCTGGTGCAGTTACGTTCACGTCAACGCGATTCATCTTTACTTTGTTGAAATTTGTTCAGCAATATTTATGCGTGGGAGCGAGCGATGTGACCTTTCGAGGTAAAGCACGCGGAGAGCACGCTTGAAGTATATAGTTTTGAGGGGTCAAATCGATACGAAGCCACGCGGTTTCTC
>CM034004.1:9360359-9451857 GCA_019603395.1 Cyrtorhinus lividipennis | reverse complement strand
CGGTTCGAGGGCGGGTACGTCGGGTAGGCGAGGAAGTATGTTGAATGAGTTTTCATTATTCATGAGAAACCAGCCACGGGCCGCCCTGGACCCCTTTGAAGAAGACCCCAGATCCAGCCTTCAAGACCGGTTAGCCGGGTTAGCTCGCCTATTACACCCTCCGCCCGATTCCTTTTTATTATCCTTCCACTGAGCACTAACACTCTAATTCACCTTTTTTTACTTTTCTTAGAGCTACATTCTTGTCTCTTGAAAAAACCTTTGGATCCTGGAGACTCTTCCCTTAGCTTATTTTTGAATACGATGGGGCCGTACATCTTCGCGAGTTAGAGATTCTCATCTCCTCGCGTATTTCGCGATTCTTCCTTTTTCTATTGGCTTCCATATCGCTTCCAATTGGGCACAAATGGTTTTGTTTCCACTATATTGAGGTGTTTACGTCTATCTTACTCAAGATCCTCGTAACAGCATGTTGTTTGCAGTCTCATTTGGAAATGCAAAGTCGCCTTGACCGATTGCTCCATCGACTAATATTCCGTTAAAAGGTAAGAGAGATCGGATTTGAAATGACGGCCGTATGGAGGAACGATTTGTGAGAGAAACATCAATGAAGTCCTATCTTAGCTGTGTACTATCCATATTTCCATTTAGAGCGTTTTGTGTTTCTAGATTCGTGGCTAGGCACTCTCATAATAGTGTATCGCACACCATTGACTGTTGAATGATCGTAGAGCTTGTGTGCCCCCACAAATTCTATTAACAGATCCCACTTGTTTGACCGGCGATTAGGCCCGTTCTCATTGAAAAGAAGTTAGGGCTTCCTGGAAATGCGTTTCCACAAACTCTGTAATCAAACTTCAACAACTCAACAACTTCATTTCAATATCTGGGTAGTAAGAGAATTTGGTTCATTCTCATACCATATGACTTCCTCGACGTCGATGTCATTGTAGAATTGTAAAGGCATCCGGGGGCCTCCCATTGTGGTATTGGGCGCGTTTAGCTTTGAGTAATGCCTTGGTATCCAGAGCGAGCTTTGAATGTCAAGTGGGGAAGCTTGCTCAATGGCTTTTGTTGAATACAGAAGGTTTCGTTGGAATGACACGTCTCAAATAATGTTTAATGTCAAGGCGGCAGTTTTATTGAGGTTGAGACCTTTATAAGTGTTCATGTAAAATATCGGTATATTCGAGAAATATTGTCATATGTATCATTATATGATAAAGACGAGGAAAAACGAGATCAGGCCACCACCTCCATCCATCCCAGTGCTACAGTAGTGCTGTGGTTTTTTAATCATCTGCACTTGAGATAAAATATCCCCTTCGAAAGGTGACACACAATCGTGGAAAAATCACGTTGCATCCCATGACTCACTCGTAAACATTCAATTCGTTACCTAATTCTCCTTCAATTATGGCAGGTTGTATCTGTAAAACTGATAAACTGAAGGAAAGGTTTTTCATCATACTAGTTTGAGGAGTTGAAGAACTCACCACTGGACAAGTATTAGGCGGAGTGACGTTAAACCGGAGAGGTTTCATTCTCTCAAAACGACCCTCAATTGAATCAGAATTCTACGTGTCCTTGGCACAGTTGCATGGCGTGATCCACAAGCCTTGTGCTAAATGCTCTCTTGTTTGTAGTTCCTGCTTTCTTATCGTCGCAGTTTCGGACCAAATCATGCCCAGAGTTCCTTTTCTAGTTTCAATCCACATCTGAGAATTTCCCTGGGTGATACTCGATGAATACTTTTATCTTGAATCGCGCTATCATCTTCGATATTGTTTTCCACTTCATGGTTGATTGATGGACCACTTGGCTTACTAGTATGCCTGGCTGAACGAGGTTCATCTAAATCACTGACCTGCCTTCCCTTTTCGCCATGTAGACGTACTTATCCTGCCTTGGGGTCAGTAACCGTGCTGATTCAGCCCCAGGTCCCTGGTCGTATTCCCCTCTGCCGCTTCGTAATCCTTTCGATCTGTGACAGCAGCTATCCTTCCTGGCTATACGAGACGGGCTTTGAAACAGGCGGATGAAGGAATGAAAGGCGGAATGGGAGGAAGGAGAAGTCTGAAGGAGAAGGGGGACTCCTTGGTATGAGCCCACGGTTTCGTACGAGGTGTACCCCCGGATTCCTTCGGGGTCTCTTGTCTCGGACTGTAGACCTGGCCAAGACAAATAATAGAGTGAGTAGAAGGGCTAAGCTACTGGGCTTGCCGGGGCCCACTTCCCTCCACTTGAAACACACTCCAGTCCAGCCGCACGTGCCCTGTCTTATTCTCCTCGCCGCTCCAAACAATGAGCCTCCTCTTCTTCATTTCTTCCTTTTCTATCTCTCACGATTTCAATGTCGTTAATTAAGATCACTCCGCGAAGGCATTTTTGTCGAAATACCTATAACAAGATTCAACTGGACGTCGTTTCTACATTTACTATGCCTGCGTGGCCCTCCGTAACAAAATGAAAAGTTCAAATACGACAATGCACCGAGTTTTGTGTCAGCGAACGTTCGAGCTCTAGCTTTAAATTTACTGCTAAGTCCCACATCTCCCCCCTCATTTCTTGGATGGGCATTATAATTGCTCGCAGACAGGCGATACGGATATTTTCGGTCAAACAGTAATTCATTTCGCCCGATTAAATTGATGCATTTCTGTATGTGTTGAAGACACTCTTTGACGGAAAATTCGGTGAAGTGACGAACACTGCTTATACTGAAACTCCTTGTATTCACTCGAATTGTCTTTTCCAAACAATTGTTTGTGTTAATATTTTTAATGTATTATTCTATGTTCGCGAAAAAATGTGTGTAGGCTATGATTTCAAGGAAGGCTAGATGGAGGTTCACATCTCCTTACGATGGGAAAGACCAATTACGACTTCCACTAGAACAAAGCAAAGAAGGTTAGGTCGAAGTGAATGCATGAGGGGGAGGCAATATTTGCCCGGTGTAAGACTGGGCTGGAAGCACCTGGCTACATCCTCTTCCATCGCGCACCCGGACTCCATTATCACGGCCGAGCGTACCCCTCAATACCTGCACAGCCACTGGACGATGAGAAAAGCCTCTCCCGGCACAGGATAAGATTAAGGCATGCCGAAGAAAGGCGAGGAGGAACCGCATTCCAGTAGCCTTTCTCCGTCGCCATCGCCTTCCAGTTCGGGAGGTGGCTCTCGCATTCCAGCCGCCCCTAAAAACATCGTTCGTTGGGAGGCTCCTCACCGCCCCATGCCAGAGGCCTAAGGCCGTCGGGATCCCCTAAACGTGGCGATTCCCCAAATGCAACTGCTGTGGTAGCATTGGCTTCAACTCATCAATTAAAAATGTCAATTTTTCTCTATCCTGATTGCCTCCAAAGTCATTGCATTCATGCCGCATCGGACCAGGACCATTGAGAGTTATTGCATTGGATAGTTGAATTCATGATCAATCATTAGCTGGCCCCATCGTCTTGCTGAAATTTGTATAGAAAAAATTTTTTGTCAATAGACAGGCTAAATTTTGACGAAGTCACAAAGATAATTCATTCTCCGCTTCAAATCTCATAACCTTCAAATACCATTGAATATTGTGATGAAATTCCTGAACCATGAAACTACGATTCAACATAAATGAATTGCCCCTAATAAAAATTTGAACGTCAGTGGACATGCCTCCAGTTTTGCGGAGTCCATAATATATATCCTGTAAAAACTATTTCACTGCGCTACATCTTTATAGTAAAGGAAATATGATCTCAAGTGACCGTCTTGCTTCTTATGAATGATTATGAGCGCATGTCAGCCTGAAACCAGAACATCTTATCCGGTCAGAAAACTCTATCGCATCCCCGTAAGCTTCCGACGTCACTCGACGGTTGGAAGGATGCGTATTCGGAAGACGAGACCAAGGTGATTGGTCGAGTGAGCCGATACGGAAGGTTGCGCTTATTCACTTTATGTCCGTCAATGCGTAGCTATTAGGCATAGGAATTCACGCACCGGGTATTTGAGGCTGACGTGCGTTCGAAACAGGTATGTCTGGATGCTGATTAGAAACGCAGGTAATGTAACAATTATTGTCAGTTTGTCGTCGTGCCTTTAACCCGGAGAAGAGAAGAACGATCAAAATATACCTACCATGTGAAAGGTTAAAAGACGATCAACAAATCCGCGGATTATTTCAGAATCTCGACGTTTTCCGAATGACAAATCGAGTTTTGGGAACCGGAAATGTTTTCGGTATAAGGAATCGATTGTCTCAATAATTAAGGTGGAAACAGTAGGTACAGTGTCTTCCCATGCGTTCTCAAGGCCTAATGCATTCCGAGGTTTGAATATCAAGTAGTCAGTACCGGTAGCCAAGGCAATGAGATTTTTTCTCCCGCTATTCGGCCTATCATCAAGCTTCTCTCATAGAATGAGATGAAATAAAATGAAAACACGTTGGATCGGAGAAGGGAAAAAATTTAAGATATATTATACTGCTGGTTTAGTTCCATATATTGCTCAGAGCGTTTCAAGATGAGCGAAGTTTAAAGTCCGGTTTTCTCAATCATTGAGTTCAAATTGGCGCCCCAAAAATGGCGCAACATGATTTTGTAATGAACTTATTTTAAATAATGAACTAATTTTCAAGAAATGTAAATTAAATTTCAAATATAAGCGAATTTTCAATTTCTGAAGGAGTGAGTCCCCACAAGTTTATGGCTGAAATCAAATTACACATCGTAAAAGTATCAACCTCATCTAAAGTAAGTCAGAGTAGAAAACAATGAAGCGTAGCTCTGCCGAGAAGGCGGTGCATGGTGTAAGACGGCACCTCTAAAGAACGGAAAATTATTGAATCGTCACTTATGGGGACGATTACCGGCATGTTAATATCCTCAAATTTATAAATATGCAGAGTTGGTAATGACTGCCGCGCCTCATCCATTGAATGGAATAAGGTTCCGAAATGATTTTCAAGTTCACCGTAACCGCTCGTCACCATCGCTGAGTCAATTCATTCGCACGAATACACGGATTGGGAGTACGAAAATGCACTTGTTGAGGGTGCGGTTTGGCTAGTTAATCCTTGAATGTTTCCTGTATGTTTTCATAGAGAAAGTCAACCTGTCCGATTTGCCCGAAAACTTTTTCTGGTCGTTTCAAGGTGTCTAGATCAAAATAAGCAAGTGTCCGTCCGCTGGATCCGTCCTGATATACCTGCGCTAGACTGTTCCTGAGGCCATGTGGCCTATTACAGTCTATCCTCCTCATGGTTCAGCGCTAGATTAACTGGGATCCCTTCTCTATGTGCAAGAAAATTTTCTAAAAATCTGAAAATTTGGTCAGGGACCCGTTTCCCGCTCTAGTTGGTCCTCGAAACGTTTTAATCCGATCGGACCGAATTAGGGAAGGAGGGGGGGTTGTTTTTTGAATAATGAATTTTCAAAATTTTTGGCAATTTTAGGCGTGTAGAGTATGATTTTCCACCAAATTTTGGACGCTGAACCGTTTGAAATGAGTCCGGTACACTCCACTTTCACTGTTCTCCCCCATTTTTTCCATTTTCTAATCCGAGGAAGAACCCGTTTTTCCCCCTCAGAAGAGCGATCCATCCGCTTGTGGAGATACAAAAATATCCCAATGTGCTTTTGTTTCTCTTCTTATCAAATCTACCGCTAACCAACCCCCGATAGTGTCACTTCGGTGGTTCTGCTCTCGTAGAATTTGCGTGTTAGGAAATCTCCGAATTTGTTGTTGTAGCAGAGAGCTCGTCATTCTGCAGGCCAATTTTACTTGTTGTATAACCCCTCTTGTGAGCTTACGGCGTAGACCGCGTAATAAATAGAAATAATTCGTTATTACGTTATCCAACTAGCTCGATAGCGTCAGAAGGAGATATGGGTCGAGAATCAGGTTGAAATTAGCTACCTACCTAATTCCAATCATTTGGTCCTTGAAGCATCGCTTATCCAATCATTTGAAAGAGGCAACAAGCTTGTAACAAGCGTTAGCTTTGTTTTGTAACATTGCCAAACAGCCGATGACTGTTTCAATAGTTGTCATGATTAACTGCACTGAGACCATGTTGCCATTTTGGTGCAATGAGTGATGAATTGTACACCGAGGAGGTCTACAGAACTTGCACTAAATTTCTGGTACTTAGAGGAGGGCTTCGCCCAATCTGTCAGCTAATGACCCTTCGATAATCATACCCCGCTTACTAATGATGCTCTTGCACCAGGGAATTTCAGGGTATGCATCTACAATAGCATTACTAACAATGGGAAGTCCCGAACCACGGGATTTGTAATATGGTGCGCCAGGATACATACTATATGTGGAGAACTTTTTTGATTCCCTATTTTACTTGAACAAGTTTTACATATATTCACATCAAAATCATGCGATGTATGCACTTTTGGCCAAGACGCTCTTTGGAATACTCCAGAAGATCTGAAATTTGCACAACGTTTCCATTTGGGGCCTTGTTAGTGCGTATTGATTTTCAGACTAATTGCCGTTAACGGAGGTAGGGTATGGGCGAAATGATTTTCTGTTAATAGGGGCAATTTAAATCTGGTCCATTTTCCACCAGGTTTTGGACGCTGACTCAACAGATATTGGTCCTGAACACCGGAGGACTTGTACAACAGACGGATACGGTTCTAACGACTCGAGCATAAGTTCTAGTGGAAATATTTGAGTCACGTTTAAAGAATAAGTTTCAATTCCTCGTGAATGGGATCGTACGGTACAGAGAAAGATAACTAGTGTTTATAATAGGCGTGTCAGGTCATGTATCTCAAAATTTTATTGGGGTTTATGACCAAGACCTTGGAAACCAAGGATCCAACGCCCGAAATGTTGTGTGTCAAGTTGAAGAGCAAAGAGCATGTTGTTTTACTTGCGGCGTTGATCCATGAAACATAACAAAGATGTCAAAATAAGTGGAGATGTTTGTACTGTGTTTCAGACTCTAGGTATTAATCGAGCGGCCAGTCTCGCCATGAGCCTCCAACTTGATTATCCCACAACTAAGCGTGACTGATGTCGTGGTAACTGTAATCGATTGCTCATTCTCTTGTAAATGGACAAGATTGAAGTCCAAGCATCGGCGTTCACTAAGAAGACTCCTGTTACGAGCCCATTAGTTCTGGAAAGCGAGACAATATTAATATCGCTAGGACCGATACCTCTTCACCAATCTAGGCCAATTTGTGAACTTCTAGGCTCTTTTTCAACCCCCTTGGGCATTCTCAACCTTCCTTGGGAATTCAAATACTTAGTACTGCATTTCAGAACTCACAAAGGACTAACCCTATATTCAAGTAATAAACAGTCAAGTTCAAAAGCTATTCGCAATAACTGGACTGTCATACTGCATGAGGAGAGCACAAGTGCAATATTAGCCACGAAAGTGCTCTAATGGGAGATATGGTGGGATGACGGCGGGGAGATGTCTCAGGGATGCTACAGTTCATCTCTTCGCATCCCAAAGGAGACATTTATTTATGAAGAGAGTGGGGAAAAGCGGATATACTTGCCTAGGGTAAAGGCCAGTAGGTCCATTTGAGCAGAGAGTAGATGAAAGTGCTGAATTCATGTATAACAGCCACGGTGCCTTCTCACTTTGAAACATGTACGAGAAAGTAGATTACCCAACTCTAACTCGAAGAAACTCGAGGAGCCATGGGGAGGTGGGTGGGTATCAGACTAACCAACCAACGCCAAGTAAATTTTTCAATAGCCTAAATGAAGATAAATACTTCAATAGATACATTTTTAACCTTGAAGAGATACTCCTGCCAAGGAGTCTGTGAATTCACTCAAATTATTCGGGCTCTTGCCCTCAAATACTCGTATGTAACAAATCGAGTATGTAATCATCAAACCTTGAATTCCCGCACGTACAAAGATTCCAAAAGACTTCCCTATGTTTTCTGCTCTTAACCTGAATGTTTCCGAATTGTTGCATATTAAATTATGTAGAGTCTACTCCAAGAGAGCCGAAAGCCAAGTCAAGTTTTCTTGAGAACGAGATAATTATTTTTAAAATTATCAAGTCCCGCTCGAACTTTTTAAAATAATTATTCTGAAATTAATATGGAGCGCTAAATTTTTATTGGCTCCTACAGATGCAGTAAAACCTTGTTATTTTCGTTTATTGCTAAAGGTATAAGGCAAGAGACGATTCTAGAAAAAGAGGTGGCAACATAGCAATAACGACCTTCACCTTCCTTGCATTGTTAATTTACTAGAGAAACCGCGTTATCATGGACGGTGCAAGAAAATTCACCTGAGGGGTTCAACGTAAAGGCAGAGCGATATACTAACTGCTCGTATTAGGAGGGTCTCATCTAATCTTCAAAGGTTTCTATGTCCTGCCAACTCTGGACTCTAACCGTTGGCATTTGCCTTGATTGTTGGCAAACGCTTCTCTTGTTAGGGTCGCTAACTGGATGACTTCAAAGGCGAAAAAGAATCTACCATCCATTGGCCTTCTTTTTATACTTTACGCATTCTTTTGTCTCGGTATCAAAGGAAGGGTCGTTGCGAATTTGAGACGGATTACAAATAGTTAGAAAGCCAGACGGTGTAATCAAGTTCACCCTCCTTTTTGGGATCCCTGTCGAAATATAATTACAAACGATTAAAACTGCTCTGAATTGAAGATTAGATTTGCCCATTACAGCCGAAGCGAGCTTTATTTTTATCTAAGAACCTCTGGGACGCAGGAAAGTGTGAATTTGGCTGGGAATGGCTACATTTTTGGAAATTGAATGATGGCGGACAGAGGCTCCAGGATGAAATATTATATTCAGGGCTTCGTATCAGATTTGTGTAAACACGACAAGATTAGGAGCGCTGGGTTCGGGGGTCGTTGGTTGATGCAGCGATCCACGGTGAGGAGTGCCCTTCAACTATAATAGGGTTCAAATGGCATTCCCAAACAGTAAGAAAAGAACTAGTTTACCCTACCCATCCTCACTGAAATAAAAATGCAGGTCCTTCCTTTGTATGCTAGATTAATATTTCCTCCTCAACTTCCAATAACTATACTTGATTCATTCAAATCCAAGTACATCCCCTCGGGCGAAAATCTCAATATTTTTCAAAATTACCTTCGTGGAAGGAAACCCATTAATCCGGATAACGGTCCAATCTCGTTCGATAAGCTTTTCTCTCCTCTTATTTGAAAGTAAATAGGGCAAATGGCTGGGCTCAAGCTCTCAGCTCTCAGTTCTCTCCTCCGATCGATTAGACATTCTCGGCATCTCTTTATCGGTAGAAGCTCAATTCTCTTCGACCGTCACAAGCGACCTTCCGGTCTGGTGATTCGTGATGTGCCCCTATGACTGAATCGTTCTTTCTCCCTTCTATTGTTGAGCTGCCTCTTCGATACCGGCCCTCTTCTGTACACGCCCACATTTAATGTTTTCATTGTTATCGTGGTTCAGGTGGTCAGTGGAACGACCCAAAAAGGTGAGTACAATGGTGGAGTTTCAACTACGAAAACAAGGGAGAGAAATGAGTATATATTTCAAACATAACACTCGGCTCATAACTGATACCCGCCCAGGATACCCTCGCCCATTCAGTTTCTGTGTTGGTAGTCTTTTGAGTCAAACTCAACCACCCTTTTCAAAGCATGTGCCGTGTGTATGCAGATTGTAGGCTAGAGAGTAAGTCGAGGAAAATCATCCTAGAGGTTAGCGGTTTTACTTTGGTAGGCAGTTCTCGTTGGGCAATAGCTCAAGCTCAAAATAGAGAATTGACATGTTCTGTAACGTTCGAATGAGTCACAACCAATTCGTGTCACGCAAGCAGTCTGAGTGCGATCAAAAGAAGGGGGGAAGGTTTTTTATGCTAATATTACATTTCCAAATGCGTACGGTTCGAATTATTTCTCTGGTGCACACGTGCAATATTGTATAATGCGCAGTTTCTACTGAACACTCGCGTATCCTGCCGTGTAAAGAATCTTTAGTCTTATTACGGTCTTGTACTTCTTTGCTCTCATCACTTCCGGATAAGCCAATGTTTTCTGTTTGTTTTCTGTAGTGCCTTTATGTCGAAGGCAGGACAGGAAACTTCTTCGGAGTGTGGACATGAGAATTGATGTAGCGCTCCTAAAGAGTTCACGTTTGACAATGCCTTGTTGATCCAACCGCCATGTAATCACAAAAGAAACCTTATGAGCGACGATGACAATGGATTGATTAGAAATCAAGCCCCTCCGGCAAAAATCTCACTGTCAAAGCTACGAATGAATATATATCAAAAGAGCTGGAATGGAATTCACATTTTTCAAGCGAAAGGAATTGGGCATAAAGAACTTTTACCATTGTCATAAATTCTCTTGGTTAGGTGAACTAGTTAAAAAGTGTGTTTGTTGAAAAAATTTAAAAAAAGCTGCTCTTCAAACTGAACTTGATTATGTTATTTTCAATTCTCCAATGGCCCGCTGCTGACACCCTAGTTTCAGCCAAACATGACACTACTTGTTGAGGACCAGGCTGACGCTAAGTTGACAATGTCCTGTGGCCTGGCACTGAGGGTGAGCGGACAAATTGCACCACGGTCTAGTAGAATTTGGGGGCAAGGGATTGTCCCTAACCAAGCAGCACCTTCACCGTACCATTTGCCGAAACATCAAGTTCTTTTTTCTTCTTTTTCTCTTTGGGGAAACATTTAATCTACGTTGTTGTATTCAGAACGATTCCCTGTCACCTGGAGGCGTCTGCTTACTTTGAAACATCATTGGGAACAACGAGCTGGCTTCTCAGCCTTTATTTTGTTGACTCTAACCCTGAAAACACTGGACGTGTGAACTTCAAAAAGAAAACATCCACAGGCGAGAAAAAACGATCAAATTACGGACAGGGTTTTCCTTTTGTTTTCCTTTCTGCGCCGCCATCCTACAGCCAAAGCATCGCCTTTGAAGCGTCTCACGTAACGTGCCCTTGTTAGGCCCCTAGAACCCCGTGCGCTTGTTTTCAGCTTCCCATCGTCTATTTATTTAATGAAGCCATGTTCCACTTCCACGTCCCTCCAATCCCTCGCCTTAATTGGCTGCGTACCTCACTTTTTTTCGCTTGCTCAGGTTCATTTTAGCTCGCTAGCCCACTTTCGTTGAATTTCCCAGGCAAGGGGAGGTTAAAAGAGTGATAAGTGACTCGAGAGTTAAGGGAATTTCTGCCTCGAATAAAGGAAGTGAGATGGTTGGAATTAAATTCTTTCTTCTTTTAAAATGGACACGGTAACCGCCACAAGACCTCGAGCGTTTTGTCTTTACTTGTTTCATTTATTGCCGACTGAGAAGCTAGGTAGGAGCTATGAAAGCTCTCATTCCTTACCTTATTGAACCTAATCAACGAAATTGCGCTCTACTTACGGTCTACGTGGTACAAAAGTCATCAAAACCCTTGATGACTGAGTTCAAAATAAAATGACACACAAACCTCGATTTCTTTTTTGCAGCCTAAACATTTATTTTGTCATATTATTAGTTACTACATCAAACTTGTTGCTTTTCAAAAAATCTGCAAATTCTTACACACGGGTTGGTTATTCCTCGAATGGGGGAAACAGTGGGTGTGGCGGGTCTCAGGCCCATTCCAATCGATTCAGGGTCCAAAATTTAGTGGAATATGATACCCCACACGCCTAGGCACCAGAAATCCCAAAAACACATAATCAAATTGGGTAATAAATACCCAATTTGACCCATAACTTCTTCCAGTGGGTACCAATTGTTCTGGGACCCATTTTATTGGATTCAGCGTCCAAAATTTAGTGGAAAATGACACCCTACTCGCCTAGGTAGCGGAAATCCCGAAAACACATATTCAAAATGGGTAATAAATACCCAATTTGACCCATTACTTCTTCCAGTGGGTGCCAATTGTTCTGGGACCCATTTTATTGGATTCAGCGTCCAAAATTTAGTGGAAAATGACACCCCACTCGCCTAAATCACCCAAAATCTCGAAAATCCATTTTTCAAAAAACACATTTTGACCCCTACCCCCTCCAAATTTGGTCCGATCGGGCTGAAAAGTTTCGAGGACCCATCTCGGCTGGGAACAGACCCCTGTCCCAAATTTCAGATTTTTAGAAAATTTTCTACTACCAAAAATGGCGCGGAACATGGACGGCGTACGGCGTACGGCGTACGGCGGACGGACATTGACCTTTTTTGATCAGGACATCATGAAACGTCCAGAAAAAAATTTTGAGCCAAATCGGAGAGGTTGACCATTATCATGAAAACATAGGTTGATTATTCGAGGAATAACCAACCAAAATCCCAAACTAATTCTATTCCGGAAAGTCGATCTGTTCCCATCTCATCCCAACAACTTGAATTACCTGATCTTACTAGAAAAAAATTTTTTTTTTGTGTGTGTGATTTAGAATTATAATGCTCTTCTTACTACGTCTAGAAAATTCCTATGCCCTAACTCATCAAAAAAACAATAATTTAAATCGATTAGAGGAATGTTCTATTCGTTTATTTTTTATTACTTTCATACCTTTTCAAGTGATTCGGCATCTTTTCGGAAACACGAAAGAACTAAAGCTAGATTGGAATTATTGTTATTATGAAAACTGGTCTTTTTCGCTTTGACGTTGGCCCTTCATTGCGTGGTTAAATGATCGATACATTTACTCTCAACGAACACGCAAATCGACCAGTATTATAGTAATTTCGGCGTCTTTTCGTAGCTGCAGTAAAAATAATCTAGGTAACCACATTAGTCAAGCTAATGGGGGATAGGCTTTTCTTTTTGGCCAAGCCTAAAAAAATCTCCTGTATAATGATTTTGTTAGGGATTGAATTTTCAAACCACATTCAAACCAAGAAGAGGATTACCTACCTGATTAAGGAATTAATTATGCACTTCTGAAGGCTGGCGAACATAGGAGCATAGTTTCGATTGAGACACAGCTCACCAATCAGACCATATAAATTGGTAGTTCAGACATCTAAAAATATTCACATTCCTCATCTCGACATTTTTACTACATAATAGCTCAATGAGTGCATGAGTAAAATGCTGTATTTTTGGATTAGATGCTCGAGCCATTTGGGATTATGAGTTATCGTTGTTTCTTAAATTTGGACGCTGAATTGATACAGATGGATCCAACACCGATTGTTGCTAATGGATGTGGGTCAAGAAGGAAATTTTGAAAAAGAGCTTATGCATACGTACTTTCTTTGACAAAAAATGCAGGACTAATTCCCGTAAATCTCGAATTACGTGGGACCTTATTTTATCATAAACGTACGTTTTCTTGCAGAGATCAGTAACTACCTAGAGTGATGAATCGTTGAGTAATAATTAGACGATTTCTGTGTTCATTTATCTTCCAGGATAAGGACACCCAATAAGTTGAAGGGCCACGGGGAAAAAAAATCAATGTCAATTTTTAAGAAAAATGAGATAGTCATGCCATCTAGTAGCATATTCCAGTACCAATCGAAACGTGAATCGAAACCGGGAAAAAATATCATAGTATTCAAGGAAATGAAGGAAGAAAAAACCCTATGACGGGAAAGACCGATCAAGGTCCGCGCGGTACAAGGAAGAAGGATCATTGTCCAACTTTAAAGCCCTCTCCGTACCTGCCTCCCTGCTCCTATGAGTTCAGTTCAATGTTTTGTTTTGAGCAGTTGGTTATTTTCATGCGATAAAGTGGTAATTTATCTTGGAAATGGATAATTTTAGTGACAGTAGTGAGCTAAGGGAAACCCTCACCTTTTACGGTTATTGACTATGGCAAGAATGTTGAGTTTAAAACCTGGACCAAATTCCTAGCAGGTCCATATCCCACGAAATGTCCAGTTGCAACAAGACCGATTCGAGTCATGATGATTGACAGCAACGAGCCTCGATTCTTATACCACAAATCGATTTACAATGCTCAGTTCAACAGTACTATTATTACACTCACTGCAACGCAGCTGAGAAGAAAAAGGAACAAAGATGCCACTCTTGACCCAGCTTACAGCGGCCCCCTACTAATAAAAAAATGGTCAATGGCCTCTCAACGTTTCAATTTGTTTTCTTATTGAAGTAACATAGTGTTCAGATAATTCTTTTATTAACCTCAAATACAGTTTGTTGAAGAGTAAAATGGTTTTTTTTCTAGCTCAATACCTCATCCCAGCGACATTTTATGAGTAACTAAACTTCAAATTTGACATTCCCAAAAATTAAAAAAACTGACTATGATCGTTTTTCCCCGCGACCCTTCAGTTGATTTCTCTCGAAGCTACTTATGAATTCATTAGCCTAAATTATTTAACTCTTTAGAGTACTCCTGAAGTAGCTATTCGAGTTATATACTTTCTTCAATTTAGATAAAATGGGAACACAACTGAAATTGGCAATATCTGAGGAGGGTTTCATTATTGAGCAGGGATCTACGAGGGAAATGTTGTGCACGATAAGATTTGAAGCCACGATAAATGCAGGTGTAAAACGCTTTCCGAACGAAATGCCCTTCTATAACAGTTTTGATCAATCTCTGTGGAGTTGGTCGCGTGTGAACTAATCAACCGCAAATGCCTCGAATGACCTTTAATTAAACCTAATTGAATGTCGGGAACCACTATCAGATGAGAACTGGTCTTTACGAGTTACGTTGGTGTATTTTTGCTATCAGATAAATAACACGAATGTAGAAACGGAGTCGGGTGGAGCGTAGTTTTTCCAGAGCTCAAAATTTCCATTCGAATCCTTTTTGAAACAATTTCAATGCAGACGTCCGCGTGTGAGAAATTTTCAACTTGGAGAAAGCTCTTCCGAGCGGACTCTTGAGGAAGATGATGAAACTAGGGGGCAGTGAGCATAACCGTAAAGGCAAGAACAGTGCCGCAGTAATGAAGTGGTTTCTTCTAACCGAGCGCCCCTGCAGGTAGGTAAGGTACATAATCAAAAGTTGGAAGACGGTTCTTGAGAGGACAGATTTAGCCGATGAGGTTGCACCGGGGACCGCAACCAACTTCAAGGATACTTACCTCCAACCTCCAATTCTCTGGAATTTCATTCTTGTGCATATTCGCTCGACCACGAAAATGAATTTTTCCTCATTGGCCACGTGACGCTTCGAGCTCGGACGATATTGTGACGAACTCAGTAAGTTGCTTCAAATTGCGTATGTAAAAACTAAATAAATATTTGATCTTCCTTATTGGGAACAGAAACAACAGAATTATTCTGATTGTATGTAATTTTGAACATCCGTTCACAATCGCAAATCTATCCTATGATTCTCACTAGACATAGCGTTAGACATTCCTCGATCGAATTGGAAGACCTGAATGAACAATGTAGGAATAGAAATTTCCCACTAGAAGATGAGAAGCGTCTAATAACTGTAAAGTTCAATAACCATCAGGTTTTCTCACCGTTGTTTTCCACTGCTGAAACCGGTTTCATATATGCAGGTGTTACATCTCCATTTTCGTTGTGTCCTATTTTCCCCTGCTTTATTAGTAACATCAACAGTTTAATATGTGTAATTCTACTCTATTATGACTATAACCTGAGGGTAATTTGGTCTAAAACCTCACCCACCTTCAACCGTGCCCAAAGCAAGCCTTGCTGCATGAACAGGTGAAGATCTCCTCAATGTTCAAATCTGAAATAATGTAGTCCTACCGAGAAATTCCTTATTTCAGATGTTTGAGGGATAGTACAAAAACTAATTTTCATGCTATCTGTTCTACAATTGATTAACAAATTCCACTGGACTCCAACGCTTCCCAAAAAGAAACAATGAGAATTCTCGATTTTTAAACAAAATATTCGCCGTTATTTTCGTTGAAAACAACAGTTTTCAACCGCTTATCCTGTTGATTGAGTGAATTTAGAGGCGGCGTTGACTTTATATACAGTAGAGGACCATTTATGCTTCAAAGTTACAAAAGTAATTGCTTAGCTGCTCTCGAGTTTTCACAACACCCGGACCTTCCAACTTCCTGCTCGAAGTTTCGCGAGGGTTTTGAGGAGCTCTTGATTTACCAAATTTACCGAGCTTCCACTTTAGCCCTCGTTCCATAACAGTAGAGACCCGCCACAACCTTTTTCTAAAGTTTGTCGAGAAGTTGTCATTCCGGTTCAGCGGACTGCTTTCCATCTCAGGGATGCACAATGACGACCGTCCAACAATCAAGAAGTTCCCTGTGACCTGCGGGAAACCTATTTCGAAGCAAAATTACGGGGGTGTTATCACCACACTTGAAAACTGTAACGACCAGCCCTGAGTTCCAGACAAAGATTGCAGGTTCGAAGGCGAGTTCCTAACAATACCACTGTTGGGCATTCGGCAGACATTAGCGGAGTCATGGTGGAGACGAAAGATTATAAATATGATTGGTTGGACACCTTATAACGTCATTCCTCTACAAATGCATTTTGATTTTATTTGAGCCGAGAATGCTCATGTTAGATTCAATTGAATTTACGGTGGATGATCTGTGTTCATTTCAATCGGCGACGAAATACGTAATGGTAAATCGCTTATTTCAACACTCTTATCCATGATCTTCAGTGCGATTTTAAAACCTGATAGTCCAACACAACTTAAAAGACTACCGTTCATTGAAATCGTTAATTGCAACTTGACCGTCGACCAACTTTTGACGATGAAAAAGAAGTCGCCGGCGTACATCGAAGCAGCTGCGTCCCAATTCTTTGTAGAAACTTGGTCCCTGAAACACGAAAAGTGCGGCTCAACTTTTATCCTCAATAAGCGCCACAGTTAACACGGATCTTTGGACCAGCCGGGTAAACCGAAGGACTAGTCAGATATTTGAGGACTATTTCACTCCAAATACGCAGATCGTTTTGGGGAAGCCAGATTCCAATTGTGCACCCTACAGAGGAATGGAAAAGTGATTTGATCGTCACAAATATGCGTTTGATAAGAACCCGACGAGAAAGACTCGACGCCAAAATTATCCGATTCTGGTCATGGATTCAAATAAATTATATTTTGTCGTGAAATTACAACAAAGTTAACTTAGACAACTCAACACAATGAGGCTCTGCCTTTAATCCTTGGCCCTTGGTAAAATTATTAAAATTAAGAGAGCCACATACCATGCACAAAAATACAATATGATTTGAAAGGTGATTCATAGTTTTTCACGTCAGCGTTAACAATGCTAACAAAAGGCGAGCGATTCCACATCACAACACAACCACATCCGGAATAGTGTAAGTTTTTTCAACAACATTGCATCTGACTGAAGGCTGTGTCACACAAATCCTTTGTTACAACTTTTTTCAGTTGAATGGTAAAAAATGTTGATTTCATTTTATGAATTTCGTTTGAAGCAATGATTTCTCTCGAAATTAAAACACCTCAAACCAAGAAGTTTCTGAATTTATTAGCATATTTTCCGACACAGATAAGTGGATCATTAAAAATGAGCTCTCGGGATGGGTTGCTAAATCCTTTCGTGATGAGACGAAATTAGGGAGTCATAAGATATACAGGGTGTCCCATTCAAAAGTTGGCATCCTCCCGCCGGGGAAACATGTTCAATTTGAATGTAAAACATTTCTCGACTGTCCAAGAAGAAACTGAGAAAATGAGATGAATGCCAAAAAAATTATTAGAATCTAAATATATACATGAGTAAAAATCCCTCTCTGTATATGTTGTTGTGAAAATGCCCAATGTTTTTGGTGTGTACAAGCGCTTCTGACTAAGTAGGAAGTTAGGTACAATAGCTTGTTCCTATGATGTGTTTACATTACCTGATCACAATGGAACTAACCTCGATCGTGGGAATGTTCAAGCAGAGACATACTAGAAGTTTATGATTACGATGCTGAGCGAATTAAAATTAGAATATGGAACTCTCTGATTAATCTTTGTCACAACAGTACAGATGTGTGGTTGAACATGATTGGTTTGCCTTTTACCTTTTACTTTTTTTTATATACAATCATAAGCGTCCGATCGCGCCGCCCAGTATACGTTCTTTGTAATATTGATTTTTCCTATTTCAAAAGCTGTTATTCTGGTTAATGCTGGTATGGTTTACTCTTCCGAGCGGGTATTTCGAAACCACAAGTAAATTATAAATTAGAATTTTCATGTTGAATTGCAACAGTTTAAAATTTACAAGAGGCTGTTCTACGATTCACCAGTAAGAATCCAAATTTTTTTTCTTCTCAATCTTTTTTGGAAATTCGCTGCCATAGTGCGAACTAAGCAGATTTGAAGAAAGGGGGAGCGGAAAGCGGGAGTGGAAGAGCCAAAAATAACCCTCATTGCCTCTGAGTTCCTGTAAAACCGACTAAACAAGTACAAAATATACTTTTTCAAAGGGTTTATGTAACACCCAATCTTGGGGCTTTTAGGAACTAAAACAAAGAATCAATTCCGATCGATCATGGCCCCAAGGTAACTGAAAGCTTTCACCCCATCCGGAGAATGCTATTGCCATTGTTCAATACCAGGTTTCAAGAGATGGGGTTCGGTGGGATTTCTATAAATTACCGGACTATTTGAGAGGAACAGTGTACAAAGAGAGTAGCAGGGAGATTGGCTCTTGGGGAGGTAGAGACGCTATCGCGGTTTTCAAGAGAGGAAACGGACCGGTAGCTGCCATAAATTATTCCGATCCAACTAAGAAACAGTCGAATTCGAGGAGCCAAGAGGGGAAAACAGGGAGTTTGGGAAACCAGTCGCTAGACTCAAGTGGAAAATGTTCCTGTTAGGTACCTTGGGTCCATTTTGTATGAAACGAAATGCCAGATACAATGTAATTAAGTGCGCATCATTTGATATCTTCCTAGATTGACTCAATTTGTTCCCTCTAACAAGATGTTGTTGTTTTTGTAACCCAATTTCAGTTTCCAACCCTCTGAGAAATACGTTCATTAGTTTTAATAATAAAACCCGGAACCTCATAGAGTCGAAATGAGGTGAGTGGATATAACCTACTTTTTTGGCTCTAAAAGGAATCTTTTATGGGAATTACCTCTTGTTCGAAACCGAATCTTTTCATTGATTGTTATGGACTTGGATGTAAATTGATATCAAAGTGTTCAAAATAAAAAGTCCCACGGCTTCGCCAACATTTTTTGATTGTTTTGGTTGTTTCACGAATGAGGAATACAAGGGTACAAGGGTTTCCTATCACATAGATACTACCGCGGACAAGCTCTCGGTCATCACCGAGTCTTTTATAGATCGTAGTGTCGAGCGGTACCTACCCCTTCCTAGTCATCGATGGGATCTCCTATTTTCGACAATCCAAGCTTTCTAAAGAAAATACGAGTATCCTCTTCCATTACCGCCGTAGCAGAAAAAAATCATCCAATCCCCGTTGCAATAACATTTGGAAAAAAATAAACCATAATGGTTTTTTTTCTTCTATCTTCTTCTTGATCATATTCTCTCTGTTTGTTTGTTTGTTTGTTTGTTGTCCTCCCTAGGAGATTGTTTTTCCCCAGAGGAAACATTCGCGCGAATTCCCATCAGGCTATCAAACTACCCATCTCGAAAACTGTGAGATATTGCGGAGTCAATTCTATTTCAGTTCCACTTAACAGATAACCAAACCCGATTTACACTATCAACACTGAGAACCATATCACCATCAATCTCCACTCATAAATTTTGGCTGATCGATACATCGATGGTGATTCAACTTGCGATCGTGTACAAAGTCGTCAAAAAAATGTTACAGCTTTAGCTACCTCGTGAAGCAACTGACTCCGAGCATTACATGCTAAGGTATTCAACTGAGGTGCTCGGGAGCATAGTCGACGTGCGTAAGGAATAGTACGTAGTAACTACACTATGGTTTCACCATGGAGCTCCAGGCATTCGGAGTTTCAGGATGCTAGTGATCCGTCACTTTCAACTATATAAGTGCAAGGAGAATCATGATACTACTTTTAAACATTAATTGTAATCTATCCAGAATTGCGATGGAAATGACCTTGATTATATACTAATTTTTTTATATAAAAATTATATACTTAAAACTATACTTAAAATTTTTATTATTTGAAGTTATGTCGGATTTTGACTAGTAACCTTCCCAATTGTGGATGTTTCAGAAGAAATACATTCAATTGAAACCAATAACCCTCCCCACCACCAACTTGGCTTTATGCTCTCTTAATATACATTATATACACTATATACTTTGGTGAATTAATATATTCCCTAAAACACCTTTCTCTGAACTTTCATTCACTATTCATTTTCTTCCTTTCTTTGGAAGGATTCAACGAATAAATCTCCTCCAAGTAAAATCCTTTCGCTTCCTTCGACGGCGAATGAGATCAGTCATTCCCTTTGATCACTTCCCGCTGATTGGTGGCCAGTGCCACCTCCGAGAACTGTGGCAGTCAGCTCTTTTTAAACCTAAAGATTAATTACGTTCCTCCATCTTGCGCTTTACCAGATCCAAAGGAGCTTCCAGAGTCTTCGAAGTTTCGGAAAATTAGAATGACTCATTAACGTCCGTGGTATACTTAGGACAAAGGGAGAAGTTCCCTCAAATTGTTGCACTGGTGGAGATGGTCTCTTTTGAAAAGTTCTCCTATCCGAGAAGTTTAAACGATTTGGGAGAAACATCGGGAACTGGGGATAGGAGAGGGTAACATCCTTTTTTAATTCTACTTGAAGAGCGCATTATACGTGACTTCTGCTATTTCAAACTTGGACTTCTTTTCCTATCATGGTTATTTTTAGGAGATCGTACGGTTTACTCTTGTTGAACTTGCAACTTTTTTATTCTTCTTTGTTTGAATTGGATGGACATTTTCTTGACATTTTACATACCTATTGAGAATAGAATCTTAGGAGATGTCTCCAGGAGGTGTTGACTGGTTCTTAAACCCCCCTCCGAAGGCTCGCTTGCGTGGAAAAGTGAAAATGGCACATTTCTGCCATTCCTCTGCCTGGATTGGTCTCGTACTAAATATTTCAAGAGCCTTCCAGAGATGGTACAACAGTTTCAATGCCCCCAAAATCCCAAATGGGATCTGAATAGCCGTAAACAAATCCTTCTTTCCTACCAATTTTAAGAATTAGCAGAATGGGTACACATGAAAATACACCGATGGGGCTCTGAAGCAGCTGGGCCATGCTCGCAGAGGGGCTGCTGATGACCAGTGTAGCTCATAGATCTGCACCGGAACCCTCCCGGCAATGCTGGATTGAGCGGGGCGTTGTTCATATATGTACCTACTCACATGAGACGGACAGGTGAGTCAGGTACCGTATCTCTGCTTGTCTGCGAAAGTTCACCTTCAGGGACGTTGGTTCGTTGGGTGAGGTAGCCGGCGGCTGATCCGAACCCTTAACTTGCGGGCGGCAATGCACCCGCGGGCGGGCGGTAACGCTTCATGCTAATAACATGCGTCAATCTGCCTCCATCCCGCTCTGCAACAACGCTTGTGTGCGAGATTATTCCACGGATTGACTATTGAGATATAGGACCATTGTCTTGGTGTCCTTTCCTCCTTGAAGCGAAACACCTTTCTTCATACAGCGTTCTTTTCACATATGAATGAGTGTCGCAATCATGCGCCATCGTTCGAAATTGATTAATCTTCCGAGTAACCGACAGAGATAACTTTTTCCATTATAAATTTTACGTTGTTTTATTTATTCGGATTTCATTCACATCTCGGCACATCCGGCCTTCATGTTTAAAGGGTGAAGACATCCTGAGTGAATTTCCATAATAAATACGCCCTTGGTGAAGCGGAGAACAGTCTTTCCTGCCTCCCTTACGATTAGGCAACTCACAAGGGGGTGGGGGGCATATAAAATGGAACGTGAACATCTCGTGCGGAAGAACCAGCCGGCGGTGTCTCCTCAGTTTCCTCGGGTTTCCAAGATCTTGCTCCTAACAAGGAAATGAATTCGTTATGTAACATCGCCGAGGAGGTCTGTTTCGGACGGGTATGATATAGGGGTTCTCGGACAGACTACTTTATTAGTTTTTTGTTGTGATTATTCTAGTGTGGTTTAATTGATGAGACAGTCTTCTCAAGCATTTTTCGGGTGCCCGGGGGGAATACATTTTTTACTTTTGAGAACTCTTGAGTAATGTTCGTTGTTCATTATTCAACGGTCGTAGTTGACAGGAGCTATTTCCGAGCGGCTTCCGGCAAAGTTCAATTTGTGCAATGCAAATATGAACTGTATGTAGAGGTTAGAATAGAAACTCGCAACCCACGCCATTGATTGCATGAGAGGAGCAATCATTGAGGATATACGTGTTGGACTCATTTTGTTGTGCAAATAAACTGATCAAATTTAATAATAGAGTGAGTGCACGCGCTTGATCGTGTGCACGCAAAACATGAATCGTATCAATACGAATGTACTCTCATGCATTGTAGTTGCAGCGCGATATCAATAGGAAATTACATTCTGCGTAATCCCGCAAAGCGCTTTGACGATGGTATGAGTTGGGAATGAAATAGAGTTCTTTGTACTGCTCGGATTTTTTTCTTTACTTTTATCGTCGCTTTTTGGTTTATTATTCCAGGAATGTAATTTCCGATTGTTTTCATGCCTGAGGTACCTCTCCAATACTCCTAAAAGTTGATATTTTGTGCTCCAAGATGTCCTGATTCGTTAATGTTCATCCACCGTTAGCTACATTTGGTAGAGCTAATTCACTCCAAAATGTAAAATTTCGGTTAGTGACCCCTTTCGGGGCTTGTTGCTCCTCAAAACTTTCTAGCGAAATCGCCCAAAATGATGGCGAGGTAAGGATATGAATAATTATCCTGGGAGGATGATTATTAGGGAGTTTTCGAGATTCTGAATATCTCATCTGCCTCTAGTGAACGGCTTAAATTATTCAGTGACTGAAAATTCACCCCCTCGCTTATATTGTTTCAAACAAAAACCGTGATTTCAATAATGAGATTTTTTCTTCTTTGTAAACAAAATTTCAATTTTTAGTGCACAAGTATAGGAGATGTACAACGATTAATCATGAGTTTTTCCATCGTATTTCCACACTATCTTCTACTGGAACCTCCTTTCGGCCGTGATGGGCGGAGGCATAAGTAAATAACGTTTATGCGACCTCAAAAATTGTGAAATGAAGAGTTTATTCTTCAATCAGTTGTGTTGATGCCTCACAACTATTGTAAATCTTGAATTGAGCCTGGGAACACCCTACCAGGGTGGCTGAAAAAAAAAACCTGTGTCAACTTCACCACGGGATTGAGCTCAGGAACCCCCCCTCCTCCCCCTCCCTCTCCACAAGTTTGTATTTACCACTACCTAGTGACATCTCTGGCTTGTCTAGGACCTTCTATAACGTGTCGTTGTCAATCAAACCTTCTCTCTTTCAGCCTCCTCTATAGGTGTGCACTTTGACGAGATCGAGTCACATTGGATCGGTCAAGAGTTCTACTGTTATCCTACCCTAACGAATAAGGACGTGCACCTGAACGAGATCTTTTCGGTTCAGAGTTCGGTTTGCATTCGTTTAGTGTAATTTCCACATTGATTAACTGAGTTAACGTAAAAGTGAGTAATTTATTCTCCGTACATATGTTTTGAGGTATTACTACGAGTCAGAACTTCAGTTGTTGTGCATGAACTTGTCTATATCTCCAGCGTAGAGTTTAATAGAAATCGGCGTTTGAATTGTTTCCCCGCAAATCCTTTTTATTTTAGAAAATGAACTTTATGTGATCCTCCAGTAAATGAAAGGGCTCCTAATTACCAAGGCATGAGCTCTTCCTCGTAGTCTTCTCACTTGCCATCAGATAAAATGGAAACGAGATTATTTTACGCGAAGCTCTTCCTTCGCTCGAGATATTAATTAGGGAAAACTGAAGGACTCCGCTTCTTTGGGTCAATATAACTAATACGAAGCTCCGAGCACAGACTCCCGTACTCGCTCCTTCCTTCAAAATATAGACGGGCGAGTTATGACACAAAAGAAATGCCAGTTGCCCTTGTTCATCATGGGGCTATTATTTTTGATTTAACTATAGCGTCTGCCTTCTGCAAAGTTGTTTTGAATGATATTGAATATCAAGGATTAGAGCAGACGTAGATCTGCTCATGAAATTAACATATAAACGTATCTTCATATATGAAGATGGGGTAACAACGAGTTAGCAAAATCACCTTTTGGATATTTTGGTTGGTTATTCCTTGAATAATCAACCTATGTTTTCATGCAAAAGGTCAACCTCTCCGATTCGGCTCAAAATTTTTTTCTGGACGTTTCATGGTGTCTAGATCAAACATAGGTTGATTATTCAAGGAATAACCAACCAAAAAGGTCAATGTCCGTCCGCCGTCCGGTGTCCGCGCCGTTTTCGGTAGTAGAAAATTTTCTAAAGATCTGAAATTTGGGTCAGGGGTCTGTTCCCGGCCTAGAATGGTCCTCAAAACTTTTCAGCCCGATCGGACCAAATTTGGGCGGGGTAGGGGTCAAAATGTGTTTTTCGAGATTTTGGGCGATCTAGGCGAGTAGGGTATCATTTTTCACTAAATGTTGGACGCTGAATCCAATGAAATTGGTCCCAGAACGATTGGCACCCACTGGAAGAAGTTATTGGTCATTTACGTTCTTTATAGTAAAAAAAAATAATCAGAAAAAAAAAAAAATGGCTCCGAGTGGGCTTTTTCGACGCCGATCGGTCGATTGGCTAGAAGAAGCGTGTGAATATCATTTCCACTAAATTTGGATTGATCGATGGATGGTCCGGACCGCCACCCCCTGTTTCCCCCATTCGAGGGAAACACCCGTTGTAATATTGCAGGGTTTTCGTCTTCTGTAGACTGAGATATTTTTTCTCATCACCCTCACCTTAGCTTAATCTCCATTTAGATACCCTGTAGATCTGCTTCATTATTTTGCTCAGATAGTGAGAAGCCCCAGAAACTTGAAATTTAAAGAGATCTTGTAGCACTGCTGACGGCCAGCCCCTCATTTCCATAACGAAGACTCATTCACTGATTTGAAGCCCCAATCTATTTTTTCAAGGGATTATAGAGGCTGACTGTATGCTGAGTACTTCATCAGGTAGGCATCACAAGCCTATATTCAAAGCATACCGTTTAAATCTGTGACTGAGTCAGTCGCTATAACGCGTTCATCTGAAAATCAAACAGAAAACCTCGGCTGCAATATTCCACAGACGCTGAACCAGTGTTGACTAGCTGATTTGTAAGGGTTGTAATCCGTCGACGTTTGGAAGCGTCTTAATCACAGGCGGTGCAGAGACGCCTGTCTGGTCCTTATGATCAAACTCTGCCGATTGAGGCCACCCATCTACGATTGCTTATTGCTCGTCTAACCTTGCGACAGAGGTGTATTCCCTCTTCGGTAACTTGTAGTCCCGGGTCAAATATTTCTTTAGAAGTTAGGGGAAACTACGAGTACTCTGTGGTAGCGGATCAAGCTAGTTTAGCCAAGTTTAAAATAAAGATGAAAATTATTCCACAATTTTTACGATTGTTCTAGGTATATCATTGTTTGGGAAAGCACCAGCTTGAATATGAAACAAATTTGAAGAAAAAAAAAAAGACAGTTTTTTTAATCAAAAAGTACTTTAGGCGTACGTACCTAAGGCGTATGGGGTATCATTTTCCACTAATTTTGGACCCTGAATCGATTAGAATGGGTCCGGGACCCGCCACACCCTCTGTTTCCCCCATGTTGAAGAAATGAGTCTCCATGCACCTGGTCCGAGGAATAACCTCCCCGTTTGAAAGAATTTACAGCGTTTTACTACAGTCTTCTAGAACCGTATGACCTCCGGTGAGTGGCAAACGGAACCCTTCTGATTCCATTCAGCAACTGTTATTAAGTTGTCGATTATCCGCCAAGGACCAGTTCAAACTTTATAATGTACCCTTCGAAAGAAGTTCTTCTTGTATGATTCGACTTCCAAGTATGATCTGTACCCTATTGCAGAAGCATCGTCAGTCAGTCCTCGAGTAAAGCGTGGTGAAGAAAATAACGTTACATATAAGCCTGTATAGAAGGGAACGAATCGATTGTTATTATATAGGACATTCTCTTAAAAGGACATCTAAACAACGTCGACCTCAGGTAGAATGGATTAGACCGAAAAACCGTTCCCCGCCATTAATTAATACCATCACAACTATAACATGCATGAGAGAACCTCAAGGATATCCCAATATAATTTCATTATAATTAAAATTTATCTGTGTGAGAGAAATTTTCCCCCGTCATCTTTTGTGGGTCAACCATAGAGTGGAGATCTATGTGTTCGTTGTTGTAATCATCGGGTAATCGATTTCCAATGGTCGTAAGCCAATCAGAAAACGTCAAACTCAAGTTGGTAAAATGCGGATGTAGATGTGTCATCCCGGTAGTGAACAGTAAAAGCTAACGGTGTTTTTCAAACTTCAACGTTTTAATAAATGCAGAGGAAGCCTGTCTTGTCGAAAGATTGAGTGCGTTAAATCTCCGTAAATCAAATTGAACTACTTGTATTCCAGTTTTCATGACATAAGGGAAATTGAACTACGTTCTCGTTAACGTTTTTGAAACATTTTTTACCCCAGCTTACGTCGTAGGCATTTTTTTCATTTTACCTGCGAAAAGAACCTCCACCTCACTGGTTTATCTCATTTTTCCGTCTGCCCGAAATCAATATTGATTTGATGTGGAAATTACTAAACAGATTTATCATTTAAAATATTTCTCCTTCCACTTTTTCATTTTTAAAATGTGGTGATTCCAAATACAAAAAGTTCTGTAAATGCAAGATTTTTGGAGACCTAGGCTAGTGGTATTCACTAAATTTTGGCTAATGAATCGATCGAGATGGGTTTTGTACCGAATGCCGCAAACGGTGGTTGGGAATGGTTAAAGAAGGCCTTCTTTGTAATTAGGTATTTACTCTGTAGTCCTTAAGCAGAATAGCGAAATCTATGAAAAACAAAAAAATTTTTGTGAGAACATTGTTCGACACGTGGCACTTGCACCTGGTTTTCGAGTTGTTATTGTGTTCTACGCGTGTTAGTTGTTTTGCTATTGTTTCAACTTCAAAAGGTACCTACTAACTTGCATTCGTGAAAGGTCTTTATCCGCGTTGATAAAGTATACGACGTGAGACCTCGGGGAATGGTCTGGTTGGGTCGGATCTCATTGTTCCTAGAACAAGGGTTCTTGTCGACGCTTTATAAAAAATCACACCCCAAAAAGCTCCTTTTCTTATCTATCTTGTATGGAGGGACTTGGGACAAAACAGACATAAAGGCTATAAAGCACGGGGGAAGAGTGTTAGAAAGCGGATCCAAAGCAAGGGCTTGAAGCATGTCGGCTACTCGGGAAAATTATTCTCATACTTTGTAAATTGTCCATTCTTTGAAGTTCCCTGCTTCATATTCACTTTTTACCTTTTAAAAAATTAAAATCCGCTATGCAAGTAGTTTTCTATTTAGCTCTCACAAACTTCCGTCTAAATGAGCCACTCTTGTATAATATTCACACAAGGGGAAAATTATACCCATTACTCTCTCCATGAAGTATTCAGTCCGGAATGCAACTATTAGAAATAAACAAGAAGTATCTCACTTTAGATATTTTGAGAGAAAACATGTCAATTTCTTCAATGATGGTTCTTATCAAAATGGTTCCTCAGCTCGATTGGGTCTACGAAATCACCAGAGTTGTAATATCTTGAAGATAATCGTAATGGGTGTTCATCGCAGTCGATTCTTCTCCTATCATTAGTGATAGTATTTTGACTAGTAGACTATGGTCAGTTATTCCTTGAATGATCAACCTGTTTTTATGCAAAAGGTCAATTTCTCCGATTCGGCCCACAATTTTTTTCTGGGCGTTTCAAGGTGTCTAGATCAATAAAGTCAAATGTCCGTCCGCCGTCCGCGCCGACTTTGGTAGTAGACAATTTTCTAAATATCTAAAATTTTGGTCAGGGGACCCATTTCCGGGTCTAGCTAGTCATCGATACTTTTCAGCCCAATCGAATCAAATTAGGGGGGGGGGGGAGAGAAGGGGGTTAGGGATCACAATGAGTACTTCGGAAAATGGATTTTCGAGATTTTCGGCGAGCTAGACGTGTGTGGTATTATTTTCGGTTAAATTTTGGACGCTGAATCCAATGAGACGGGTCTCGGAATGATTACACCGGAAGAGGTTATGAATGCTATATCGATTGAGATGAGTCTCCATGCGCCTGGTTCGAGGAATAACCAATTCCTGTGAAAGAATTCGCATCGTTTTCTCCTTACCTTCCCGCAATCTCAGATCAGGATGGATCAGGCTCAATCGTGCCTTTTTCAGGAATGTCCAAACATTCCGGGAATTTTCCCACAGACATTATATAATCATTTAAATCAAGAAAATTCACGAATTCAAGAACGGAAATACCTTATCTGACCAAAACGAATTACCTCTTGAACTGCTCAGTAAAACACAATGGTTTTTTTCGACCTGAAAGCAGTGAGTATTGTGTTGCTGGAATACTCACAATTTGTAACTCCTCCGCTCAATTTTTTACTTCGAAATACGACCCCACGTACCATTTTTCATTTATTTTTATTTCCAGGTTAATTACTCTCCCGAGAAGGAATTGCTTTTTTAACGACCTAAAAAAATGGTTATCTTGTTGGTTCGTATAGGAATGTGTATAACGTAGGTAAAAGATTCAAGAATATCATTGGAGTAACCCTTTTTCCAAGCTTTAGCATTTTTTTCTGGGAGATGAAGAAAAATGTCCGTTTTGATGTTTTAATATTACTTCCAAGAAAACCGTTATTATAATACTCTCTTTGAATAAAACCGGGTTTGGTTGAATTCCCAGTGTACCAACGTGAAGGTTTCCATACTGCGGAGTTCATTCATTCGCGATTGGGGAACTCGATCAAGAGTTAGTTGTCGGCACCTCAACTTAACAACAAAACCGTAGTGGAAATTCAGGACGGAGCCCTTTGGGAAATCACGATGGTGCAGGTGTAGGTCGGTACTTATTACGAATGGACAGAAATGCTTCCTATTGTGACTGTAGCCTGACTTGAAGATACGCAAAGATCGTCTCACTAATGACTCCGATTTAAGACATTCAATTCACTTGTCTAGTGCCACCTGACCAATTTCAGTATATTGATCCTAAATGCCGGAGGAAATTCAGGAGAATGTCATGTGAATAATTTCTATCGCGCTCAAATTTGCTTCAAATGTTTTGGTAGGTAATGTGTATCCTCAGAGTAAAGAAAATTGATCGACCAGAAAACTCAAAACAAGACAAAATGAGGAGAGAGAATGGAAACCAACAAAAACGCTGCAAATTCTGTCACATGGGTTGGTTATTCCTTGAACCAGCAGCATGAAGACTCACTGCAATCGAGATTATGGGTCAAAATGGGTATCTACCTATTTCGAATGTGGGTTTTGAGATTTCTGGTATCTTGGCGTGAGTGGTATCACTTTCCACTAAATGTTGGACACTAAATCGATTGGAATGTGTCTCCATGCTCCTAGTCCGAGGAATAACCAACCGTTGTGAAAGAATTTTTGCAGTTTTTTCTCATTGCAACCTCTTTGAATCAAGACTGAGGCGAGCAAAAGAGTATAGGAGTATCCTAGTTGCTCCCAAGAGGGTCTTGGAACGTTTCAGTCTCATAAAACCGCTATTCTCTCCCCAACGTTATTTAGCGTACCTTCTACGGTTGAAGTTTCATGACGAAAAAGCCTTCACCAAATATCAATTCTTCCCTTATCACCCTCTAGTCCCTAGAGACTGTGGACAAAAGGCTCGTTTCCCTAATTTATTGACTGAGTAAGAACGGACGCACCCACTCTTTCCCGTGCAATCTCCTTTTCGCATCAATTCGTTACTCAAGTCCTATTAAGTTTTTTTTTTTTTTTTTTTTTTTTTTTTTTTTCATTTGAAATTTTCATTTATGACGACCTCTTGAGACAGACTTCAGTAAAATACAGTAAAGGGTAATCATCACCTGCTCTTACCAAATTCAGTAAAATTCACGACATGAAATGGAAAAAGGTGGGTCCTTCTGAGAGATCCTTAGGGGTCTATGGGATAGTTTTTCAAATTTTAACAATGATATTAAACATGTAGAGGAAACTAAAGGATATAACTATTCAATTTGAGGCAAATACCGGTCCTTTTAAACCTAATGGTTTCCCATGGCGGTAAGGATTCCGCCTGAGTGATTTATCGGTATTCATTAATTATCTAATATCTCATTAATATTCAAGTCATACCTACTAAATCATTTTTTCTAATTACAATCATTGGGTCTATGAAATATAATATATTATTTTGCGCTACCTAATCATATTCTACGTATTATACCCTAAATCGATACCTGTTCCTTCCGGTAATTTTCGTTGTTTGTTAGTAAATTTTGAGGCCTTGATGCCTTGATTGAACGCAGTGACAAGTAGATACATTTGCGCAGTGTTTGCGATTTGCAATCACGAAGGACTTTATCAAGTCCGGAACTGAAATCTCACGCCTAGATTCCAAAGCCTGAACATCGTGCGGTCCCTCGAACGTAATCTTGGCGCTATGCGGCTTAGCAGTTATTCCGAAGCAATAAAGCTCGGTTAAACTCTCCTCATTTCGCTTCTCGTAGGCACCGAATTGATGAAGTTGAGCTTGAAAATTATCGAGTTTGGATCTAGGAATGTCTATAGGAAAATCCTCAAGCGTGGTGCGTCGTTGTGAAGAAGCTTGAATAAGTTGGAACGAATCTCATCCCGTTTAAGATGAATTCTGAAAATAGGATCTGACAAGACCTCATACTCAGCCTGGAGCATCCAACCAAAGAAACCAAAGAATTGAATCAGATAGAGTCCTCGTCTGCTTCATATTTTGAGTACCTTTCCCTTGTTATCGGTGCAAGCACATTCCTTCAGTCCAAGCGCAACTGACAAAAACTCTGCAAAGTTGGTTACTATGGATTAAGTGAGTGTAGAACATACCGGACTCATTCCAATCGATTCAGCATCCAAAATTTAGTGGAAAATAATACCCCACACGTCTACATCGCCGAAAATAACGAAAATTCATTCTTGAAATGTGGTAGATTGGAGTGCTACTACACGGAAATAACAATAGCAGACGCGTCCGCAGGCGTACTTCAAAGCATTGACTTCGTCCATGAACCACCAGCTCTCCGATCTACCTACTAGGCTAGTACCATGCATTCGTGGACATTTTCAATCCCGAATCACTGGCGTACGTGTTTACTGCCTCTCGGTCTACATGGAAGAAGAATAGGTGCCGTTAACGTTGGCAGCCTCTCCGATCTGTCTGCGCACTCTATACATTGCTTCGCGCAGGAAGAGCTTTCCAAGTCCTGGAATGCCACCTGCGAGCGGAAGATTCAATTTTGGTGGACACGTGTTCTGTTAGATATCGAGAAAAAAAATCTTTTTACAAAATCTGTGGCAACCCACTTCTTGGCATCAATGGGAACACCCACGCAGGATTGGCCATTCGCACGGTAGAGTACTTACCTTTCTAGCTCCGTAGTGTAACTTCGATTATACCGCGATAGAATTTACCCCCGTATTTTTTTCCCCACGTCTTCTCGACTACGCTTTTCCGAGTCAATTGACCGTAAATCTGCTGTATTCGGATTATCCGTGGAATACACATTGCCAAGAGCCCTTATCCTCCGTCAGAGAGGGCTTTCGAGGGGGGAAGGGCTCGACCCTTTGCCAGGACTTTGTTACGGAAGGATCGAAGAGAAGACTGAGTGAAACAAAACGACTTCCCTTCCACCCGTCTCTTTTGAACGAGCCCTGCTTTTATTGGATCACTTTGGCTAGGTACGAGTGTATTTTTCATCAGAATTTTTTCCGCTGAACACGAGTCCAAATCTCGTTTCCGCACCAGTTATCAGAAAGTTGGAAAAAACTCTTCAACCGAGAAATTCCTCCCGTTTAAATCGTGTTGAAAGATACTTTTTACTTCAGTAAGTGTGGTGTTGACGATTCTCTCTTGTTCTATGCTGTCTGCGGACCTACTTCGTGCGGGAACCACCGGTTCATCATTGCTGCCATGACTGTTGATCCAAATTTGTGACCACTAACGCTGTTCATAGTGGTTGACTTGGTTTCACCTCATACTAAGGTTCGCCGCATGAACGGCTGGAAAACCACCCCCTGAGCCAGCCCATTGCAACAATTGCTCAGTCGATTCAAGATGTTTCCTAGAATATTATTCAAGCTTCCCAGGCAGTTATTTGATGCAAAGGAATTAAATCACTTGGGACAGAGGAGGAGTTTTCAATGCCTTTCAAGTATTTCTCTAAAACCGCCAGAAGCTCTGCTTTTCAATTAAATTCGCTTAAGGTTGACGAAAGTAAAAATCCTTAGTTCACTTTGAAATGATTCAGGGCGTAAGTTCTCAATACCCCTCAATACCCAATGTTCTTCCTTCCAACCATAAAAAGAAAGTTGTCAGGTGGGTAGAATATTCAATTTCTTGTTGTATTCAGGTCGCTAAATTTATTGAATTGGTTCCGTTTTCTGATTCCCCTTAGCACAACAACCTTTTCCTTCCCTGTATTTCGTTTCCGACTCCGTGAGGTAGCAGAAGCTTTGTTTTCACTTTCGAAAAGAAAACTTTTTCTCGCTCCTAAACCAAGAATTCCATTTATTGCTTTTCAAAGTCCATTATTCTCAACACATCCTTATATTTGTATAGACCCAAGAAAAAAAAGTTTTTGTTTTCCCCAAACTTTTTTTTTCACGTTTCAATGTGTGTAGAGAAAAAAAAACACCCGAAATGTTCGTCTGACGTTCAATCCTGAAAAGCCTATAATGCTTGGCAAACTGTGATATTATTATGTTTATGATTCCTTCCTGGTCCTGGAATCGGCCCTAACTCCGATTTTAACTAGATCGTCGCAAACTGAATTAGGGTATAATATTGAATATGGGTATTTCGAAAATCGACCATTCTGAAGACCTAAGAGTAAGGAGTGACTTGTATTGTATACCAAAATAAATTAATTAATAAATTTGTATAGTTACCGTAAAAACCGTAACCGTAAAAAATATTAAATGGCTATTTATCTTATACAGTTAGCGTAGGGGTTCAGAGAATGACAAATCAGCTTTACCACCACTTCCAACTCCCGAAAGTTCTCAGTTCGAATTTCTTGCAACCGTTCGGCAGCATGAAGTACCTATCGACAGAACTACTACGGTTAAGATGAAGCACTTGCCCCTCTGACCGCACTACTCCGCGGCCTGGTGCCCTTTGGTTATCTTAGTTCCCCCAACCCAAACTTCCCCACATCTGAGAACCGCACTCCAGGGTGCACTTCTCAACACGAGTGGTCGAACAGACCTCAGGTGGAAAGTTGGCTTCAAACAGCCTCACCGCGTTTCCTCGAGGTCAAGCAGCGGTAATGGAGATTTTCTAAGTTGAAGGGGACCTACAGAAAATGAACCATGGCAAGCCTTTTCTTCTCAAAATGCTCTCTTCAGAGACTAATTGTTGGGACTGAAAAGATAAATTCCTTGTGTTAGGGCGTTAGGTTCTGAAGAGAATCGTAGGAAACTATTTTTTCCTGATTTTCTGTTTATTCGTGCACTAATAATACTCGTATATGCCTATATTAGTTTAATACCTAAATATGAGTTTTCGTGCTTGACTACACTTGGAGATTCAGCTAGAATTCTGTGCAGATATGTTAGTGGTATCCGTTCGCTATTGCGATCATTCTATCGTACTCTTGAAATTCTGACAATCGAGCTTATGACGCAATCGTGAAGACACGGATTCATCGATATGAGTCAACAAGGGCCGGGGGACTAAGTTGGTACCTGAGTGTATTAAACATGACACTATAAGGAGCACAACGTGGAATAAACGTGTGATTCAGGATGATAACTGGTCAATGGGGAGTAATAGCTTAATAGTAGCAGCCTAGGTCTGTACGATCCTTCAAAATGTTATTTGGCTCAGGTAAGGACTAAATCATAGTTGATTAAATACAGTTCAGATTCACATCACTCGGTACCATCGACAATAAAATTATTAAATACGTATCACGATATTATTCGTCAATTATTTGTCTGCGTTGAAATCTCCCGAACAGTTCTTATCACGAGCCGCAAGGCTTAAAACCCCCAATTCACATTAGGAGCACGAGGATTTGGCAACGTAACTAATATTGTCGCCATTAGTTATGCAGTTGATGTAGATTTTGATGATTTTGACAGATGTGTAAGAAGTTGAGTCGTGTCTAAGATGAATTATTTCCTGTATAAACAATTACTTTGAATTAAATTGACGGAGCATCTATTTCTTTGTTAAGAAATTTTCTCTAATTAACTGCTTGCCTTATTTCCTCCATTTTCAGTGTCCCGAACTTGAGTGAAGTGTACGGTTTGTCTTACAATTTGTTATGATTCCGAGGAGCACTTTTCATCGCTACACATGAGATGAGATGTCAACCAAATTCCATTGACCGCGATAATGTAATTTCACGGCTGGTGAGCTCGTTCATACTGCATGGAATGTCAATACTGTCGACCCCATCTGAAGCCGTCAAGAGTGCCCCTGGGGGGTGATGTCCGGCTAAATCGAGGCCAAGCGGAAACCCTTTACGAGGCTCGCATACCGGCAATTTCCTCCTGGAGCCCTCACCTAAATTGCCCTGCCCTCTCTTGCTCGATAGCGTACATATTTTTCGCTAGATGAACTAGTGGGTTCATTCGCCCACCCCTTACTTGAAAATCTATTCTTCTGAAGAATCTAAAAGCTGTTTTGAGTGTTAGCCCTTGGTTTTCCAGAGCTCCCTTACCAGCCTAAATTGTTTTTGAAAATTTGTTTAAAATAAAATAAAATTTTTTACACTCATTTATGTATACCGTACTGACATGAATTATTGGCGTCTGCTTGAAGTTTTCGCAATTATCTTAATCGTTGAAGGTGAAACCTAAGCAATGCATGGGTTCAGCCCACCTATAAAACCGATCAATATTTTGATTTTCCGAATATGCAAACGAGGTTTTTATTTGTCTTGAGGATGTCTGTTCGTCTGTTTGATAGGAAAAGGCATTTGAGTTGCTGCAAATGAATCTCAAACTTTGTTCTCTCGAGCGTGACACTGTACAGAATTTAGGTCATCTAGTATAATTCTACGCACGTCATATTTACCCCAGCCGCGACACTCAATCTTTTTTCGCCGAACCTTCTCATCGCCCACTAAAAGAAAAAATCCGAACTAATTTTCAAAAAGAGAGAGGGACTAAAGATTTTTTTTTTTGTAATTTGATTGATTTCCGATTTTATTTCAATTCTACGGTAATAGGGAAGGAGTCAGCAATCGTTTGTTTAAAAGTTAATTCTCTTAGTGATTCATTCGATTGTCGCCATCAGCTTTGTGGAGCGACGGAAAATCCAGATATTTCTGCCGTGAGTCACGTCGAGATTTCATCTAATCCCGTTGAACGAAGAATTCTCGAACCCTAGGGGATAGGGACACCGGCTGAGCGATTCTAAAGAGAAAAGAATGGGCTCAATTAGTTACAGAATTCGCCTCCTCGCCATGACTCCTCATTCCATCGCTATAATTTCCAGACTCAATTCTTGCGTGGAGTTCTCTGGATCTCCGGCATTTTCTGCCCTTTTTTCTCGCCTCATTTTATTTGTTTTTGTGACGGATGAAATATTCGATCAACGGGAAACCATCGATGATGAACGAAAACGTGGTATTCCCTCTCCGGGTCGGGGCTTTTCGGCAGAAATGTGCTGCCCTTTCATAATTGTGAGCACATATTAGCTCTACTCGAAGTTCATCCTCGATAATTAATATACGTTGCTCTTACTCCAGTCGGCAGTTAAGTTTCATAGTTGTTTGAATTTCAGTTTCGCCTATATGTAGAAAACTTCGACCATCGTACAAATACTTCATCCTTTTACAGGTCAACACAATCCGCTCTTTCAACAGCCCTCATCTCTTCACTTTCCTCCACGTCCGAAAAGCCAACACGATTGTCCGACCGCGTGAAGTTTACTGCCTGAAGTCGAGAGAGTTCTTGTTATTTATAGACATTTTTCTCGCTCAATCTCAACCATAAACTACGTTTAGCACGCAGATTTGTTATTATTGAGGGTTTTTTTTTTTTTTTTTTTTTTGCGTTTGGTTGAATTATATTAGGACTGGAACTACTTCCAGTGGTAACGGTGCAGAAAACAATGATTTCAAACGATTCTTCTATTGCCATTTTCGTGCAATCAATTGTTGATATTTTTGTAATCCACTCTCAGCCTGCTTTGTGTGCAATGGCTGCTGTTATACCAGTTTTTAGCAGCTTTCTCACGTTGACATTATGATTGGATTGGATAGGATTTTGTAGCTCTTCTGCCCTTGCTCCCTTCCCGCCTAGTCACGAATTTTCGCATATCTGGATTTTTTTTTTTTTTTTTTTGGAAAGAGAGTTAAACAGGAGATTTTATCTCTTTCGAATTATTAGACAAGAATTAGTCCGCTTGCCTCCAACAAACAAGACGTAAAATCACTTTACAAAGCAATTGACCCGCTATTTATACTCTGCCGACAGAGGTGGGATTGTGTTCGTGTTTGTAAAGCTCATTTAGGCTGTAACGCTCTGGCTAGCCCTGATCGTTCTCATTTGCCTTGGTGTACCAGGACTTTCGTTATCTCCTCAGCTTGTAAGATCCTCCGCATTCTGTTGTTTAGCGCCTCATCACATTGATAAGAACACCCTATCAGTATGCACTACTTTAGAACTGGTAACTACCCGACAAGCTCATTCGGGTCGAGCTGTGTATCTAACCCCTTTGGGGGGTAAAATACCGTGAAAAAAACCGAGGTCCGATCTGTGTAATGGCTCGACGCGGCATCGTGGAAGATGGAGCCATTGGGTGGAACATTCCGACAGCTAACGACGCACACTATGACCAACGACAGCTCTAATACCCCCACCCTCATGCTTTATTCAACACCCTTTGCACAACCAAACATAAACAAGAACATGTTCTCTAACCCACTTCGGACTGAATGAATCGAGCTCTAACGAATGGCTCGAAGCTGCCCGTTTCAAATATACAATCAAAAAGATATCACGAGGGTCCCGTATAATTTTTCTCGTACGAAATTTCGTTTAATCAATGGTATACCAAGGAGTTACCGAGACCTCCCTCAAGTAAGCTGTTCGTTCACGCCATAATATTGGCTTTCTCATATCAACCTAAATACTCGTGCGTGAGCCTCTCTCACGTTTTTACCTTCTTCAGGTTAAATATATTTATTGTGAACCCCGTACCAAGTGAGATCCGTTTCGCACCAATATTGTTGCACGCTCGTTGCTCGTGATTTTCACCAACCTCTGGGGACGTCCACGAATCTGTTAAAAATCAATTGCAAAAAAAATTTCAGTTTTTTTTTTTTTTCAGAATGTGATCCTACTTGAAAAAAGTAGAAGTAAGAGATTATGAATGGGGTTCCTTAAAAAGTGAGCCCTCGTCAAACTTTTTAATTCTTCTTTAGAAATGCTTCAGGAAGAAAGAGTTCTGTAGCTCGTTTCTGGGGCTGACAGATAAAAGTCAAGCTCGTCCCCCAAATGGCCTTCACTTCTTGGGCGTTGAAGTTTTTATTTCGTTGTCCAAACTTTCGATGAATTCATAAAAATGAGATGCCAACTTCGTTACGGCGAAGTGATGAGAATCTATTTCATTTGAGAATTCACCTTGGTTGTGTTGTCACCTTACCGCACGGCACCTTTCACATTGCAGTATCTTAGTGAGGACCAATTCAACATTCTACGGGATGAATAGGAGTTAGCGAAGAGCTCTTACGACGTCGTTTCTATTCAAGGCATTCAGATTTGAGCAAAGTCACCCTGGTTTTCTGCTGATTTCAAAAGAGAAATTTGTCATTTGAATTGATTCATTGTCAGGTGTCGAGTTTCTACGAGAATTTTCAGTCGCTCAAAAGATGAAATGAAATAACGAATCACAAGCAGATGGTAAGAAACCGGCACCTACGTACTTCCCTCCTCTGAGAAATGAATCACGCCTGAGATTAACCTGCCGTCTGATGACTCACTTAAAATTTTATATCCACTCCTATTACGTACTCTCTTGAATGCCTCTGAATAATTGATGCTAACAATTTAGTTTGGGGTCGACCAGGTCTTCATCTTCATCATCTAAAGTCTTCAACCTAAGTACCCTCGTTTTCAGTAATTTCTCGGGACTTTTTAGCCCGCATAATGGAAAAATCGTGTGCTTATAAATTCCGACAGCTGCTCCTAGGGCTTTTGAATATCAGGAACGTAATGGGTTGGGTGGAGCATTCAGCTGCAGGCTTAGTGACAGATGGAGTGACGTAATTAATTTTTCACCGCAGACCACGACGAAACTGAAAACAACTGAAAGGAAACTCCGGTTCTCCAGTCGACGAAAAATTGAATTCAATCTTTGTTTCTTCATCCTTCTCTCATGGTAAAATGAATCGGGCTCACTTTGAACCTATTCGTTCAGTATTATTGGATTGTAAAATATATAATAGTACTTTGGAATAATATTTTAAGAAATATTAAAGTTGGGTTGTTTACTGTTCACTCAAATCAATCTTTTCGAGACCTGCTTGTGGGATTGTTGGAAAAACTTCTTTTAATAGTTCGCTTTGGAAGGGTCGACAGATGGGATCGAGCCGAAATAGATAGGGTTTCCTTCTTAGGGTGACCCCTATCCAATAAGATCAAATTTCCCCGCTTTCACCATATTAATATCTCCGGCTTATTATGGTCTTGAATCTCCTTCAAACAATGAACCACGAAGCTGATGGATTAAAATCGATGGTTATTTATATAAGAGGGACTTATTTCCAAGGTTGGTGGTAGTCGTCATTTTGAGCTAGAGGGCAAGGTTTGTTATTAAATTCTCTTCGGAGGAAAATAAAAAGTACGTATAAGTGGTAATATTGCATTCTCTGCTTGTTTTCTTATAAATTCCCTTTACTTTAACTAGGATCTTTCAAAAATCGTTGGTTACGAAATATTGAATGGTTGGGTTTCTGGTAGAGTATACATATCTCAAATCACAACTTGCTACGGTAAAATCATTCAAACAACCCCCTCCTCCGACCCAGGGTAAAAAAAGAGACTCAAGAGAGCGCAGCTGTGTAAACGCTGAAGGAGCAATTCCAACGGTTCGCGGACTCTCCCATCGTTAAGCCCTCAGGTGGTTACCTAACTCAATTAGTACAAATACAGCGAGGCAAGTTAGTAGTTCCGTTCGGAAAACTTCGTTCTTCAATCAAATGAAAACCACCGAAGCGCGTAGGACTTATTTTTACTAGTGAAATAATCGTAGGATCTGAACCGCCCGGGGGGTCTATGTGTACATTTTGAATCCAGTTACCAGCACTGGTTAAACTGAGATACCAATGTGCTGGTTGAAACACAGTTAAAGACGATACAAATCGCCCAGCTTTCATGACAATGACCTCTGTCAATAGCGTTCATGATCTTATCATGAGCTCTCCTACAAAAGTTAACGAACATTCGATCGGGGTTGATGATCTCATCTATCATAACCTATCAATTTAGTTGCTAGCAAAATATGAAGTAGCAATTTCACGAGCTCGTAATTACCAAGCAAATAATAATATTTTGATTGATAATTCATTGAATACTCGTAGTAAACCTATATTGTTCATGCCTCTGGTCTATCTCTCCGTTTTTTAGGGGGCTTGAACACGGGTACATCGAGAATGGTTTTATGAGAGGTTTTGGGGGTCCGAACCGATTTTGGTTGGTTATTCCTTGAATAATCAACCTATGTTTTCATGCAAAAAGTCAATCTCTCCGATTCGCCCCAAAATTTGTTTCTGGACGTTTCAAGGTGTCTAGATCAAAATTAGCAAATGTCCGTCCGCCGTCCGCCGCCTTTGGTAGCCAATATTTATTTAATGATGTACCAACTCAAGAAGTCCGCGTTGTACAACTTATAACATTAATATGACGCGTTCAGATTTTCATATCTACGGATAGAAATGAGAGAACAAAGAAATGTTATATGACATGTAGAATGCTCCTGATTAGCAATGAGTGCTATCTATCTCCTCTTAACCGTTCAAGTAAAGTGGTCATGTCCAACGGAAGGATTGCCCCTACCTTAGATGACACTTGAAAATCCCCCAGCAAAAGCCATAGAGAAAACCATATTATTCGAGTCACCATAGCGATAAGGCCGAGAAAAAGTTGGAAACTATCGAGTGGGCATTCTATTCTGAGCACGTGCCCACTTCAACATAACGATTCTTTCCCTTGATTTCAACCGTCGGGTTAAAATGATAAGTAGGAAATCAAAAGGGGTCGGAAGTTCTATTTTCCGCTCAAATTGACGAGCACTTTGCGGATGAAACAAATGGAAAAGTTCAATAATGCTTCAGAAGAAAACCCTCTACTGAGCCATCTTCTCCGCGTAAACCTGCCGAGATCAGGAAGAGGTTAATTTGATGGCTGCTCGAGATCTCTATCCTCTATTGCTGGTACTTATTACGCTCTAGGGTGAGATTAGTTACTGAGATCGCGGACGGAATAAAAAGGACGCTCATTTTTGTTGCTTTCCTCAAGTGATACGGTTTATTTATCCAAGAACTGATTCAACAGTTCATCGTTGAAAAAATACGGTTCCTAAGGGTCCTAAGAGTATGAGAACTTTACTCCATTTTCACCTTTATTTACTTCCATTTTAGGGTTCTTAGTGTTATATGATATTCCAGGCACCACCGAGTTTCTATCCAAAGAATCTGGATGTAAAAATTAATGTAAGGAACGAATGGAAAGCCATTTTTGAAACCCACTAACAGCGTCGAAAACGATAAGAAACGAAATTTTCTTCATTTCTTCGGAAATGTTTACTCATTCTCCGGAACCATCGCATTTGGAAGCTCTAAGCCTTGATGGAGCTGAGTCCGTGGGTGGACTTTTTCACACAAGGATTGAGAGGAAAACGCAGCGAAAATTCTCTCTCGATGGCTCTAAGGGAGATCTTACCTAATTGCCAAATGCTGTTGATTTGATGTCACTTGTGAGAAAAACTGAGGGTCCTGACTGCGCTTCTAAACTGATTTAGCGTCAAACCGTTTGATGGGAATTCCACCCCATACAAGTAGGAGCCATATAATTGGGAAAATCCATTTTTTAAATGCCATGTTTTGAACAATACCTGCCAGAAGGGTGCTCAATATTTGTAAATTTCATTTTCTTTTTCCACCAAAGACTACCTTAGGTGCTCTACATGACGCTGAATCAATTGAGATGTTTTATGGAAACCTGAATAATTCGCTTTCCCACTCGAGAAAGACCGACCGGAATAATAATAAACCATTGTGGAATTCCTAGAAAATTGAAAGAAAACAAAACGCTGCGTCGAAATACCCTATTGTAACCTGTTCATAACCTGAGTCAGTTTTCGTCCTCCGTGTTATTTTTTTTTAGAGCCGCAAGCTTGGGGCGATAGAGTTGGGGAAAAGTGTACTTTTGGTAATGAGCCAACCCGACGCCGACTCAGCCTTTGATGAGCAAACGCGTGTTCCGCCACTGTAAGCCGTTTTCTCTGTGTTGAGACTCAAATGGAAGATCTAAAGAATTTTCGTCCGAATTAGCGTTAATACTCTCCCTGGGTTTTGTCGGAGCGAAAATTTGAATAAAAGAGGAAGCCCTCCGTCAATGTTTACATTCGTTGTCATTGGGAATTCGAGTACATCTATTTTATTGACTCGTGCCTCTCCTACATTTTGTTTTTTTGTGGCGCAGCCTGTAACCTTTTAATGGTATTTACGGACGAAAATCAGGCGATGCCGTAGCGCATTAAATTCGTATCGATTCGGAATAACAAAATTCGAAAATTCTGAGCGAAATCAGCAAGTTTAGATAACAAGCGTGTAATAGCACTGTCATCAAATTAGCAAAAGGTGAACAACGAAGTTGTATATTTGTGTGTTTCATAAGCTTTACCTCGTTGCAATCGTTTTCTCTCAAATTTTTAATTTGTGGAAAATTTCAAACAATGGAGTTTTGCCCTCTTGACGGACGTTCGTGCCACATAAACTTTCAAAAGTTTGATCTCCTCTGTCAGGTATTGTTTTTTTTTGTTTTTTTTTTTTTTTTAATGGATTTTCTCATTATTTGTTGATACCCTCTCGTGTGGGGTAGGATTTCTAACTAGACGTTTGACGCTGAATCAGTTGAAATGCACTGCAAGGATCCTCGTGGTTTTTCAATAGTGACGTCAAATCCACAGCAGTTCGTTTGCAATTGAGATCTACCTTAGAGTCATGTATCATCGTGTCAGAATTCTCGGCGTTTCTTTTTCAATCCTCGAGAGAAAAAGTCCACCCACGGCAATGGTGAATTCGGCTCCCCTGCCAGGGTCGAGTGAGTTGAAGTGTTTGCCTCTTCCCTACCGACCGAGGGTTTAATCCCGCTTTACTCAGAGATTTGGTCTTGAGAGCTGCCCTAAAGGCACTTAGAACCTCGCCGCGGTTGTGTTGCCAATATTACGAGGGGTGTCGACGACATTATTCGTCAGTTGAAAGAGGCGTCACTTTTAATCAACTCCATTCGAAATCCGACCTCACGACGAATATGATAACTTTTCTTGATAAGCGAGGCACCCCTATGATGTTGTCTGTACTTACCTGCCAGTATATGACAGAAGAGCGTTCTCGTCTTACAACTTCTGAAAGCGTAGATTTAACTCGGGTGATGAAAATTCCGTCTCTCCGAGCGAATATTCATCACTTTGACCGAAGCTTACCGTGTCGAGGTTGGCACGCTCTCTAAAAATGAAACTTGATTTATTAATCATCAAAAAGTTGAGACGCTGAACTTCACGTGGGTATATAGTTGCCGTGACAAATTATTACGTTCCCCTGTATTTCGTGAGAGAGTTGTAATTTTATTAAACGGTTCCGCTCTAGAATCGTGTAACCCTATTCCGCAAGCCGCAACCACATCAACATTAACAAGCTTTCTGAAAAGTTCTCGAGTTTTTGGATAAATGGCTCAGAGTTTCTCTCTCCGCTTTCCTCTATCATCTCAACGGTCTTCTGGAGGATTTATCAAGAGCTCATCGCAAATGAGACTAGGAAAAGGAATTGGAGGTGGACTGGCCATAAGTTGAGGACGGCTGGAGATCAGAACTTTAGCGGTGGACCAGAATGAATGGCCAAGTTTTGTAGAGGCCCTGTAATGCTATTCTCCTCTTCAAAGAGGAATCCTAAAAGAGCCTCTATTGACTAGGGAACACCATTTCCAAACTCCAAACTAAGTTGAAACGCAAAAGTCCCCAAAAGGCGAAGGGACAGGGAGAGTCGAGGCCCTCACTATTAAGAGGTCCGGTTAGTTGGTGGCGAGAACATCGGTTTCAAAAAAGGGTATAAATGAAATGTACAGGTACCTTGATTGAACGTCCAAATGCATCTTGAATGTTCCAATTTCAGTTTTCATACCCCACCATTCCATCGATACCGAGTCAATCCCACATGCCTTGTGAGAGCCTCGACCTCATTCATGGGAAACATCCAGTCGCTGCCGCATGATGTTTGATGTGGGATCACATCATAGTTCTGTCGGTTTGAATTGGCCGTGGTATGAAGGAAGCCACCCTGTGTATGTACACTGCCAACTTGACAATGTACTGTGGGGTAGACTGGTTTTGTCGGAAGGTTCGATAGACGGTATCAAGATTCCACCGGTTCTGAGCAATTCGAAGAGTTCTTTTTTTTATACCCCTTTCCGTGGTAGGGGGCGATCGATCATTTTTGAATGGTAAGAGGCATTGGTAAGGCATTGTTCATCACAATAACAGAAGCTTCTTCCAAAGTTGAGAAGATTATGTTCTGACCAATCAATGAAAAAACGTTCGTGGTTCGTCTCCTCTTTTGTAATCGCTTTTTTCAGTCATAACCTTGGATACCTAATTGGATGACTTCACCGAAAGACTCGTGCTTAAGCGCCTCATTACAAGAATGGTGTTTTCACTCCCTCATGTTAGTGTTTGTGAGGTCCCATCAACGTACGAAAATGAGGGCAGCTACTGTAACAATAGTCAAACTGGACGAAATCCACCCCACGCTTTTGTTTGTGGTAAAAATGAATATTTTGGAAAACAAGGCTTGTTCTGTATAATAGCCCCCTTACATGGCTGCATATCTTCGATCCAGTGGAAAGCAAGAAAACAGTTAAAATGGGTGGAAAGATAAGACCGGACTCTCTCAAATGAAGTTAAGGAATAGGCACTCCATCGTAGGGCTGAATCTGAGGAACACAACAATAACGTCGGCGTGTTGGGGGAAACTCCTATTTCGACATTGAAGAACCAAGGACGCTTTCTTGTATCGCTGTATAACTTTTAATCTGAACAAACTCCCATTTGGTGCTTTTTCGAATGCTACGTAGGTACCTTCCCTCCACATTTACATTCTCCTTACTCTGAGTAACTCGACATTACTTACCTCCCGCTGAAAAAGCGCTCGGGATGTTGCTAGGGTGTAATACGACGATGATTCTCTTCCAAAGTAAGCTGCGAAGCGAGAAAACACAAGATAGAACTCACTGTTCCGGGGGTGTTCTTGTCCATTAAACGCTGACGACAACGAGGTCGCGTTACTCATGATCACGCAAACTTCACGACGAGACGGAAAAGGCAGAGAGAACGTACGGCAGGACTTTCTACTTTTGGATAACTCAACGTTTAGAGAAGAATTGAGAAGAAGCACGCTTTCGTCTTCCCTTAACCGTAGGTGATAGTTAGAAAGACGTGACAAATTAAGGGTGAATTTACTCTTCTTTCAATTGATTGATCGCTTGAATTTTCCAATCAGTGGAGGTTAGGGCTGTAAGGCCCCTGACGAATGTTATTCCTAGACACAAATCCTTAGTTGTTAATTAATACTACGGCGGACCAACGTATCGCTATTTAGCATGTAGACATCCAAAGACGCAAAATGTTGAAGCTTTAGGCAAATCGAAGAGGTCGACCAGAGGCATGAAAACCCAAGGGTATAATTCTGAGAACAATAAACAAAAGTGGGCGAATCGCGCCGTTGATGATATAATATACGAATACAAAACATGCTCACCAGCATCAGTTTCTCGCTCATAACCAAGCACGATGACCGATGTTGTAGGCGTAGCTGTCCTCTTCACTGTCAGTTGGCTTCCGATTGGGATGCTCCTGCTGGTGATGGACCTCTTGTACGAGCCGAGTTTGGACAACGAAGTTTCGACTGAAAATCTCTACCTCGCCTTCGCCATTTGTCATATCATCGCGATGACATCCGCCATCTCAAACCCGGTCGTCTACGGGTGGCTGAATTCCAACATCAGGAGAGAGCTCATGCTTCTAATCCCATGCAAGTAAGTACTCCTCCTTGTCTAGATATTCCCGTCCGTAGTTTGGTTTGTTATTCAAGAAGGAGACCTCCTCGTTCCAGTGATGGGAATTATCATGAAAATGGAGCCGGGCGTTGTCAGATGACGGCGGTTTTCCGCAGGACCCTCAACAGGGAGGCCATGCTCTTGCCAACCCCCAGTGCACCAGACGCTGTTCGGTTATTCAAATTTTCCTGTAGATAACATCGGTCGCCGTTTAGGGCCTCGAACATTCACTCCTTTCCTACTCAACCACTTGTGCGGTTGAACGTGTAAGTTCACTGAGACAGGCTGTCCTATATTGGAAAGTGTTGACTGCAATAGTAGACATGAATTCATAGGTGCCTTTCAATAGAATAGTTTCTGTTGGCCAAATTCGAACAGCCCCGTATCAAGTTCCCATATTCAGAACGTCTTCTGAAAGAAAAGGATGATATTTGTGCTCAATAATTTAAGTGATAATCTATACTGTCAAATGTTGGCGCAAATTGGTCTCCAGCATGGATTTTTCAAGGAATAATCAACCAAAACCCAAACGTCCGTACACCGTCCACACCATTTTTGGTAGTTGGCAATTTTCTAAAACTCTAAAATTTAGGTCAGGAGCTTCTTCCTGACTCTAGTTAGTCCTTGAAACATTTCAGCCCATCTGCCCAAATTTGAAAAATGATTTAGGGAAGATTTTTTTTTTTCGACGTCGATTTTTGGGACTTTTTGAGAATTAGGCGTAAGGGTAGGTATTATTTTCCACTAACTTCAGGACAATTAATCGATTGAGATGGGGCCCAGACCGATTCGTGCCCATTGGGGGTGGGTATGGTTCTAATGGGCCCCTACTTACCTAATTAGAAAGTGGGGTTTCAGAATTTTGGAACTGATTGTGGATTAGTTTGCAGCATTTTTTGTTTTTAATGAGACACTAGCACTCTGTAGACCTCGAAAATCCGTCTACTAACACGAGCGAGACCTAGGTACTCAGAATAATGAAGCATTTTGGAATAATCTTCAGTGTTTTGAACAAAATTGATAAAATACAATCATAGCGGATGGATTAGCACTATTCATAGCGTACATGAGGTCCTCAATCAATTAAAGCCTGCATTGTTCAATTTAGGTACCAAACAAATTGCTTGGACTGGAGAATATCATTTTGCGTGGGTATAAATCCCATTTCCATGAAACGTTGTGCAGAGATGTGTTTTCTTTAGATTTATCTCAATATTTCAACAAACATGTTTCCGGAACCTGCCGGGAATATATTTGTGAGATGGGAGGGGGTAAGTGAACACATCAGGCTGGAGAGGAATTTTCTTTTCTTTTTCTTTGTTGTGATATGCCTCCTCTGCCGCTTGATAATATAAAGTTAGAACGGAAATTCAGCCTTGTTTATATTCTTGAAAACCTATTTCAAGTCGAGTGTTACTGAAAATATAACCCTGGTGGGCTTTAGGAATATAAGACCACAAAAAGGACTAAGTTAAAAACTAAAACAATCAAGCAATACGTATTAGTAATTTTTGCATGAGGAATTCGAAGAATGTCTCGGTTTGAATTTCTTCGAGACAGCCAGCAAGTGTGGTCTAGAACTGACTGCTGTCATCAGCTATAGTGAGACTGAAAGGAACATGACATGTTGTACAGTGTACTTTTGTTGGCCTTGAGTGGTAACTAGTTGTCTTTGTCAGTAGCTGGAGTCATGGGGATTAAAAGCCGTGCTGTGTACTTAAATTTGCGTTTATAGATGATGAATTATTTATGTTATCGCCAGTTGAAACTCATGTTGCACTCTCTAAAGTGCGATCCCACTGAAAAACGCTGCAAATTCCTTCACAGGGGTTGGTTATTCTTCGGACTAGGAGCATGGAGACTCATTCAGCATCCAATTTCAGTGGAAAATGATACCCCGCACGCCTAGATCTCCAAATCCATTATTCGACATCATTTTCAACTAAATTTTGGAGGCTGAATCGATTCAGATGAGTCCCAAACCAATTTATGCACATAAATGGTTTTTGCCATCTTCTGCTTAATACAAAGAGATAATTTCTCCTCAAGTAAGTTCAACCTGAGGATTGACAAACCTTTTTTGATGAGTTTACTGCGTTATTGATCTAGACATCATGAAACGCAAACCAAGCGCAAAATAATAACATCGCCGGCGAAAATAATGCCAACGGCACGCGGTGTTCCCAAGCGGTCACCCATCCAAGTACTAACCACGCCCGATGCTTCTTAACTTCGGTGATCGGACGAGAACCGGTGTATTCAGCATGGTATGGCGTAGGCGGGAAATGACGACTGTACATAGTTTCTCGACTCATTTTTATGTCTCATGGGCGACAAATCATTTTCTCAAATTTGTCTGGCTTGACATTAGGACTTTCTGCATGAAAACATAGGTTGACTATTCGTGAAATAACCAACCAAAAACTCGACTTTCGAATAAGCTTTAATGCCACATAGTGCCCCTAATCCTTCCGGCCATCGGCGTATTTTCCTCTGTAACAATTAACCTGCATATCGTTTCCCACATACTTGCTACGATTTACGTACCTATTATCTGTTATACCAGGTGGGGTAGACCACAGGCCGAAGAAACCACGGCCGCTCCCAGTCCAACAATGGTGCTCTGTCAAAATGGGCAAAAACTACCAACGCGACAACCCGCGACAACCTACACAGCTTTGTAAATTTATTTAGTTGGTGGATCATGTAAATATATACATATTCTTTTTTTTTTTTTTTTTTACTGGCCAAATATAGGAATAAGGTGCTTGTTAAAAGGATGATACGATAACATTGGCCTAACGTAAACGAATGGATTTGAATCTTGAAATCTTGCTTGGAAACGATTTTTGAAAATCTGATGGTATCACCTCATCTGTAGTTTACTATGTTGAGTATGATTTTTGAAGAAACGTGATTTATGCTGGCAAGACCCCATCCGCAAAATAAACGACTTCCAGTCTCACTTCAAAGCTGACTATTGGAGATTTATTTTACACATTCACGGAGGCGTTTTGTCGAGGTGTAGAAGTTTTGCCCCGCCTGGGAATGAACAAAGGTCGGACATGAAATTTGGCGTAGATCCATTTGGCTTCTTGTTTGGGAGAACAGGGATATTGTGAAGACACACAATAACACCCCTCACAAATTCTTTATTGAGCTTGCTTACGATTAATGGAATGATAATCGGCAATCTACTTCCGTTCATTTATTAGTCCCCAATGTTCTTCCACCGCTACAACTAAGAAATCCTTCAAAATCCGAATTATTAGATCTGTCCGTGATTACATAATACGCCAGTACATCCAAATTGGTCATGTCCTCCTTGTACATAAATATGCGTGAATATTTGATTCTACTTATAGACTCTGTCTTTTAAAGTGGCAGATCGCTCAACTCTATGTAAACTATTCGATACTTCCTAATCACTTTAAGGCATAATCAGGTTGGTAGGAGGGTACCAGTCTAATTTAATGTGTATATTTCTATCTATGTAAATCCTTTACACTTATGTGTTGTCCAATACGTAATTTTTAGACACAAATTGAATACTTAAAATTAGTAAATGTTATAATTTATCGGAGAATGCATAGTTTTCATGCAGACGACTTAATGAGGTGTATTGACAAGAGCTGTGCTCATTGCTCGAGGTTGTAGGAGTAATATTGCGTTTTCAGGAAAACCTCGACGCGAGAAAAACGACCTAAACCAGAACGCTTAGTTTTATATTTATTCGTGAAGGACAAAGGAACAATGTGATCGTTAGGATTAAAAATGTAAACCATTTAAATTAAATGTACGTGATCCTCTTCGCTTCTAAATAGATTGATTAATTTAGGGCCGTGGTGCAGTGGGGAGACATGAGCCACGCCATAGCAATCCCGCATGAGCTTGTGACGGAAACCAAAATGTGATAAGAACAAATCAGATTTCTTTGGAAAAATGTCTTCTCTTTCCTTTACACATCTTGATTCCATCACTCGCTTACATAAGATCGTATTGCTATGGTTATCCTCCGCGCAACACCACTCGCTCATAATTATGAAAAAATCTTACCTAGTCTCGTTATTCATCGTCTAGTTTATGTGGATAGATGTACTTTAATTATACTAGTGCCAGTCAGATACAATGAACTGACTGCCAGTGGAACAATTGTAAAATGTTTCTATAGTTGAATATTTTCAGCGTGCCGCATAGGTATAAAATTAAATGGTTACCGTCAGAATTAAGTAGTATTATTAACACTATTCGTGAAATACAAATTTACAACCCTTTGGCATTATTTATGAATATTTGAACAAATCTAAATATATTTTAAAACGTCATATTTTTTCATTCTCCAGCTATTTGTCAGTCCATCAGTACGAACGACGTGAGAAAACTCAGAGAATAAACGACTACGCAGGTACAAGAGAGTCCAGTGGCTATTGGATTTTGTCTTCAGTTTACACCTGCTGTAAGTACATTATTCCCGCCATTCTCGTACAGATGGACTTGAACTGTGACAATTACAAATAGGTAACCGGAAAGCTTATCATAAACAGATCACAGACACTCACTTGGTCCGAAATTTGAGAAATACGCTTAGGTCCGCTAGGTTCCCCCTCTAGACACACAGAAACGTAGCACTCGCAAGGCGGGTTTCTTTGCATTGAAGTTGAAGTTGTCATTCGTTGACTTCAAGTGATCCATGGAGCCTAATTGACATCAAGGCGCAGACTCAGTTTGAGAACTAGAATTATTTCGATCTGAGAGCAGTTCACTCGGCGTTTTCTAGGAAGCCTGAATCGCGTGTACCTTGCGGTGCCCATGCTGGCTTTAATGAAATTGTTAGGAATTCCTCTGAAGGATGGTATGTAGTTGTGAGGTGTAGGAATGAATTTAGAGCGTAAGCTTTACGTCTTCGTAACATTGAGTCTGTTTGGCCAGAAATTCTACTAGTGGCAAGAGTTCCATAGCTCCTTGGAGAACAACATGAACCTTTCCACCCGACCACGAAGACAGTCCTATTGGACGATTGACCGGCATAAACATACAGGGTGACCTCCGGTAGCACCGTGAGAGTCTGGGGGATGATTTCACAAATAATTTTCTACCAAAATGCGCTTATTTTTTTAGTTTAATATTTTACTTTTAAAATTTGGTGTCGTAACTTCTTTACAACTAGTGCAGCTCCGGGTTGACTTAAAGTCTCACAATATACTTCCAGGACAGCTTGAGGATAGCATATATTAATGGGAAAAATAGGCGATAATTTAAGGGCGCAAAACCGTTCAAACCTTCTTTCCCCAATTTCAAAGTCCATTTCACCTTTTTCAGAAAAGGTTTCATTGTACGAAATTTTTTTGACTGTAGCTAAAACAATGTTAGAAAGGTGCTAAGTAAGTTCATCGTTTCTTTCGGCAAAGACTTCACAAAGTCTCAAAAGGTTGGCTCGGAGCCAAACCCTTGTCAGATCGGATGACACTCCCACCAAGGCTGTTCTATCTGCTCACTCAGCACTTCACAATACTACCCTCTACCTTCGGCGCAAGAGGAATTTATCACGGTATTAACTGGGCGTCAGAAAAGACGTCTTTCAACGGATGAATAATGATTTCCCACCGAGGGGAAACCCGCTTTTCCCTTAACACGACCGTAACCGTTCAATTTTATCAAGTGTTCTGCGTGTTAAATGGGGCAGACGTTCAGCGTTTCAGCAAGGTATCGTCGAAGTGGCATGTTGATTTGTGTTTCTCACTAATGTATGTTGAGTAGTTTTCCGGGCTAAGCTTTTGTTGGAACAATGCCCGAGAAGTTTCAACTTGAAATTGCTTCGACGAAGTCTTTTCGATTTTTACGTCCGGCTTCCCACATTCTTTAAAACTACCAGGCATTTTTAGCGTTTATAAGGTGATCAGTACAATAAGAACGACTTTTCCATTTGTTTCAATCAAAGAATTGATTCGTCTGCCTTATCTAACTTCTTTGGGTATAATAGAACTTTTTTCAGATAATTGAGTTTGCCCTGTTTCAAGATGAATTTGTTCTTTGAAGAAATAAATTCTTCATTGTAATGAGTGAACAAATCTTGGTGTGAGCCACCGACTTGAACGAATTTAGCACATCAAACGAACTTGAACTTCACTGGCAAAACGATTAAAACATTCAGGCACTTTTCAGAAGGGACCAATTACTTCCTTCAAATTTACTGCACTTTTAGCCCCACCTTTGGTCTCCACTGGTTCTTTTTAACTTCAGACATGACGCAAAACCGATTTTTTTTTTTTTTTTTTTTTTTTGAAAACGTATTGACAGATATTATGTTGGAATTATGGCTTTTAAAAAATTGCTAGATACCAGGCCCTACGGCTTAGTCATTATGAAATACGTCAAAGCATATCCCTCAGCAGAAACCGTCTAGCTTTAATACCAAATAAAAAATTCCAATGCCTCTAAAATAGCACCCCATAGGTATAAAGTTCTTAACGAATGAAACCAATTAAAGGGACCATCTGTCGATGTCTCGTTTCTGGAATCGATCAAATGAGGCCCTCATTTATAGATAAATCTTGTAATAGTGCCTTATAATAAGGTTATAAGAAATTGGGAAGTATTTGAATTAAATCACGAAGGCGTTATGCGACTCCGATTCGTTGTATTGTTTTCTCTTAGCATATTTACGATGTTGTTCTCAGTAATTTTAGCCCTTTTAGCGTCACTAGACAAAACTTCTGCATCTAAACCCCCTCACTAGGTACTGATACCGTGTTGACAAGTCAAGGTGGTTTTCCATCGGACTGATGACATCTCGTGGAGTCGTGGCCTTCTCAAGTTCCAGCTCCATTCGAACTCGTCGTGCTGTCTGAAGAAGAGTTGTGGGTCCTTGGTTTTGTTGTATTGTGTTATCTAATTCATAGATTGTAATCTTGAAGGTGGTCGAGAATTTCGCTCTACGCTTGAGGTTGGATATTATCATATCAGTTTAACCTACAATAGTTAGTAATTCCTTGAATAATCAACCTATGTATTTTTTTCACATTTGTCATTACGAACGCCAAGTCACGACCCAAATTGCGATCTTTTTCTCTCGTTATGGTATTTCCATATTCCCTCATTACTGACTATGACACGACATTAAAAAACGCTGCAAATCCATTCATAGGGGTTGGTTATTCCTCAGACCAGGATTATGGAGACTCATTCCAGTAGATTTAGCGTTCAAAATTAGTGGAAAACGATACCCCACACGACTAAATCGTCGAAAATATCGAACATGGGGAAAATGGAGTGTGTCTTGGACCCGTTCCGATCAATTCAGCATTCAAAATTTAGTGAAAAATGATACCCCGCACGCCTAGGTACCAGAAGTCTTGAAAACACACATTCGAAATAAGTAGATGGATACTTATTTTGACCCATAACCTCTTCCAGTGGGCGCTAATCGTTCAAGACCCGTCTGGTCCGATTGGAGTCAGCTTCCAAAAGTTTGTCTAAAATGGTACCCCACCCGCCTAAATTGCCAAAATTCTCGTAAGTCCATTTTTCGAAATACGAAATTTTGACCTTTAATCTAGACATCTTGAAACGCCCAGAAGAAAATGTTTGGCCTAATCGGAGAGATTCTCTCCGTTTTAGTAAATAATAAAACATTGGTAACCCACCGAGGTGTTTAATTCGTTAAAATGTCTTTAAATGTTCGTGGTATTGCCTTTATGGGAGGATTTGCGTCTGACGTGTGGGAGATGAGGAATGCCACGCTTACGATTTCGTGCCTGGACAGATAACAAGATTCATAATTTATCGAATGAATAAATATTTGTCGCTCGCTATTTAGTTGTTGCCCAGAGATTCACGAGTATTGATAGATAAATTGGAAGAAAATTCATGCCTCACTCGGTGACCGAGTGATCCTGATTTGCATCTCGCCGTCAGCCCCTCCTCCCACTTCCATTCTAATCCTCCGAACAAATGAATTGATTGACGCCGGGAGGGTTAATACTAACGGAATCGAAGATCTCACCCACTCAGAGGGGAAGCAATACTAATCATTTTCCCATTTGCCCTAAGCAATCTCATCAAGCGGATTCGGCCGACAGTCTTCCAGTCAATAGAGCTCACGATTCGTGATACCTAATAGCTCTTGTTTTCGCCCACAGTTGACCCGCCAGGGCGTGGATATTCAAACTCGTGGTTATATCGATGTTGGGAGCACATTATTTGACACAATACTTCACTCTTACTAACTACCTACCTTCGACTACTGGCCTCAGAGTGTTACTGTTGTTTAAATAAATACCCTACCTCCTCTTTTTAACGAGCTCGTTAAACCAATTAATGGCGCGTATACAGGGGATCATTATTTAATTATGATATATTTACTTGTTTCATAAGGCCTAATGGCACCGATTTTGAGACAAAAAGAAGAATCAACGTCAAGGAAGATCTTAGGATAGATTATACCGTTCGGGTTTATGGTTTTAGCTTTAGAAATTGGGAGAAAAACTACAATCCCCCTCCCCCTCCCCCCCTCAATCAAACGATATCTCGACCTCGGGCAACTGTAGCAGTACAGAAAGCGATTCGCATTGTCGTATTGCAGCGCTTCTGCCCTCGATATTTGATGATAGTCGATTATTAAACATTTTACGGTAAGAACTGTGACTTGTGCTGTCGCTTCTCGTTATCTTCTGCTGAGCTTCTTAGAAGTTACCTTTTTACTAACCTAGGTACAGTGTACTCCTCCTATCTAGATTTACTTCATACAATAAAATAATTTAAGTAATAATTTGTTAAATTAGCTACCTACCTGCAACAAAATATCCTCTTTGCCATAAAAAAATTCATCCCTCGGTCATAAATCGAGTTGCTAAGACCTCAGGAATAAACTAAATAAACGACTGACCTCCTAAACTAAAAGTAAACACGGAGCGTAATATCAGACGGTGAGGGTTAATTATGACAATTTATTCGTCCAGGGGAAGGTTGCAACATTTCTTACACTGCTTCGCGGAAATTTAATAAGAAAATTTCATATCAAGTTGAAAGTGGATTCAAGTCGAGAAGGGTCGGTCGCTAAGGGGGGATGAAAAGTAATTTCATCTACTCGACGATACTTTCCTCTGTGTGATATATAGAAGGTCTGCTTACATAAGGGCCAGATTCCTTCTAGTTGTAAACTTAAGATCGTTGTCGTACTGAACCTACATATGCATGTAGAGCACAGGATTTTATGAAAGTGGTTTTATGCGCGTTCGTCCAGTGTGTATATCCTCAAGAGAGAACATTCGAGTCACCGGATGCGATGTCACCCAAGATAAGTTAGGAGGTGATGGCTTAAATAAAACTCATTACAGAGTTTTCGGTAAATTTGAAACCACAGGAAAGGGAGTGAAATATCTTGTTAAGCCACGTTCTAGTGTATTATTCTCTGAATACAAATTCTAATCGTTTTCATGCCTGAGGTATTACCTCTGTTATTCCAAAAAGAATTGAAATGTTTTCTAGTTTAAGAAATCTACATTCCAAAACCAACATTCCCTTTGATGTCGTTTTAAGCGACATGAAATTTCGTCGGAAAATCTGGAAATTTGGTCAGTGATTCCTTCCCTGGTCTTCAAAATGTTCAACTTGATGCCGAAGGATGGTACCGTTATGAGAATTTGAAAAATTATTTTTCGAGATTTTCGGGCGTTAGTAACCCTTGCATGAATGAGAAGGATCTAGGGCAGTTTGCCGCCGTTTCTGAGGACCTGTGTCAAAAGAAAGGTATTCAATGGATATTTCGAAGATGGTACTTTACTGAAGAAAATTATAACATCCACAAGGGTATTTTTTGCTATAAAAGAGTTTCTACTAGAGATATCAAAGTTGTCTCCAAGTCAATGGGAGTATCGAAACTCGGTCCATCCCTCATTCCTTTTTCCTCATAAGTATATTTACCTCATAAGAATATAGTTCTGCTTGTTTTTCAGCAGACGGTTCTGCCACTGGCCAGTGCGAGTTCTTTATGGATGGTCCTAGGACCTTCATTGCATTGATGAGAATGATGCCCTGGGCAATAATTTTGATAATCAAAACGGCAAGATTTTATTAAAGCAACAACATTCTCATAAAATCCCATAAACCGATGTAGTTGAAGAGGTCCTTGGTTTTTCTTTTCCTACGTTGAGTTGAGCGAATTGGATGAGAATTATTAAGTAAGTGGTGACACTGGAAGTGATCTGGAATCAACCAACACAAATTAATTTTAGTACTATATAGCACATTGTTTCTTCACACTCAACCAGTCAAGGAAGGAAAGAACTCACCGACGAAATTAATTTGTAGTCGACTGCGAAGAAACCCGCTGAGAATTCCATTCGTTGTGAAACCGATATGTGAGTACTCAACTTTTGCTGCGAACCGCAATTTTGTTTCTTCTTACATTGTGGCAGGAACACGAAAGGTGACTGATAAGATTGTTTTGGAGAAGAAATGGAAAATGAAACATGTGAACGAAAATATAGTAGTGAGTTTACGTTTACAGATGAAAATGAGGGAGAATTCATTTTTTCCACGATCACGATACGCACATACAAACAAGTAGGTTCCTACATTATTTTTTGTATTCTAATTACGCCTTTAGCATAGTTACGTTCAAAATTGCGTTGTACGTATAATTTCAGCTACCATAATGGAAAACCAGTAAACTCCTTCTGTCTTTACGGTATCGGCTTCTGAATTTTCGATTTCCATTTTTTCATTCGTATCGTAGTCAAAATTCGATTATTATTTATAACTCACTGATTTGCTCAGGATACCAGAGGGGTCCCACATCAGACGATAGTGCAGTGAAGCCGTAAAGTCTTCATGCTGACAGTAAAATGAATAAAATTAATAACGATGAAAAGGTTAGTGGAATTAAAATCCATATGAAAGGTTGGGGATAGTATTGTTCAGCTAGCATAAGTCAGTAAGTATACAATTTTTTCCTCCCGAAGCTTTCATTTTTCACGTGTTAAAGTGTGTAAAATCTAGAATGCACATCCGCCTTCCGACTTGAAAGAAGCCGGAAATCCTCCGAATAAGTTCGGCTGCAGACTCCATTCGGGTACTAGGTTGGGCTTAACATTAAGGGGATATACCTACCTTTTATACTTTAAATAGCTATTTATTGTCTGAAGACCCCAAAGATGCGCATTCTCACAGGAGCAAGACCCACCTCCGAAAATTTATCGTAGTTGAATAATTTGCAGCGTTTAGAAAGCGTTTTGGGAGTTTTAATCGCAGATAAAGGGTTTCTTCATTGATCTATTTTCATGATAGTTTTGTCTCTAAATCAAAACACGCCCGTCCCTGGCTGAGGCTGTCCTCGAATCTGCTCAGATGTACCTCCAAGACGTCAACTACCAGCAATCGAGGGGACTTCGATCTTCACTCGTCTTGTGCGTTCGAATTTTGAGTGCAATACTCCAACATCTGACGGATGCCTTTGATCTCTGAATTTAGCGATTTTTTATCTTGTCTCAGACCAACTACGGCAGATTTAACGGACAGGGACATTCAGCGGATCACTGTTAAACGGTACATTTTTGTCATGGGCTCACTAATAGTCATTCCGAGACCACCCAGACGCTCTTCGAGCGTTACCACTTATCTTATTTATCAGTCTATTGGGTGAACTTACTCTCTCAAGAACATCATCGATAAGCACCACCAGAACAGTCAGCTCGAGGATCCAAAATATGATCCACAATGAATTCGTTATGTTGTCCGCCCATGTGTCGTAGTCCTCTTCTAAATTGAACATCAGCATATCGTACAAATTGTAAACAATCACCAGGAATGTGCAGATAGTCAATAGAATTACAGGCACCGTATTGGCCTTGTTGAGCTTCCTGATGATTTGCGACAGCAGGCAATGCCCGTGAGCTAAATATTCAAAATCTCCGCTTCTTTTCGGCGGAATGGTGCGTACCATTTTATTCAAGAATAGTAATTGAGCGTGGATTACACGCAAACTGTTCCGACAACTTGAACCTAAGAAGTGTATGAGAATTATAGCGGTAACGTAAGGCAAACAATCATGCATAAGGACAAGCGAATTGGAAATGTTCATGCTAGATTGGACAATTAGATTGAAAGAGTAAGCTGAGATAATGGCGATGACTAATAAATCATGAGCTACGGTTTTCTTCAAATCGTATTTGATTTCATTTTTGACTTGGAAAAGTTTGTGCACTTGATTCAGCCTTCTAGTTTAAATTTTTTAATTTTCTCGCGTGGAAGGCTGCCCAAATGAAGCAAACGGCTCCAGTAGTGCACACAACCATGATCTCGAGAATTCGCAGAAAGAGGAGCGTGAAGTTGTATTCTTCAAACTGCGGCACATTGATTACAAGTGGCGTCGGAATGAGTAACGCGACCAGAATTATGAACAGCATTTTGCAAATTGATCTTTGGAAATGTCTGTTGTACGGAAGAACGAAGAAGCTTAGTCGGTAACAAGTCGCGTGGAAAGCCTCCAGCTCGACGAATTCCAAGTTGAACCTTTTCATCTTTCACACTGTTACGGTGCCGCGTTGGCAAGAAAACTAATGTTTAGTTACCTTCAGGGCGCTATTGACCTGCCCTTGACGGAGAATAACGATGTTATTCCTCGGAAACAGAAAAAAAGTTTGTTTATCGGAGCCTGTCAATGTGGTTGCCTCACACTAATGTCACAGCCAACAAAACACTGAGAAAATGCGCACTTATTGATGTCCCGACCTGTAAAAATAAGCCTTTTAAGGGAAAACCCTTATTTTAAATTCTTTAAAGCACCTAGTAGGTAATCATTTTTTCATTCGCACTATTGCCTTAGATGCTACCCAACTACTTGACTTACTTTGTAACTTGCTGTTACTTTTTTCAAACTGTCAAGCATCTCAAGAACCGCGTTTTCCGTCCACTTACCCTCATTCATGCCATCTTTCGACAGCAGGAACTTTTGGAAAAATCCTAAAACATCGGTCAGTGATTCCCTTCTAGCTCTACCTAGTTGTTCCTCAAAAATATTCAGTCCAATCGTCCAAAAAGGTGGCAGGGTAAGGGTAAAAATTGGTTTACCAGACTTTTGAGGTGTTCATCACCGTTTTTATCAAAGCTTCAAACGCCAAATTGATTGCAATATACAAAAAAAAAATATATATATATTCCACTTCTATTCTCTTAAAGAGATACATAGGTACTTAATTTGAAGACCTCAAAGATACTCTTTCCAATACGAGCGAGTTCATCCTACAATATTGAACCATTGTGGAATAATTGTCAGCTTTTCAATTTTATTGGAAAAGTGTCTCATAATCCTCGGCTCAGTCTGAGTGTAAGCGTAGATAATCACTTCAAGGTACATCTTATATATATTTTTTCCACCGCTTATCACTTAAAATATCTATAATGAAAAGTTATTATCTCATATGCAGATCAGAATCTGATTGAACCGTTGTAAAGATCGTTGAATTTCAATCTTCCAGGACAATTCCGACCTACAAGCATCAAAAGTGAGGAAAATTGCAATTTTCATATCACCTATTTTAATTTTGGCTACGTCGGTGTGAAAAACGTCTTTTCAACATTTTTGATTAATTTCAAGAATTAAGTTATGTTAACTTCGGTTAACATAACGCGTTTGGACTGTACAGTTTGATAAATCAGCTTATGGGACTATTTTTGATGAATATGACGATATATTCTATAATATCGAGTATTATTGATAGATTATAGTATAATATATATTATATATTAAAAACGCTGAAAACTCTTTTACAGGGGTAGGTTATTCCTCGGAGCTTGGAGACTCATTCCAATCGATTCTGCGTCCAAATTTTAGTGGAAAATGATACCCCATGTACCAGAAATCTCCAAACCCATAGATTCCAATTTTGACCCACAACCTCTTCCGGGGACCAATCGTTCTGGGACCCATCACGTCTAAAAGTAAGTGGAAAATGACAGCCGATGCGGAGAGATCGACTTTCTGCATGAAAACATAGGTTGATTACCTATTCAATGAATAACCTACCAAAAACCAAGTAAGTGCAAAAACTATTTCCGCTTTGGGAGAAATTTCCTTGCTTTTTCACCAGCAAATATATTTGAAAATGTTGGGGCAATTTGGAGAAATTGACCTTTTGCATAAAAACATAGGTTGATTATTCATGAAATAACCAACCAAAACAAGCGCCCACACACCTTTATTATTTAGCAGATCAATTAGAGGGAATGAGTCCATAAAATGAGCCTGCAGCTTCGTGTGATGGACATTTTATTCAATGAAGACAATCATTTAAATATGTACATTTTTTACAGAGTAAATATATTCAAAACTAAATTTTCAATCTCCAAAAATAACTTGGATATTGCATCTAACGTATTGTTATGCCCGCACAGCGAAAAGCCCGATTACCTATGCAAACTAGAACTCGTCTAATTATATCGAAGGAAATAAAACAATACTGGAAGAAAATAAGTACAGGTTAAGCTGAACTTGAAATAAAAGTGTCTACCAAACCGGTTGATAGTTGGAACTTCGATGAGAAATGTATTGCAACGTATCAACGCTGAGCAATGACGTTGGGTTAACAATGAACTATGATGGCGGAAAGGTTTTAGTATTTTGTACATACGATAATTTCACAATGATCATGAAATTCGAGCTTTGAGCCCTTTAAGAAATTAATTCAATAAACTAACCGAAGTGGTAGGTAGTATCCATTATGGAATGATAAATCTTTTGTTTAAATTTCCACACAACCTGCTGTGGCTTAGAAAAGAAGATCCTCGTCGCGCTCCTCCAGCATGTTTGCGGCAGCTCCGGCGTCCGCTGTCAAACCCTTTAGTTTGGCCGCTTCTTCGGCTTTTACTCTGGCTATGCGCTTTTTGTCCTGAATCTTCTTCAATCTGGGGGAAGAGAACGCACAATATAACACGAGTTCATTCACGTATTCATATAGACACCAAAAAATCGTTCCCCTTGTCCAGAGGCACCTGGACTGGCCGAGGTTGAAAAAACTACTTGTGACGTCACTCGCAGCACATAACCGAGATTTTCATTAATTAACATAAAATTACTGATAGCTCCGAACTATGGTCATCCAAAAACGGTTCAATTCAGGACGTCGCCACACAGAAAACTTCTTGAAAATATACTTGATGACAAAAATTATTTAAAAAATGAATAAATATGGGTAGACGGTAAACGCTAAAAATCAATTTCGAATGTGAAACTATAGTAAATAAATTCGCGACTCCCCATTTTCCCATTTGCATTCTCACCTGTAGAACTCTTCTCTTTCCAGTTCGTCAAGTTCAGATATGATGTATGCCAAGGTCCTCTCAATGCACGGTATGATTACTAGAAAATATAAAATGCCAGTTCAATCAAGGAATAAGGCCAATCGATTTGAAGGCATTAACAAAATTGTCCGGCCGCTGCTCCCGTTTCACCTACTTGGCTCCGCCCCGGGGAGGCTTCAAACACTACTGAACCACGAAGATGTGTTAAAAATCGCTGTAGGCAAGCGTAAGGGACAAGAAAACGTTCGTTTCGTTAATGAATATGATATTAACACGGCTCTCATGACCCTGTGCTCGTTAAAAGGCAAACGTTTAGAAGTTGAACGGATAAACTACTCTGAATTGGTCATGTAATTGTGGGCACCAAAATTGAGACCCAGAAACAGTATCAAAGGCTGCAACTACGGTTTGTTCTCCGTTTGAGGAACACAGTAGGGTGCCCGAATTGCAGAGAAAGTACAGCTAGAAACACATGTCAAAAGGCAAAGTAATTTTGCCGAGGTTTTAAAAATCTTGAATAATTCAAATTAATGATATTTTGCTCTGACTGGGTGTTATTAAATGATTAAAGAATTATTACGTTATTTAAATTGAATCTCTAATTTGTTCTAGCAGCGCAGGACCGGCGATGTTCGTCGATTTGACTAATAAAATTAGAGGAGGACGTTTGAATACGCGACCTCAACAAGTTTAACTGCATAGAAGACGAAAGCTGCTTCATCTAGACGGACATCGTTCAAATAGAATCCAACGTTTGAAAAGCGAGGATGTCTCACCGTGTTCAATAGCGTTGACACGACGGTTAGTCAATTTGATCACTTCGTCGAGAGTGACAAAAGACGTTTGCAAAGAGGCCAATTCAACGAGCAGTTTTATGGCAGCTTGGTAATTCTTCTTCAGTTTGGCCACTTGTTGACCACCGCGGGCAAGGCCGGCCAGTTCGTAAGTGTCCGTTCCGTCTTGGTAGCTCTCAAAGACGGGAAGAGTAACACCTGAAATTTCCATCACGAAATTCAATTGCAAAAAAAAAAAAAAAAAAATTATCGGAAACTATTGATTCTCTATAATATGATTTATTCCAAGATTATAGTGGCCTATACCCCTGATAATCTTCTAACATTACATACTTAGCCAGGTCATGACACCATGAAAAATTCATGGAAATATGCAGTCAAAATGTTCAGGCAAAGCAGAAAACTTTTAATCTAACATTGCAAGTGCAATACGAACGCGTAACTCTTATGTAATTCATATTTTTGATTAATTTCGTTTAATCAGAAATTCAAGTTGATTGCAATTAAACTCGAGCTAAATTGGTCAGGATCAGTACCAATGAGTAATCAGTACCAAATGAGACATTAAGCTAAGTAAATAGATTATTAAAAACATTATCGATGAAAAAACCTGCAACGTTATCCTTCTTGGTGCGGACTTTGATTTGGGCTTTAGTGACGTTTTGAAGAACAACTTGATTGAAGTCTCCGGTGGCAAACTTCGCTTCGGCGAGCGAAAAGGCAGCTTCTTTCATGACATCTCCCATCAGAGTTTTAGTCTAAAACCAAATAAATTATATTAGTAAAAGACAACTTTTCAGGCATCTCCCAATTGTTCGTAAGTAGTGGGTGTGCTGAAAGATCTAAAGTTGGGAATTTTGTATTACATACGGGATCTTAAAACCGATCAGATCGAGCTAAATTTGCTGAGTATTCACAAAAGAGACTTCAAGTCAATCCGGCGCCTATAATTAATGATGTCCACCGTCGTCCCCCATTTGAAACGATATCGTATCTGTACTTTCATCAGAATGTAAGACCTTATTCCATCCTCAAATAGCACAAAATATATTTCTTTATCACCAATCGGTATCACACCGATGGCCAGGCAATAGAATACTTCTGAACCGAAGCAATAATTATCATAGGTGAAGGACGTTGTATCTCTTGAAGAATATTGCCTTTCTGTGAGCCATCTGCACCCCTCACTTTGCTAACTAGAAAATAGTCCCCTCCTGCAGCTGGTCGAAATGAAATCCGCCGAAGTAAGAGGCCAGAAAAACTCAACACTATTCGCAGATCCCGAATAGGGATTGACTTACCGAGATGATTTTGTTCAGGATGGATCTGAATCGCATTTGAAGAGCGTCAGCCTTCTTTTTCAACAAACTGTGGCCTTTCTGAGCCCCCATGAGCCTTCCCTTCATCAGTGTCTGGGCCCTGTGAAAAAACGGGAGAGCTTTCACTAAGTAGTATTATATGTAATGATCACTCAAGGACGGAGATACCTTCTAACATGAGAGGCATAACGAAGACAGCTACAAGACAATAAGTACCTACGTTTACTAGATTCGTTAGAACAGGTCCATATACACACGGAAGATGATCCATGTACGTACCTCAAGTCCACAAGATAATCGGACTGCAGTGTCAACTCATGAGGAACCGCTGGTTGGCAAACCACATCTTCCGAACTGGATAATATCCAGCGCGAAATATGTTATATTTCACCTTATCATAATTTTTCCTTAAATTCTATTCAATGAAAAGAATACGCTCTAGGGTTCTTCACTAGGGTGGGCAGCCCCAGCTGTGCAAAGGCGTACCCATGTCGTCATTGTACATCATTGTTAGCCAGCCACATTAATAGATATTAGCTATAGATAAGAAGGTAGCTACTCTAATTAGAGACGAGATATTAAACATTTCTGAACGCCCCAACAAATAAGAGCTCAAGTAGTTATTTGAAATTATTTGCGCAACGGACAGTCCGACTGGGACACAAAAAGTAGGCGTGGCTCCAGTAGTCAGATTCGAGTTAGGATCCTTGACCGAAGCTGTCGAAAAACGTTGCACTTACCCTCGAGATGGAAAAATGGGTAGCCTGTCTTTGGCGGACATTTTCCGTAGTAATTGGTTACTCCAAAACTTCAATCAAACCTCAAAGATTGACGTTTAGAACGTCAAATATACACGTCAGGCGACACAAATCACAAGGGAAGAGAGAATCCGAAGTTTACGGAACGCCCCAGCTGAAGTTGAGGTCGAATGATATCTCAAAACAGCTGATTAGGCCAATGCTGCCAACCAGAAAAAACCATATACTTCGTGTCAACATCATGAATTTACTCTTAAAAAGATGGAGACTAGTGATTTCTCGCTATTTCTTTTTTTGTGAACGACGAGGTCTGTGGACGTTTGCGTATTCATATTCAACAATTCAACATTGATGACGTTGCCGCGAATCCGTTATCAATCAACATTTCGTTGTCTTTGCCATAATGCGGTAGTGATTGGTAATCCGCGAATATCCGTCATCCAATCCTCGGTCTATCTTTCCAATCCAGGATCCACTTTTTGGGCCCCTGATTGATAAGTAGAGCTGAGAAGGACCAAAGGCATGTAGAATAACTTAACGACCCTAAAGAGTTGTGTTTCTACTGCAATGGGTAGCGTTATGTTTCCTGTGTTAAATGCGGGAAAATACCTTCTCAATGACTTGTATTTTCTTTATATCCCTGAAGAATCGATTAGTTTTATTCGGATTATGTATGTAACCTGCTTAAAAAAATTTTTTTTTCTTTGAAGTGTAGCTGTTACACCATTTGTCTGACAAGCGACCCAACAGTAGGAGCCAGCACGTACTTTGAACTCACGATAAAATATAGCCTGTTTCCTCATAACCTTCTTGGACAGAATGACGTCACAACATACATCCTCCGGCAGTTGCAGTTTGAGTTTATCGTTCGATGAATGGTGGGGGCTCCCCGCACCCGTCTGCAATTTTTGGTTATTTTTCTCTAGTCCCGTCGCCGTCGAGCGAGTAGTTCATCGTTCGTGGTCGGAAGGTTATTACCAGTGCGTGTCTTCGCAGGCCTGAGAGTTCTTCATTTTCGTCCTAACAACACCCTTGATCCCGAAAGAATCTGCAGTGGAAGGTGATGTCAGCCTTTCGCCTCGACCCCGAAAGGCCTCCACGACTCGAGATGTCTTAGTATTACTCATCCTCATCCGATCTTCAGCTCGAGAGAACGACCTCCTGGAAAATTGATCATGCTCAACGAAAATGACGGAGTCCTTGCTCTGAGATTTTCGTCTTTGCCCTGATGTCACCCAAGTCCCAGGATATGTCAATCTATGTCACCGTGGATATGTCTCCAAAGAAGAAGTTGTTCTGGTGCTCGTGTCTACTTTTGGTGTTTCTTCTATGGTACTCGTTTTCTGGAGGAAAATCAGGTGAGGAATTCAACCCTTTCAATGTATGTTTCTTGATCGGGTAGTAGGTCGGTACTATGGCATGCAGCGAGTAGCTCGAGCTTGCAGCCATATCAGCTATCAGGCACCTACCCCGGCACAATGCTGTGTCGTTTCCGTTCTTGTAACCATTAAAGTCGTACCATCAAAGAGAGATCCGCACATAGTATCACACAATCTTTTCTCAAGAGATAACTCTCGTTAAATGTTGGGGTTGATTGTTAGCGGTTCATTACTTCTTTGTTAGATAAATACCTAGGCGTTTGTGATGTTGAGCCCATTATGTACCTACACCCTTCGAATATATTCTTTAAATACTCAATTTGGGATTGTAGAATGAAATCCTTATGCAGTTGTGAATGGCACTGCCATTGTGTGAGAAGGAACATCAGTAGAGAGTGGTACAAGATAGGGTCGTTGAGTGGATCAATAAAGAGAACTGATAAACTGAAAAATAGTTCATAATTTCATTTCGACTTCGAGATTACTGGACTTGGTCCCTCATGAGCTAAAGGAAGACGATATTTTAGAAGAACTTTTATTTGTTGTACTCTGATGCTCAGATACAGAAGACAGTTCATTGATTCGGGCCATGTCTCGTATTCCTTCCAAAATGCTATCGAATGCCTTTGGAGGATGAACATGCTTGTCAGCTCCTTCGTGCTTATTAGCCTCCTAGCTCTGGTACGTTGTCAGCAGAAGGACTTCTTTGTCAGAAACGCCGAGAAAAATCGCTGCAAATTATTCCCCAATGGCTTATATTTTATTCTAGGAATATTTCGCATGTGTGGGTAAGCTCACCAATCATCGAGGTCTGTGTAGGTGGTACACAATTAGAAGAACATCATTCGTGTGTGTAGATCCTAACTAGATCCTAACTCTTAACCGGTGTGCGGCAATTGGCCTGGTACTCACCTGAATGATCCAGCATCTAACATTTTTAGGCATATCACTCACCTAAATGTTGAAAAGTGGCTGTAATCTGTGAAATTTTAGATTTCTGCCCGGTCAACAGGAGTTTTATTTAATGCAAATTATTTCAATAATAATTATGATAATAAATCAAAGCGACACTACTTATTTCTAGAGTACCAAATAAATACCTCGAAAATTTGTGTTAGATGTTTGGACTCGACAAATATAAATCAAAATGTGCATTTTCCACGACCGACTCCGATACTGTTGCAGAATTTTTCATTTCATTCGTACGAAGTTCTCGTTTGATTATTAAAACTTTCGGTTTTATGTCAAATTTCCTTTTCTATAGCGTTTCGGGGCGATAGGCGTTTCCTGAAACTTTGTGAGGAAGTTGGTTAGAGGATGATAGGGCTGTAAGTGACAACAGGCTATGAGGAGATACGGGTTACATATTAAGGACGGCGTAAATGTGAATTCTTCCTCCTTCTCGGCGAATTTCACAAAATTATTTGTCGCTGCGAGGCTTGCGTGGAATTTCCTTGCCGGTTCATTTCAAGACTTGGAGGAATTTGCCGGAGAATTTAATTTCCGGAAGACAATGGCCAAGGTCCCCACGGCATCAATTTTAAGAGGATGAACACTGTTTATTTCACGAGCGTGAAAGAGGCTCAAAAGAGAAAAGCAATCGCTTGTTGGAATAATTCTGTAAAAAACCTAACGAATGAACTACGATCACTAGTGTCCTGTCCAATCTGTATTTAGATCTTAAGTTACGATCACGATCATAGCTGCACGAAAGGTGGTTGACATAATCGAGAAAAGGTGGCATGTGAGAGAACATGATAAGAACACCAATATTCATATAGTTTCACCAATACTGGGCACCTTTGGTTGATTATTGAATGATCCTTGAATAATCATTCAACAGTTAATAAATATGACTTATACCAGAGGTCAACCTCTCCGATCGGCACAAAAAAAATCTGCTACGTTTCATAATCTGTAGATCAAAAATCCAAATGCTCGTCCGCTGTCCACACCATTTTGTGAAAACCTGAAAAATCTGGTCAACGACCTCTTTCCGGCTCTAGTTAATCCTCGAGACTTTTCAGCCCGATCGGACAAAATTTTAGAGGGCGGCGGGTAAAAATGTGTTTTTTGAAACTTACTTTTTGGGATTTTTTGAAACTAGGCAACTGGGGGTATCATTTTCAATTAGATTTTGGGTGCTGAATCCATTGAGTTGGATCCCGAACCTATTGGCGCCCACTGGAGGTGGGTATGGGTCAAAATGAGTTTTGATAGTGGATTTTCGAGATTTTAGGATGCCTTGGCTCATGAGGTCTCATTTTCCAATAATTTTGTATTCTGATTGTTACTCGCTGAATCGATTGGAACGAGTCCGGGAAACTCCTCACACTCACTATTTTTCCCATGGAATGGTCATCGTTTTGGGTCGAGTTTACATTTCCAATAATCCCATCAGATCATGTTAATTTTTCAAAATCGCTCGATCAGTTTGCACCCACTGGAAGAAAATGGGTCAAATTGGGTATTTATTACCTATTTTTGAATATGTGTTTTTAAGATTTCCTGCTACCTAGGACGGGGGGTGGTTATAGTTTTTCCACTAAAGTTTGGACGCAGATCCAATAAAATGGGTCCCAGAACGATTGGCACCCACTGGAAGAAGTTTCTGGGTCAAATGGGTATATATTACCCATTTTTGAATACGTGTTTTCGGGATTTCTGGGACCTTGGGGCGTGTGGGGTATCATTTCCACTAAATTTTGGACGCTGAATTTCAATGATGTGTGTCCCAGAACGATTTGGCACCCACCGGAAGAAGTTATGGGTCAAAATGGATATGTATCCACCCATTTTGTATGTGTCAGGATTTCTGGTGCCTAGGCGTTGGGGTATCTTCCCCCGACACCCGTGCGGCGGAAATGTTAATAGCATTTAATCGAAGGAGCTGCGGAGACTCAAGGAGCTACGATTGCTCAAAGGTCACGGAGGAGCCATCTCGCGTGTGATATGCAATCACTTTACTAGATTGTGGCCCCACGGACGCGCTAGGTCAACGCGAAAATGTGAGGCAGAAGGTGTGGAAAATACTAACGCGAATTATTATGCCTTGAATGATTTCGTTCCAGGTCGGTACATAGCGAAAGAGAGGCTTAAATAATTCGATTTGAATAATTTAACTTACATGTAAGAAGTTCACATGCAGTTCAACAAAGAAATACAATACCTACATTCCTTTCTCTAACCTATTATGTCCTTACTATTATGTAAGTACTCACTTTCATCTTCGTCTGAGTTGAAACGCTGCTCATTATCCCACATTAAGTACTTAGTTACTCCCAGTTAAATCTTGATCGTGAAGAAAAAGGTTCATTTCTTTCATTTGGCTCCCGGCAAACTTATTACCTTTATTAGAGCCTTAAGAGAAAACATCGGGAAACCGTGTCATATTTTCTAATAAATTATATTTTTTTACTAATTGGCAAATAAAATTCAACTTTTTACGAATAAATTTAATTTTTATACAAAGGAAGTAGATCTTCTTGCATGAAGTTGCAAAAAAAGTTTACTCATGGATGACCTTCTTACTGCTGAACAATGAACATGAGTTGAAATTCTCGATCAACATTGTTCATCGACTGGCTCTGCGAATCTTCTATCCGACAAGCAAACAGAACTCTTGGTCGAAGGAGACGAATCTCTTTTCATATCCAGGGATCTTCTATGAAATTTACCCTGTTCAATATATAATATATTGAATTTCTTTGATAGAAATTTCAAGCAAATTTGTCAAATGATCAATTTGATTTGCAAAGAGATTTACTTTATTTGTGACATAATTTGGACGATCTGTCGGACATCTGAGAAAAAGTTGAAAGTTTGGAAAATGATTTTGGGATCATTTATGAATTCGTAGCGTTTTTCTTGTTCGTGTTGGTTATAAATATTTTTGACTTCGACTTGTGACTAGTAATTCATTTGGATATTTTAATTAAATATAGAGGTATTCAATTTTTGTTAAAGGATTCTGCTAATTTCTTTAGGTAATCACACACAATGCTATGTGATACACCAAACAATCGATTTTCAATTAACAAGTGCCTTCAGGTTTGAAGAGAAACTTGATTTAGTTCCATATATATGTTAGCTATCAGAATACTTATTGAGGTTCGCTTATTCGCTAGGTACGCCTACTAAAACTTTCATTTTTATAATGATATATCTGAGATTACTGCGCTTGTTAGGAGCAGTTTCGTACGTAATGACTGGACGTATTCCATTGTGTTTATCTGCACTGACCCTATCTCCTACCTTCTAAATTATTTTTCTTTCTGCAAAAAATAGTTGTATAATTTGCCTTATCATATTCACCCTACTTTAGTTCGGTACCCGCTATATTTTGACATGCTCGCCTCTGAACAAATTTATTATTACACGAGGTTTTTGCCCACCATGGGAAATACCGTATCATTTGCGTTTATATGAGTGGTTAAGTGGGTACATATCCATTTCGTTGAGCAGACGATAGCGGAAATGGGTCGAAGTTTGTTCATCGGAGGTATAAATAATTTTCCGATGATGTTACGGAAGTTGAAATTATATTTTGTGTTGCCTTCTTCTTTCCGGTACCTACCTACTTTTGTTATGAAGTGGGATAATGACATGTGAGACTTGATAGCCCTCTCCGCTCTTAGATGACAGGCGTTTTTCTGACGTTAGATTATTAACTTCAACATGTACTTTATTTTCTTTTTCCCTGCTACCGGTCCTTACCGTATAATAAATTGTGTGTTTCCTCACGTAACTTAACGTTAACGTTAACTTTAACTTTAATAACTTCTCTCAACTTTTAGCGTGGGTTAAATTCAATAATACCTACCTATAAGAAAATCCATTCCTGTTAGAGTGTGACCCGTCCCATGTTGGATTTCGTACCTTTTCGGATAATGCGCGGCTAAACAAGGAAGTCGTGATGGATTATTAGTTGGAAAATTGTTGACGAGGGTACTTTGCCAAGACTCAGAAGCTTCCCAATAACCTTCAAATGTCGCGAGTTAATTAATTAATCCCGCTTATTCAACTACTAGAAGATCCGTATGGGACCTTCTACAAGCAGACTCGTGCCATCCCTTGATAAAATCGATCGAAAATTGAAGGCAACTATTGCTATAATTAGGAATTGCTATATATGGTCATGCAGACACGGAGGGTGCAGATTGAAATGTTGATTCAGGAGCAAATAATATTTTATAGTTGAAAATCGAAAGCAAAGCTTCTGATACCTTGCAGACCCGGAGGAAATAACAGACGTAAAAAAAGTCATTGTAAAATAAAGAAGAATCAGGAGAATTGCGTGATGTGGAGAGAGTTCAGAAATTAACGTTTTCCCTAAGCTCTTTTCCTTTATTCTTGCATTTCTTCATTATACCCTCATTCTAATCACCAAATGATCTTTTTGATTTTTGTATTTTTTCTTCTCATTCCAGACACGGAGCAGTATGCCGCCATGAAGCAGTCTATGGATGAGTATGAATCACTGGTAAGCTTGGAAACTTATCATTTTGCCTTTCTACCTCGTTCAATTCATCCACCTAATGCGCACTCATGTTCGATTGCCTATGTAATTTTATGCTAGGTCAGTCATTCATTGCCGTTTCCATTGATTTGTAATATCGGGAAATCGTCAGCGCTCCCTTCCACGGCCATTGTAAATAGTTATTGACTTATCATTTAGGTCACTGGAATCTAAAATGGGAAGTTTGCGTCAACTTTTTCTTATTTAATTATTCCACATGAATGTTGAGAACACAACTACTATAATGATAGAATACACTAAAGATATCTCCTCAATTCGTGGGATTCATCGGAAGGAATGGCTATTGGCTCAAATTCAAAAAAAATATTTATAGAATAGAATTGGTGGAGTTTTGAATTGTTATATGAGACGATGTCTTTTGACGATGTATCACAAAACAATTGACTCGAAAAAGTATGAATATTTGCCATAGACGTAACGTAGACTTCGTTATGGTTCTACTTTTGCTTAACTCGTATTCAGCCCGACCTCCCTTAAGCGAATGAAGGTTATGGATGCAAATGGGTTTTGAGAGCTGAGGCGTGTGGGTTTTTTCCTTGAAACACAATCGATTGAAATGGGACCAGTTGCCGTAATCGAAAGCAATTTATGAGTAAAAAAGGCTATTTTGCTAATAGGTCATGATATTTTGGAAAATTGAGCGTGTAATGTAATCTCATGGAATTTCATTTTCCACTAATTTTGACCTTTTAAAACTCCCCTCCATCCCTCCGAGTTTCGTTTTCCCACACGATCGAGATATTTACAGTGGTTTTAACTACGTGCCCAGTAATTAACATATGAAAAGTTAATAGTTGCTTTGACTATAAGTTGTTAAGTGGCTGCAATGTATTTATCACGTCTTTGCTAATTTAAGAGTCTTCAAGCCTTGGACCCCTTCCAAAATATTACGATTTTTCCACTCCACATAGGTTTCCTCGTGTTGGTATTCGCAATAGAAGGATAAGGTACCTTCTTTGAGGCATCAAGGCTGCTGACATTGCGCTTCCTGGCCTCCACGACTGACTTGACTAGCTAGTCCTAACTCTGAAGCGTTTTGCAATTAGTTACAACCACGGACACGTGTTAAATGTACCGCGAAGGAAGCCAAATGATTTCCATCTTCGTTGAAATGATGAATACATCACTGTTTTGTTAGAAATATATGTATCTTTGGTTTTACGGTATGAGCTGGTTTCAGTGCGTCGAGATATGACAACCGAGAACGACAGGACGTCGTTAAAATCCCGTTTGTCGGAGATTCAAGTCTTTAAGACTAGTCTGAATGTTTTTCAACAAACAATTTTTCAACTGTTAGTTTGTTGAGTGGAATGTAGGTTCAGCCCCAACACCATTATGAGAATTAATTTGAGTTTGCTTACTGCCAGACCACTCGTAATCTTATGTTCTTCTCATTTACCTTACTAGTCAAGATCGAACCGTCGGAGAGCGTAGAGACAGATTAATCTCTTTCAGTCAAATAATGCGTTTGTGTATATCATTATTACCTATATTTCAGTCGGTTTGTTTGTTCTCTGGAGAATTTGGTCCCTTAGCAGAGCGTGTTAGATGTGCACGGACCGAAGGTTTTGTATGACTCACCAGTGGCGTCATAATTGGATAAATTTAATCGAAATCGGTGACAGATGAGAGAGAAAACGACGTTGAGGCGTTTGCATAAGCACGGTATTTTCTCAATTACATAATATTCGACTTGAGAAACTGTGACTAAACCGAAGCCGCAAGAAGGCATTGGAGCATAATATCACTATTTCCTTTTTATTTTGCTGATCTAGAATCGATCCGGCTCTTGTTACATGTGATGGCTATTAAAATGTCGGTTACGGATCCAAGTATGCCGGGGCTTCTTCCGTAAACGTGCTCGTAGTTCGCGCCTTCTTCCGGCGCCCCTCGCTGCGTTTTGCTGCCAGCTGTCGTGAATTTTTTTTTTTTTATACAGTTAGCCAACTATAGGCTGGTCCTGAGGTCTTTAGACAGATGCCAAGACGATGAATACTAGAACTGAAACAAACCACATTTTTGACTTCTCAGGTTATTTAATATTGTGTATTGCGTTTGCGATCCATCCTAAATTTGGTTTTAAGTGTATAAATTCTAAACTAAACAAAAAAATCGCCTTTGAAATTCTCTGAAAAATCTGCAATTTTGAACTGTGGTCATGCTGCATTATTTGTGGCAAATCGTCCAACTGGTGGCAGTTTATTGGTAAAAATATATAATTATTCAAGTTTTTTAAAAACTAGGCGAGTAGGCTATCATTTTCTACTATTTCCACAATATCACTTTCCTACTCGAAGAGAGGATTTTCCACTAAAGCTATAACCACTTGGAATAATTTGCTGTATTTTCATATTGAAAATTGTGAACCAATATTATAGTGTAGCTGAAGAGTGATGTGAAAGACCACGGTAATGACTGAATCATAAATAATTAGAGGGGATGACGTCACAATCTGCGGAGGTTGTGTCGTTTTGATTGGTTCATAATACTTGGAAGCAACCGAAGGCGATCTCTAGAAGATTTCACAATAGGTTTCAAAAATTATCTTTGATCGTCCGGCATCATGTTGTGTGGATCCGAGCAATTGGGCAACGCTGGAACCGTGTATTTACCGCAGAATAGGCCAAATCGTAAAAACTGGACTCTCATTTGCCTCCCAAGACCCTTTGGAGGTTTTTACCGTTTTCCTGCCAGAGCTGTCCTCTCCAGAAATGCCGAGGTCCTGCCCACCCTCCAAAGAGCTAATAAATTGCCCTGAGAAAAGCGTTCAGGCTTCGGCAGTTTTGTATTTTACGTGTCACGTTCTGGGCTTCTTGCAAATGTGGTAGAGGGTGGGGGAGGGGTGTTAAGCCACGTTTACGACCAGGTTGTCAATATCTCGGTATTTCCGCACCCGATGTGCCAACTGCCCATTCCTTCTCGGGAGCAGATTTGATTTACTCTGGTGACTTAATCGTACTTCATGCTCACAGTTGAATCTACCATCACTCCAAGGACTTAATAGTAAATCATATAAATTGTGGTAGATTAGTTTTCTTATTCGTTGAGTTTGAGTTTCGTATGCATAGCTAATTATCATAAATCAATTAAAATTCAATTAAAGCTCTTTTGAGCCCAAAGAACCCCAATTACGAACCCCATAAGTGTTTGACGTTCAAACATTATTCTAGTTCTATTCGCGAAACCATTCTTTTCATAATTGTCCGTTTCAGTTACGAGAGACTCGAGAACAAATTTTGGATCGACTCAAAATGTGCCAAAGGGACTGTCAGCATTGGGATCCAGACGCTCCTGTAATTTACGCCGTCACTCCCACCTACGCTCGACCAGTTCAAAAAGCTGAACTCACAAGGTACGCTTCTTGAAAATTGAGGAAAACATTTCTCATACAGTCTCTCAGCATGATCAAACAATCTGAAAATTGTAATTTTTTTCAAATAGAAGCTGATTTTGATGTTGAATTACGGGAGAATGGTTAATATTAGTACAATGTGTACCTACCATTATTACCCTTCTAATTAGCTACAAGACGTGGGTTTATTGATGAATCTCCGATTGTGAGCATTCGTGATAGCCAGCCTTTCACGTCGGCATCTTCACGTCTATTCATTATAAATAACCTGAGAACAATCGCGATTGGCTTAAGTTGAAGAACCTAAGAGATGAGATCCCCTTCTTAATATTGGCCCTCTATGGGGGGTATCTTTCTTCACGCCATAAATATTTTCTACTACTAATATCATCTACTAACTGTTTTTCAGATTATCGCAAACACTGATGCACGTTAGCAATTTGCACTGGATCGTCATTGAAGACGCCACAAAAAAATCAACTTTAGTCGAAAATTTATTAGCTCGTACGAATCTCAATCACACGCATTTATTCGTTCCAACTCCTGCCAACTACCGTCGCAAGGGATCGGTAAGTCGTTTACTCTGAGTTCAGTTGTTTAGAAAACGGTTTTTACGAATGAAGAAGAAAATCCTTGAGCTTTAGCTTGATACCAATAACGGACCTAGTCTCGAGTTTCTAGTTTTATCACTTATTCGGGATGGATTTACTACTGAAGTCTACGATCATGTCGTTTTGGGTGTCTAATTTTACCATTTATTCCTTAGTTGAAAATAATATGACCGATATCCATAGAAAATTAATCGCAAATTACGTAATTTTGTATTTATGTAAATCCATCACGTTTCGAAGGACTACTTATGCATTTGGATTTAGATTTAGACAAAATGTACCATAGTTACTAGTAAGAAAACGCTTTATCATTACTCATAGTGCGTTCCGGTTACTTATCGACCTGGTAACGCGAGAAACAGCTCTCACTGTTATTCGTGATCAAAAACGTTATTATTGATGTAATACAAAATGGATATCAAACGTAGATGCAAATGAATTAAGGTGAATGTGAAGGTTGCGATTTCGCTGTTCAGACCGACACTTTGCCAGCCGTGACAGGCTTCTAGTCAAATTGGATGTTCTACAATCTTTCCAGCCTCGAGGAGTCGAACAGAGGAACGCTGCTCTCAAATGGTTGCGGATAAATCGAAGTACGAATGACAAAGGTGTCGTGTATTTTGCTGACGACGATAATTCCTATTCGCTGCAAGTGTTTGATGAGGTGAGTTTTGAAAATGTTCTTCAACGAAGTATGAACACGATAAAAAGAGGTGCGAATAACGATGATAGTATGCGCAGAGGGAGGACTAAAACACTTGTTGATCGGACCCTCCTTAATATTATACTACTATTTTAATTTGTATGTGCATTTTCTTTCAAAAGTGTTACCCACTTAGCATTCTGATATTCTTCCAGATGCGGTACACGAGGGAAGTGAGCGTTTGGCCTGTCGGTTTAGTAGGCGGACTTATGGTTGAAAAACCCATATTAAATCTTACCTCTGGTAAAGTGGTTGGTTGGAACAGCGCCTGGAGACCTGATCGTCCTTTTCCCGTAGATATGGCGGGATTCGCCATAAATTTACAACACCTATTGAAGAAGTCTTCAGTGAGTTCTCCTTTATTTTGGAATAAGGGCGTTATTTATCGTTCTTACCATCATGAGATCTCTATTCGATACATCTGCGCATCAATTTATTTCTACTTTTTAATCGTGTTTTGTCTGACAGGCGTATTTCTCGTACAACGTCAGCGGTGGGTTTCAAGAAAGTAATATCCTGCAACAGTTGACTACTAGGGATCACCTTGAGCCGAAAGCTGACAACTGCACCCAGGTGAGGGTTTCAAAAAAAGATGAGTTAGCTTCTAGAGAGCAACCAGATGGAAGTTACATAAGCAACCTGATTCTATCAACGATACTTTTTTTTTTTTAAACGAAGATACATTTTTACAGTCATGAAGAACTTCAATTGACCTTGGAGTTTTGATTGCTAAAAAAATTGAACCCTTAGTTGGCTGAGGCTATCAACCATACTGCACCTCGTGCTATAGGCATATTCATGGTTTGTTTTGACATCGTCGAAAATCAAATTTGTCGAAAACGAGAGATCATTGAGGGTCCCGCATAGTTCACCCCTCGAAAATCAAATCTACACGCTTCACTCCTAGCGAAATCAGCCCTAAACTAACCAAGTAACCAGACCGTGAGGTTGCACTGCTTTATTTATATCAAGGCAGGTTTTGATAAAAACTTTCAGTGGAGCAGCCGATTCAATCGCTGCTGCATTTTGACGGCGCCATTCGACCCGTGGGAAATCAAATCGTGGACGGGGGCGCATGTGCACTGACTCTTCAAATTGTTCATTTAGATATTCAACATCGAACTGGCTAGACCTTGAAAGCCCCTTATATTTATGGGTGAAGTTGCCTTCTGATATTTATGTACAAACCTAGGTAATCCGACAAAGACAATCAGTGGATTTCCAACTCAGAAGAGCAACCATTGTTATTCAAAGGAAGGGTCGACCAATCATTGATGAAAACACTGTATTTTCTCACCGAAGTTAAGAGTTCTCAGATAGGGAGCAAACCATAATTACTCAGGCTTAACCGTAAAAAGGTTTTTTTTAAAGTGACTTGTTCTGTGAATTTCAACTGCTTTTTTAATTGTTAAAAGGTTTTTGAATCATCAACGTACCTAATTGTCAAGAAATCTGGGGAAAATGTCACTCATTTACAATACGATCTACCTACATCTTGAATTTTGAGAGTTTATGATGTTTTCCTGCGACTGAACCATCCGAAATTGCCATGACGTCAAGAAAGAAAAAAAAAGAGTATATGATAGTATGTTGAGTGGACAGTAACTATTGGTTGGTTAACAGTTGGTTAGTCAGTTGCTATGCGAGCGATTAAATTGACAGGGTTGCAGATACAATTCTGCAACAAGGGGAATTCAAATCTTCTTGAATGTGGGCGTTTGAATGGATTATTGATCTGTTTTGACCAGCCCTAAGCTATTTTAACTACGTCTCGGGTCTAAACGCCTCCTCGTTTCAATATGATAATTTTGCGGTTCAACACCCGAACTAATTGGAGGAAAAGTATTGATTTTTTAACGCACTCGGGTTAGAAGTTACAATATTGTCAGTTTTAATGTTTTCGATACTCTTAAGCGTTTTAAATTTTTTAAAATATCGTTACGTATGCTTAAGAAGGAGATGGATTATAAATTGCTAACACTTATCCCTTCTGAGCCTAGCCACAAGATCGAATTTTATGAAGAGTTCTTATTTTTAATTTGTTTAACTGTCTGGAATGAAATATTAAGACATTGATCACGAAATATTGATACTTTTCTTCAACGTGAAAGCTCCGTTATTATTGAAAGGTATTGAGCCCAGAATAATATAGTTGGAAGTAGCTGTACAGATAATGTCGGTGGTATCGGAATATTGACGTATGTATCGTAATGTCCCGAGTTAAAATGCGTTTCTTCTCCCGTTTGACGTAGGAGGCATAACTATTCATTCGAATGGTGCTTTTGTTTCAATCGTCTCTTAGATTCCGTGATTATTATTATTGCCGTGGCTATACTATGAAATGGCTCCACACCATTCAAAATTAAGATTTTATTCAAATTCAAATGTTTTTTCCCCTGACAGTTCCAGTACTAGTTCCATTTAGTACAATACCCTCGGAAACGAACGTCAGCTCTTTGGTTTCCATTGAATTCCGCTTCGCGTCTTCTGCTCAATCGCTATTTGGCTGCTACTCCAATTCAGCCTTCCTCCTATAATCCAGTCAACATTTTAAGAGACCTGACAAGTGTTTATAATTTCCAGGTACTCGTTTGGCATACACGCACGGAAGCTCCTAGGCTGTCTGAAGAGGGCAAACTCCGGTCTCGGGGCATGCATTCAGACACTGGACTCGAGGTTTAATTCAGCCGACACTCAGTGGTACCGAAAAGCCACTTTATTTATTCGCAGCTTTGTACTTAGGTGAAGCGTTTTGATCGGACTACCGCATAACTTGTGGGTATTTGCCGTATCCTGTCGTTGATTCACCCGTTCTCCCCTTGTGGGAGGTCGAAAATTGAACTTTTCCTTATCGTTCTATTCTGATTCTCTAACAGAAGACTATCGTTTACGATTTAATGTAGATTGGTTTTAAAATTCTGAATTACTCCGCTTTCTTATCGAATTTTCGATTACTCCCGTCGAGAATCACGGCAGATCTGCTTCGATTCTCAAAATTTGTCTCATAAAATCCTCACATAGGTTATATTGTTACGTGAACGTTTGCTATGAATGTAGTTACTGCGACAAATACGCCATAAACAGCACTGTTTACGTTCTAATTGGAAGCTATTTGATGGAATCATCGCTTCTTGTTTATCAGAATCGCAAGAAATATTGGAAGCCCTAACTGAATTCTCGTTAACTGCTTGCTGTTCTCGTCTATTCCCAAGCGATTCGCGAGGTAAAAAAAAAATTGTCAGTCTTCCATACCAAACGTGAGTATTCAGTATTTTGTTCTATAATTCCTCTAATTGTAACACAGAATCAAAATCTTTCGTTAAGCTGCTGCTCACAAATCCAGATTACCTAGTGATATTTTACATTCGCTAACATCCAATTCCCATAAATTTGTCGTGCTTGTTTTAAACTACTTGTACTTGTCGTGTAGGTATAGTTGCTCAGATCGTTTCCGCGTTCATTTCGTGTAATGTTTTCCCCAAATTGATGAAGACATTCGGGTTTAGTGCAAATTAGGAAGCCGAGCTTTCTTCCAAGTGATATGTATGTCATACCTTATCAATTTTTCTACTATTCAATTTATGAAATTACCTAATTTTACTTCTTAAAGCCAAAATGGCGTTTTAAATTCAAAATTTCGCCATCGTTGTTTATTATTTAATTTTTATATTTTTGTCGTTCTTGTTAATACTATTGTGCGTCGTACCTCAAGTTCGAAGAACTTTAAACTATACGTTACTCAAATGTATTATTTTCTTGTTGATCGAAGTTATAGTTCTAGATTTAAATTTTAACGAAGTATCATTATTTATTAAATGAATTTCGGGTTTTATGTGAGTGTTAGGTATTTATTTATTCATTTTAATTTTTCTTCCAATTTCGGCTCGTTAAGTGGTTATAAATTAAGGCTGTTGTTTCCTTTCATTTCTAAAGATCTTATCAGCCCCGTATCTGCATCGATTGTGACAGTAGGCCTACTGTATTCTTGCTGAGACCTTATTTAGATCTCACGTGGAATCTCAGATCGCTCGTATGAATTGAGGAAACGAATCAACTATAACATTTTCACTGCGTTGCATTAATGGTGTGTCCACCTGTTGTGCGACTGTATTGGTACCGTTTAGTGTAGAAAAGCTTTCAAATTTGGATCCGCCCGATTTTATTTTGTCGTAGCGTATGGAGCTTTTTTTCAAGCAGTTATAAGCTTTACAGAGATAAGGAAATAATTATTTTGTACAATTTATTCGGTCCATATTGACATACGTGATATCCCTTTAATCCACTGTCCTTTTGTAATGAATTATGGATATAAGTACATACTTACTTCCTAATATCACCGGTGCTTTGAATAGTATAGTTATAAAGTCCTCCGCTGATTGTGGTTTTTTATCTTTAAGGGAAAAAGTGTATAGCATTTTGTGATTCTTCGATTTTATTACCGTTTCGATCAATCAGTTCACGTCCAATACATGCAAAACTCGCGTAAACGTTTCTCTGAATCGACCAACGTTAGATACATTTTGGTTTGATTAGTTTCGTGGCATTGGGTGGCGATTCTGTGGACAGCACACGAAAATATATTTATCTCATGCCGATAAACCGGTGATAGTCAAATGAGACATGTGTCACCTCTTAGGCTCGCACCTGTTCTAAAAGAAAATTAACTAACACAGAATCTTCCAATTTGAGAGTTTTCTGGTTATTCTGTTCTATCAAATATGTAGAACCGCTCAGTCCACAATACCTCCAACAAAACACTCTAGCAGGAACGCTCTAAGCTGCTTTATTAGAGCGCAAAAAGATGGGATCACCCATCAACTGAGCGTTTACCTGCGTCATTTGTAAATGTAATTGTCTGGGGAGGGTCTTCAGAGACATAAGTAGAGTGAAAGTGGCATATTGCTCTCCAGTATTGAGGTAATTGCTTTGTCAATTGTGGTGAGCACAGGGACGGTGAAGGCGAGCCTCTGTACCAATGAGTGATGTTGAAGAATGCCTCCCTCTACTTTTCTTACTTACCTGGTTTTGATCGCTCTCGGCTCAGCAACGGTCAGCTCTCTTAGGCAGCAACGGTCAGCTTACACTTAGTCAGCTTACACTTAGGCAGCTATAATCACACCTTTCAGGATATTGCAAACCTGCTATTGATAAGTCCATTGTCGTACGTGTCCTACAACGTGACGCGAGCTCCGCCGATAAGCAACTCCGACTATCCCTCATTTCCTCCCATTCCGCATTGTAGTCCAACATTCTTAAAAATGTATCTCCCTGATTTTCATCCACGACCAAACACACTCTCCACCTAATTTTCAATACAATTCCTGTCTATCGATTCCCCTGATACAACTTCTAAATTAAATCCTCCATGATGATGATAAAGATTTGAACCTGAAGAGCTGAATTATTCAATATCACACCGTAGCTTTCCCACTGCAAAGCTGCTTTTGCTTCTAAAAAAGCTGCCGGTTTCTGCTTTCTGGTTTCATGCTGTGCAGTACGTACCTATTACCAATCGTATATCAGTTGCATCTTCTGATTCGTCACTACTGCATTCACATTTACCGCCTTGTGTGTCCCAAACTCTTCATCCAACTTCATTATAATCGCCATACATATCAATTGTGAAATATCTTACCCGTTGATTCCTCGTATTTCTCTAATTGATCATTGCAAATATTTTTATTTTCCTAGTTCGTAACAACTATACGCGAAAATCCACTCTTGAGAAGCTGTTTTGCGCGATTATATTGCGTCTATTCTCTATTTAATTATTAAATATAGATTCAAATGAACGGTACCTACTTCTAATTGTCGGTGACTTCAGCACTTGTAAAAATGTCCTACACCTAAAATAGTTATTTTCTTCGAATATTTTTTTGAAGTGCTCAAGTAAATTTAGATTCGTGCCTTTGTAGCGTTAAGTAGGATTCTAGTCTAGTGATGTTTCAAGATTTGTCGTAAGATGATAAGTGGTAAAATTCATTTTTAAAGGTGTAAATATAACCTATTACCAAACTATTAGCTTCGTGTTTTATATAGTTATCGCATTATTGTGACAGGAATAAACTGTTGACGCTTGACTCTTACGTTCCGTGCCTGGAATATTCCTAATTGGGGGCTGTTGGAGAGTTTTTGAGTTGAAATCAGGTTTGTGAACATTACAGGACAGAATCAGGGTAGGATAGAGCAGTAGGCTATGTGAGATTGGTGGTAGCTTTGGCAGAACATGAATGCTTTTGTGGGCAACTTCAGAGGATGAATTTCGTCTGACCCGTCTTAGCGAATGTTCACAGACGAAACGTAAAAAAGTCTCAGCGTTCAGTGCTGATGACTTAACACACTTCGGTGCCCTGACCAGGTGGGTGGCAAAGCGTCATGGCTCGATCTCCAAAGTTTTCCCAGCGCTGTAATTATTCTTGCCATATGAATGACGAATCTCCATCGTAATCCCACAGCTCCTTCAAGCCTTTCAGCGTACCCAGCAAAACTGTGTTCTTCCGGAGAAATAACCCTTGAGGCAACGACAACTGAGGCAGATAATCGCCAATGTATCTCTGAGGTATCTCAGGAGAGTTACTTGCTATCGGGCTGGCAGGTCACCAAAATCCGCTTCAGACTGCTCCTGGGGGACAATGTTGCGTACACAATCAACTCGAATCTTTCTTTTATTACTTATGAATTTCTACAATATATAAAGCACACAATTTTAAACGAAGAATATTTAGATTTTTTAGAAAATGCTGCAGTATTCATCATTTATTGATCTAGCACTACTAATATTTGTTGTAGGTCCTCTCTTGTTCCATTCTTGTTAAACTGTCCTTCAGATTTTCAAGGCTTATTCCTGTTGACTTGCTGTGTTCTTCGATTCTATCTCTCATATTCTTTAAATTTCTTTCTCCCTCAATGTGGCCCAAAGCTTCAAGGATCAACTTCACTTTCAATGGAGACGGGTTTCGGCTTTTCGCGGTTTCTTCTAAAAGTTGTCTGAGCATTTCTTCGTTTGGCTCAACTGTTGACTGGTCTTGGAGATATTCGTTAGCGTCGGAGAACACACGGGATGACGCATTTTGACGCAAATCTCCTCCAGCACCGGCCGTGAAGAAGCTCAAGGCGTTTCCCATTTTCAAGAAATGTTGTATGCGAGGAAGACGTCCTTAAAATCTGGAGTTTTGCACGAAAAATGTTACGAGTAATGATAAATTTGTATGGTCTCTTTAAACAACAAATTTAGTTTTTAGCTTTGCAGTTGTTCTTTCTTGTTTTGTCGAATCCGAGATACCTACAGAGAAATTGGAGAGACGTTAGATACGGTATTCCAGACAGTTGCCAATAGAAATTCATAGATAAGTATTTCGTTAAGGAAACCATGAAACGCCCATTACAATTTTTTTAATACAAGCTCGTGCTTCGAGACAAAGAAAATTAATATTTAAATTTGGCTAGTATTTTTGTAGAAAACTACATTTTTCAAAAACGAGCAATGGTTTCCATGCGTGGGGAAAAGGCGGGTACAAGTTATGCTGAGTTTTGTTGCGTCGACCAAGATGAAGCCGAGAAAGATGAGTTCCGATTCCGAGTAACCTCAGATGCCTGGACTCGGATGAAAGGGGAGCAACATTATGCGCTGCAGGACGACAAAGATCCAATCGACACAGTTGAGAACAAAAAGAAGAAAGAATACTACGAGGCGGACGACATGTTTTTGAGGGCTGCGAAGATCGACACGCGGACGGTTTTATACCTGGAAGATCGAATGAAGAATTGCTACAAGCTGCGGACCGAACTGGGATCTCATGGCCCTCTAGTGAGTGTGCTAGCTGTTGGGAGGCGCTTGGGCACCCTGGTTTTTCAGGTTTTGGAACTAAACCAGCCCACAATATCGTAAAACCGTTTCCCAAAACTCTTGGTCTTATTTCTCAAAATCCCTAATTTTAGTTTGTGACAATTGGTTGTCTTAGCAATCTAAAGTTCGTCACTTGTCAATCCCTTCTCTTTCCGCTTTTATTTATATTCAATTTGATAGCCGTTTTCTCCTGTATTGATCAGCAGAGTACATTGCCTTAGCATAATGATTTGTAATTCTATTACAAATAATTCAATGTCCAAGCTTACATATTAAGAATTGATACAAAATAATATGTCCTTAACTTCATTTCCAGGTTATTTACTGAGTGATTTGTTTAAAAATCTTGAAACCCTCCTGTTCCTAACGTGTAATTTTCATTTCAATCTTTTAGTTGGCATGTTTCAAAGACGACCAGCGAGAACCGTTGGATTGTGAATGCGATGTTCGAACTTACCTAAATCACGTTGCTAAGGAAAAACAAACGTTTGCTGAGGATGTTTCCAAACACTACGCTCCTCCAAAAAAAGGAAAGGGCTTGAAAAAAGGGTCGATGAAAACATGAAACTCGCCAGCCTGCTTACACGATCTCACGTAAAATAAATTTTACATTCCCGGGGCACTTGCGTGATTAATAATGTCACTTTGCCATCAATCTGAGTTTTCCTTAAATTGAGTTAAAAATATAATAAATATATATAACAGAGAAGCGTCAAGAGAGTAAAAACCTCAACAGCATGTAGGTATGATTAGGACTACGCAATCACAATTCCAATTTTATAACGTCATAAGACGAGATTCAAGTCATAAGTAGAGATTCATAGAAAGTGATCATTTTAAACATAAGATTAGCTTTTCACCCAATGTATGATTACTCAGGTTATCTGCGAGCAGCTAGATGAATTGCCTACATGAAAGACCATGGATGAAAGGATGATGACCATGATGAAAGACAAGTGCCATTGTTTGCCTGCAATGATAGAAGGTTAGGTCTCATATAGGAATCGCAGTTTGTCATCCGATTATTCGCATCATTTCTAATATTCTGTTAATAAGAAAAAAACGCCGAGAAGTGCAGTTTTTTGAGGATACACTAAGCTTTTCTTATTATAGGGTAAACAACATCGAGGAAATAGAGTTAAATTGCGGGAAATCGTCTTCTTAACGCCTAAATTGAGCCGGTATTTACCCATTGATTAGAATATAATTATGAATAAGTACAGTTTTGAATCAAAATCCACTTGAGGTTTGTCACCAATTACCTAGTGCATTGAAACTCCAGAATCAATTTTATTTTATGAAACAAGGGTAGACGTCTCAGTTGGGTATCCTCTGACATACAAAAATTCTTGCTGTTGGTGGTGCAGTGCCCACTGTAGCTAATATCTTAGGTAAGACGGATGCTTCCTGCAATTTAATTGAATCTTGTATGGTAACAGCAGAACCCCACACATCCATTTTTGCAGTAAATGTATTTTCTATTTTTCCCGCCGGGAAAACGGGTCATGATGGTTAGCAACACTGAGAGAATCCATACTCGGACGTCGCCAAAGAATAATTGTTTACCATCAATACATATTCAAGTTTTATTCAATAATCATTCTGTTCAAATGAACTGAATTACTAATGCATGCATGACCGCTCGCGCTCGTGAACTTCGGCATGAGAATATCTAGAAGGCTTGAAGGAGAGAAAACCAAGAAGAAGTTGTGGCTCTGTAACCTCGCAACGACAAAATCTAGTGTGGCTCTTTCTTGAAAATTCTGGTTCTTTGAAACCGGAGTGCTCTCCGACCTTCACAAACATCCTTCAAAATTTCACTATTTTGCCACTCGGGTCTTCGTCAGCAGAATGCAGAATCCGGTCACGATTTAGTTTCGTTGAGTTGAGAAGTATGAGCTCAGGAAAAACGGCAGTGACGAATAGTTGGACTGTAAAGCGTTCGTAAAGAATTCGACTGCCAACGATGGACGAAAATGCCGCTGTCGAAACCATTGTTTCGCCCGAACCACCGAGGAGGTTCATCAATTTCAGCGAAAGAATGAAAGGTGAGACACTAAGTTCGCATTAGTGACCATTGGCTTGAATATCCATCGATCGCAGGCGCGCTAGCTGACATGCTACATGCTAACAATTTATACGTAACAAGAGTTGATTGCTACATTGGTGGTTACCTGCGTGTAGTTGAGCTCCTTTTGAATGGAAATGTTAGAAAACTACTATTTTGGAGTTAGCGGTGGAAACCAGGAATAAGTTAGCTGACCAGAACAGGTCCGAAAGACGTGAGCATGTTGCAGATTTGAGGTCCATGCAAAGAAACTCCGAGCTTCCACCTCGAGAAGCTATCCAGACGTTTGTTATGGTATTGCCACGGTAGATAATTTGTCTCAGACCGATTCTCTTAACCTCCTACTGCCGCAGCAAACATGCATGATGCCCTTCTTTGCGTATTGCAGTGGGACGTTCAGATAGGTTCCTTAAGCTTGAGTGAAATAGTGGAATACCTAGCTTCTTTGCCTCCTGCTCGGTTATTTTGAACCTCCTGTACGCCTGCAAGTACTCTCTGAAGGCAATTTCTTTATTCTAGAATCCATCACAGGAACGTCCCAGACGTTCCCTGCTAGACGCTCTCCTCCTTATCCATCATTTCTGTTGCAGCCGGGCTATTCCTTGGGTCCATTTCTGGCGTTGCAGCCGCATCGGCGTTCTGCATGACTTTGGCCGCCGTCAAACGCAAAGATCCTAAGATGTATGAGCGAGGAACAGCAGTCGTTGCCAGGGCGCGAGGACCCAGGCGGCGGAGGGTCGCCGAAATGGACGAATCTGGCGTCGACTTGGCTATGAGAGCTCTGAAATGGGGGACGTTCTACTCTATTAGCGGCACCTCTCTTATATGTTATGGAATATGGAAGCTTTCTGGTGCTGAATCGGTGAGCTTATTACATCTCACGGTTGATACTGATATTTTGATGTGACTACTTGATACATGAATCATTTATTCATATTTTGTCTAACATTATTACTGTTGACCTTCTAGTTGGCTGACTTTCGTGTTCGCATGGGCAAAATTCTGCCCAAAGTTCCAAAGAACGAGGTACCAGTCGGCAGGACTGAGTTCTCAGGGCTCAACGATCTCCTTACTTACGTCTCTACGGATTATCAGAAAGACGTTGACGCTGCTAAACAACGGGAGGCCGAAAAAAGATGATGACTCAGGTGTCTAACTGTGATTTACTATGTATATAGTTGTTGACTTTTGAAATATTCGTGCTAAGAAGTTAAAAATAAACTAGTCGTTGATAGTTCTATCAAAAACTCACAGATTGTTATGATTTTGCCTTCTTTGATAATAACAAATAATCAACTTCTATGCCACCTCGAATTTCCACGTATTAACGTCAAACCCGGCCATTTTCTGGGAAATTTTCTTCTTCGAGTGGTTGTGTGCCATTTGTTATCGTTTCTGGTTATTCACACCTTCGAAATGACACATTTTGTACAAATGTAATGAATGTTAGTTCCAAATGATTGATACTGAAACAGATCCGTTCTGTGCAGATTTCCCCCAGTTTTTCTAGAAAAACGATCTTTTGAAATCCGATTTCGAATGGAAACATTTCTTTCTGAGGATTTGGTTGTTTTGGAGGGTTGTTCCTCGAACTGTTTAAACTTTCTCATTGCAGGGATCACAACAATAATTAATGGGAACTTTCAGATACTGAATTCAGTGACACACAATATTGGCAAACTTAGTGAAGATGAACAAGACAACAATAAATCGAGGTCAAAGGAACAACCAGTTTTCTCATTAAATTTTATTCATATTCATTTTGTTGATAAAGGTAAGTGAAGAACATGATGAAAAACCCTACTAACGTCATCCGTGAAGGAAGCCATCCAGAATAACGATCGTTATTCGCAATTATCTCTTAGATTAGTTGTTGATTGTCTTCAAAACCGCTACAATAGGAACTTGTTACGTTTTGAGAATTTATTTATTATATAATTTTATTGGTTAAAGCCTCGACGTTAAGGTTTTAAAAAATGTTTATGGCATGCCATTATGGGGAAAACCTGTCGTCATTAAAATTACAGATCAGCACCAGGCTCATCCAGATGATTTTAGGTGGAGGAGAAAGCTTTATGAGAAGCAGTTGAAGTATTCCGGATGCTGGTCAGCAAATCCTGACGTGCTTTGGGCTTGACAACCTTTAGATGAAAGTCAAATTTTGGTTGGTTATTCCTTGAATAACCACTAAATCTTGGACGCTGAATCGATTGGAATGGGTCCGAGACCCGCCACACCCACTGTTTCCCCCATTTTCCCCATGTTGAAGAAATGAATCTCCATGCGCCTGGTCCGAGGTTCAAATTAGTCTCCATGCGTCTGATTCGAGGAATAACCAACCCGTGTGTAAGAATTTGCAGACTTTTTATTTTAAAATGGCGTTGAAGTTGCTCTTTAACATTTATATTATTCCTGTTGCAACACACTAAAATATAATTTGCACAGTATGCTACTACTTGTCTTGAAACAAGGTCTAATTAGTTGACAAATTGGTTTTGATAGTGGCTGTTCAGGATTCCAACTGCAAAGGGAAACCCGTGAGACTATTTCATATTCAAAGGCAGCCTCGGGTATGCGCGTTCACATCGGTCTGAGATAAGCTTGACCAGCGCTTTTGCTCTGTTCGCTGAATAAGGATGTAATCATTCCAGTCGAAAATTCTCTTTGTGCAGCTCTTTTTTCAGCTTGAGCTTCTTCAGGCTTCCCATGATTTTGGAGTTTAGGGAGGGGCCGTCCGATCCTTGATGGCATTCACCCCAGTCGTTTAATGGTGGTACCGGATTCACAAAAATGTGTAGAAAGACATCAATTTGCTAATAGTCAGCTCTGTCAAAGGTGTGAAGGAGAGGTTGGAAGTAGAAGAAAACTCGTAAAGTGTCTTAAACTCCTTCGTATACTTTGAACACTTCCCAATCTATTTATGAGGGAATGACTTTAAAAACATCACTGCATAGATGCCAGGAAGGTTTTCACTAGCAGGGTCAGATCCGCGGGTTGTGGAGAATCCGTAGAAATTCTTGGTTTGTGTCCGCCATTCATATATTCGATACAACAACAACAAAACGTCTGTCAGTCGATCCGTGTTTTATGCCCACTGAGTGCCCTACATAAAACGTATTTATTTTCCCTTCCCAGAATTAAGTCGGGTTTTGTGAAGTTGAAATTTTGAAATTGTTCTTCCGTAGATAAGAAAACCCAGGTTTGTTGAGAAAGCGCTCCGTAGAGACGTCATTTTATTCGACTTCAAACGCTCATCGATTCGCTTGTTCATCTGTTTGGTAAGTTTTTCCCTCTGTTTGACTTAATCTGGTGGCCGTAGTCGTTTTTTCGTTGAATCGAGGCCGCTTTCTTCGTCCTCGGCAGAGTTCTCCATTCCAAAGTGCGGAAAAATAGTACTTTATTGTGGGGAGGACTTGGGATTGATCGTGTTGTAGTTGTCAAGTGTTTGTAAACAACTGGTGCAGAGATTGGTTGTCAAGCAGTACGGCTTCGTATGATAAGCTCAATTTCAATAGTATCACTGGGCTCTGAAGTAGGTGAAGCTTCTTGCTTTATGCCATATTCGAAAAATGAACCTGCAACTTGCATTCGGCACTAGCCTTCGGTGAATGTTGTCAGTTGTCAGCCATACTGCTTGTTGTCAATTTCATGTCAACTTTGAGGAAGCAATTTGCTTGGTAAAATCTCACACCAGAAAAGCTACCGCCTCCTCAAGTATTTTATGGATTCTATGTATCCCGTTGGTGGGGTTTTGATTCAAAATGTAAACATTTGTCCGGATATTTCGTACAGGAGCTCAAGAAATTCTTAAATTATGTGAATTTTCTGTCGTCACCAGGGTCATGGCTAATGTGTTCCAGGTGCCATAATAATTCTATTGAAAATTGAGTGAATTCTGCTGCGCATAAATATTCAGTTAAATTGGCTTGTGTTACAAAAAGTATAGATTCTTGAACTGTAGGGCTATCATTTTCCGCACAAATTTTTACACTGAAATCGGTTTTGGACCAATCGCTACCAAAGGGGGCAGGGTAATTAGGGTACGGTGTATATTTTTAATTAGTAAAGAGAGACATATTTCAATAATAACGGTAAAACCTCCATAAAAAAATGAAAGGAACGACAGGACTTTAAATTGGCAAAATGGAGGAATTGGAGATTGTTACTACAATGTACTAGTTGGTCTTGAATAATTTTGTTATTTAAAAACTGTACCTAATTGACTCCTGAGAGTACTATTCTGTGAGAAAATTCTCTAAGAGTCTAATACAAATACAGTTTATTGGCTGAGTCGTCTATTGTTTAGAGAAACAAGATAGTTGCCTCATGTTTCTTACATTTTAATCAGAAACACGATCAGGTCTTGACAACATTTGAATCGATGAGGTCATGGGATTTCCTTCTCGGCTATTTCCCGAGCTGGAGGAAGTTAAACTGAACTCCCATTTTCCCCTCTGGTAGGTATCTCAGGGGTCGATCGAAGAAATTGCTGAGTGTGGCGTTGTGATAAGACCCAAGCCGTGAATACCGTTTCATCTTTACGGCTATTTGTCGTCCACTTAATTGACCGTAGCCCTCCGAGTCCCTAGTTGGAGTTAAATAAATTTACTTTTTATACTATGCTCTAATCTTTATTTTATTTTACACCCCTCTCTATTGCCAGGTTCAATTCGCTCGGTTTATGTACAAATTCTTCATTTGTAGTCGTGGGTTGGGTCGTGAATTCTCGATACTCTACGTATATTCTATGAATGAGAGGTGCTAGATTTATTCCATAAAGTTAGTGCAATTTTAGGACATTTTTCTAGACTCATCAAACGGTATAGGCTGTCGGATAGTGTCATGCCTTTGAATTGAAGAGGAATCGCCTTCTTTTATTGGAATAAATGATTGATTCCACGATTCAATGAGATTGAATTCAGATTCTGAAATCGGAAATCTCCGTCTGACGTCCTTTGAAATGCCCAAAAAAAGTCTTAAACATCGCACATGGACTCTGTTTGGGTCCTAGTTTGGTCTCAAATAATTAGCAGTCCCGATCGCCATAAAAGGTCTTCAGGGTATTTGAAGAGGATCTTAGGTTGTTAGAGGCCCAGGCCACGTAGGTATATCGTTTTCGACAAAATTCTGGACGCTGAATCGATTGGCTCGATTGAGGGTATTAATAATAAAATAATGATAATGGTGTAGTGTAAATTTGTTTTCAACTTAACTGCTTCTTGTTTTAACCGTTTTTTCCATTTAAATTCGAGGAGTTACCATTTTCTACCTACCATCTATGACTGCTGCTCACGTAGCTTCAGCAATTTTTGAATAACTATTCGTAATGGGAAGCTCGAGTCGTGGCAGAAACGTCTCGAATTGATCATTTTCCAATTCCTACGAAGGACACAGAAGAGTGAATTCACACGGTGGTCTCGACCAGAGGAAAATCACGAGGGGAAACTGCTCGCTACAGTTCTGACGTCAGGTAGGATTCTGTGGAACGAGGTCGGCGGAAGGAGAGACCTTTATCGGAGTTTCGCGGAAAATTGAAGGACTCCTCACAATTGCGTTGAATCGGCCGTACTTATGTATCACAGGAATCATCGAAAAATTCTGGGTTTATACAGGAGGCGGATATTTGAAAATAACCAGATTCGACAACCTAAATTCTATTGCAAACTAAATCATTCCGATTTCATTCTTCCCAATGTTCCAAGGGTTAGCTAACATACCTAATTTATATGGAGTAAAAATTGAGGGCATTTTTCACATTAACCGTTGAATTGGTGCCAAACACAATCTTCCTATGAATATCCCATGTATATATTTTTGTGATTAAACTCTCGATTTTGCGTCCTAAGTTTGTTGGAAAATAATACCCCTCATCTCTAGGTCCCCTCAAAATCCCATTTTTACTAGTGCCCTGCTCAACAAGGGCTCAAATGGGAGTTTTTATGCTAGATTTTGCACTTTTTAGAACAGTTTAAGAAGTACTTTTCTCCTCAGTCGACAAATCAAACGTTTTCATGATTTTAAATTTACACATTTGGATACGTTTGGTGCACAATTTTTGGGTAAAGATTGTTATTTATTAGTTGCTGGTTTATGCGAACGGAAGGGCGGTGTTATTCCAATGACAGTAATGAATCGAAGGTGCAAAGATATTTTCTAGGTACTATTCACTTAGAAGAGTCAGTCAGTCAGTCAGTTCTGAGATAATTGTCTATTGTGGAGGCGCACATAGAAAATCATGTGTCGTGTGTGCTGTTCCCTTGCGTGGGAACTCCTTCAATGCCGATGTGGAGGCGGCCGAGGAACCGAATGTCGTTCAACCCGACGAAGAGCCGATGTTGCCATGGAAGTCGGTGTGCGAATCCCCTTCCACCGTCCACGGGATCCCCCGACCGAGTCCCGTAGGACGTCGAG